>CM034150.1:781533853-782733853 GCA_019776745.2 Taxus chinensis
GGAAAGGCCTCCCAAAAATTTGTTAACAACATATCAATGTATTCAATTTTCTTAGCCAACATCCAAGCAAATCCGCAAGTCCTTTATGCCAAAATTATCTCTAAAGCACAAGAGGAAAGGGCCCAGTTACATCCCAACCTATTGTCATCATTACATGCCATCTCCAATACATGGAGGACATGTTATCCTCCCTCCAAGCCCATGGGAGAGAGAGCATACATGCCTTGGTTTTGCATAATCAAATAGGTGAGGGAAAACACACATACAAGCACACTTTTCACATACACAAAACCAAAATCAAACAACACATAAGGGAGAAGCTCCTTGATTTCCCCCAAAATGAGGAAGAGTGTTAAGAATCCCATATATAGCCAAGCGGTGAATCCAACCATAGGAAATAAAAAGTAAATATCCAAGCACTCTCACTATCTCTCCAAATCACAATATCCTTCCTTATCTCTCCAATACATGCACCAAGCCTCCTCCTTGGAAGGATTTTCAAACCATGATGATTTCCTTACCAAGGATGGGGAAACAAGTTCAAACCATATGAAAATATTTCCCCACATCAAACCATATGAGGGGAAGAATAAGAAAACCATCATGGCTTCCCCATCAATCCACGTGGTAAGAAGGGTTTTCCTCCCTCTTCCCCAACACTCCAAAATCCATCATACACATGATGGATGGAGAAAAATACAACAACAAAGATCCACAACACACCCATAATCTAGCATACAACAACAGCACAAACTAAACACCATTTTCATTTCATAAACACAAGATATTTTCCATAGGAAAAAACAGAGTAGAAGAACAAGGAGGTCTACCTCAATCAAGTTCTCCAAAATATCTATGCAATCCACAATCCAAAGCTCCAAGCTCCACAAGCACACCCAAAATCTCCAACACCAAAAATGCAAGAATGACCAAAAAAATTCCCCACCCCTCTCCATGAGGGAATATTAAAATAAAACCAATATACAATTCCCCCAAATGAGAGGGTGAAATGTGTCACCCTTCTCATCTCACTACACAAAGATTCCAAAAATAAAAAAAAAGAATAAAACAAGTCTCATTTTGGAGGTAAACTCCAAATTATCCAAAATATGATTAAAACCAAAACCTCTACAAATTTTAATAAACACAAAAACTGACTCACTTACAATAAAGTGATGTGTGAGGGGTCAAATGTAAGGGAAACACGCATTTGACTTTGAAAATATACCCCCTACCCATAAGTAAGGTCCAAGGGATCTTTTTCTAGGATAAGGAAGCTCCCAAAATGAAAAGCGATCACCTATATTGCCATTTTGAGCCCAAATCCGAGATTGGGCTGAATGGCACAAGAGTTGAGGTAATGGGGCGCACCCAAGTGATACTTAGGTGGTCTCGTACCCCTAACAACATACTTAATTAATAATAAACACAATTAGCACAAGTAGTGACCATTAGGTTCCTAAACTATCACATACAAGAATAAATAAATAACTAATAATAAAATTACAATAAGGGGGTCACCCATGGTACCCAAGCATGACATGAAACAACATATAAGTCTTCACACAATAAACATGGCTAGGACTCGACCCATTCAGTCGCTTGTGCGAACCTGAAGTGTAGCTCGGAAACCCACGTTCTCTTATGCCATGTAATCTGTACACTCAATGCAAACATTAAACATACCTACCCAATAAAATATAACAATTAAACAATCTCAATAAATCGTGCATGAATAAAACATGCTAACTATACCTAATAATTTCAATATGAAATGGCTAACGCTAATCATATACATCCATACTAATTCAATATATATTAACCATCTAAGTAACACATGGCGAAATCCAATTAGCCATTACAATTCCAATGATAACCAAATATAAGATGAAACCATAAGTAAATCCATCCCATGTGAAATGAAGCCAACTATAACATAATATGTTGATATCAAAAATTGTAACATGCAAGAGATAAGAATAACCACAATAATAGATTAGCGTTATGTGCCCAAATCACACAAGTGTCATCAAACGAACCATAATAAAAAATATAGTAATCAAATGATGCTAAATTCCATGGCCATCATCAATAGAAGTAATGATTCAACAAATAAACTATTGTAGGAAGAGGTGGGCACTACATTTAGGTAAATTGTATTCAATAATTATAATGAAGAAATATTGTTTTTTACGAAAGAAGACCAAATCAATACCTCCTTTTAACTCATGCCTTACATATAGGTGAAGATTTTATTTAGTTTGGATATTCCGTATAGTGATTGTGATGTAACACTAGTCTATTTCTAAATGATTATCATATATATAAATATATTTTATTGGATTTATTTTTTATATAAAACAACGTACAGTTTTCTTTTATATTTTTTATTTTTCCTATGTGATTTTGAAAACTTAAGAGAAAATTTTATTTATGTATCCCCCACTACTCTTATGTATAAAATCAATTTGTGAAGTTTTCGAGAATACATTTTCAAAGCACAAAATCTATAGCTTCACATGTGAGGACATAACTTTCCATAGAAGTTGAAATAAAGAATTGTTAAAGAGATCAATCTAGACCTTGGGTTTCTATTTTCCTAGAATCTACTTGTGTACATTATGATCCCTTTAGGGCTATTGGACACATTATTAATATTAAAAAACTATGAATTTTTCAAAAAATGTTGTCAAAGCACAAAATATGTAGATTCACATGTGAGGACATAAATTTTCATAAGAACTGTTAATGAGACAAATCTAGACCTTGTGTTTCATTTTCCGATCCATCTACGGATCTTGGAGACATTACTGGTATAAAAAAAATTCTACAACAATCGAAGAGAGAAGAAACAAATGTGCGATAGGTATGTCAACATACATGTCATTTAGTCTGACTAGAAATGCCATTCTAATATTTTTGGTATGATAGTATAAATGCCAAAATTTGGTATTTTATCACATGATAATTTCACAGTTATCTTATTCCTTGAATCATGAATTATGTGCACATTTTGATCTCAATTTCCTATCCTTATCTTTATTACATGATTTTCTTCCTCATTTATAGTGCCCAGTCGCTCACATAAAATTGTGTGCATTAGTCCACAAGTAGTCTATTATTCCTAGATATCATGTTCAAAACTTTACATCATCTCATTCCATGCTTATATGGGACCACCAAATGGATACCAAATCATCTAATGACTTGGTTATAAAGTATTAACTTCATCTCAAGCTGCTCAATGATCATTTTATCAATTTGATATTTTTTTTATGGATTGGTTTCTATCCTATAGGTTAGAACTAATGTGATATTAAACTTTCAAAATTCCATGAAAAATTAATCCAAATGCATTCATTTACTCCCCTGACAATCACAAGAAATCCGCAAGAAAATATCCTACTAATAGCATTTAAAATATCTCTAAAGTATCAACACAAATTAGGAACAACAACTATATGGCTTTGAAGCAATCCTAACCAAGTTGAAAAGACTTACTTCCCTAGTTGCAAGTCCTCCAAGCCAAGTCAATCACATGCATTCCAAACCATTGAAAAACATTATCAAGTGGTCAAGTTACCAAAGATAGTTGCATACACATAGATATCACATGTCTCGGTGGAATACTTATTGTAGATTGAGGCCTCTTCGAAGTAAGTGCCAATGTAGGTAGTGTACAAATTGAATTTTAACCCAACCACTAACCTTTTTGTAAGGTCTCCAACTTGTGGTTAGGGTTTGAGGCTAGTTTGCATAATACTAAAAAAATTCCATATGTGTGACACTTAGGGTTTTATAAAAAGACATATTTTAGAGGGTTGCATAGGCAAGTTATATAATGCCATTACTTTATCATAAAAAATTCCAAATAGGTATGGAAATTCCAACCACTTTCGTACATGTCCAAAGGTTTTATCCTTGTCCAGTTTACACTCCCAGATCTAGAAATGAAGCATCTATAGATTGTTTCAAATTGTTTCATCCATCTTCCACTACCATATTAGCTTTCTGGTATTTAATCCACTAAGTACATCTCTCATCAAGTGTTTTCTCCCATTTAGCACATGTTCTTAAATGCACATTTATAATAACCTTGCTTATCTTGTAAATTTCTAATATAAGTATATTATGATATGCACATTTATATTTATTTAACCAATCTTAATATACTTCATATTTCTAACCTTAATATGCAATAAATTATAATTAAATAACCCCACTTACAACTTATTGCACATATTTATTTAATTTTTTAGGTTAAATCATTTGTTGATCCCATTTGTTAATCAAATCCTTAACCTATTTTCCCTAGGTCACCCTAGTATAAAGCAGGCCTTCTACTACACACCCCAGGGTTTCCCTTTATAGGATGAATTTATCATTTCTTTTTCTTAATAATGTTATAACTACCTTTGATGAGGCTTCTCTAGGGGAGGTTTCAAATGATGAATTTAATCCTAATATTTCCCCCTTCACTCAGGATGATGAACAATTATTTACCAAATTTCTAAAGAAAAATCCCCAACATATTGATGCACTCTGGATGAACAAAACAACTTGGTTACATCTAAGATCCTTGTCTTTAATATTCCTAAATCTATCATTTCTTATTTTTTATTGTTACATATAATATTACCACATCTATTTTCTATATCTATAGAGGCATCCCATATCCCCTTTCAAAATATTACAATGTCTATTCCTATGTCTACTAATATTGTTACATATCTTGTGAAAACTCATGCTTGGCTTCCCATTGTTGTTATATTACACACACCCTTGAGCATATTATACATGATTTGTAAACTAATGTTTTACAATTAGAGAAAGGAAGTACTAGACCTTCTAATGTTTTGGATTCTTCTCAATTGCTTCATAATCCACTTGTATGTGAAGTGGCATATTATCATTTACCCTTGGGGTTTTTATCTCCCAATCTTCATATATATGAGAGTAACTTCACGTATCTTTTTTATAATATTCAAAATACAATGATCTATTTATTATTAACATCTTTCCTAGGAGTCTTAAATGCTATACTTTATAATGGTTATATATTGATCTACCTATTCATTATGTTTGAGATTTCAATACATTGGTTGATCAATTTCTTACACACTTTTCTATCAATATTAGTGATAAGATTTCATATGCTCAAATGGTTAATTTTCAACAAGATTCCAGTCAACCAATCAAAGACAATATCTTGCACTCTAATACCATGCTTGCTAAAATGAACAATACACTTGTAGACAATGAGATTCAAAATTTATTTACTCAAAGTTTTCTATCTCCTTTGAAAGAAACAACTATTTTTGAAAAATATAATTTATCATTTGATGAGTTTCCTCACACTTTAAAATAATGAGAGGCCGAGAGCTTCCCTATTTTTAATTTTGAAATTTGGCTTGTTTTTGTTTACACTACAGTCTTCCTTTTTGTGACCAAATTTCCCACAATTGTGACACTTCCCATAAAAACTGACTCTTAAATTCCCTGATTTCTTATCTTGCGATAAGTGCTTAAGTGGAATTTTTCTTTGAATTAAAGTTTAACATGACCTTCTCTTCTTGAATTATGAGAGCACTCAGAGTAGATATTTCAAAAATATCTCTTTCAGTTTGATATTTTGAATTTAGAATGGAAATGAAGTTCCTAAACCTCTCATGGATATTCATGTGAAGAGTAAAATATAATAATTTATCATGAATCAAATTACAATTACATCCATCTAATTGAGATTTAATATTTTTTATTTTCGCTATAAAATTAACTACTTTTTCATCTCCTTTCATAGGACTTTTCATTAACTCAACTAATTTTATAATTTTTGACAATTGTATACTTGTGTGTAATGATTCTTACATTGTCCAAGCTTCACTCGGACTTTCCTGGTTTCTAATATGAAGTAGGATGTCATCATGCACGCTTCGCAATATGATAGACATTGCTTCTTGCACTTTATGTTGAAATGTAGATACATTGTTTGTTGTCACCTGGCTATCGATCAATGCCTTCTCCATACCGTTTGCAATAGTTCATATTTTACGTGCCATTAATTTCACCTTCGGTATAAATTTCTAGATGTAGTTTGTCTCGTTCAACATTTGCATTTTGCCAATGTTAAAGTGATTAGAACCCATTTTTAATCTTTCAAATGTTTAAATGTAGAGAAAAATAAAAATTTATTACGACAATTGAACATTTTAAACCCTTATTTTTGACAACCATATACCTACGTGTAATGATTCTTACATTTTCCAAGCTTCACTCGAACTTTCCTAGTTTCTAATATGAAGTAGGATGTCATCCTGCATGCTTCGCAATATGATAGACATTGCTTCTTGCACTTTCTGTTGAAATGTAGATACATTGTTTGTTGTCACCTGGTTGTCAATCAATGCCTTCTCCTTACTGTTTGCAGTAGTCCATATTTTGCGTGCCATTAATTTCACCTTCAGTGTAATTTTCCAGATGTAGTTTGTCTTGTTCAACATTTGCATCTTGCCAATGTTAAAGTGATTAGAACCCATTTTTAATCTTCCAAAAGTTTAAATGTAGAGAAATAAAAATTTATCACGACAATTGAAAATTTTAAACCCTTATTCTTCTCTTTTCAAAAACATTATGTTTTTAAGATGGCAAATAAGTTCAAAGGGATTTTGTCCTCTTTAAGTCAAAGTATGTGTTGAATTTCAGATTTTTTGTCCTCTTTCATATAGAAACTAGTATGTCATAAATTATAACAAAGAACATATTAATTTTCAATAATTTTCATAATTATTAAAAAATAAATTATAAGAAAAGTTTTTCTAGTTTTTGAAATAAGCCCTTAACTACAAATTTTTTGAATACATAACTGTCGTAATAAAAAAAAATTGCGATAACTTCCTTTTCGAAGAAACACAAGAAAAAATACAATTATATTTAGATTCCCTAAAAAATTATATTTTCAAATATCCTAAAATAATAATTTTCTATGATTTTTTTTTTAATTGGGTAAGGAGACTAAGCTCCTTGATAGGACCGAGCTGACAACCGATTGGGTTACCAAGTTTTGGGATGACTTACATTACATAGACGAGTTGTGTGGAAAGGTGTCCGAGACAAGTCATATCGGCGAACTGGGACCGATCTCAAGGGAGAGCTCACAACTAATGCCATGAAATCATACTAAGTGACAAGTTAGGTAGCCTATTGGCATAGCCAAAAAATTTAAATAACTATGTGGTTGTAGCCACATATAACCCTATCCATCGCAGGCTATTTAAAGCCATAAAATCCCGTCATGTTGTCAATGTGGGATTAGTCCTTGGTAACATTTCATCGGCTGATCCAGGAGGGCTTGCGTCACAACTCGAACCAAATCAAGCACAATAAGAGGCACATTTCCAACATAATTATCAGCCACCCATGTTTGGCAAGTTGGCTGAGGGACCCAAGTTAGGAACGATAGGTCACTAGTTCGAGACTTGTGAAGATTTATGTGTTAGGTGTTAACTAGTTAGGTTTTGTTTTTGGTTTATTAAATGTGCCAAGTGTCCTCAGCGCATGGAGTGGTCTTTTACCAATAAACATGACACATATTTCAATCAGTTAGAGCTTTTGAATAGTATATAATATAAGCATTAAGGCTCATGTGGAGGGGAGATTAAAACTGGTCAATCAAAGCCACTTAAGTGGTTAGGTTTTTTTTTTATTGAATCTGAAATAACTACATGGGTTAGGTCCACAAATTCTTAGGCTTAGTTTCTAAGGACTGAGGGGTTTCCATTCCACCAAATTCACCCAGGGCACGATCTCGGACTCATCCCTTATTAACAATATCTCCTGACTTCATTTGCAATGAGAATTGAACCCTGGTGGGCTTATTAAGAGCCAACATCTTCACCATTGAGTCAAACATCATTCGATAGTGGTTATGTTTTTAAGTTGACATGTTTAAAATTTATAAATAAAAGTATGCCACAAAAGTTATATAAAATAGGATTTTATCAAATATAAGGTATGTGTTCAAAAAAACTTAATTATAGACTAAGTGCAAAGGGGGGTATTTAGAATCTAATTTTAATGTTTTATTAAAAATGCTAAGTCATTTTAATAAACATAGGGCTAATAGATAGGGTGTCGATAATTTACACATAGGTTTAGGTTCGGGTTAAATGAATATTATGCCACCACTTGTTTAAATAAATTGGTCCCCATTCCAAGGTCCTTATCCCCAATCCAATGAGAAAAATCATAGCTCCTATTTTGTGGGGATTGTCTCCTAAAAGGCCCAAAAACCTAAACAATGAATATATTATTTCCTAAAATAGACATCGATTATAGAATTTAAACCCTAAAAGCTTTATACTAAATGTTGAAATCCTAAAAAATACCTATGTACCAACCAGATTAGAATATGAAAAAACATCTTCTAAATTGTGACTGATGTAGCTGTGAGACTAGTTCCATAAGGTGTAATGTGACATTAATTTCTTATATTTACTAAAATAAATTTAAAGTATAAGAAATAATAAAGTACAAAGATTAATAAATGAAAAAATTAAACCATTTATTTTAGTAAATATATCCCTTCCACCACCACATAAAAAATAGGAACATGATCTCATTATAGTGCACTCGTGTTATAACGCAAGCGCGTTTCATCTTATTTGTATTTGAAATTGCCAAACCATAGGCTTGGATTTTCCTTGGATATCCAAACCTAAATTTTGGTGTAAAAACCCCTTGGTAGAATACTAGAAAAACACCCCATTTTTTTATTATTATTATTTATATACATTCCTTCATGTGGATTTCCATATAATTCCACCAAAGAAGAGAATCAAATCCCTAGTTCTTAACTTAAACTATCCACGATGTGGAAACTGACAGGTTTAGATCAGAATAGCATAACAAAATAATATATTGATCTTTGTTATGTTGTCATACACAATACATGGCTAATAGCTAAAACAAATAGCTAATATATAGCCAAACAAATAGCTAAAACAACATCCTATGATTTAGGAGTAGTTACAAACAATAAACTATATACGTGAAGTTGTTAAAACAACTTCACATATAATACCAAGTAATTATGAGTTGTTTCTCAACAACTCATAATACAATGTTTACACTATATTAATATTCCCAACATTCACCCCCTTAGTGTGAACATGGGGTGGTGTAGTTGAAACCAGAATCATATGCCTACACATATTTTTAGGTCTGCATAATGTTCCTCTCCTTTGGACACCAGTTGCCCTCCTATATAATTGTTTCACTGACTGACACCTTCCACGCCACATCACAAAACTTCAAGAGAACATATAGGAATACTTGCATGTACGAAGCAAACATACACAAATTGTTGCTCTTTATTCTACACACCAAATAAAAAAACACACAACTGGAAATAAATATGTCACCACCACAAAATACGACCTCATCATTAGCGACTGATGAGAGGCGTTGAGTATCCTCCTTCCTCCATTTGGTTATTTTTATTAGAGATAATCTTCATCGCTAGGGCAAGAAAGTTCTTCATCAGTTGCATAATCTTCCCAGTCGGTTTCTTCTTCAACAATATAAGCCTTTTGATCAAGCTTATCATCAAGGAGATCTTGTGTCCATTTCTTACAATTTAGTATGAAATGTCCTACTTCTTTACAATAATAACATTTGATTTTTCCTTTTGTAGGAACGTGCTTTGAATTATACCTTCCCATTTTTGATGATGTACTAGCTTTAGTGTGTACATATAAGACTTCTTCCTCTGGTTCTAAAGGTTCATTCTGATCAAGAAGAGTAGAAACTACTCCTTCTAAACCAATTTTAATATTTCTCAAAGTAAAAACCATATGAGACATTTTTTAAGGAAAACTATTCAAAAGAATTGCTTTGGCATCATCATCATTTACCTTCTCATTAATACCCGCAAGCTGATTGAGAAGAGAGCAGAACTTGCTGATGTGTTCTGCCATTTTTGCACTTTCATCCATATTTAATCCATAAAGTCTATGCTTAAGAGTTGTCTTAGCACTATCTACTTCAGATCCGAATAGTTTATTTAATGTCTCCCAAATTTCCTTTTCCAACTTTGTGAAGTCTACATGGTGTAGGTAGGCTTTTGACAAACTGAGACCAATAGTTCCCAAGGCCTTTTGATCCTTGATATTCCATTTTGTGAGATCTATTGGATTTGTTGGTGTCGTCATATTTGGTTTAACCACATCCCAAAAATCTTTCTCAATCAAGTTCAATTGCATCTGGATTCTCCATGTATGAAAATCACATCCTTTGAACTTCTCAACAAGACTCAATTTCTCCATTTTCACAACTATTGTATTACAATTAATGGTAATAATACCAATAAATCACTATTTAAAAAGTAATAAAGGGAAATTACTTTTTAAATACTCTAAACATTTTTTTAAAATGCAACCCATAAACTCACGTATATGTATATAGCCTATTTGATGTGGTAAGTGGCAATTGCTGACTACTTAGATAAACCTAGATTTTGCTAAGTTCCAGGACTGTGACTGCTATCCACCTGTTATCCATGAGACTGCAGCTGCGGGGCACACTTTTTACATCCTCCAATCTGCGTGGACACAACACTCCACACTACACAGCCTGCATTCTCCAAGGATGCATTCCTCCAAACTGCACAGCCCGTGTATTCTCTCAAACATGCACAGCCTGCGTATTCTCTCAAACATGCACTGCATATTCTCTCTAAAGGACAAGATATCATCGACTTCCCCTTAAAAAATTATTCTCTTATAGATCAACCTCGGATAGATCAACCTCGCTCTGCTACCAAATGACAAGTTTAGATTAGAATAACATAACAAAATAATATATCGATCTTCATTATGTTGTCATACACAATACATGGCTAATATATAGCCAAAAAAATAGCTAAAACAACATCCTATAATTTAGGAGTAGTTACAAACAATAAACTATATATGTGAAGTTATTGAAACAACTTCACATATAATACCAAGTAATTATTAGTTGTTTCTCAACAACTCATAATACAATGTTTACACTATATTAATATTCCCAACAGAAACCAAAGCCAACAAATAATGCTTATTTATTAAAGGGAAAGAACAATAATCAAAGGGCCTCATCTATTTGTAATTTAATCAATTGACTAGTATTATTATAATCAAATAAGATAATTACATAAGAAAATGAATTCATTCCACCTTGTTCAATTCACTAAGCATAGAGAGCATACTAGCATATGAACGTAATGACATGGGATATAATTCATTATCCATTTCCTTTGGCAATGAAGATACTGATGGTACGAAAGATTATGTGTTTTCAACTTTTTACAGATTAGTTTTCAAGTACACTACATGATCATTATGTTTAACATGATTTTCTTTTTTTATTTTTATAATACATATTACAAATAAGAATACAATATTTTTTTGCGAGACACTGCTATGGAAGAACATTGATATGTAAACTCTTCAACTTTGGAATTATCCACAGAATCACAAATTAAATGTTGTTGTTCTACTTTCTATTAGAAAATGACAGAGATAACTAGTGAATGAATTTTACTCGTGCTTAAAATCAACAATTTCTGGAAAGGAAAGAATATAAGCTCACAAACACCAACAAGTTTTATCCTGGAAACCTCCAGAGGAGGAAAAACCAGTCGGGAAGGGTGATTTCTCTTTCTTCCCACTTTTATTGGCCAATTTAAAACAATAAGTATGAAAGTTAAGTAGATAATATCTCACACTCCCTCCCAATTACTTGCTTTCTTTGTCTCAATACTCCTTTCTTCTACAAAACATAGCTCCAACACTAAGAACTTCTTTCTCACTTCCTTTCATGCTTTGATCCCCCTATTCTCTTCTACAAACATGTATTTATAGCCTTTCTCATGTCCTCCTGTGCACTAGAGAATGGGAAAGGTCATGAAGAAGAAGAGAGACAAATAACCTTTGAAATTCTGAGGTTGTTCGTTTCATATTTTATTTTCTGTCTGAGATATCCAGGACCTCCACCCAGTGCAGATTGGTGGTCCTAGGACTGCCACCTTGGTTGGGCGGCAGTTCTATAACCGCCACCCTGTAAGGGGCAGCGGTCCTATTACTAAAAAGACATAACCTCTGTTATTTAATTTCCTTCTTCGTGCTGACTGATCTGATGAAGTAGAGTTATTTTGGATCCCTATGGATCACACCTCCCCTACTTATGAGGATTTTGATCCCACAAAAGCTTAGTGGGGGAGTAGATGAGGAAATAGTTCCCTCACTTTCTCCTTCGAGTATCATCGGGCCTGCCTTGGTGTCTTTTCTTTCAGTCCAATCTACCTAGACTCCTGTAGACCTCTCCTAGTCTCTTTGACCTTCTGTTGCAGCACTAAATCCTCCTCCAATTTTCCTCGTGAGTCCAAGATGCAATCCTCAATGGAAGGTAGAAATTTTAGTTCTTCATCTTCATCTAGCATGGATGGCTCATACAGGTGTAAATTCTCACAGTTTACTATAGAGTACATCCTCATAAATGACGGTAGATAAAGTCAAAAAGCATTTTCTCCAACCTACTCCAATATGGTGAAGGGCCCATATCGTAGTGGCTTGAACTTCCGTGCTTGACCTTTTAGTCTCTCCTTTCTCAAGTTAATCCAAACTCTATCTCCAACATGAAGCTTATGTTCCCTCCTATGCTGATCGTGCCTAGCTTTGTACTTGGCTTGAGATTTCTCTAGTTGTTCTTTGACTTTGAGATGGATTTTCCGGATCCTCTCAATGAATTTGTTGGCTCTAGTCACCTCTGTGTCTCATGTATCCTTCTCATCTCTTATCCAACTATTATGTCCAACAGATTTGTAGGTAGATATCTCAAGCATGCTTCAAATGGTGACTTCATAGTGGATGTGTGTACTTCTTGGTTATAGGAATGTTGAATGTAGGCTAAGGACTCATCCCAAGTCCTTGGGTATTTGTTGTTATACCCTCTGATCAACTATACCAAAGTCCTGTTCACCACCTCTATTTTTCCATCTGTCTGTGGATGGAAAGTTGTGCTCCTCTATAACCTGGTATCCATCTTGTCCCAAAAAATAGTCCAAAACTTCCCCAAGAACCTAGAATCCCTGTTAGAGACAATAGACTTTGGCAAACCAAAAATGCACCCATACATTAGCAAAGAAAATATTTGCTTCCTCATGTGTTTTTACTGTATTTTTACATTCCATAATAATACACATCTTACTGAATCTATCAACAAAAACATAGATATAGTCATGGCCATGTTTAGACATAGGTAATCCTCCTACAAAATCCATAGAAATTTCCTCCCATGGACTAGTAGGTACTGGAAAAGGCATATACAAACCTTCCTTCATAGTCTTAGGCTTGCTAGTACAACAAAGTTTACATCCATGTATAAATTTTGATACTTCTTCTTGCATATTGGGCCAATATACATACCTTTGCAAGTGGGCTAGGGTATTACCAACACCGAAATGTCCCGCTACTTTCGAGGTATGTGCTTCCCTCATCAACAGAATTCTTTCTTCTTTAGGCACACAAAGCTTCCCCCATCAGTAGAGCAGCCCATCCTAGAGATAACAATCTTCAATCCCTATCCTTTCAATCCCTTGGGACTGCAACTTCTGAAATTTCATCCCAAAGTCTTTGTCCTGGGCATATGCCTCTCCATAAGCTTCCTTCGTGAAGGGATTGATCTGAGAGATAGTGGCCAAACAGGATAATTTCACCTGTGTGGGTGGCCTAGACAACATGTCTTCCACCAATTTTGTACTACTCTTCTTGTATTTGATCACCAGATGGAGTTTCTGAAGAAACCCCATCCATTTATAGTGCCCTGCCTACTGCAATTTAGACTGTGCTTCCAAATACTGGAGAGGTTTGTGGTCAAAGTGCACAATAGTTTCTTTACCCAACAAATAATGTTTCCATTTTTTAATTTCCTGAACTAGTGCATACGTTTCCTTATCATATACTAAATATCCTTTAACTACTAAAGTGAAAGTTTCATAATGATAGCATATGGGTTTACCTCCTTGAAGTAACATTGTGCCCATAGCGTAATCATTAGCATCTATCTCTACTTCAAAAGGCTGCCACAAACTAGGAAGAGCAAGTACTGGAGCATGACTAATCGCATATTTCAATAACTCAAAGGATTTATCTTGTTCCTTACCCAAGTCAAAACCCTTATTCTTTACGACAACTATGTGTAGAGGTATTGCAATCGCAGAGAAGCCCGGAATGAACTTCCGCATGTACTGTACTACTCCCAAAAAACTCATAGTCTCTGTGGCTCTTGTTGGTTTTTACCAATTAGTGATGGCTTCCACCTTCTTTGGATACACTTGTAGCTCTCCTCCTCCAACCACGTGCCCAAGATAGACAAGTGATTGTTTGGAAAATTCACATTTCTTCATATTACAAAGCAGTTGTTTCTCCCTGAGAACTTGCAAGACTTGTTGTAAATGGGTTAGATGTTCTTCCCATGTGGCACTAAAAATCTAGATATCATCTAGATATACAATGAAACATGAATCTATGAAATCCCGCAATACATCATTCATCAATCTCATAAATGTAGTGGGTAAATTACATAAACCAAAAGGAAGTACTAACCATTCATACAAACCTTGTTTTGTCTTGAAGGCAGTTTTCCATATATCCTCCTCCTTCATTCTGACTTGGTGATAACCTAACTTGAGATCCAACTTCATGAAAAATTTGGCATGTTGAAGCTGGTCCAAGATATCATCTATGCGGGGAAGTGGATATCTATTATTTATGGTGATCTTGTTCAAAGCATGGTAGTCGATGCACATTCTCCAAGAACCATCTTTCTTTGGCACCATCACAATAGGTGAATTGTACGGTGAGGTGCTCAGCCGTATCACCCCTTGGTCTAGTAGTTCCTGGAGTTTCTTCTTTACTTCAGTACTCTCAATAAATGATTTCCTATACAACCTGATGTTCAGTAGAGGGGATTATCGCAATAGCTGAATCTCATGCTCTACTTCTTGTTTTGGTGGTAACCCACTAGGAGCCTGAAATAATTCCAAAAAAGATTGAATAATACTATCCAAATCCAGTTTTCCCTAGTTATAAATCTCTACAACTTCTACCCTATCTTGTTTATCCTTTAAAAAAAGTAAACAAAACTAATTATGATTTTCCTGAATAAGTTGTTTTGCTTTGTTAACACTTACCATAGTAACCCATGTCTTACACTGGTGTTCCTGGATGTTGTAGCTGATCGCATCCTTGATCCATCTGTACCGGTTTTCCCTTCTCATAAATATAGCATCCTTGATATACAAGTAAGGACATCCGATTACAACATCAAAAGCATCAAGTGGAATAACGTCAGCTTCCAAAACATCAATATACTGGGAATTTATCCCAAACTTGACCTTACATCTTCTTGTTACCTGAATTTCAACACCCTTCTTCACCCAACCCAAAGGATAAGGGTATGGATGCTCGTAAGTCTCAAGACCAAGATTCTGTACAACTACTTCAGAAATCAAGTTAGACTGAGAACCGATATCAACTAAAGCATTTACCTTAGTTCTCTTGATCTAGATTTTGATCTGGAATAGTCTACTCATCTCCTCATCCTGGCTGTCCATGTTGGTGGTCGTGAATCCAAGCCTTTCATCTACATCAGATTCATCTTCGATTTCCACCTCCCCTTCTTTTTTTATGGTTGTCATGGAATTCTTTGAGTCCTTGGTTTGGTTCTTCGGATGTAACTCCGGATGCAACTTCCAACATGTAGCATCAATATGACCATTGATATCACAATTCTTGCAAAAATTCTAGGGATCTTTACAAGTATTTAAAGTAGTGGCAACTTGTTTACCTTTCCCTGTCCACTTACCCTTGTTGCTTGTTTTCCCATACTCTTTTTTATGCTTATTTTTCGACTTATTTACCCTTGGTTGTGCTTCTCCTTGCTTCTTTTCATCATCTATGTAATATGCTTGTACACATGCTTCATTGAGATATTTGGGCTTTGTGGAGATGACTTTTCTTCGAAGGTGAGTGTGAAGTCCTCCCAAATACTTGGTCAGAATATCCTCATCCTCCAAGTCCATCTTTAGCAACATGGCCTACCTCCGAAACTCCGTAGTATAGTCTTGCACACTTTGATCACTTCCTTGTCTAAAATATTGTCATTTAATCATTTGGTCAGTCTTGTGGCCAATAGGATAGAAGTTAGCTCTAATTAATTCTTTAAATTCTTGCCAAGATTTTACAATAGGACACTTCTTTTCACAAGTGGTTAGATGGGTTTCCCACCAAACCAGAGCATGTCCCTCCATTTTGAGACGTGCAAAGGTGATCCTTTGTGCCTCAGTGACATTATGGATGCTAAAATAGACTTCTAACTGTTTTAACCATTTATCAAATAACTTTACATCGACTTGTCCTTCAAAGCTTTTGATCTCAACTTTCGTCTCAACTTTAAAAGGAGTATGATCATATTTTACCTTTTCTCTTGTGTTTGAAGTCTCTTCTTCATGATCTTCCCCATAATCTTCCTCATGGTGGCTCTCCCCTATACTAAAACTATTAGCTAAGCCTCAAACCACTAAGTCCATGGAGTCTTTCTTGACAGAAGTTGTCTTCTGCAAATCTGCAAGTTCTTCTTGCCTTCTAAACATCCTATCCATCATGGTCTCCAATATCTCGATTCTATGGACTAAGTTCTCTTCTTCCATTTGTCCCTGAATTCTTTGTTTCCACTTCTTTGTAGAAATTTTTGGATCGAAGGTAAGGTTTCTTCACCTTTAGATCTCGTCACTGTCATACAAATCCAAGAATGAATACCACAGTCCTGGATACTTGTTAGCTCTGATACCAAAATGATCTATAAACTCTTCAACTTTGGAATTATCCATAGAATCACAACTTACACGTTGTTGTTCTAATTTCTATTATAAAATGACAGAGATAGCTAGTGAATGAATTTTACTCGTGCTTAGAATCAACAATTACCAGAAAGGAAAGAATATAAGCTCACAAACACCAACAAGTTTTACCCTGGAAACCTCCAAAGGAGGAAAAACCAATCGGGAAGGGAAATTACTCTTTCTTCCCAAATTTATTGGCCAATTTAAACTAATAAGTATAGAAATTACAATAAATATGAAAGTGAAGTAGATAATATCTCACACTCCCTCCCAATTACTTTCTTACTCTATCTCAATACTCCTTTCTTCTGCAAAACACAGCTCCAGCACTAAGAACTTCTTGCTCACTTGATTTCATACTTCGATCCCCATATTCTCTTCTACAAACATGTATTTATAGCCTTTCTCATGTCATCCTGTGCACTAGAGAATGAGAAAGGTCATGAAGAAGAAGAGAGATGAACAACCTTTGAAATTCTGAGGTTGTTCGTTTCATATTTTATTTTTTTTCCGAAAGAGCTAGGACCGCCACCCAGTGCAGACTGGCGGCCCTAAGACTACCACCCTGGTTGGCCGGCGGTTCTATAACCACCACACTACACAAGGTGGTGGTTTTATTACTAAAAATACAAAACCTCCGTTATTTAATTTCCTTCTTCGTGCTGATTGATTTGATGAAGTAGAGTTATTTTAGATCCCTATGGATCAAACATAAGGAAAATTCTCAATGTGAACACCATCGAGATAACACTGGATATCATGTCAAGATCACAGTAATGAAGTAGGAACAGGGACAGAATCATCATAATGATTTTTCTCCAACCACATAGCTACTTTGGTTCCCCTACACAACTCTCGTATCCTGAGAGTGGCCTTACCCTTCACGAAGAATGTAGATATGAAAACTAAAACCAAAAGAGATAATGTTTCATATATACAAATCCTTTTATCATAAGACCTAACCAGTCATGATGTAATACAAGATGGTGAACTGGAAAATAATAATTACATTCTTATTAATATTGAGTATTAATTATTTATGGCCATAAGAATTAGGTTACAAAGGGTTACCCTCGATGTATCCTAACTTGTATACAAGGTATGTCTGGTAACCCCAAACATTGGATTAATATTTGGTAACCCCACAAAAGGACCCTGTATCCACTCGTATTGAGTCATGGTAAAGAATAAACTAATTCCCTTATCCTTTTAGTCCCACTTTCCAATGTTCACTATACATTAACTCGTAGCTACCAATTCATATCATCCCTCTTAATCCCAGACTGGACAACAATTGATATCCACAAGGTAAGCAAAACTTTAACATGTGAAAAAACTCTTATAGGTATGTAGGTGATAATACATGACATCAATGTTCCATACAATTTCATAAATCATTATTGTTCTCACACGACACCAGAAATTGTAAACTCCCAATGACTGAAAATTCTAAGGATTAAACTAGATTTTACATGGTAACAACAGATGTAGTAAGTTTTATTACCTATTCAATTTAAACAATAAAAGCAATACAAGGAAACATAATCGTATATTTAAGAAAGGTATCTTAGGGTTCCTAGATGGACATGCATGTTTGGTTTCACTACTAGCCACTAAATGTTTACTTATTCTTACCCATGCAAGGGTGATAGGTAAAAGGAGGAGAAGCTAACCTCATTAATTCAAGTTTGATATTAAGAATGTTGAGGTGCCCTATCCCCCTCAATTTATTCTAAGGGAACACCATTTTTAGGACTTAGATTGGAATTTTATAACATATTTCAAAGTCTCATAAATCAACATGAAGTTTGTTTAGTGTAAGCACATATTTATAATTTACTAGTAAAACAAATATACCTTTCTTGGAATCCTAATTTATAATTATTTATAAAACACTTTTTTGACATAATAAATTTAAATATATCCATGTAGCCTATTATTCTTCGCTAAATAAATTAGGAATTATGATTAAGAATAATGAATAAATAAATAAAATGTTAATTATGTTTTAGAATCCTAAGTTTCCTTAAAAAGGGCATCATATTACTAAAACCAAAAATCCACATGACTTAAATGGACTTAAATGTCTTATATGCCTTTAAATTTGGAAAAGGTTAAAAGATGCACTTTTAATAAAATGCTTAAAAGTCTTTAAATAATTAAATTCAAGGTAAGATATAACCACTAACTATTTTTTCTTACTAAGATATAAATTAGTTACGCATTTCATCTCATTCTTATTTACTTTAATAAAAGATAATTTACCCAATTTTATTATTTTGTTTCATGTCATTCTTATTGATAGTTTATTTATTTATCTTAGTGATGAATTTCATCGTTACCCAATTTTATTATTTTGTCCTAGTGTAATAAAATTGATGAATTTAATTCACTCATCATTACCCAATTTTTTTATAGATAAATACTTTTGACTGGAGCTATAAACTGAAGTACATTCAACAAATATAAGCATTAAGCTCAAAAATTAATGAACCAAATCCACCACACATGAACACACTTCTAGCGCAGGTCTTCTTGAACCAAAATCCACCTTTGTTAAACCAGCATGTTAAATGCACCACCTTGGACATTACCACCCTAAACAGGGATTGTGCCTAAACCAGGGTGGAGCAGGATACAACCATCCATCTTAAGCACTTGACCCGTTCCCCATCGATGAAATTTGGATGGTAAATTTTTTTATTATACTAGAGCTATGAACTGGAGTGGTGGAGAGCACTTTATCTATGTGGGACATGAGGGTGGACTTGGGTCCTTAATATCCGTTGAGTGATCCACATTTAGAGTGCCCCACTATGTTCTGTTGGTCCATATGGAGAAATTCAACCCCTACCGCAAGGTTTCCCCATGACCACCTATCGAAAGTGTCCAATGAACTCAATGGGAATGGAACTCGGGTTGATGATTACAAACTACTTGTAACTCACTAATAGCCCAAGACCTTGAGTTCTAACATTTTGGTTCCTTAAATGCTTTTTATTATACTAGAGTTATGAACTGGAGTGATTGAGGAGTACTTTTTTCTAAGTGGGACATGGGGGTGGGATTGGGTCCTTAATGTCTATTAAGCGATCCACATTCAGAGTGCCCCATTATGTTCCTCTCGGTCCATATGGAGAAGTTTGACCCCTACCTCAAGGTGTCCCCATGGCCACTTATCAAAAGCATACAATGAACGCAATGGGAATGGAACTTGGGTTTATGATTACAAACTACTTGTAACTCACCAATAGCCCAAGACCTTGAGTTCATCATTACCCAATTTTATTGGTATAAGGAAATTGATAAGTTTCATCCCATATTTATTTATTTTAATAAAATATAATTTATCCAATTTTATTATTTTTCTATATATTGGGTAAAAGATAATTTACCCAACATTTACCCAATTTTATTATTTTGTCCCGGTATAAGAAAATTGATGAATTTAATTCACCTATCATTTACCCAAGTCCAAGAAAATTGATAAATTTCATCACATTCTTATTTATTTTAATAAAAAGATAACGTACCCAATATTTGCCCAATTTTATTACTTTTTCTGGTATAACAAAATTGATGAACTTCATCTCATTCTTATTTACTCTAATAAAAATAATTTACCCAATTTTATTATTTTGTCTATATATCAGGTATAAGAAATTGGATGAATTTCATCTCATTCCTATTTATTTTAATAAAAGATAATTCACCCAGCATTAACCCCTTTAATTTTGTTGTCTATATATAGAATATAAAGAATTGATGAATTTCCTTCCTCTTAATAGTAAAAGAAAAAAAAAGCACTCTATTATATTTATCGATTGAATATATGATGTTCAATTAAATTCTTAAAAAATTTACAGATTATTATTCTTAATGGAAGAAGAGATAATTTTTTTAAGTTTGAATAGTGAGGAGAGATGTTTTAATAAAAATAACTTGCCTCTGGTTTGCAACCCAAGCATTTAATAACCAACCAATTCTTCAAATCTCTAGTTCTACTCTTCTTATGTGCTCATATTTGCTTCATCACTTGTAAATTTTCTCCAAGATAAATTTTTTTTCAAGAATCGTTGTTCCCGTATTTGTTGCTCCCAAAATTTCCAAAAATAAAGTGTCATCTTCTTTTATTTGTTTCCTTATTTATATATTTGAGGATTTTTTTATATGGGTCCCTACTTTAAAGGAATTTTATCCTTTCTTTTTTTCTTTTTTAATTGTAACATGAGAGCCCGTCTTTCTTAATGAATCTTGGAAAGAGCATTTAAAATCGATCATACATATTAATTGAAAGGGCGCACCTTCCAACCTCATGGTATGAGCCACAAAACAATCATTTCTTTCTTTATTTTTTATATGATTATTTTCCTTTATTACTCTAGTCAATAGTTAATGCAATAAATTTTTAAATGATGGCCATCCAACTTTGTCAAATAAATTATTTATTTTTTATTTTTTTAATTCTTATGAAATGAGATATTATTTAAAACCTTATGGGATCCCATCATGTATTGATGCATGCACTAGGAGACATGTATAATTGTCCATATTATTTATTGAAAGGAACACTCTTCAATGTATTCCTTTTCAATAATTCAATCACCTTATAACAGTGAATTTGAAAAATAATAAAACAATTCACATTTCTTTACATTTGCTTTTTTATACAATAATTAATGTTGTCATATTTTAAATTTAACCACCTATTTTTGTCAAACTATTTTTTAAGTGACAATAGTTTTTTTCAAAATATGGAAACACCATTATAAAATAATAACGATTCTATATATATATATATATATATATATATATATATATATATATATATATATATATATATATATATATATATATAAGGTATAGGGATGGCCTCCCTCTATCTACACCTATACTCTACAGACCAGAAAGGATAGTTCCCTATAGAGATAAGATAGTTCTGGTAGCAGGGGGTTTGGTTTTTTCTCTATGCCCGAGAGATAATAAGTGCATGTTCAAGCATAATAGAGGAACTCCTCATGTGTGTGTGTGTGTGTGTGTGTGTGTGTGTGTGTGTGTGTGTGTGTGTGTGTGTGTGTGTGTGTGTGTATTAATTTAATTTTATGTATATTTTTAAAATAATATAAATAATAATTTATATTACAAATCACAATTATATTTTAAATATGTGAGTTGAAAAATATTCTTGGTTTAAATATTTGTAATCATTTTACGATTAAAAACATGATACATGCAAACGATTATAATTTAACAAAACTCGTATGTAAGTGGACCTATAGCCAGACCTAAGTTAATATGGATACTCAAAATCTAACAAGGTAATATAAAACTCTACCATATTTTCACATAATACAAAATACTAAGGTGAATTTACATACCAAAAAGTGTATATAAAATGGTAAAAGCATCTTACCCCTTTACAAGTGGTATAACTAAAAGGTTTAGGGGTACACATTTCCCTCTCTCTTTTGGTACTATAACTTTGTATCTACTCTCCTCTCTTTGATGATGTTCTCCCTCCTATCCAAGGGAAATATATCATGTAAACAACTCATAACAATAACACACAAGTAGTCAACCAGATCATGATATAAATTCAACATGATATAATAAAGAAAGTGTTAATCATATTATTTTCAATAATTATATTTATCCCAAATTGCATTTAAATAAACAAATTAAACACTCTAGCATAATAATTCACAACTCCACATAATCAATCATGTATGTCAATTATTACATCAAAATTTTGATACTATAGAGAGGGATGTGACATCCTTCCCCTTGGAAAAGGCACCAGCCCAATGGTTTCTAAAAACAAAACTAAACTAATAAATGTGGAAAATTCTTTAAAAATTCATCATAGTCTTCCCATGCTGTACTCTCCTTAGAGTATTGGTCCCATTGGACCCTTACACTGAGATACTTCCTTGTTTCGCAAGGTTATTATACGGGTATCAATTACCCGAAAGGGTTTTATGAGAACCACCCTTGGATCCTGAAACTTATAATAATCTCCAATCAATTACATGTGAAATATAAGCATGATGTCGCTTTAGCAAAAATACATGAAAAACATTATGGAGTCGAGCCAGAGATGGAGGTAAAACACGCTTGTATGCAACTAGGTTCACAACTTCTAGGACATCAAAGGGTCCTATTTAACGCGGAGAAAATTTAAATGCCTTACAAAATTTGATAGAAATTTTATTGGGTTTGACTCTAAGGAAAACCTTGTCTCTTACTTTAAAATTTCTTAGGGTTATTTTTCTATCTACATAATTTTTTGTGTATCTACAGCTTTAAACAATCTCTTTCTAATTAGCTTTACCTACTCCTCCATTTCTTGTAAACATTTTAAGACCAATCACAACACAATCTTATTTCTTGTCCCAATTGATAGGTGTACGACACTTACTTCCATAAAGTGCTTCAAATGGTGTCATACGAAGAGTGGAATGGTTAGAGTTATTGTAAGAAAACTCTACTAAATGCAAGTACTCCTCCCACTTGTATTATTGGTTTGTGCAGTACATGCAAAGCATGTCTTCCAATACTTGACTAACTCACTCTATTTGTCCATTGGTTTTAGGGTGATACATTGTACTAAAGTTGATATTTGTTGTTAAAGCTGCATGCAAGGTCTTTTAGAACCTCGACGTCATGCAA
The DNA here is from genome assembly GCA_019776745.2 of Taxus chinensis. Classification (NCBI taxonomy): domain Eukaryota; kingdom Viridiplantae; phylum Streptophyta; class Pinopsida; order Cupressales; family Taxaceae; genus Taxus; species Taxus chinensis. The sequence goes on from CM034150.1 coordinate 781,557,462, forward strand.
GTGTCACAATATGAAATTATATTTACAGGTACTCCATGCATCCTGAATATCTCCTGCACAAACCTCCTTGTTAAAACTAGTGAATCATCCTTTAAATTCCCAGGGATGAAATGTGCATCCTTGGTAAGTTTTTCAACAACTACCAATATCACATCATGCTTATTCTTGGACATCGGAAGCTCTTTAACAAAATCCATTCTAATAACTTGCCACTCTCCAATCGGACGCATCATGGGGATAAAGTAACCTTTCTGGATGCACATGTTTAGCTTTAACTCGTTGATACTCCAAACGCCTTGTTACAAAGCTAGTAAAATCTCTCTTAAGTTTAAGCCAAACATACAACTATTTTATATCTACCATCATCTTGGTCAAACTAGGGTGACTTGAGTAGGGAGAACAATATGCTTCCTCTAAAACTATGATTTTCAAATTATCACTGTTAGGAATATAAATTCTGTCGTTGAATCTTAAGATACCATTTCCATCAATCTGATAGCCCTCATACCTATGATCTTGACTACTAGCCTCAACGAAAACCTTGACTTGTTTATAGAAATCATCAGATGGTAGTTGATCCAAAACTTGTTGTTTAAAATTGGTTCTCATTGTGGCCATGACAGCTATATAGCGATGATGGCTAAGGGCATCTGCAACTCTATTTTCCTATCCCTTTATGTAGACAATTTCAAAATCATGCTCACTTAAAAATTCCAAGTAACGTCATTGGTGGGAATTCAAGTTTGGCTGGGTGAATATATACTTGATCCATAAGTGATTTGTCTTAAGCTCAAATGGCTTTCTAATAAGGAAATTCCTCCACATTCACAATGCAATGGATAATTACAGCAAGCTCCAAAACATGTGGTGCATAATTCAACTCTCCTTGCTTTATTTTTCGAGACTCCTATGCCACCACATGGTTATCTCGCATTAAAACACCCCAGAAACTTTCACCAGATGCATATGTGATGACATTTAAATTACCATTTGGATCATGTACTATTAGGATGGGCGTTGATGTCAACTTTTATTTCAAAATTTGGAAATCCTTTTCAAAAGTTTCGATCTATACATACTTTTTACCATTCTTCTGCAAGGATGTGATTGGACTCCCTATCTTAGATAATCCTTCAACAAACTTTCTATAATACCATGTTAAGCCCATAAAACTTTGAACTTCATTTACATTCTTTAGGGTAGGCCATTCCATGATATTTTGTACCTTATTTGGATCAACTAATATACCTTCCATTGAAATAATGTGGCCTAGATAGTTTACTTTTTGTTGGAAGAAAGAACATTTTGAAAACTTTTCATAAATCTTTTGTTTCCTTAACCTTTCTAACACTAATCTCAAATGCCCAATGTGTTCTTTTTCTATCTTTGATTATATCAAAATATCATCCGGAAAAAATAACACAAACTTATCTAGATAATCCTTGAAAATATTATTCATCATATTCATGAATGTTTTTGGAGCATTCGTGAGTCCAAAATAAATTACAGTGAACTCGTAATTCCCATAACGAGTTCAAAAAAAATTAGAATGTCTTCCTCACAGATTCTGAGTTGATGGTGACCTGATCTCAAATCAATTTTTGAAAAAAAAAATTCCCCTTACATTTGGTCAAATAGATCATCTATGCATGTCAAGGGGTATCTATTTTTCATAGTAGATTTATTCAACATCATGTAGTCTATGAAAATCCTAAGATTTCCATCCTTCTTATTCACAAAAATCACTTGTGCACCCTAAGGGGATACACTAGGACTAATCAAACCCTTAGATAAAAATCCTTGTAATTGTGCTTTTAAATCAAACAACTCATTTATTGTCATTCGATAAGGTGCCTTGGAACTGGGTTCTGATCCTGGCACAATATTGATGGAGAAATAAAATTCTCTACGAGGTAGAGTTCCTAGTAACTCATCAGGGAAAACACCACTGAAGTCTCGGAGGAAAGGGTAATCCTCAAGAGTTGGTTCTATCTCAGTTTATATATCATTTATGTGGACTAAAATCATTACACACCCCTTCCTCTTGGCTTTCTTTAACTGCATTTCTGAAATTTGCCTTAGAATTACTTCTTTTTTTATTTCATGGATATGCATAGGGTAACCCTTGTCATCAAGACAAACAATATCCTTGGCAAAACAATCAAATTTTTCATGGTGTTTCCATAACCAGTTAACTCCTAAGATAAATTCATAAGATCCCAAGGGTGCAACATATAATTTAATTGTAGTCATAAATTCTATAAGTTCTAACTCATCCTCAAAAATACATTGCTCTACCTTTCTCTCTGCTTGGTTCCCATAATGAACTGACCATGATTTTTCCATATATCTAGTTTTTCTAGAAATTTTATTAAGAATCTCAGGAAATATAAAACACTCAGATGCTCATGTATCAATATAAAACACTCAGATGCTGACTATATGTTCCTATTTCCCCCATTTTTATTGTGTTTTCAATTTTAACTTTTAAATGGAGTTGAATTTTGATGTTGTTCCTATTTCCCCCATTTTTATTGTGTTTCCAATTTTAATTTTGATGTTGTTGTCCTCTTCCTCCTTCCTTGAAATATCTCCTTCTTGCAGCTAAAGCTTTTGGTTTTTGCTATTGCTTCATGGATTTTTCAAAAACCTGGTCCATAGATGTCTGCATTTGTTCCAATTTAAGGGTTCAAGCCTAAGATGGAATTTTTGAACCTAAACCTTTCATCCTTTTGATAGTGTGGTACGTACTTAAGGACACATGCGAACTTATCCCAGTAAGTAGTAACCAACATATCTCCCTATCTGAAGTTCTGGAATTCAATCATTTTTCCATCAAAGTATAGTTGAGGTAGCCATCTCTACCGAAATAAGGAAACAATAGTTCCCATGTGGTGTTCTCAGAAGGTAAATCTCTTTCTGATTTCAAGTTCTCACACCATGATGAGGCTTCCCCAAATTGTTTCTATGCACCTCAAATTACCTTGGTTTCCTCAGAGAAGTTACGAAGTTCAAAATATTTCTCCATTTCGATGAGTCAAGATTTTGCACCATCTCTGAGTACCATCCCATTATACTTTGTTGGAGCTGTCCTCTTCAATTCTCTAGCTAGTTCTATCTCAACCCGTGCCCTCTTAGGTGGGGGTACATTGTTTTCATTTAAAATTTTGTGTTTTTTATTCACCTTATTTGAATTTTCTTCATTCATATTTCCATTTTCTTGAGGGTAGTATTGATCTTTTCCATTCCCTTTGTCATCTTCTTGTGTTAGATCATTTATCATGTATTTCGAGGACACCTATCCTATCCTAGGTGTTAGATACCAATGTTTGGATTTTATCGACCTTAATTTGAAGATCATCTCCTTGATGGTCCTCCTCCCCATTAGTTAGTGTCCTATCAATTGCTACCTGAAGGGACCAATGAGACAACCTAGAAAGTAGTGGATGACATTAGGCCCGAAAACTAAAGCTAAGCTCTGATACCAAAATCTAAGAACCCCTTGGTAGAATAATAGGAAATACTCTGATTTATTATTATTATTATTACTATTATTATTATTTATATGCATTCCTTCATGTGAATTTCCATATAATTCCACCAAAGATGAGAAGCAAATCCCTATTTCATACCTTAAACTATCCACGATGTAGAAACCAAAGGGAACAATTAATGCTTATTTATTAAAGGGAAAGAACAATAATCAAAGGGCGTCATATATTTTTAATTTAATCAATTGACTAGTATTATTGTAATCGGATAAGATAATTACATAAGAGAGCATAGAGAGCATAGTAGCATATGAATGTAATGACATAGGCTATAATTCATCACCCATTTTGTTTGGAAATAAAGATACTAATGGTACAAAAGATTTTGTGTTTTCAACTTTGTAAATATTAGTTTTCAAGTACACTACATGATCATTATGCTCAACATAATTTTCTCTTTTTTATTTTTATAATACATATTACAAAAAATAATATAATATTTTCCTGCGAGACACTGATATGGAAGAACATAAGGAAAATTCTCAATGTGAGCACCATCGAGCTAACACTGGATATCATGTCGAGGTCGCATTAATGAAGCAGGATAGGGACAGAATCATCATAATTCTTTTCCTCCAACCACATAGCTAGTTTGGTTCCCCTACACAACCTTGTATCCTGAGAGTGGCCCTACCCTTCACGAAGAATGTAGATATGAAAACTAAAACCAAAAGAGAGAGTGTTCCATGTATACAAATCCCTATATCATATGACCTAGCCAGTCATGATGTAATACAAGGTGGCGAATTAGAAAATAATAATTACATTCTTATTAATACTGAGTATTAATTGCTTATGACCATAAGCCTTAGATTACAAAGGGTTACCCCCGATGTATCCTAACTCGTATACAAGGTATGTCTGGTAACCCCAAACATTGGTTCAATATTTGGTAACCCCAAAAAAGGACCCATATCCACTCATACTGAGTCATGGTGAAGAATAAACTAATTCCCTTGTCTTTTTAGTCCCACTTTCCAATGTTCATTATACATTAACTTGTAGCTACCAATTCATCTCATCTCTCCCGACCCATACTGGATGACAACTGATATCCACAAGGTAAGTAAAAATTTAACATGTGAACAAACTCTGATAGGTATGTAGGTGATAATGCATCACATCAATGTTCCATACCATTTCATAAATCATTATTGTTCTCACATGACACCGGGGATTGTAAACTCCCAACGACCAAAAATTCTAAGGATTGAACTAGATTTTACATGGTAACTATGGATGTAGTAAGTTTTATTGCCTATTCAATTTAAACAATAAAAGTAATACAAAGAAACATAATCGTATATTTGAGCAAGGTATCTTAGGGTTCCTAGATGGACATGCATGTTTAGTTTCACTACTATCTATTAAATGTTTACTTATTTTTACCCATGCAAGGGTGATAGGTTAAAGGAGGAGAAGCTAACCGCATTAATTCAAATTTGATATTAAGAATGTTGAGGTGCCTCATCCCCCTGAATTTATTCTAAAGGAACACCATTTTTAGGACTTAGATTGGAATTTTATAACATATTTCAAAGTCCCATAAATAAACATGAAGTTTGTTTAGTATAAGTACATAAATAATTTACGAGTAAAACAAATATACCTTTCTTGGAATCTTAATTTATAATTATTTATAAAAAAACATTTTTTACATATTAAATTTAAATATATCCATGTAGCCTATTATTCATCATTAAATAAATTAAGAATTGCGATTAAGAATAATAAATAAAATCTTAATTATGTTTTCAAATCCCAAGTTTCTTTAAAAAGGGCATCATATTACTAAAACCAAAAATCCGCGTGACTTAAATGGACTTAAGTCGCTTATATGCCTTTAAATGTGGAAAAGGTTAAAAGATGCACATTTAATAATATGCTTAAAATAGGGAAGGTTTGGAAATTATCAAAAGTCTTTAAAGAATTAAATTCAAGGTAAGTTATAACCATTAACCATTTTTTTCTTACTAAGACAAAAATTAGTAAACACATTTCATCTCATTCTTATTTACTTTAATAAAAGATAATTTACCCAATTTTATTATTTTATTATTTTATTTCATCTTATTCTTATTAATAGTTTATTTATTTATCTTAGTGATGAATTTCATTTTTACCCAACATTAACCCAATTTTATTATTTTGTCCTAGTATGAGAAAATTGATGAATTTAATCCATCCATCATTACCCAATTTTATTAGTATAAGGAAATTAATAAATTTCATCACATACTTGTTTATTTTAATAAAATATAATTTACCCAACATTTACCAAATTTTATTATTTCTATTATATATCGGGTAAAAGATAATTTACCCAACATTTACTCAATTTTATTATTTTGTCCCAGTATAAGAAAATTGATGAATTTAATTCACCCATCATTACACAATTTTATGAGTGTAAGGAAATTGATAAATTTCATCACATACTTGTTTATTTTAATAAAATATAATTTAACCAACATTTACCCAATTTTATTATTTATACTATATACCGGGTAAAAGATAATTTACCCAACATTTACCCAAGTATAAGAAAATTGATAAATTTCATCACATTATTATTTATTTTAATAAAATATAATTTACCCAACATTTATCCAATTTTATTACTTTGTCTGGTATAAGAAAATTGATGAACTTCATCTCATTCTTATTTACTCTACTAAAAATAATTTACCCAATTTTATTATTCTGTTTATATATTGGGTATAAGAAAATTGATAAATTTCATATCATTCCTATTTATTTTAATAAAAGATACTTCACCCAACATTTATCCAATTTTATTATTTTTTCTATATATAGAATATAAAGAATTGATACTTCCTCTCTTAACAATAAAAGAAAAAAAATTGCACTCTATTAGATTTACCGATTGAATATATGATATTCAATTAAATTTTAAAACAAGTTACAGATTATTATTCTTAATGGAAGAAGAATCCTGTTCGGTTTACCCTAGCGGTGGGGAATGTGTGCTATATGTGGGAGGTCTCGGGGTCAAATCCCAAGGCTGGCCATCTTTATAGCTCGTCGTTACTCGGTTAGACAGTGTCGGGCGGGTCAGCTTCTTCGGTGGTAGAGGTGGTTCTCGGTGTGGTGCCAAGTCGACTTGGTGTTCAATGCGACGGAGGTTAGGGACAAGCATGAAACCTATGTTCAATGCGATGACGCATGTCCTGGCATTGCCATGAGAGGGAAACATACCACTTTTATCCCATTCAGTTTACCCTAGTGATGGGGAATGTGTGTTATATGTGGGAGGTCTTGGGGTCAAATCCTCAAGTTGGCCACCTCTATAACTCGTCGTTACTCGGCTAGGCAGTATCGGGTGGGTCAGTTGCTTCGGTGGAGAAGGTGGCTCTTAGTGTGGTGCCAATTTGGCTTGGTGTTCAATGTGATGGAAGTCAGGGACAGGCATGAAACTTGTGTTCAATGCGACAAGGCATGTCCTAGCACTGCCACAAAAGGAAAACATACCACTTTTAACCCGTTCAGTTTACCCTAGCAATGGGGAATATGCGTTATATGTGGGAGGTATGAGGGTCAAATCCCTAGGCTGGCAATCTCTATAGTTCATCGTTACTCGGCTAGACAGTGTCGGTCAGGTCAGTTGCTTTGGTGGCAGAGATGGCTCTCGGTGTGGTGCCAAGCCGGCCTTGTGTACAATGCAATGGAGGTCAGGGGTAGGAATGAAACCTATGTTCAATGTGACGAGGCACGTCTTGGCACTGCCTTGAGAGGGAAACATACCACTTTTACCCTGTTCAGTTTACCCTAGCGATGGGAAATGTGTGTTATATGTGGGAGGTCTCAAGGTCAAATCTTCAGGCTAGCCACCTCTATAACTCATCGTTACTCAACTAGGTAGTACTGTGCGGGTCAGCTGCTTCGGTGGAAAAGGTGGCTCTCGGCATGGTGCCAAGCTGGCTTGGTGTTAAATGCGATGGAATTTGGGGGCAAGCATGAAACCTGTGTTTAATGTGACGATGCATGTCCTGAGACTGCCACGAGAGGGAAACATACCACTTTTCTTCTGATAAGGGGAGTAAGGATAAGAAGTTGGTATATTGGCCTCCTCCTCTGGTGGGTTGGATCAAATTTAACTTTTACAGAGCCTCTAAGGCCAATCCCGACAATGTCGGTTGTGGTTGTGTGTTTCGAAAAGATGATTGTCACCTTGTCCTAACTTTGGCCTTCGATTGCGATGTTGCCTCCAATAACTTTGTAGAAGGTATGGCCTTATTGCAGGGCCTAGAGGAAGCTACGTGTAGGAATTGGTCCAGAATTTGGATTGAAGGTGACTCATTGGCTATCATTAAGATGGTGCAAGGTAATTCTATTCATGCATCGCAATTAAAAATCATTTTTGATAGCATCCAGGAAATTTTGACAGACTTTGAGGAGGTAAATTTTGCTCAAATTCTTCGAAATGGTAATAATATGGTGGATGGATTAGCAAATAAAGGTGTGATGTTTTGGGAAAAGGAGCATATTTCCTCCCAATCATGGGATTCGAATTTCCCTAACATTCAGGCTCTTTTGGTTAATGATGCATGTTTGGCTTTATGTAAAGGGGATTAATCATCACAAAGGTGTATCCCTTGATTTCCCCCCATGATTATTAATGTCATATTAAGGGAAAGGTTTGGGAATGGATTTGGCTCATAGCACGTACGGATCACTCATTGGCCTTAGGAATGGCGTTTGGTTTTTAAGTGAGGAGTTAGTAAGCTTGGGGTCAGTTTGTTTTTGGTCACTCCTCTCGAAGTGTAGTTGGTTCACCTCTTGGATGGGTATGGTGGGTCTACATGCTGGCTTGTTGGGCTTTCACTCCTACTCATGGCATCTTTTCAGGATTCTTCTAGAGGTTCTAGGAAGAATCTATGCTAAGCTTAGACTGGTCTTGAAATGCGGAAGTCCTTTGCAAAGTGGCTTAACCGTACTATAAAAAATGTGGATATGAGGGGATGGTTGGAGAAGGTTTGGTCCATGGAAGAAATCATTGAAGATTATGAAGAGGAAGGATGCTTTGTGACAATCTGAGAAAGCTAATGATGGACCCTGGCCAATTTGTGGGTAGGAGGAATGTATTCAAGGTGGCGCATGGCTTGAGTGTGGCAAACATAGTTTTTTAATTCGGCTGGTTAGTTTCTCCTTCATAAGGATCTAAAAGACCTGGAGGTGAAGATATTTAGCATGTAATATCATATTTACACTTTGACTTAAGGTTTGAAATCTCTATCTCTCGTTCTGGTGGTTGTGGAAAAAAATTGGGGGCTCTGCCTCCCAGAAAAATATAAGGTGGAAATGTCGGTGTGTTGTGTTGGATTTTCTTTGACTTCTTCTTCTGCGAGTGACTCGGAGGTGGAGATTCTTGCAAAAAAACCTCTGGTTTCTTGCATAGAAGAATGACTTCTTGGTTCTATGGCTTGTGCTGTTTCATAATGGTGCAGATAATATACAATGTGATTATAGTCTAGGTTTTTAGATTTCAAAACTATGATATATGTAATATTGTATAGGTGTATAAATTTGTTTTTTCTGCATGATAATGTGCTTAAAACTTCATCCTGTTAAGTCTAGTGATATGTATTTTGATCATGGACTGTAATGGGATATTTTTGTTTTGAGGCTAGGGCCTTCTCCCTAAGAATATTAACCAAAAAAAAGTCTTAATGGAAGAAGAGATTAAAAAAATTAAGTTTAAAGAGTGAGGAGAGATGTTTTAATAAAAATAACTTGCCTCTAGTTTGCAGCTTGTTGTTGTGTAAATGTGCAACAGGAAAATTGACAATTCCCGAGCACGACAACTATACCCCAGTATTAATTTTTTAAAATCCCATCGTTTAAATACACCTCGGGTCTGTCCAGTCAGTTCAACTGACCTCCCAATTAATGTTATCTCATCCCCTTGTGTTATTTTAGAAGTTCATTTGCAAGCTACATGTAATTGTGGAAGGGTTATCACTGGCCTTCTTAGGGATGGAGCAACACCACAGAGAGGAGAAGAAGGAAATAAATGAACATGGATGTGATTAAAAGGTCTTGGGACATGATGGAAATTATTCAATAAGATTTTGGAAGGGCTCAGAGAATTTGGGGTAGTTTTGCCAGAATTAGGGTTCATAGGCCTAGTCAACGCACAGGCCAAAACAGCTGCTGATATTAAAAAGGTGATTCTGGGAGCTCCATATGGAGTTAGAAGATTAAAAAAATGTTGTCGGAAAGGTAATTCCAATTCCTACATGGTGTTCTAATCAGATATTTCACAACACTTTGGCGCATCAGGTCTGTAGGAAGTCTTTCTCAGGCACAAGTGGAGTACCAAATAAAAACTCTACTTTTTAGGGACCAAATGGAAGAATCAAGATATGATATCCCTGCCATTGGATTCAAAATGCCATTTCCTATCAGGATCATATAAAAATTTCCTGAAAACATCCATTGAGAGCTCAAGATATCATCATCACAAGTTGTCCTCAAGGTTTGGGACTTAGTCAACTTTTCAGCCCAAGGGGCATGGCAGGATTTTGTGTCCCTGACGTCCCTCAGGGTCAGGGAAATCAAGGTTGTAAAAATTCTCCCAGCCCCCTTGACTCCCTCTAAACCCATGTATGACATCTAGGATCACCAGCTCAACCCCCAAGTGCTTGAGGGAGCTCATAGCCTTCACCATTGATCGTTGCCACGTGCCATTTCCTTGACCACCATGGAAATTGATTTCCCTCACATCCCTTTGAGGTGAGGGAAACCAAACATGCAAAAATGTGCTCAGCCCCTAAGGATACTTCTAGTCACTCATGTGATCTCTTCGAGAGCGAATTTCCATCCCACAGGTGTTTGCCAAGAATTCATTCCCTATCGTCATATCTCCGCCACATGGCATCACCTTGACCACTGTCAAAATTGATGTCCCTCACGTCCCTTTGAGGTGAGGGACGTGAAGGAAATAAAAATTTTTCCAGCCCCTTGCCATACATTTTTTCAATATTCAAATCTGGCACTTAATTGTTTCTTCCCCCTCATTTCTCCTTCACAACTTCTCACCATGCCATGGCCTTGTTCTTGCTTATCCAGACACCCAGTCCACCATTACTGATCCAAACCAGCTCCTTCAAGGTCACCAAACTCTCCACACCATGAAAACATAGCAGTATCAAAGAAATATGGATTGAAATGATAAAGAGCAAAGAGAAAATGGATATTTTTCGCCAGATAACTATGAAGTCACTGATCAAAAAAATCTCATATCTTGCAAAATACAAGTCAGATCGAGATGCCATTTTTTAAAGACTTCCAAATTTTTCAAGATGATCAAGATGAAACAAACAGGAGGTCAAATGGTGCCTAGAATCATTTTTCTCAACAAAATCCTCACTTCGTGCACCGACTCGCATTCGTCGGATTTCCCATCATTCCGAAAATGGAAACGAGTTATAAACTGGCACACAAGCTCTAAATGAAAAACCTATCACAATGGATTTGTTTTCATCGCAAACGGAGACAAAAACAAGACCTGTAAATTTCGAGCTCCATTAATGGCCATCATGGTAGCTATGTGCCCGAAGCCACTACTAGGTTAAAATTTCAAAATTTATTTCCAATCATTCTAGCAAGCGAAATCAAGTGAAATTCGAAGTACATGACCATGATGAAGATCCAAATCCAGAAAAATATACTCCATCACAAACTGAACACCGGGAACCCACTTTCCAAAAATAGTAATCTTTTCTACACATGTTTGCTATTTTTGGTAAGTCTTCATCAAAAGCGGCTATGGCAAAAGGCAATGTGCACTGAAGATCTCCAAGAAGCCAGAATGATTATCCGAAGCATAAAATAGTGAAAATGACCACTTACTAAAAATAGTAAGTCCCTTATATGGGTGCTTACTAAAAATAGTAAGTCACCCCAAGAAGTGGTAAAACAAAAGGCAATGTGCATAGGATTGAATGAAGATTTTCATCACATCAAGATGATCAAGAAGAAGCAAGAATAACCTCTTACTAAAAATAGTAAGTCTCACATCTGGGAATTTACAAAAAATAGTAAGTCACATTCAAAGAGCAGTTTTGGCACAATGGGACATTCAGAAATTGATCGCATCAAAGCTTTCCATCAATGAGGATCATCGGACTTAATCAGGGGCAGCATCTTCTCCTCTTCTCTATACTTAGATAAAGCAAAATAGATATCCATTTTCTTCTACTTTCCTCCACTCTCAAATTTCTTCCATTCCCCCATTATGTACAACTTTCTGTTTAAGCATCAATATAAGAAGAACAAGTTTATAAGCCTTGCTTTGACTAAGTGATTTCACCCATACTTTGTGCTCCTAAAATTCTATTTGGTCTTGTTGCCATTCGTAGGGTTGTTTCTTCTTAACTTTAATGCATGTGATTGAAGTTTCTAGCTAGTAGTTGTGCAAGAATCTGATTTTCTACCTACAAGATTAGTTCTCTCTACCTCATATGTCGTCACTCCCCTTTCCCTCTCTACTAGACAAATCCTTCTCCTAAAAATATCTGCATAGCTTTTCCTCAAGGTTCAGTGGAGCTGCCACTTGTTGGATCCTTGGTCAAAATTCCACCTGGATAAATACACATTTTTTAATCGCGCATGCATATACGGAAGTTGCACTGGTTAAGTAGAGGGACTTTGATTTCTAGAGCATTAGCAAGATAATCCACAAGTTTTTCCACCTGAAATTTTTTTTCACCAACGGGTTTTAGCACCCACCGTGGGGTAGACTTGGTAGCATCTGCACCGAACATATGACTGCAAGGTCCCAAAATGTCAAAAAATAATTGAAATATTAAAAAAAACAAAAAGAGAATTCATGAAAATCCATTCCTAAAAGATACACTGTCATTTCCTACACATGAAATTTCATATTCCATAGTGTCTTTTCATATTCCCACTTCAAGAATTTCCAAAATCTAGTTGAAGGAAGATACAATAGGTTGAATAGGTTGAGAGGCGGTATTGTTGCCAATTTCAAGGCTTTACAAAATTAGAAATAATGAATTAGAGATAATCTATACTTCTTCTCTCAATACTCCTCTCCATCTGGCACTTCAAGAAGTTCACCTAGGACAATACATATTCAAATTTTTTTTTGATACTCCCCCTTCAAATTCTCCCATTTTTCCATTACGATTAAGCATTGAGGTCCCTAAAAGAATAAGAGTTTGAAGAAGAATTTGTAGAATCAAGAGGTTGAGTCAGAAGTAGAAGACAATGATGGCAAAAGAAGCAAGAAACACCTCAACCCATTGTTCCATAGGGAAGGAATACATGCCCGTTTTCTCTTGAACCACCTCTCCACGATCTACCAACAAGTTCCCACAAGAACTTACCAAAATTAAAAGGTGAAAAAACACAACATCCTGAAGAACACATCGCTACCTTCATGAAATCATGTCAGAATTATTGGTGTCCAACATGAAGATGTTGTTGTAAGACTGTTCTTGGAGTTCCTCTAAGAAAAAGTAGTGATAATGGTTTATACCTCCTTGCCTACCTGAGTTTGTCACTGGCTGGGATGACATCAAGGACTGACTTCCATAAGAAATATTTAAATCAACTGAAGACTATCAGGATCTCTTGGTGTAGTTAGGCTCAAATGAGGAAAGGAGAAAGTGAAACTATGAGAGACTTTGTGGCTCACTTCAAATGGTTTCTTCGTAGGATACCGGAAGAAGATTCGCCATCTGAAAAACAATATAAAGAGATTCTTCATTAATTCTCAATCATCAAAATTAGTATTGTTTGCTATGAACATCCCAACTAAGGAACATTTTAGTAAGCACAAAGGATGGGCATTGAACTTGATGATGATATCATCCTCTCTGGAAAGATCAAGAATCCATCAAAGGGAAATGGCTCAACATCCTGGAGATGAGAGAACCAATCCATCACTGAAAAAAGTTGGAAAAATGAAATGGCATCATTGAGGAGGAAAATATTTGAATGAGTTTCTTCTCAAATAAAAGCAACACAAATCAAATCACAGAATCACCCCAAAGGCTTTCCTTAGAGGCCCCACCCATTGAACATAAATTGTTGATTTCAAGGAAAGTGAAGAAGAGCCTTGAATAAGAAAGTGAAGGTGGCAACTTTCTAGAGATCAATGAACTTCAGAATGATAGAAAAATCATATTTTATGAGTATTCTGGAGGATGATGAAGAATAAAAAGAGGATGCGCCCAATTTCTCATGTGCGGTATTCACATTGTTCTCAATCTGAGAAAAGAGACATCTCCCTTCACTTCTGCAAATGAAAAGAAGGTTTATGATCCTCATGTGGTGACTCCGCAAAAGAAAATAATCAGTCAAGGATCCCCACTTCCATCTTCCATGAAGTCTGCATTGTTGGATCTTAATATCATAGCAAGTAAGAAGGCTCTCGTAATCCCAAGTAAGTCTTCTGATGTCTCTTCCAAGTCTAAATCTAAATTTTCTCCTGTAAAATATAGTACTTTGAAAGATCCTAGTGTACCTTTCAAAATACCCTCCATTCCCCAAAAATCCACTCCTTCTTCCAAACCTTTCCTAAATCCAAAAGTATTCCCTTTCATTACCATTTCGCCTGCATCTACTCCTTTTGACTTCATAGAATACGCGAACAAATCCAAAGTCCAAATTACTAAAACTAAATATTTGCGGACTCATCTTGGACAATTTAAGAGGTTCGTTCAGATATATCAGGAGTGGTAGTCTAACACCCAATGTTGTATCTTATAATTCCAAAGACATGTTGCAAAACCCACCTACACCTCCCTCACAGAACATTCTTTCTTTGAGTGCATCAAAGACTGATAAGGTTGAACCTTTTTATGTCTCCCTCCTTGTTGGACAATATGTATTGAACAATTGCATAATAGATTCAGGTGCCTCAAATAATGTCATTCCTGTGAAGGTTGAAAAATCTCTCAAAATTTCCATGACTCCACTCAGTTGGATCTTGTTACTCCTTGGAGTCAAAGGAAGTCCCACTTGTAGGGAATATCAAAGATGCACAGGTGGCTCTTGCCAACTTTCCAAACAAAAAAGTTTTCACTGATGATTTTGGTAGCAGACATCCCAGCCTCATTCGAAAATGTTTCTGAGTAGAAGTTTATGCTCGAGACCTAGGAGGTAAAATTCAAATGAATTGGTATTCTAGTAATCATACCAGTGAAGGGAGACATGGAGAAATTGCTATCCCTGAGAAGAAGATGAGGTACACAATACAAAAGTCTGGAAGCCCAGAAGCTAACATTTTGTACCAAGGATAGCAGGGGGATGAATCACTTTGTGACAACTAAGGATGAAGAGGATATACCAAACTTAATAGGTCTAAACGTGCTTTCCTGCAGAGATCATTTTGACTTTGAATAATAATTGAATAAGATTCGAGTTACAATAGGGCATTCCCGAATTACCGAATGATGCAAGCCATGAAGAAGAGGAAATGGTTCTTGATGATTTTCAAGACAGAAAAATCAGCTTATGTGCTTATCCATGATGTAGAAATTATTATCATTCCCATTTGGGGATGAAGATGATCTGAGTCAGACTCATCCTTGGAGAGACAAAATCAGCTTGTGATGAGCCCATGAAAGGCTTGAAAGAAATCTCCATACAAGAATTGCTGAGAGCCGTGGAAGAAACAAAGGACCCCGAGCTCAGTCTTGAACTCTTGATGCAATCCATGAACATGTAAGATAAGCGTAAATCTGATTTGAAATCCTTAACCAATGTGAAGGTTGGTCACATTGAGATAAAGCAAGATGAAAAATATGATGCCACTCTTGAACTAATGGTTGATGGATGCAACAACGAAATGGAGATATTTTCTTTCCCATTTGAAGATGAAGAATATTTCCATGATGAATAAATTGAAGCAAGGAGTTTCGAGACCTCTGAAGATGAACCTCTTTTTTATGAAGGGCTGGTAGTGCAATGATTCCCAAAATGATGAGGTAATTCCTCTAGATAGTTTACTTAAGCTGCATTCTTCAAAGGTGTACAAAGATGAGTTGCAAGAAATAATGAATCATAACCCCATGCAAGAAATCTTGGATGTAATAGGATTTTCGGAAGATCCCAAGTTGATTCTTGATTTCTTAACTCATGCCACAGACATATAAGATAAATACGAGTTTACCTCCTATTCTCCCACCACTACTTAAATGCCTCATAGTGGAATAGAGATAAAGGATGAATCTAATGTTTCTCATGGAGAAGATGTAAATGAGAATAGATCTGGGAAAGAAATTAACTCAGAATAGTCAAGAAACTTGAATGAAAATTAGCTTCAGGGTAGCGATAAGATGCTAAATGAAGAATCGGCTATATGGATAAACACGGAATGCAACTGGCACTATGAAATATATTTCAAAGAGGATGGAGGAAATGGAATTTCTAAGTGAAGGCCTGAGCATCAAGAAGCTCATGTAAACTCAATCCTACCAAGTACACAGACAATTATGAAAGCACATGGCTTTCATAAGCAACTGAGGAGAGGAGGCTACTTTTTGGAACCAGTCACTTACTTCACAGAATGACATCACTCAGTGTTTCCACTCAGGGGTAACTTAAAAAAAATGCTTCAGTGAAAGCAGGTTGTCCCCCACCTTGTACCATAGGTGATTGTTAGGTGTGTTTCCCTTTCTGTTGCGTGTGTTTCCCTTCCTGTTGTGTGTCATGTGTTTCCTTTCCATTGTTTTGTGTGTGTGTGTGTGTGTTTTCCTTCTTTGCTCTCTCTCTCTCTCTCTTGTTGTAAGTTGTACATGACTCCACAGGGCCCAATGGATAAGGAACTATTCAACATGTTGTAAGTTTAGATTCTGGGATTTCTTATGCCATGTCTTCGTTGCGCTCATTCCATGTCATGTCCTCAAACTAGAGCCAGTTATTGTCATGTAAATGTGTAGCAGGAAAATTGACGATTCCCGAGCACGAAAACTATAACCCAGTGTTAATTTTTTCAATTCCCAACGTTCCAAGACACCTCGGGTCTATCCATTCAGTTCAAGTTATACCTCTCAATTAATGTTATTTCATTCCCCTAGGTGATTTTAGGAGTTCATTTACAAGCTACAGGCAATTGTGGGAAGGGCTATCATTGGCCTTCCTAGGGATGGAGCAACCCCGCAAAGCGGATCATAAGAACATAAACAGAAGTGGAGGTGATTCAAAGGTCTTGGGACATCATGGAAATGATTCAGGGAGATTTTGGAAGGGCTCGAAGAAGTTGGGGTAGTTTCACCAAAATTAGGGTTCATAGGCCTAGTCAACGCACAGGCCAAAACAGCCGTTGAGCTTTGGAAGGTGATTCCGGGAGCTCTGGATGGATTTAGGAGCTAAAAAAAATATTTTCAGAAATTTAATTCCAATCCCTACATGGTGGTATAATCATATCTTTCACAACACTTTGGAGCATCAGGTCTGCATGAATGTTTTCTCAGGCACAAGTGGAGTACCAAATCAAAAATCCAATTTTTTAGGGACCAAATGGAAGAATCAAGATATTATTTCCCCACCATTTCAAGTCACAATCATATAAAAATTTTCTTTAAAAGTCCATCGGGAGCTCAAGATATCATCATCATAAGTTGTCCTCAAGGTTCGGGAGTTAGTTAAATTTTCAGCCCCAGAGGCATGGCGGGATTTTGTGTCCCTAACGTTCCTTAGAGTCAGGGATAACAAGGTTGGAAAAATGCGCCCAGCCCCCTTGAGGCCCTCTAAACCCACATATGACCTCCAAGATCACCATTTCAGCCCCCAGGTGCTTGCGGGAGCTTATAGCCTTCACCATTTATCGTTGCCACGTGTCATCGCCTTGACTACCATGGAAATTGATGTCCCTCACGTCCCTTTGAGGTGAGGGAAACCAAACATGGAAAAATGCACCCAGACCCTAAGTATATTTCTAGTCACTCATGTGACCTCTTCAAGAGTGAATTTCTAACCCCCAGGTGCTTGACAAGCCTTCATTCCCTGCCGTCAGATCTCCGCCACGTGGCATCACCTTGACCACCATGGAAATTGATGTCCCTCATGTCCCTTTGAGGTGAGGTATGTCAAGGAAATAAAAATTCACCCTACCCCTTGCCATGCATTTTTTGAATATTCAAATCCATCACTTAGTCATTTCTTCCCCCTCATTTCTCCTTTGCAACTTCTCACCATGTCATGCCCTTGTTCTTGCTTGTCCAGACACCCGGTCCGCCATTACTGATCCAAACTAGTTCCATCATGGTCACCAAACTCTCCACACCATGAAAATACAGCAATATCAGAGAAAAATGGATTGAAACAATGACTAACGAAGAGAAAATGGATATTTTTCGCTAGATAACTATGAAGTCACCCGATTGAAAAAACTTGATATCTTGCAAAATACAAGTCAGATAGAGATTTCATTATTTGCAGACTTCCAAGTCTTTCAAGATGATCAAGATGAAAAAAATAGGAGGTCAAATGGTTCCCAGAATCATTTTTCCCAACAAAATCCTCACTTTGTGCACCGACTCACATTCGTTGGATTTCTCATCATTCTGGCAATGGAAACAAGCTAAAAACTTACACACGAGCTCCAAATGAAAAACCTATCACAATGGAGTTGTTTTAATCACAAACGGAGACAAAATTTAGACCTATAAATTTTGAGCTCCATTAATGGCCGCCATGGTAGCTCCGTGCCTGAAGCCACTGTCAGGTTAAGTTTTCAAAATTTATTTCCAATCATTCTAGCAGGTGAAATCAAGTGAAATTCAGAGGACATGACCACGACAATGAGCTGAATCCAAAACAATATAATCCTTCGCAAACCGGACACCGGAAACCCCCTTTCCAAAAATAGTAAGCTTTCATACACATGCTTGCTATTTTTGGTAAGTCTTCATCAAAAGTGGCTATGGAAAAGGCAGTGTGCACTGAAGATCTCCAAGAAGCTAGAATGATTATCCGGAGCAGAAAATAGTCAAAATGACCACTTACTAAAAATAGTAAGTCTCGTATATGGGTGCTTACTAAAAATAGTAAGTCACCCCAAGAAGTGGTAAAAGAAAAGGTAATGTGCGTAGGATTGAATGAAGATTTTCATCACATCAAGATGATCAAGAAGAAGCAAGAATAACCTCTTACTAAAAATAGTAAGTCTCTCATTTGGGAATTTACTAAAAATAGTAAGTCACATTCAAAGAGCAGTTTCAGCACAATGGGACATTCAGAAATTTATTATATCAAAGCTTTCCATCAACGACGATCATCGAACTTCATCAGAGGCAGCATCTTCTCCTCTTCTCTCTCTTCCCTCTCCCCCAACTTTCTCTTCATTCAAATGTTCTAATTCTCCGTTGGGGTTTGCACTTTTTGATATGCCTTTAAGTCGCCTAAAAGTGAATTTAGACACATAATGTAAATTAAGTCACCTTGATTTTATAAAAGGGACTTAAATATTTTATAGGAATATGAATAGTCTAAAGTTGGAAATAAGGCATATCGAGGGCCATGAAGAATATGAGTCAATTCTACTCTATAAATTGTAAATCCATTCCCATTTCAAAAGGTTGGCAATTTATCTTGTAAACTCAAGAGTGCATTGTACTTAGAGAAAGCAAAGGAGATAGCCATTTTCTTGTACTTTCCTCCACTCTCACATTTCTTCCATTCTCATACTATGTACAATTTCTACTTGAGCATCAATACAAGAAGATAGAGTTTCAAGCCTTTTTTGACTAAAGGGGTTTATTGATACTTTATTTTCATTAAATTCTAATTGGTCTTTTTGTTATTTACTATATTGTTTCTTCCTAACTTTAGTGCATGTGATGAAACTTCTAACTAGTGTGGGAAGGAATCTGACTTTTTACCTGCAACATTAGTTCCCCTACCTCATATTCTCACTCCCCTTTCCTGCTCTCCTAGAAATTTATTCTCTTGCAGGTATCTCCAAGATTTGTCGCAGGGTCAGTGGAGTGCCCTTGTTGGATCCCCGGCCATAAGGCCGCCTGGAGAAAAATCAATTTCACTCAAGCATGCATATACGAAAGTTGCACCGGTTAAGTAGAGGGACTTAGATTCCCAGAGCATTGGCAATAAATCTACAAGTTTGTCCACCTGACAAATTTTCTCACTAACACAGCCCAAGCATTCAACAACCAACCAATTATTCTAATCTCTGGTTCCACACTTCTTATGTGCTCATATCTGCTCCATCACTTGCAAATTTTCTACAAGATAAAATGTTGCTCAAGAATCCTTCCTCCAGTATTTTCTCTCTCAAATTTTCCAAAAAGAAAGTCTCATCTTCCTGTATTTTTTCCTTATTTATAGATTTTAGGATTTTTTTATATGGGTCCCTACTTTAAAGGAATCTTGCCATTTCTTTTTTTTTTGAATTGCAACATGGGAGCCCATCTTTCTTAATGAATCCTGGAGAGAGCATTTAAAATTTCTCATAACTATTAATTGAAAGTGCACACCTTCTAACCTCATAGTGATCCAAGCAACAATCATTTATTTCTTTCTTTTTATATATATTTTGTTTCCTTTATTACTCTACTCAATAGTTAATGCAATAAATTTTTAAATGATGCTCATCCATCTTTGTTAAATAAATTCTTTCTTTTTTTATTTTTAATTCTTATGAAATGGGATCTTGTTTAAAACCTTACGTGATCCCATCATGTATTAATGCATGCACTAGGAGACATTTAAAATTGTCCATATTATTTATTGAAAGGCACACTCTTCAACATATTCCTTTTCAATAATTCAATCACCTTATAACTGTGAATTTGAGAAATAATAAAAAAAATCACATTTCTTTACATGTGTTTCTCTATACAATAATTAATGTTGTCATATTTTAAATTTGACAACCACCTATTTTTGTCAAACTATTTTTTTAAGTGACAATAATTTGTTTCAATATTGTTATTCAAAATATAGAAACGCCATTATAAAATAATAACGATTCAAACTATATATAAATGTATTAATCTATTTTTATGTATATTTTAAAATAATATAAATATTAATTTATATTACAAATCATGATTATATTTTAAATATATGAGTTGGAAAATATTTTTGGTTTAAATATTTGTAATTATTTTACGATTAAGAACATGATACATACAAATGATTATAATTTTACAAAACTCGTATGTAGGTGGATACTCGAAATCTAACAAGGTAATCTAAAACTCTACCATATTTTCACATGCTACAAAATACTAAGGTGAATTTACGTACCAAAAAGTGTATGTAAAATGGTAAAAACATCTTACCCCTTTACAAGTGGTATAACTATGTTATTGCTAAGGTTTAGGGGTACACATTTCCCTCTTTTTTGGTACCATAACTTTGTATCTACTCTCCTCTCTTTGATGATTCTCTCCCTCCAATCCAAGGGAAATATATCCTACAAACAACTCATAACAATAACACACAAGTAGTTAACCAGATCATGATATAAATTTGACAAGATATAATAGAGGAAGTGTTAATCATATTATTCTCAATGATAATATTTATTTCAAATTTCATTTAGATAAAAAAATTAAACACTCAAGCATAATAATTAACAACTCCACATAATCAATCACATATATCAATTATTATATCAAAAGGTTGATACTACAGAGAGGGATGTGACATTTGGACTATGTAATCCATGAATAAATCTATCTTTTACAAAAAAAATCAAACTCTCATATGTACACCCCAATATATCATGTGTTATAACATAATATTCCAAAAATTTATACTACGATGTCAAACTCGATTTTACCTTGGTGACGATATACTTCTTTCTAAAATCTGATTAGTTTAAGGCTTTCATCCTTAATTTATTTTACTAGTGCCTTATTTTCTTTTCAAAACGTATGCATACATTTTTATACACAATTTATGATTTTTTCATCTAAATTTCAAAAAAAAAAAAAACACCTCTTCTAAAATCCATTCCACATGCACTTAAAAAACAAAAAAATAACTTTTTTCTCAAAGTTATGGGGGTTTACACACAAATAATTCATTTTCTGGATGTGTGCACTTTGAAAATTAATACAAATTATATATATATATATCCAAAAATTATACAAAATTATTGGGACCTCGTACATGGTCTTAGCTGACTTTCTACTGAAGGGATTTTAAAAATAATTTATAGAACTCAAAAAATGGGGGGGCACACACACAATAGGTTATTATCTTTTTGACACAAAAATAGACATACTTTGTGTGTGCACCACATTTGACCCTTTTAATCTCCACCATTTTTTAAAAATTAGTAGTTTAGAAACTATATTCTGATATCTATGGTACTTATTCTCAACTTTGTCAAATTGTGAGCATATACATGCTAAATTATTAGATGAAGTTCAAGTTTTGCTGATTTCAGGATAAATGTGTCCACTTTTGACCCCCTTTTGGCCCCCCATTTCCATACACTTGCCCATATGACATAATTATTTAATGTGGAAAAACCCCAAAGGGTAAAAAAACCACGGTGAAAAGGTAGCATTCCATTTACGAGAAAAATTTATAGTCAAGTAATAATCCCTCTATTCACCTCACTCTTCTCTACATTGAAATATTTCACCTGACCTTGCGGGTCAATTTAAATGGTTTAAAGGGTGTGTTTTCTCGTGAAACACCCCAACCATTAATATAATTGATTATAAAAATCAACTTAATAATAAACACAAAGTTTACATTAAATAAATTAAAATATGTTATATTCTAATTTATTTAATTATAAACTATAGTTTATATATAATTAGAACACTTAATATTAATGTTATAACAATATCATGATATTTTAAAAATATTAAATATGTTAAAGTTACACACATGTTTCAAGGTGAAACTAACATGTATAAACCCACACATAGGAAAATGAGAAAGGTCCAAGTGAGATCTTCATTAGTTATGCAAGAAAAAGATACGCCTTTGATATTCATCTTCCACCTCATAATTTTACCAACTACAATGAAGAAATAAGTAGTGCCTTATCAAGGCATGTTCCAACAGACAATTACAAATTTGTAGATGAAAGGATTGATATGTGTACATTGGATTAAATTTTTAAAGAATATTGTCATGCTTGGTGCAAGGAACATGAAAAGTAAGTGCAATTAAAGGGGATCCATTAGACCCAAAGCCAAGAGAGATGGTTTAAAGCATGTAAAATCTCTCATAAACTCAAATCCATCTATGATCCTCTTCTCTATTTCGGTAAGTTACATATTGGCTATTTTTCATTTATGTGAACCACTCAAAGGAGAAAGGGAGTGCAAATTATGAGTTGAAAAATAAATTGATATCAGATCAATGGTCCATATTCTATATACCCAAAATTCTTCCTTCTACTAATAAATTACAAAAAATATATTTATTATTAATATGGCTATTCATGATATTAGTTTTCATTCAAACATGGGATCTAAAATCGTGTGGAGATATTTTTAATAATGGACTTGAAATTGTATGGAACTTCCATTTTGATGTGGGACCTCAAATTATATAGCATGATATATCGGTCAATTACTCTCTTCTCATAATTTCAATAGCAAGAATTTTGTGTTTGATTCTTAGGTTAAAAGAGAACACAAAAGGATCTATCATTCATCTTTGCACCTATAATTATATTTTCAGTGAAACAATGTGATTGGATTCAAAGGGGATACAAATATTGAGATAAAGGGATGTGACCTGATAAATGCATGAAATCATATCCAAAGGGTCACCCCATATGAATCCCCAAATCCTATTTAATGTTTAAAAAAATTAGTATTAGATATGTCTCAATTATCACCAACTTAGAAATCCTTTATTTTTTATAGCACTATAACTTATTTGCATTACTATAATTACATTATTATGTTTTTTTTATACATAAGAGTTGAAATAATATAGAAAATAAATTGTAAATATAATTAAAATAGAATATACTTCATAACATAAAAAATATGGTTTAGTAAGAAAAAAATTGACATATATTATAAGAGTCAATTAAAAAACTAGTAAAATTAAATATTATTAATGAAATATACGTGTCATGTGAGAAAACGACCGAGTTATAGGATCCATCTTTTCACCTTCAATTATATTTCCAATATAGCTTCTCATGTGTGGCATAAGGTGAGTATAACGTGAGTGTATTCAAAGGTGTTTACACCCTAATTACATTTAACATGAAAACCTAATTGATTTTAGTGAATTAGTACACTAAAGGATGTATGGGTTAGTAATAGGTGATTATTCTGATTAATTAACTTCCAAAATTAATTACAAAATCATAATAATGTTTTTTATACTTGTAATTGATATGTTAAATAATATATGAAATTGAAAACATAAAGGAATGAGTGTACTTCTCTAATTACATACGATTCTGGGAAGTTCTGGGAGGATGCACTATTGGAACAAGAAGATTTAAAACATGGTGGTTCTTCTTTCTAGAGACTGTGATTGGAAATTTACCTGGGGTAAGACTATACACTTTTTTCTAGGATCCTCTATATCGTCCTAACCCTACCATATAGTCTTGGACCTACTTGGCTCTGGATTCTATAACTTTTGCACACTAGCAGTTGCTTGGAATTATCTATCGCAAGAAAACCCTAATTTGTGATCATATTATGAGGATATCTAAGTACTTAAATCATGATCACAAACCCTAACCATGGATTGTAAATACTACAAAAAAACATTAGTTAGGTTGTGGGTGCCCTTTTACATGACCAAAGTTGGCACTACTTGTAAAAGGCCTCAAAATACACGTCATTGTCCACCTACCATGTGATATCTGAATGAATACAATAAAATGTAACAACCTCCTTTGAAAATTTTTGAGGTGAGTTTTCCCTTACTAAGATACTTTGGGAAGTGATGTTTGAGTGCTTATAGAAGAGAGAGACTAATGTCTTGACATGGTAAAAATCTTTAGAGCTGTAGAGATTATTACCCTAGTGACTGAAGATTTCCTATTACAAGATTTATGGATCCTTGAGTTCCTTTTGCAAGTGTTGGAATTGAGTGTATAACTGTAGTGTCATAGGATTTTTAGGCAATGTTTACTTTTTTATATAGGGTTCCATGAAATATTTATCCAGGAAATGATGACTCAAAGATATTATAATACCTAACAAATAATATGACACCAAAATTAAAGTTAGAGGACATGTTTGTCCAAGTATGTACAAGTCAACCAAGGCTAAATATATTATCCTAAAAAAACTATATGGCCTTAACCAGGGAAGGAAAACATGTTATCTAAAGTTTAAAACTTGTTACTTGATGTTTGTCTATGGATTTCATGCATTGTGTTCTTCAAATTTGATTACACGTCATTATGCAAGGATAAACAAGATAATCAAGAGACATCAAATATGTGAAGCAAGAATCAGAAGGTTGTATTTATCTTAGCAAGAATGCATTGTGAAAACTAGCAGTGTCAAAGAGTGATCTACCAAATTTAAGTGTCTACATTTTCCCCCATTTAAGTATAAAATGGATTTACATGCTTAAAGGAAAATATACATGAGTTTGTAGAAACACTTTTTCTTTACTTGAATGTTTATTTGTAGAATCTTGTGGTGTTTTTTGTTGGCATGCTACACGATAAAACTTGCAACACATAGTGTAGTCAATGCCCATGATAAAGAATTTAAATTTAACTCAAATGTAAAGTGTAACATGAAATATTTACACTTTCATAAGAATGAAATGAAAGATATGTACACAAGGAAGGAATGCACATATTATTTATGGAGGGAGAAACTTTGTGTTTTGCTTGAGCTTGAAGATTTTACTTCTTTGAGTTTGTTGAACATTTCCAAACAATTGGGGGTGATAAGTCCTCAATTGTGCCAAGTATAAACCAGAGAGTTAGGTGCATACAACCCAACACAAAATTTTGAGGAGAGAATAAGAATAATTAAGTGTTAAAACACCCCACTAAAGAAGAAGATAGAGTTTCAAATTTATTCAACAATATGATATATGCCCCTTTGAGTGCAAGAGGAAAGGAGAATATTAATATGAATAAATTGGTTGTTTTAATACCTTCCATAACCCCACGAACCACACCACTACGGATGGATCTAGGTTTGATTCTATAAATAAGGAGACACATTAGAGAATAAAATGAGTGCCCCCCCCATATCCTTCACATGTGTCATACAGCTGAATAGAAATTGTAATCTATTGAAATATTGATGGAGGAAGGAGACGTGTGCCCCCAAGATTGTTGAAACTATAGTAGAAATTGAATGTCATGAAAAAGGAGTGAAGTACTTCATGCCCATTTTACTGGTTTGAACTTAGTCTAAAAATGTGTCAAAAACCTAAAATTGTAGCTAGAAATTTGAAACTGCTAAAAAAATTGATGTAACTACCCTGTGCAAAAAACATGAAGTATGGTTAGGACCGTATGTATGGTCTTGACCAATTTGTATGGTTCTGAAAAAGTGCATTTTTTTTTATTTTTTTTTTAATAGATTTCTTAGTTAAGTGAAAGGTAGAGAAAAAAAGGAAAATAATGTGTTGAATCCACTGAAAGGGAAAGAATTGTAGAAATGAGTAAGACATGAAAAATACTAGTTTAAGGTACATAAAATGGAGATTGAATACCTGAGAAAACTAGTGTCTTGAGAGGACAAACCAAGTGAATACTTTTTCCAAGAATACAAGCATGAGAGAAGCCTTGTATCATGGGGTATGCATCATAGTGAACGAGAGAAATTTGACAGAACTGTAAATCTAAAGAGGCCTTGTTTGAAAAAGGTTAATGTTGATTAAGTGATGAGGATGAGAGAAAATTAAAAATGAGGATGAGAGATAAAATTTAAGAAAAGTGAGTTGATTTGTTAGTCACCATCAATTGTGTGAGACAAAAAAAATCTGAGTGACAAAAATCTTGAAGAAGTCTAAGTTGAAGCATAGCAAGAGGGAGTAATAGCTTCCCTATGAATTGTTGTTTGTAGAAGAAACATGTAGAAGCCTGATTGATTTTGGGAGTTGAAGCTTCTAGGAAATTTGAAGCTTGTCAAATACTAAGTAGTAGCTTGATTAAAATTTTGGAGTTACAACTCCATGTTTGAGTAGTCAACTTAAAAATCAATGTAACATTTACAGGACATTCTTGTCCTAGGCTAGTTTTTTATTTCAGTGGTTTTTTTCCCACTTTGGGCTTCCCACATTAAATCTTTTCTTAACTTTGCTCTCTCTCATTTTCTTGTTTGTGAATGTGGATTTGGCTTCATAATCACTAATTAAGTAAATTGAATATTTGTCAAAGTTTGAATAGACACCAATTCACCCCCCTCTTAGTGTCCTAGTTTTTAACTATTGGTACCAAATATTGGTCCTCTTGAATCAATTTTAATAGTTTAGAGGTGATCCTGAAGACACAAGCATGGGTAAACTAGCTTAATCAGTCCTGAAAAAGAAGTATGAGATTGATCAAAACCTAATAAATGAGTTAAATATAGAAATCAATCTCATGGAAGCTATTTCATCATGGCCAAGAACTCAATTAAATGGCTCCATATGTTGAGAATGTGTCAAAAAATTGAAAGACAAATAAAAATATTGCTTCAAAGATGAAGAAAAATTGAAGACCCTGAAGGATGAGCTAGAACAGGTCACAAACAAGATGAGGATATATCAAAGAGTTGAAGAAAGATAAAACAATCTTGATGACTTGTTATGAAAAAAAAGACATCCTAGTAACAGACCTAGTTTGGGTTCAAGTAGTGAAGAAAATCAAAATGATTTCAAGCATGAGTCTAGCCATGAGCCATGTCAAGCAACTATCAAAGCTAAAGTTAAATAATGTGACAAACTAGGCGTAGAATTGAAGACTTTAAGGGAATAATTATAACAAGCAAGGAAAAAGGAATTGAAGACTGTGTTATCGCCAAATGACTGCACCCCCTGAATGGCCAAGTGATGATTAGGGAATTCAATGTGAATTTGGTAACATGGGATCACCTCTCAAGCTGTGGGACTTGCGGGATTGAGGTGAACCTTTGGAGAAGGTCAACTTCCTCTTCCTAAAACTAGACACTACTCTACTTCTAATGCAAGAAAAATATTTGAATAGACATATACTAACATTCCAGGGGATTAGGGGGATAAATTTCATGAAATAGAACCTATACTAGAAGTGGTGATGCACCAAGAAAGGGGTTTTCTAGACAAATTTCCAGTATTCCAATGAAGAAGGATAAACATGGGAAGGATGAACATGCATCAAAAACCCAACTGCCTAAAATACTTCATTCCCAGTCTCCAGATAAGCATAACAACTCCCAAAAACTTACAAAGGAAACGTTGGTTACACAGTATACCTACAAACATGAGAAAGGAAAAAGAAGCAAAAAATAATACAAGGACAAATAATTAGTCACAAAACATAATTTGTATTATTCCAAGCACATGCACAGTGCATCATTATAGCAAGAAGAGGCAGAAGCTACCATTACAAATTTTACAAGGAAGGCTTGAAAGCCTCTAAATTCACAACATCCCAACTTGTGAAGAGAGGGGAAAACTTGAATACATTGTCTAACTCCTTTGAAATTTTTTTCCCAATTACATTTATAGAAAATTTGAGTTAGTGAGAGAAATAAGGAGAAATCCTAAATTCTAGGAAAAAGAATAGCAAAGTATGGCATCCATGTTTGATTACATCATTAATTGTACTTGGGAAAAGCATTCACCCCACTATGCCTTCATAAATTCATAAATTTGAATTTTTCCCCATTTTAATAAAAATACTACTTTTAATAAAATTTTAAGGTCACTTGATAACCTTAGTGGGACCCACTGGTTTGGTTTTGTATTTGTGGGGTTCTTAGTTCATGACTTTTTAAATGGCTTGTCAGTGAGCTTGCTGAGCTGGTTGGCGAGCTCTTCCATTTAAATTTGCAAGTTTCTTTCTTTACATGACGATCTATTCATTCTCTATCTTTGCTTTATCATTGAGCGCCTAATATTATAGATCGAACGAGCTCTTTTACAAAATATAATGGCTACTCGTCAAGTTTAATTTGGTGGGCTGTCGACACTAAAATTTTCCTCCATAATTTCTATTTCATTAATGTATGTATTAGGAATATGATGTTGTTAAGTATAATTAGTAGTAGCGTCTGATAGAAGATAACGGCACCGTTAGTACGGTGCCGCCAATAATGTGGAGTACGGTAACAGTCAAAGTACAATAGGAATGTTGTAAAAAGTAAATATTTGTCGTAAGTGGTCCGGTGATGTTAAAATGTCAAAGTTTAGGTAATTAGAGAAGTAGGGTCTACGTGATTAGGAATTAGAAATATTATATTGGTAATAAGGACAAGGAGTGAGGTCATAAATATTTTGTATATTTTATTTGTAAAAAGTCTAAAAATGTCAAACCCATGTAAAATGATAAGGTTTATCTTATCTTAAAAGATAAGCTTACATGTATAGATAAGAGTTAAGGTATGGAATATGATTCATCAGAGTGGATTTCTTATCCTCTCTTAGAGATAGGATGGATAAGCCTGGAAGTTCTATAAATAGAGAAGCCACCCCCCTCATTTAGCATAGAAAGAAGTAGTGAGAAATATTGTAGGAAGTGTGCGAAGGAAGCCATCAATTTAAAGGTGTGTTGAAGAAGCCATTAAGAGGTGTAATTGTAAAGTTTCTCCCATAGTCTTGGTGAAAGGCAAGTGAAGTCAATAACACTTGAAGTACCTCATGGGTGAGATTGTAACAGTTTCATGTTAATATTATAATTTACTTTGATATTTCAGATTTGTCATCATTCTGTCTTATCATAGTCGATGGTATTCTTGTGTTATGTTGTTGTTTTGTTTCCAGATTACATCCACCAAACTAAAGGCTGTGCATTAGTAAATAATCATAGCACGAGGAGTTCCCAGTGAAGAATTATCATAGTGCCGGATTGGTGATGACATTTTGGTTCCATTGCCAGGACCATTCCTCGTTGGTGGATTTTCTGGAGAGATATTCCCACTTAGTCAAAAATCAATTGGAGGGTAACCTTGTTTTTACTGTGCATAGTAGTTACCATGGTAAAGTCATTTCTGCCATGAATAGTAGTTACCATGGTAAAGTCATTTTTGCTGGGAATAGTATTTACCGCAGTAAAGTCACTTTTTACCATGAATAGTATTTACCGTAGTAATTTCACTTTTTACTGTGAATAGTGTTTACCACAGTAAAGTCAGTTTTTACCGCAGTAAGTCAAGTTTTACCATAGTTTACCGTGGTCATTTCTATTTTACTGTAGAAAGGTGTAAAGTCACTTTCTAGTATAGTGATTCCAATTATTTGTACACATAAGTCTTGTTGATTGTACTTGTGAGTTGGTATTTCACGGTGGTTACTTTTGAAAATGGGAAATATTCCTATTTTTTCAGCTCAATCTAATGAAGATGTTTCTTCTTTCATTCAAGAGTTTAAGCGATCTTGTATTTGTAATGGCCTTATAAGAAGGGAACAATGGACTGAATTTTTTCCTACCTTTTTGGATGGTTCAGCACTTAGGTGGTTTGAAACACTAGGTGATAATGTGAAAAATTCATGGGATTTATTAACTGAAAGTTTTCTTGAATAATTTGGTGAACAACAAAAATATGCAGATCTCATGATCGAGATCACAAAGCTATCCCAAGGAGAGAAGGAGAAGATAAGGGATTATCATGCTCGTGTTCTAGAGCTAAGGAGGAAGCTCGATGCCTAGATCCGGAAGGAAGGATTAGCGGATGGGTTGATGAATGGCGTGGATAATCTCCTCTGTAAGCACTTCATTCTTGGGATGAAGCCAGAGATCAGACAACGAGTGAAGTATGACCGCCCAGCTACCATTGAACAAGCAAAGGAGATTGCAAGAAGGAAAGAAGAAAGCATGGAAGAGGAGCCCAAAGAAATTGTTGCTAAAGTAGAGCCTACACCAGCACCTTTGGTTCAGAATCCACAACCACTCCCGGTGAGCACAAATATTTCTCCTAGTACATCTACTGAGTATGAAGATTTGCTCAAAAAGATGGGTCAGTTAACTATTAATCTTCTTCAAGGAAAGGAATTTAGTTCTCAGGGAGGAGATAGAGGTCCAAAAAGAAATCTTTCTGAAGTTGTATGTTATTGTTGTTATAAAAAGGGTCATTATAAGTATAATTGTCCAGATAGAGCTTCTACATCTGGTAAAGGAGATAATGATAAGGAAAAGCACCTGTGAATTCTTTTGATGTAGTAGATAAGAGCAGAAATAATGAAGTAGATGTGTTTGTAACAAAAAGAAAGAAAGAAAAATATAATCAAGATAGAAATGATCCTAAGAAGATGAAAGAAGAAACTAGTAAGAAACATAGGAGAAGAAAGTTGGGTGTGCAGGATTTTCTGATTTCACAGGGGCAAGGACCATACTCCATCTTGGAAGATCTGTCCAAAAGCCCTGCAAATATTACATATGGTCAACTCTTGGCTATGTCTTCTGAGAAGAGGCGGGAGTTGCGAAGTGGACTCAATGCTCAACGAAGGAAGGAGGTTGAGGTCCCTATTTTGGAGGCAGAGGCGGATCCCTATGCTCCACAAGCTGAGGTATTATGTAATGGTATTTCAATTCAAGATGTCTTAGTTGATGGAGGTGCTGCAGTTAATGTAATGACCGAGTCTGTAATGAATATGTTGGGTTTAGAAATTGATCACCCTTCAACACTTATGTTAAGGTCATTAAATAAGGGAAAAACTAAACCAGAAGGTGTAGTTACAAATGTGGCAATATCTGTTATGGGTGTTGTATGTGTGGTAGACTTTCAGGTGATGAAAAATGGTACTGTTGCGTACCCAATGTTGCTGGGAAGACCATGGCTAAGGAGAGTTCATGCAAGAAACTACTGGAATGAAGGTTTCATGACACTTGGACGTGGTAGAGAGAGGGTGAAGATAAAAGTGACCCCTCGACATCATAAAGCAGAACCTGTGGATTCAAGTGATGAAACTGATGATTAGACATCCTCTGATTACTCTAGTACCAGTGAAGTGGACACTGAAGATGAAGAAAGTGAGGTGGATGTTTCAGTCATGGATATCCTTCCAGTCACACCAACTCATGACCCCATAAAATTATCTGAAGAAGAAGTTGATGATCGTCTCCAAAAAATAAAGATTGGTGATGCTGTGATGGAGAGTGAGAAGGAATCCTACCTCCAGCTCTTTCGAAGGTACATACACCTATTCACTTTTGATTACAAGGAACTCCGTCAAGTAATTTGGGTAGAACATTGTATTGAGCTAGTAGATGGTGCTAAGCCCATAAAGCAAATGCCATATAGAATGAATCCTAATTTTTCCAAGACTGTAAAAGAAGAAATAGATAAGTTGCTTGATGCAAGATTCATATTTGCTGTGGAGAATTCATAATGGGTTTCTCCCATTGTCATCTCAATAAAAAAGAATGGGAAGCTACGAATTTGTGTTGATTACAAGAAGCTCAATAAGGCAACAAAGAAGGATCATTACCCTCTTCCCTTTTTAGATCAAATCTTAGATGAAGTAGCTGGCCAGGAGTGCTATAGTTTTGCTAATGGATATAGCGGCTACAACCAAGTTTGTATAGCAGAGAAAGATTAGCTTAAGACCACGTTCACCACTCCTTGGGGAACGTTTGCTTATAGAGTTATGCCTTTTGGGTTGTGTAATACTCCAGCAACATTCCAGCGTTTGATGAATAGGGTGTTCGAACTCTACATTGGGACCTTCATCAGAGTATTTCTGGATGATTTTTGCATCTATGGGAGCAAGTTGGACCACCTGCACCAAATGGAGACAGCATTTCAAAGGTTAGATGAAGCACAAGCCTCACTAAACCCTACAAAGTGTGTCTTTGGATGTTCTAAAGGCATTTTGTTAGGGCATGTTGTATCCAAAGATGGTATTGGTAGTGATCCTGATAAAGTTTCAAAAATCAAAGATTTACCATTTCCTCTTAATAGAAGTAAGTTGAGATCATTTTTAGGCCATGTGGGTTACTATAGAAGGTTCATCAAGAATTTCTCAAAGATTGCACAGCCACTAACCCAGTTCTTGAAGAAGGATGTTACTTATGAACCAGGAAATAAGGCACATGAAGCTTTTACACAACTGAAGGAAGCCCTGGTGTCTTCACCTGTTTTGAAGAATCTAGATTGGAGCAAGCCATTCATTGTGTACACTGATGCCTCAGATGCAGCACTAGGAAGTACTTTAAGCCAAAAGGATGAAAAGGGGAAGGAACATCCAATTTACTTTCGGAGCAGACAAATGAGTAGTGTTGAGGTAAATTATACTATAACTGAAAAAGAGGCTCTGGCTATCATTTTTTGCTGTAAATAAGTTTAGAAATTACTTGCTAGGGAAAAAATTTATAGTTGTAACAGATCATCAGGCTCTAAAATATATTGTAAATAAGCCTAACCCATCAGGGAGGATAGCAAGATGATAATTTTTCTACAAGAATTTGAATTTGACATTATAGATAGGCCAGGAAAGAAGCATGTCAATGCAGATGCACTCTCTCGAGCCTATGATGGGTTAGGATCATCTTGTGATGATGATGATTTCCCCGATGCAGCATTTTTCTCCCTTGACACAATCCCTAGTGAATACATAGATATTTGGAATTATCTGAATGAATTCAAGTTTCCTGATGGTGCCAATGCAAAGACTAAGAGAAAGATTACTCAAGCCAGTCGTCCATATTCTATTCTGCATGGAGTATTATTTCGAATAGGACCTGATGGACAGTGCAAGAGGGCAGTTGGACGTGATCAAGGGAAGGAACTGCTAGAAGAATTCCACAATGGTACATGTGGAGGGCACTTCTCTGGACAACTTATAGCAAGAAGGATCTTGGATGCAGGTTATCACTGGCCCACTCTTTTTAAAGATTATTATAATTATTGTAAGGACATGTGATATTTGTCAAACACATGGTAACCGTAAGACTTCATCAGCTCCATTATGTCCTATTCTTCCCCTTGGTCCCTTTGAAAAGTGGGGAATAAACATTGTAGGTCCACTTCCAACTACATCACGCCAAAATAAGTATATTGTAGTTGCCACAGATTACTTAACCAAGTGGGTTGAAGCTAGGCCATTAAAAACAGCTTCCATGGATGAAGTGGTAAGGTTCATGTATGAACGCATTGTCACCAGATTTGGTTGCCCATTAGAAATTGTAACAGATCAAGGAAGCCACTTCATTAATGAGGTGGTAGAAGCCCTAGTCAATAAGTTTTCTATTAAGCACAGGAAGGCAAACAACATACAAGCCAAGCACAAATGGACAGGTGGAATGAACAAATTTTGTGTTGTGTCAAATACTAGCAAAAGATGCAGCCTTGCAGGTACATAAATGGGATAAAAGGATTCATGCAGCATTGTGGGCATATAGGGCAACATCAAATTCAGCAACAGGATACTCCCCATTTCAGTTGGCCTATGGCATTGATCCAGTTCTTCCTATTGAGTTTGATATTCCCACTATGAGAGTTATGAAAAATGAAAGGATGGATGAAAGTGATTCAGTAAAAGAAAGGTTGGTACATCTTCATTTGCTGGAGGAAATGAGAGAAATAGCAAAGGATACAAGCCATAAGAAGAAAATGAAGTAGAAGGAATACTTTGATCAAAAGCTTCCGGTGGTCTCCATTTCATGTGAATGACTTGGTTCTAGTATATGATTCCAGATACAAAAAAAGAAGACAGAGAAAATTTCTTCCAAAATGGATGGGGCCCTACAAAATAGTAGTTGTGCATGAAAAATGGTACGTACCGACTGGAGGAATTGGATAGCACTCCCATTACGAAATGGGTCAACCACGACAAGTTGAAGATTTTCCAAGCACCAGAATAGTCTACTCCGAGGACGAAGTAGAAGCTAGGAAGGGGGAAGATGTCGACACTAAAAATTTTCCTCCGTAATTTCTATTTCATTAATGTATGTATTAGGAATATGATGTTGTTAAGTATAATTAGTAGTAGCGTCTGATAGAAGATAACGGCGCCGTTAGTACGGTGCTGCCAATAATGTGGAGTACGGTAACAGTCAAAGTACAATAGGAATGTTGTAAAAAGTAAATATTTGTCGTAAGTGGTCCGGTAATGTTAAAATGTCAAAGTTTGGGTAATTAGAGAAGTAGGGTCTACGTGATTAGGAATTAGAAATATTATTATTGGTAATAAGGAAAAGGAGTGAGGTCATAAATATTTTGTATATTTTTATTTGTAAAAAATTCTAAAAATGTCGAACCCATGTAAAATGATAAGGTTTATCTTATCTTAAAAGATAAGCTTACATGTACATATAAGAGTTAAGGTATGGAATATGATTCGTCAGAGTGGATTTCTTATCCTATCTTAGAGATAGGATGGATAATCCTGGAAGTTCTATAAATAGAGAGGCCACCCCCCTCATTTAGCATAGAAAGAAGTAGTGAGAAATATTGTAGGAAGTGTGCGAAGGAAGCCATCAGTTTAAAGGTGTGTTGAAGAAGCCATTAAGAGGTGTAATTGTAAAGTTTTCTCCCATAGTCTTGGTGAAAGGCAAGTGAAGTCAATAACACTTGAAGTACCTCATGGGTGAGATTGTAACAGTTTCATGTTAATATTATAATTTACTTTGATATTTCAGATTTGTCATCATTCTGTCTTATCATAGTCGATGGTATTCTTGTGTTATGTTGTTGTTTTGTTTCCAGATTACATCCACCAAAACTAAAGGCTGTGCATTAGTAAATAATCATAGCACGAGGAGTTTCCCAGTGAAGAATTATCATAGTGCCGGATTGGTGATGACAGGGCCCTTTGTTTTAAACACCCTCCGAGTGTATTGGTGATGCTACCACATCTTACAATGAACCATCTCATTGTATTTCGGTGTCTTATGCTTCTAGTTCAAACGAGCCCTTTTTTTGTAATATTAACAGCCACCCTCTGAGTTCCACTCGTGTTTCATGGATGCTTCAACATGTAACCCTTCGCATTGAGCTTCAAGATCTATCCACTAATGGGTTGACTCATTTACCCTGGCATTACCATCGATGCATTGGAAAACACCCTACATACACCCTGCCACATTGGTACCTGACTCCGACATGGTGAACACACCAAGAAACTCACATGGATTCTTGAAATCCATCCTTCCTTGCATTCAATAGCCGAGTAACTCGTCATCAAACCCGACAACCACCCCAAAGACATGTTGACTTAGCTCCTCAGAAGTTCTCCTTGCCCATGCAGACTAAGTCACTTCGTAATTTTGGGATCTGGCCTCCTAGAACACACGAGCTCCAACCGCCTTGAAACCTCAAAATCCTGAAAACCCAAAAACGAAATTTTGCCAACTTGGCACCCCGAATGCCTGAAACTCGATGTTGTAATTCTCTGAAACCATCTTCTGTAAAACTCCGAACTCGATCTCATCTCGGCCAGAGTTCTCCTACTTGTGCACCATACACATTGCGATTCATTTATGCCTTCACGCTAGATGTTCAACATTCTGAGATTCATTCTCATTATTTTCCCTATGGTCGAGATCATTTCTAATGCCTTGCGTTGAGCCCATCCTAGCACCTTGCTTCAAAGCCAAGTATTCTAGTAAAATCTACAACGAGTCGAGATCATCTAACATCTTGACTGCGAGCTCTCTCATCCTATGTTCATGACCTCCAAGCTTGAAGCCTATACAACACCTATGTAAGCTCTGGGAGCTTGATCCCAACTTGGATCTCCTCTAGATTCCGATTCACTGGGCATCGCCATGTTGATTGAGCTCCAAACTCTCCTATGTGACTCCAATCATCATCTTGACTCGAGCTCATCACCATGTTAGCCCGACTCAGATTAGAACCTACCCCGAGTCCTTCAACCTAGGTATTCATTGAGTTCCATGCCCACCTGCATGAGCCGAGACCAACATCGAGATCATTTCCTTTTCAATCAATCCGACTCAACTTTTTGCTCCTTTATGATGAGATAATTTCAACTTTCCATGGTGGATAACAACCTACGACCTACGACCTCCATGTCATCTGACATAGCTCGTCCTAATGACTCATTCACCAACTTGAGAAGCCTTGTGATGCACAACCTTGTCACTTGATCAAATCTGGCTCACCGAGCCATTTATGAGCTCGTCAAGCTATCAAAACAACCTGGCCTATACGGGTTAACCTTCGAGCTGGACTCAATGCCACACAGTCTCTACACCTCCATAGCCTGGCCATATCTGAGCTTGACTTGCATATCCTTCTGAGCTTACCTATATGCCCTCACCGCTTACAATCTCCATGCCAAGCTGCATGACCCCAACTCGCCGACCTAGCGACCTCTTACCAGCACATGTTCGATTCAAACTCAAGCATGACATGTCTCTTTTTACCACATTAGTGACTTGGCATAGGGCCCAAGTGATTGATTTTCCACCCAGACACATTCATCATGAGCCTCATCTAGCCAATCAAATATCACCTTGGCGCTCTCCAATCTCCAAGTCTAGTGATTACCTCACTTGCATCATAGTTGAATCGCTCCATTCAACAATGTATCAGAGTCCATTCCTTTCTAATCGAGCCCACTCAATGACCTAATCTCCCATGCTTCCAATGAAACCCTGCAAATTCCATATTAAGTCAGAGCTCGCTGAATTTCACTCCATCGAGCTTGCCATATCACTGTGACTCAACTCCACGTTCATAGCTCCAAAAATTTTGATCACCAAGCCTCGGGTGAGTTCCCGCATTAGTTACTATGTTGAGTTGTATATTCTTTGACCCCAAGTTACCAACATAGAAAACACCTCACCTTGAGCTATGTTAACATCCACTCCTTTGAGCGAGCATATATTCATTTCTCCATTAGAGAGAAACTTGTTTGTCCTTTCTGTGAGCTCAAGCCCAGCATTATTCTCACAGCTCGATCTAACCAAGCTTGACTTGGCCAATAACAAGTACCCTTTTCTAATTTTACATTGAACCCTGAGCTTGTTGTCACATTCCAATGAAGCTCGATGCAACCATGTTCTAAGATCTTTGGATGACTTGAATCACCATGTCATTTATGCCCTTAGGGAGTTAAATATTGAGTCGCCTACATGTAGTGCACAACTCGACAACCAACTCACCAAGCTGGTCAGCAAGATGGTTTTGATCCCCCACTATATTTTGCAAATTTTAACCTTTTGTATTAAACTTTGGATTTTCTAGGATTTCCTATCAAACCTAGGAGTAATGCAAACACAATTAGACCCCTAAAATATGATTTTATCAAATTTGACCATTTTTTCCCTGTGTTTACTAGAAATGGGCCCGCCCAGCCAAATTTTCTCGCTTTGAACAAACCTTGAGCCTGAAAGACCCAAAAAAGGGAGGAAAATAATCCAAGATGATCCTAGACCTTCACGGGACATTGTAAATGTCCCCAAAGCACAAAATTTTCCTGTAGGCCCAAGGCTCTCCTATGAAGCACTTTTAACTTCCAAGGTCCAATTCATCTCTGTTGTCCATTTTTTCCCAAGAGATCAAAAAATGGATAACATTTTTGGTGACCTCTCGGGGATGTTTTCCTGATAAGCACTAGTCCAGTAGCATGTAACATCCACTGGGCATGGAGTCATTTTTAGTCCCAAAACTGATCCTAAACTCAAAGTATACTATTTTACCTTGTCCGAGAATCTGATATTGTCAAGTATGAAGCACATTGGAACTCATGATTGTTTGGTATGTATAGCATATTGTGGAGTTTGGAGTAAAAAAATTGTTGGTTTAGACATCATGGAACTCTATTAAACTTTAATCTTTCCTTCTTTTAAATATTCCACCTCCAACACACTGTGTAAGAGTAACGACGAAACACAACACATAAAAACTAAAACCATACATACTTCAAATGAAACATGTAGATTGTGTCAGGCACTTATTCTGCTGAAAGAAAATTTATTCCTGCTCTACACTAACTGGAGGCACAGGTGAGCTTAATAAGCCCTGCAACTGGTTGTGAAAAATATATTCCCTTCCTCACAATGGGCAGCCATTCAGATGATTTGATAATAAACATGGCCAAGACTAAGAGTGAAAAACTAAAAAAACCCCAATTCTCCACTTGGTTTACCAAGGCATCAACTGGAAAGAGAAAGTATGCCTCTTTTAGTTGCTCTGCATTTTTTTGTAGGTACATTGTAACTAATCCTTGGGGTTGTGAAACTCATCCTCATATTCCAAAGTGAATGTGACTAATTTTGGCTTCTCTTTTAGCTCCAAAGAAGCCAAATACCTTATGGGACACAGTCTAATCCTTTGAATATGCCCGCTTCTCTGAGCTCCAACTTTAACAAGAAAGTGTACTTGAAGACATTATTGAAAAAGATGGTTATTCATAAGTTGATTTCCCTCTTGCTTCCCATTTACAAACAACTGAT
This sequence comes from Taxus chinensis, assembly GCA_019776745.2. Lineage (NCBI taxonomy): Eukaryota > Viridiplantae > Streptophyta > Pinopsida > Cupressales > Taxaceae > Taxus > Taxus chinensis. Next base: position 781,596,492 of record CM034150.1, read on the forward strand.
TTTCATTTTTAAGCTCCTCAATTGACAAGAAACCAACAAGATCAAGCTCATCCATCTGTTTCTTTGAAAACTATTAGGGGCAGGAAGACCCTCTTTGTTTTATTCCACCATTACCCATTCATCAACCAAATAATACTCCATAATTGAGAGAAAGAAACTCTCAATAATGTCATCTCTGCCCAAGGCTTCTGAATCTAAACTAGATTCTCCGGTGTGCTCCTTTTCCTCTTTTTTTGATGAGTCATATGGAAGATTCAATTCCTCCAATCTTGGCTCAAGAAGATTGTTATGAGAAACAGTTTGTTCTCCTATATTTTCCTTTAAAGCAATAGGAATTTTGTGTTGGAAAAGAGGCAATGAAACAAAAAAATTATGAAGTTCCATAAGCTCCTCTCCATCGAAACACTTCTCCAAATCTAACAGATAATCAGCTTCTTCATCGCCTAGCTGTGTCAAAGGTTCAACTTATTCTCCCATGGTGTCTTCCAGATTAGCATTTTGTTCACCATGATCTTCTTCATCCTCAAACATGAAATTAGAAAGATCAAATTCATCCAAGAAATAAAAATTTTGACAGAATGAAGAAGGGGAAGGATTTAAAACCTCGTGTGTTTCCTGTTTTGTATTCAAAACCCTTAAATCCACCTCGTTTTACTTTCTGGAAAAGGGCTCCTTATAGCTAATTGTGATACTTGATAATTGCCCTTGGTGGACTCACATAACCTTCTAGAAGAGTAGAAATCTCTTGACATGCAAGGAAATTAAGAACACTACACTCACTGGGATCATCTTGCACATTTGACAACTTTTCCTCTTTTTTCTTGCACATGTTCCTCTCTTGGCAGATTTGGAGCTAACACTTACTCTTCTACAACGGATTTTACCACTTGTGGGATTCAACCTCCTCTAATGATATGGAACCCATATGTATGTTGCAATCTGAACAAACAGATTGTTGTTCATCGTTCTCCATTACTTTTTCTTGTGTACATTCAGTTTTCACCACCTGCTTTTGAGCTTCAACCTTAGGTAGAGGTTTAATTAGGGGAGGATTTTTTTTAATGTTTAGTCTTTGAGCCCACTCCTTCAGATTATTTGCAATCTTTTATTTTCTAGTCTAATTAACCATATCCTCCTTTTTCTTCGCTAATATCATAAGTTTGGTCCTCCCAAAATGGATTTTGGAATGAAAGAAGAGTGGTGGGTTAGGGTTGAACTAGTTCCTTCATTATTTGAGGTGGTGGAAGAGGTGAAACTTCTTGTACTGATGGAAGGGAGGAATTTTTAAAAGGAATATGGGCATAAGATTCATGAGGGGATGGAAAGATATGAGATGAAGAAATGGGATTCATAATGTGAGCAACCAAGTGAGAAGCTTGGGAATTGAGGTTTAGGCTGAAATGATGTTAGTTGGGTAATGAAAGGAGAACTTTGAAGTGGTAATGCTGAATTTTCCCTTTTCCAGGACTGAATAGTATTATATTTGTGAGAATCTATCTCTCCAACCCATCTTTCTAGTTGTGGATGTAGACACCTAAAATATGCTTACACTTAGCATTTCATCCAATCCAATCAATTAACGACACTTTCCTTAAATCCCCATACTTCGCTCCACTCTCGAATGCCCATTTACGACACTCTTTAGGTCATATTCCTCCTATAATCAGCTTATTTGGCTAATATCTCTCTTATTAGCTAAACATTCCTCCTTTCGACCATTCAGAACCTCCCTAGTTCTCTCTAGACCACTTCTATTGGCTTTGTAGGCTATCTATCACTCACAATTGGTTATCCAAACCCCTCCCAACTCTCAATGAGTCTCTAATCACTTGCTAATCAAGTTTAACTAGCCTAATCCTAGCTTAACTAAGCCTAAAGCATGTTTATCCTAATCTAATCTAAAAGTTCTTTTTGGCCTTTAGTCCCACATGCACCCAAATTCCAAATTCTCCCAAGTGGAAAACTATAAATACAAGGCTAAACCTACCCGTTCAAAACTACAACTTTACATAAGCTAAAGCCAAAACAAGCCTAAGAAAGCTTAAGAGCTCATTTTCATTAGCCAAGCTAATAAGGAATTTGATCTTGGGTCATCCACCATTAAAATAGCTTCATCTTGCACCCATGTTAGGTTAGTAATGAAATAGCTAAACTTGACCATGTAGCCATTTAGTGAGATTCATTCACCCTCATGGAGTAAACAACACACAATTTGATTTCTTAGAATCTAACTAGGTTCACTTTCATTAAGCTTTCATAGAGTAGAGAGTAGTATACATGTTAGTTTTTTATGTTTTTGTCAAAGTTATAATGCTTGCATGTCAGTTTCTCTTGTTTAGCTCTAATCCTATGGTGCATGGATGAGTTAGCAAAGCTTTGAGGTTCTTTAGCCTCATTCCATAGCTTGTGCAACTTTCCATTGCATACATTTGGCATGCCTGGTGGGACACTTATGTCCATCCTCCATTAATGGAGTCACTTTGAAGCTTTTTGTTTTAGTTTCTAACTATTTCTTAGTTTTTAATCTTTGTAGGATATTTTAAAAGCTTTCTATATTAGTTTCAAAGCTTTCTAGATTAGTTTCAAAGTTTTTAGATTAGTTCAAGTTTTTAGTTTCACTAATATTTTTGTTCTAAATGGAAAAAAATCATGTTTCTTAACTAGTTTAGCTAGGTTTGTCTTGTTTTTTTTGCTCTTTGCAGGATCAAAGGAGGTGAAGTGCTGCCAAAAATTGAACCAAATCGATAAAATTTTGATATTTTTGAAAAAATCACGTGTTTTTTAGCCACCTACAGGAAAGGGGGTGCACATTGCCATTTTGTGCACACAGGCACAACTCTCATTGTGTTTTTTTTTTACACAGAGGCACGCAGGCACCAAAAAAGGGGCGCAGGTACACTAACAGTGGTGCAGGCATCATTAGCAATCTTCCGAAGGCCATAACTTTTGCTCCCGAACTCGAAACGACTCCATTTTTTGTTGCGTTGGAAAGGTATTGAAGTGAAATAAACAATGGAAACATAAATTTGGGGTTTTAAGTTACCAAAAATTTAAGGTTTTTCATTTTTATTAAACTACTCATTTCTAACATGTCTAAATGCTTTGGAAAATTTGGTCTTTGATGTTCTAACACCTTGCAAGTTTTATTTTGAATCTAAATTCTATTTTGTAGGGTGTTTTTTACATGTTTGATGGTGATTTGACTTGTTTAAAAGGTTAATAAACATTGCATGTTTAATCATGAGATTAAATTCATGTATGCTCTTCCCTCACCACCTTTTAGGTGATCTTGGGAATCATAAACTGATTCTTAAGTCCTTTTGATGCTTTTTGAGGTTGTTAGGAATCTTAAAAGTGGTCAAATTGGCTAAACTTGGCATAGTTGAATTAAAAGTATTTTTCCATTTTGATATCATTTTTGAGATTTTTGAAGACAATCACATATGCTCTTCTCTTGCGTCCTTGGACGAGCTTGAGAATCAGAAATGATGCCTTCTCTTTTGATGGAAAACTACTAAAAATCGTCATACATGACCAAAAAATCCATTGCTTGCCAAAGAACAGAGGAATCAAAACAAAAGTTAGAAAACTACTAATACAATTGTTATACAGGTTGCCAAATGGTGTTCGAGCAAAACCACATCTAATTAAAAAAAGATAAAATGAACAACATATTCAAAACACTGTATTGCAGGTTTTAGAAAAGGGTACGTCCCCTCTCCGCTCAACTAGAACATAACCCCTTTGGCATAACGCCTTAAGCTACAACAATGGGGGTGGTTCCAGGAACCCCAAAGTAGTCCACGCAAGAGGGAACCTTGTGGATGAAACGGGAAGTGCTCCCCCACTACCTATCTGACTAGTAATTCCTTTGTGAGATAGAGTTACAAGTTGTCCCTATGTGACCCTTTTAAGTACACAATTGGATGCATCTAATGCCCACTGTGCTTGAAGGGGGAAAAAGTTCGAGATACTCGCCCAAACTAGTCAGTGTGACTTTTTAGGTAAATCATCCCACTCGTGGATAATCTTTGTAGCACCTAGGACGAGAGAACCACCTAGGAAAATATACTTTGGCCAGGAGCCCACTTTGACCATTCTAAAAACTGTGTTGAGTTGTGAGCCATCATTTTCATCACGAAACGTGTGACGCATTACTCTGGCCTAGTTCTTCACTTACCTTAAGGTAAGGTGAAACTCTGCCAAAGTAAAGCCAACATTTTTTCACCCCCCATTTTGATCTACCTCCTTCACCTTCTTTTGACACTTTGTTGATCAAAGGAAGGGTGACTACCTTTGTGTTACCAATCAATTGCTTCTACCACTTTTTTGTCTGTTTACGCCCATCCATGTTTGCGGCTGGGTAAGTTAAACATCTAAAGTGTGCGGAGGCATATTTATATCATTGGTAGCCTTTGTGATCTTGATACCCACGTCAGGATCATCATCATAGTTAGGATTGATTCATCATTTTATCTCCCTTTGACATGTTACCTCGTTTGCATTGTCTCGACATAATAAGATACTTATGTCATGTTTCTCGTAAACATGATCTAAGTTTCCGCATTGTGGCGTTACGCTGCCCACATTTTAACACATCCTTAGTATACTTTGACTTAGTTTGATTTCAAACATTGTCCTAAATCTTGAAGGTGTCACTTACTTTTTTTGTGTCGTTTTGATACCACTTTGACACTAATATCTCACTTCTCCGTGAAGCTTGATAGACGTGTCCAATTGGTGTGGTTACACTGGCTTACATTTGTAAACCCCCACCCTTTAACATTTAGGTCTTGTTGGTTGTTGAACTTATCGTGGTATCCTTTGATTGGGAGTCGCATCTACCCTTTGTTAATATTTACGCCTTGTTCATTTCGAGCTTGACGTAAATATTGACATTGTGTTGATCATCTTTGCATCGAATTATCGTTTTGCACACACATTTTACATAGGGAGTGGTTCCTTGTTGATTGGATTTGTGTTTCACACTTGCGTGATTGTTCCTTGTGATTATTCATCTAGATAAATCATTTTCTAGGACAATCCCTTTTGATCTCATTGAGATTTGTCATCATCATCGATGTTTATTTTCCTTAGACCCCCTTTGGAAAATCACACATGCATCTTCGTACTTACAAAATGTCTAGTTGGTTGTTGTTATGCTTCCCACATGGACATAACACCTTCTTCACTTTGAAGAAGTTTTAATCACACTATCCAGGCCTAGATATTTAGATTAAAATGATGCCAACAATGACTGATTATCACGTAAGGTTCCTCATTCTTACGACAATAAGGAATTAATTTTTAGTGTTCACATCAAAGGATGCCCATCATGACTAAACCTCATTTGGTTCTTCATAGTCGGCTAGAAGTCCCATACGGGGTAACTTGTTCCCCACCTTCATCTCATAGTCGGTGGTATGATTTGGATGCTTCTGATCCAAATTATTATTCAGGTTCCCCCCACTCTTCTTCTAATTCTAATCCAAACATTTCCTCTTCTTCTAAGGATTCCAATCCAAATATTTCCTCTGAATCTTCTGATGATTCAGATCCAAACTACTATAAAAATTCATCCAATTCGACTCCTAAGTCATCTAATGCAAATCCTATATCATGCGGTCCTCCCCTATCCTCGCAGGATCCCTCTTCATCATTCATCTAATATGACTCCTACTGTCACGATCCTCCCTTTCTTCACAGGACCCCTTTTATCAGTCGCCTCAATGATGTCTTCTTCCTTTGAAGATACGTGTGACTCCAAATCCCTCCAATAAAAACATCTAATACAATTCTTGAATCACGGTCCTCTCTTTCTTTCACAGGACCCTTTTTATTATTCATCCTAGATGTGATTCTTGAATCACAGTCCTCCCCTTCTTCGTAGGACCTTCTTCATCAATCACCCCCAATAAATCTTCCTTCTTTGAAGATTCGTGTGACTCAAAGTCCTTCGAGTCAAACGTATCTAAAATCGACCCATGTGTCACAATCTACAGACTTTGGACTTAATCCTACTAGTTTATAGATGATATACCATCATATAGGTAGGTCCACACCACCTTCTTCTACTCCTGATACATCTAGCTACACATGTCTTCTTTTTCTCACATCATCTTCTTCTATCAATCATCATCAAACATCTTCTAAGTCTTCCACACCAAGTGAACCTCTTTCTTCAATCAACCCCTGGTGGTCGATCAACAACTCATATTGATTGACCTCTTTGAGAATGAAGAAATAATCAGGGCATTTATAGGGGCACATGAAGATATTCCTTTAGAAGATTACGAGAAAGGATTCTCTTTAGACTTCGATGCGCCTGCATATTGTGAGAAAAATGTTGATTCCTTTTATCAAGAAATAGAGGAAGAGCCTCAAATCATGTAAACTTGATCCTCCTCTTATTCTTCCATCTTCACATTCTTCATTAGTGAGGAAACTCCTAGGTCTTACATTGATCCATGGCCTATCTCCTTCATCACCCAATCACTCCTTATCTATCATAATTCCTCAATCACAATCTCTTATGGGGTCAATGCCAAGTAGCCCTTCATCTTCATCTAGGTGTGGGTCACCTTCTAGTAGCCCTTCCTCTGCTATTTGTGGGACATTTTTGAGTAGTCCACTATCTTCTATTCTTTGGGGCATGCCCAACTAGCCCCTTGTCTTCTAGGTATGGATCACCCCTGGGTAGTCCATCATCTTCTATTCTTGGGCCACATCCTAGTAGCCCATTATCTTACATCTATGGGTCACGTCCTAGTAGCCCTTCTTCTTCTATTCTTGGGCCACATCCTAGTAGCCCTTCATCTTCTATCTATGGGTCACGTCCTAGTAGCCCTTCCTTCTTCTATTCTTAGGCCACATCCTGGAAGCCCTTCATCACCTTCTATCAATATCTCACCTCCCAGTAGCCCCCTCTTATTCAATCCTTGGACCGTATCCTTTTCATCCATCACATTATTCTTCTACCCAAAGATAGTGGCAAGCCCATGGTCATTTCTCGCATCAATTCTAAATGTCCACATTCACTTTCTTCTCCTTCTCAGGGATCAGACAAGTCACAACGTTAGCTTATAAGAAACCCAAATAGTTTCTTAATCAAGCTCATATCAAAACTACAAAGAGCTCTATAGCTCCCAACAAATCAAACAATCTCAAAATTCTAAATCAATCGTGATTCAAGAACTGCACACCAACGTAACCATCAAGTATGGCGCAAAGTGCATAAACCTCTGGATAGGGAACTCAAGCTCTCACATATGAAATCCATGTTTCAGAACAAATCACAGTCATTTATTGAGTGTGAACTCACCTCAATCATCAAGATTGGGGGATAATATCACTCTCGATAAACAAACGCGCCTAGTCTCCCTTATTAAGGAAGTCACAAACATTGTTGTTGGATCTTACCACACAGAGTGACTTTGTTAGTCCCAACCTCTTACAAAAATTATCAAAAATCAAAAAATCAAAAACAATTCAAAAATATAAAAAACATTGAGAAAACACAACAAAAATCAAAGGTACAAAGATCAAACATTGCAATCAGGTATTGTGTACACATGGATGTTTCTTTCTTCCCTTCCTTGCTATTTTTCTGCAAGTCTCCCTACCATTTTCATCCCTTCGGTGATGTTTTGGTTAGATTATTCACATGCATTTTGTGACATTTATCTCTATGGTATCCGTTTGACCCTGGTCTTTTATCACCTTGGTAAATTAAAGAACGACTGACCTCTTAGAGATCCTATCACATTCACCATCTAATAAAACTTGTTGTGAAGAACTTTTGGACATATTTGTTGACACTAGCCAATGTCATCATCACAATCACTTCCACCTCCTTCCATCAAGCCATCAGTGGTTCTTAAAACCCCTTGTCAAACAAGATATCTGAAATAAGTTTTCAGAAATCAAAAGAATCAAAATCAATCAAAAATCAAAAGTTAAAAGCTACAAAGCAAAAAGCAAATTGATATATAACTCTCTCTTGGGGTATTTCTAATAATCTCTATCGGGGCTATGGACGCCTGACTGGAAGTAGAGTAATGTTGTGATTAGAATCAAATGCATCTCCGTCGGGGCTATGGACGCTTGGCTAGCAGTGGAGTAATGTACGGCTATCCTTTCACCCTCCATTCACAAAATCACCTTATCAAAATAAATCATTCCTACACATTAGGCTAGGGTATCTTCACTTGTTGTCTATTAAATCTTCCCTTCAAGAGGTAATAAATTCCACGTGCACACACTAGATCTCTATGAGTAAACAGGATTAGTATGTTACCAAGTGTCTTTTTTTGGACCTTGTTCAAACTCTTACTCTAGTCCATATCTTGTCTCATGATTTGTGCCTTTGGCTAATCACTTCTTCATCGCGAGGCTTCTAAGCTACATTCATATCATTCACATCATTCTTCTACTTCATTTAGAACATCCATGTGTATAAGATTACTTTTTTGCCATGTTTTCAGACAACCTTTGTCCCCTTTCACAAAAATAATCTTCTCCTTCCTTTCTATCATGTGCTTTAAGGCCAACTTACGATGGGGGCATCCTTGCTTCTTCCCAACACTTCATTGGTTTACGTTCACCATCATGTTGAACCTATCATAATGGCCTTGGGTCCCACTTCTACACCTAATCGCTAGAGTTTGCCTTTGAAAACTCCTACCTAATTGTGAAGAGTTTTCCTTTGAATACTCCCACCTAATCCGTTGGCATCCCATTTTTAGGGGCATCTTCACCTTTCTCATACATAGTTTCACGTGGCCTTATGCCCTTGTACATCCCATCTATCAAAAAGCTTCAAATAGTTAGAATCATCCATTCTATCCTAGAATCTTCCTATAAATAGTTTCAGAAAATACTTTCAAAAAAACAATCAAAAACATTCAAATATGTTAGAAAAAATCATAAAAAACATTCAAATATGTTAGAAAAATCAAAACATTCAAATATGTTTAAGAAAAATTCTAAACAATATAAATCATCCTACAAAACTGTCGCTCTTTGGTTCTCACTTGTTCATGTGTGTGACTCGAGGATCATCTTGATCTACCTCCATCAACAAAAGTTAGGCTGCTTACTTCATCTGTACTCTGGGGCACAACGAATTACCTGGTACTGTTTCGTAGTGCACATTGCTTTTTCATCAGACCAAAGTGTCCTCCGTTTTCCCCTTTGCATGTATCCTTGCTTGGGGGCCACCATCATTAACCCTTTTCGTTATTTTGCATAGGTTGGAAACTGAATCTTGAAAAACAAAAACATGGTACATTATGTTTCTCTGTTAGGTTCAGCTTGTTTACTTTCTCGTATTACATTGCATTATGTATGTTGCATGGAGTTTACGCATCTTTTTACTATCTCGTATTTCATTGCATTTTGTATGTTGCATGGAGTTGATTTTTTTTAGCAATGGACATTTGTTCGTATATGGCTTTTCATGTCATACTAAACTTTTGTTCATTCTTTTTTTATAAGGACCCAATGATGAAGATCTTTAGCAATATGATGAAAGATAAAGTTGTTTAAAAGGCATTGGATGGATGTTAGCTCATTTCACCTCTTTCTGATACTCCTTTTCTTCTATATCCTCGTTATTTTCTTCTCTTCTTCACATTATCATTTCTTCTATTATTTTTCTGTCATCTTTTCGATAGTCGATCAAGTTCTTCTTATCACCACCATCGCCAATCGAGGGGGCATACTTCATTATTCTCATTTTTTATTCTATCCCTTCAAGATTTTCTACTTTGTTTATGCTTGTCTACTTTCTTTGAAGTGACATCACTTACGCCACCCACCAAAGAGGGGAAAATGTAGACACCTAAAATATGCTTACACTTAGCATTTCATCCAATCCAATTCAATTAAGGACACCTTCGTTAAATCCCCATACTTCGTTCCATTCTCGAATGCCCATTTACAACACTCTTTCAGGTCATATTCATCCTATAATCAACTTATTTGGATAATATCTCTCTTATTAGTCTAAACATTCATCCTTTCAACCATTCAGAACCTCCCTAGTTTCTCTCTAGACCACTTCTATTGGCTTCATAGGCTATCTATCAGTCACAATTGGCTAGCCAAACCCCCTACCCAACACTCAATGAGTCTCTTAATCACTTGCTAATCAAGTTTAACTAGCCTAATCCTCGATTAACTAAGTCTAAAGCATGTTTATCCTAAATCCTAATCATAAAAGTTCTTTTTGAACTTTAGTCCCACATGCACCAAGAATTCCGAACTCTCCCAACTGGAAAACTATAAATGCAAGGCCAAGCCTACCTATTCAACTTACCACTTTATAGACAACTTTACATAAGCTAAAGCCCAAAAACAAGCCTAAGAAAGCTTAAGAGCTCATTTGCATTAGCCAAGCTAATAAGGCATTTGATCTTGGGTCATCCACCATTAAAATAGCTTCATCTTGCACCCATGTTAGGTTAGTAATGAAATAGCTAAACTTGACCATGTAGCCATTTTAGTGAGATTCATTCACCCTCATGGAGTAAACAACACACAATTTTGATTGCTTAGAATCTAACTAGGTTCCACTTTCATTAAGCTTTCATAGAGTAGAGAGAGTAGAATACATGTTAGTTTTTGATGTTTTTGTCAAAGTTATAATGCTTGCATGTTTATTTTCTCTTGTTTATCTCTAATCCTATGGTGCATGGATGAGTTAGCAAAGCTTTGAGGTTCTTTAGCCTCATTCCATATCTTGTGCAACTTTCCATTGCATGCAGTGGCACATTTCAGCTATGAAACCAAGCTTCTGTTGTAGATTTTAGTTTCTAGGCATAAGGCCAAACCCACAGGCATGGTGCCTTGAAACCAATCTTGAATTCTTTCATTTGAGATGTGTCCCTAGATTGCACCATGCCTATCTCCATTCTTCAAATCTTCAACTAAAACTTAGCATCTCCAAGTATATGATGGTCTCCAGAATCTGCATATTATTTCTCTTGAAAATTTGCGTAGTTATGTGAATAACCAAACTGACCATGAATTTTCTCATAGGGATATGCATGTTGTTGGTTTTCACTATAAAACAGATTTGGAGGTGGACTGTAATCATGTGGAAATGAATTTTGCAAGCTTGGAGGAAAGGTGAACTGGTATTGTTGCTACTATAAGTGGGAATTCCACTATGGGGATGAAGCCATGATTGCACCACTTCATAAATGGAAGAAAAATGGAAAGATGTGGAAGGAAAATGGGTGGAAAAGAATGGTCTATAACTCAGAGAGTGGGTTTTTTAGACCATGGAGTCACTAGTTGTGCTTGGGTTTACCTCATACAGCTTGAATTTCACTAAGAGCACAACTTAATGAAATGAAGTGAAAAAAAATACACACACCTATGAAAAAATTGACTTTTTGATCCCACTAGGTGTGCCAAAAATTGTTATCACCAAATCACCGCACCCCCCTAATGGCCAAGTGATGATAGGGAATTCGGTGTGATTGGGTAACATGGGATCATTTGTCAAGTTGTGGAACTTACAGGCTTGAGGTGAACCTCTGGAGAAGGTCAGCTTCTTCTTCCTAAACTAGACACTACACTACTCCTAATGCAAGGAAAAATAGCTTGCTAGAACCTATACTAACATTTCCAAGGGGATTAAGGAGGAGCGATTTGCAAGAAATAAAAACCTAAATTAGAAGTGGTGATGCACCAAAGAAAGAGGGTTTTGCTAGACAAATTTCCATGGTCTTCCAATTAAGAAGGATGAACATGCATCACAAACCTAACGATATACATATGGTACTCCATTCCAAAATAAGCACAATAATTCCCAAAAACTTGCAAAGAAAACATGGATTACATAGCATAGTTATACTTGCAAAACACGAAGAGAGGCAAAAGAGAGTAACAAACAACAATTCAAGGATAGGTAATCGATCACAAGACATCATTTTTTATTACTCCGAGCACTTGCACTTGTACATTTGTTACAACAAGAAGAGGCAAGAAGTTGTCATTACAATCTTTCAAAAGAAAGGCTTGAAAGCCTCTAAATTCACAATAGCTCAACTTGTGAAGTGAGAGGAAAGCTTGGAAAAATTGACCAACTTCTTTGAATTTTGCATTCCCATTTACATTTTTATAGAAACTGCTGAGCTATGGTGAGAGAAGGAAGGGATAGCTCCTAAATACTAGGGCATGGATGTAACATATGTGTTAACCATGTTGTTGGCCATGATTTCTTGTGGCACTCCATACTTGATTGCATCATTAATTGTACTCGGGGAAAGCATTCTCTCCACCATGCCTTAAAAAATAACTCCCTATATATATATATGATATATATTTCCCTCCATTTAAATTAAAATAATATATTTTAAATAAAAATTTAGGAGCCCCTTGATACCCCTGGTGGGACCCAACAACATTGGATTTGTACATTGAGAGAGGTTTTGAATTTGCTTTGGTAGACAGCTTGGTCAATGGGTTGTCAGCCGAGCTCGCTGGAAAGCTCTGGCTGGTGAGCCATCTGAGTTGCATTGCCTTTGACAAGCTCTAGTTACCTCCTATTATCCACCTTCGCTTTAGCATTGAGCGCCTTGTATTTAGAGCTCGAACGAGATATTTTAAAAGCCATATAATGTTTACACCTCGGTGAGTTTATTTTGGAACACCCCTTTACCGTTTTAAACACCCTCCGAGTGTATTCCCACATGATACTAGTCGACGATCCTTGTATTATCTGAAACCTTGTTAGCTCGATGGGTGGTTTTCTCCACACGACACTTGTCTCAAATGCTTTTAGTATCGAGCAAGCCCTTTTAACTCCGTACAATCTTCTATTTACCACTTGGCCTCTGAGCTTTCACAACGTCACATATATCCTTGACCATAGGCACATTACCATGTTGACACTGTAGCTCCTTGACATTGAGCTTCGGGATCCAACCACTTCAAATGGCTCGTTCGATGATTTAACGTTGACCCCCCAGGCACGTTCACCGTTGATGTATCAAAAAATATTCCACATGCACCCTGCCACCTTAGCACCTGACTTCGACGTGGTGAACACACCCGAGTGACTCGCATGAAAGCTTGAAAAACCATCCTACCTTGTATTCAATAGTTGAGCAGCTTGGCATCAAACCTGAAAACCACCGTGAAGACGTGTTGACTGAGCTCACTCGGGAAGTTTCCCCTTGCCATGTAGAATGAGTCACTTCGATAATTTTGGGATTTGGCCCTCCCCGAACAACACACGAGCTCCAACTGCTTTTGAAACCCCCCGAATCCCCGAAAATCCGAAACTCCAAATTTCAGAGTTTTTTCAGTTTTGGGCTTTAGAACTCTCCTACGAAACTTTTTGCCCAACTCTAGCATCTAAATGCTCTGAAACCTGATGTTGCACCTTCTCCATGAAACCATCTTCTGTGAAAACTCCTGAACTTGATCTCATCTCAGCCTAACTTTTCCTACATGCTTATGCAATCAAACGCACTACGAGTTGTCTATGCCTTCACGTCAGATGGTCAACATTTTGAGATTCGTTCTCATTGTTTTCCCTATGGTCGAGCTCATCTATAATGCCCCTATGTTGAGCCCATCCTAACACTTTACTTCAAAGTCGCATCATTCTAGTAAAATCTGCAATGAATCGAGCTTTTTTTAACATCTTAACTGTGAGCTCTCTCATCCTATGTTCACGACATCCAAGCTTAAGCCTCTACAACACTTGCGCGAGCTCGGGGAGCTCAATCCCAACCTGTATCTCCCTCTAGCTTTGATTCGCCTTCCAACTATGCACTGATCCATATCATGGCCATCGCCATGCTAAGTGAGCTTTAAACTCTCTTATGTGGCTCCACTCATTATCTCGACTCAAGCTCATCACTGTGCCGGTGCATATCGGATTAAAACTAACCCCCAAATCCTTTGACCTAGTTATTCACTAAGTTCCGCACCCACCTTCCTGATCCAAGACCAACATTAGGCTCATTTCCCTTTTCAATAGAGCCAACTCAACTTTTTGCTCTTTTATGACGAGCTAATTTCAGCTTTCCACAACATATAATGACCTCCGACCTACGACCTCCATGTCATCCTGAATAGCTCATCCTAATGACTCATTCAACAACCCAAGAAGTCTTACGATGCACGATCGTGGCACTTTATCAACGTTTGCTCATCGAGACATTTATGAGCTCGTTGAGCTATCAAAAAAAACTCGGTATATACGGGTCAACTTTCAAGTTGGACTCAACGCCGCATGACCTCTACACCTCCGTAACTCAACCCATATCTAAGATCGGACTTGCATATCCTTCTAAGCTTTCCTATGTGTCGTCACCGCTTACGATCTCCACGCCAAGCCTCATGATCCCAACTCATTGACCTAGATACCTCTTACAAGCACATGCTCGATTCAAACTTAGGCATGTCATGTCTCTTGTTACCGCCTTAGTGAATTGGCATAGGGTCCGAGCGAGTGATCTTCCACTCAAACACATTCATCATGAGCCTCGCTGATCCAATTGACTATGACCTCGGTTCCCTCCACTCTTCAAGTCTGGCGAGTACCTCTCCTAAATCACATTTGAATCTATCCATTCAACAATGTATTGATGTCCATTCCTTTCTAATCAATCCCACTCAATGAGCCGATCTCCCACGCTTCCAATGCAACCCTACAGATGCCATATTAAGTTTGATCTCATCATTCATTCCACTCCATCGAGCTCTTCATATCACTGTGACTCATCTCTACATTCGTAGCTCCAAAGAGTTTGATCACCGAGCCTCGGGCGAGTTCCCGTCTTAGTGACTATGTTGAGCTGTATATTCTCTAACCCCAAGTTACCAACATAGAAAACACCTCACCTTGAGCTATGTCAACATCCACTCCTTTGAGCGAGCATATATTTGTTTCTCTATTACAGAGAAACTCACTTATCCTTCCTGCAAGCTCGAGCCCAACATTATCCGCATAGCTCGATCTAACTAGACTTGGCTTGACCTATAACAAGTACACCTATAACAAGTAAAAATTTTCTAATTTTACATTGAACCATGAGCACGTTGCCATGTTCCCATGAAGCCCAATTCAACCACGTGTCGAGCTCTCCAAATGGCTCAACTCCCCATGTGATTTATGCCCTTAGCGATTCAAATACTAAGTCACCTATATGAAGTGCACAACTTAATAATCAACTTTCCGAGGTGGTTTGGATCCCCCACCATCTTTTATAAATTTTAACCTTTTGTACTGAACTTTGAATTTTCTATGATTTCCTCTCGAACCTGGGAGTAAATGGAAACACAATAAGACCCCTAAAACATGATTTTATCAAATTGGACCATTTGTTTCCTCGTCTTATACTATAAGTGGGCCCCATTCGGGCCAAATTTTCTCACTCTGAACAAACCTTGAGCCTGAAAGACCCAAAAAAGGGGGAAAGTAATCCAAGATGATCCTAAAACTTCACGAGACACCCGTAAATGTTCCCAAAGCACAAAATTTTCGTGTAGGCCCAAGGCTCTCCTGTGAAGCGTTTTCAGCTTCTAAGGTCCAATTTGTCTCTGTTGTCCATTTTTTCCCAAGAGGGAAAAAATGGATAACATAGTGAATCAATTCATGTATCATGTCAACAACACTGTGAAGACAAGAAGGACATTAAAGAAACACATGAATATCATCAGGCATCCTAATGCAAGGAGACTCTCAAGTAAGTTTCATGGATTTTGTTTTTCATGACATATTTTTCGACATAAAGCTAGGGACTGCATGAGTAAGATAGACAAAGAACACCCATGGATATATTATAGGGATTGAATATGAAAATAATATAGTGTGTTTCAATTACAAAGAAAAATTTCACATAGCCAAATACTGCCCTAGAATAACCATTAAGTCAGTATTGGGAAGCAGAAGACTTAAGAGGAAAGAACTAGGTTATATGTTTCAACTGTCATGGGTAAGGACACTTTACAAGACACTGTCATGAATCCCCTAGATATAACTACATGTTGAATGCATTAAAAAGGAAAGGAAAAAAGGTATTCAAGTTAAAGTAAAACTCTAAGGATAAAAAAATTCATCCATGGTTGAGAGAGACATTGAAAATAATAAATTAAAATGGATATACAAGGTCAAGGAAGCAAACTTAGGTGTTGAAGAAGCAAAGAATGACAAGAAGATAGCATGTGTAGATGTTAAAGTGACATAGTTATCAATGATAGTCATGGGAGATTCTAGCACAAACAAGACAGCATGAATTGATGATAAAGGCAAGAAGAAGGAAGATAAGATCAATGCAAATCATGAAGAATATATACCTCAAGTTGTTTTAGAGTAGGTGTATGAGTTACAACATGTATTTCTATCAAGCACTCAATCAGAAAATGAGATCTCAAGTGATGCGGTTTTCACACCAAGGAGTGCATCCAAGAATACTAACAACATCATAAGGACTAGAAGGGAAAGAATCGAGGAACATCATATTTTTTTTACTACTTTCTCCTGTTTTAAGGTGATCTCACAAGATGGTATGCCTTCTCTAGGCTTCTAGAAGGCATATACTAGCTGAAAGAAGCATGATTTTCTCTTCATTTGTCTACCAACCTACAAATCAAAGCATTCTTTGTGTTGAATTTAACTGAAAGGTACAAAGCATGCTCCTGAATGAAAGTTGTCATCAGTTGTTGATTGGAGTCTCCATGTTGTTGCCAAGGTATGTCAGATTCAAGGAATGTGTGTTTTTTTCTATGTTGAAGTCCTTGTGCTCATTGAATTTGTTGTTGAGTGTTCATGCCAAAAGTCTTAGATCTATTTTTTTCTCCTCTTTGTTGTTGAGGTTGAATTAGTGTTGAGTCATATTTATTAGGCTGCATCATGTAAGTAAGGTCTTCAAAGAATTCTAAATTGTGTGAAGATGTCTAGTATCCTCAATTTCCTTATACTAGTTGGTCAAATCTAGCCCACAAACCATGTCATTGTGGTTGATATCAATCTTTAGTAAGTCAATTTTAATTTAGATAAAGTTTCCTTGCTTGAAAAGTGTGTAAGTATCATATGCTGACAAAGAGTCAAAAGTATGTAATTCCATGACAAGCATATTACTCTCAAACCCTGAGTTATGAAAGGAGTATTTAATATCATTCAAAAGCTCTTAAATTTTTCGTTTGAATGTGTGCTATCCCTAAGAGAATCAACTAGATTTATCAAGGTTAAAAATTAATTCAAGGTATTTTCTACAAAAAAAATTCCTCAAGTATGCATAACAAGTCATATTCTTCTCCAAGTATTCAAAGCATAACGGTTCTTCATGATGCATATCCAAGTTGTCACCAATCATAAGTTTCATAATCATAGCAATTGAGATCAGAATTATTATAAACAAACCAAGTTGACTATCAGTCCTTCAAGTGAAAACTCTCAATCAAAGGAAATTTTGAATGTCTTGTATCATCTTTGAAAGATTAATTTCTATAGTTCCATAAGCTACAAAACTCTAAGAATGGAAGTCTATTCAACTACAGAAGTGTTTGAGCTAAGGAGATGGCTATAAAATTGATTGGGAGACTGAGGTGTTTTAACAGGAAGATAGAGGAGTTATATAGAGCTCAATTCAGTCAATGATAATAATTGTAATAATATATTTCATTCTCCACATCTTTCTTAATACATACAATGCATATATAAAGGAGATATTGCTCCTAAATATAAGGAAATCCAATCCCCTCGAATATCTCCTGCAACTTCTCCTACAATAATAATCTATTCATAATATATTGTTATAACAATATATTACCAAACAAATATATCCGCACTACGATACAACATCAGGCCTTGCACAAAACTTGCACATGTGCCAAAGCACATTTATTTCACTAATGGTTTTCTCCGGCTTCTACCAACAACCTTACCCAATTGGTTTTGTAGGTGTAGCAATAACCTTTCATAATTGGTTTTAACAGGTTTACCAAAAACCTTACAGAATTGGTTTTACAGGTTTACCAAAAACCATACAAAAATTGGTTTTTACAGGTTTACCAAAAAACCTTACAAAATTGGTTTTCCTAGTTTACCAAAAACCTTCACATCATGGTCGTTAAAATACATTTTGATCAACATTCTACAATGTTTTAATAAAGAGGGATAAATGATAAACACACACAAGTGAACAGGAATTTACATCATTTGTTCTTATTTTTCATGCCACACTGAAAAACACAAATGTCATCATACCAAAAGTGTGGCCCCATCGTTGATGACTGACGAGAGGCGATGATCGCCCTCCATCCTCCAATGCCTCCTGCCTCTAGTGGAAAATTATTCTAGTAGAGGAAAATATTCATCACTTTGATTCTCTACATGAGCAGTATTTCCTTCCTCTTCATTCACTCATTCATCAACAATCATGGCATTGTCTTGAAGTTTCCCATCAAGTAGATATATGACCAATTTGTAGATATATGACCAATTTGTTTACAATAGTAACAAGTTAGTTGTTTCTTTGTACCTTTCGAAGTTGAACCATATTTTGATTTCTTAAAAACTTTTTCTTTCTTGTTTCTAACGTACATTGCAGTTTCTTCCAATTCAACAATCATAATTTTTTTTTCTTCTTCAAGTAAAAAAGAAATGATATCTTCTAAACTAGGATTAATTTTACTCAATGTAAAAACCATATTAGAATAGCAGACTGGCATGCTATTCAATAAAACAACCTTTGCATCATCATCAAGTACATCTATTTTAATTCCAGCTAGCTGATTTGAGATGGATCAATACTTACTAATATGCTCCACCATGTTGTCAGCCTTCTTCCATTTTAAGACCACATAATCTTTGATTCAATGTTATTGTTGCACTTCTAGCTTGTGAACCAAACAATTTTTTTTAATGTATTCCAAATTGTATGAGAGGATTTAGACAAATCTATATGATGCAAATACAGCATCAGATAATCCCATTCCAATGATTATTATAGCTTTGCGGTCTTTGCTCTCCCATTTTTTTTGCATCTTCTGCATCCGTTGGTTTATTTATTTTTCCCTCAACTATATTCCAGAGATCTTTATTGATCGGAAATAATTTTGTTCAAACTTTCCATGTGTGGAAATCATTTCCATTAAATTTTTGAACATGACTTAATTTCTCCATAACTAAAAGATTTGACAATATGTTTCAATGTAATGAGTTATCCAAAGGTCTCAGGCAACATGGGCTAGTGATATGAAAGACCAAACGTGTATGAATAAAATTTTGAATGTTCAATATAAAGTACAGAATTCGTACTTACAAATTGTATACCACCAATTGAAATCGCATGCATACACGTCCAAGCCAAAAGAAATACATCACCACAAAATATGGACAGATTAAATATTACTTCCACTGAACATTTGGACACTTTCAAATCTATAAACGAATCCCATAGAGTATGACGTTCAGGATAGAACATAACTGCAGATGAGAGAACGTGACATGTTGACGTTGGTTCTGCAGTTTCTTCGGTGTCCAAAGCCAAGGTCATCGGATTAGGAATCTGACATATTTGTAAAGCTAAAAAATTTATATGTGTTTTTGTCTTGGTAATGGCAGTGAAGGAAGATAAAACAAACCAAATGTCATAGCCAACACATAAGAATAGGAAACAGATTGAAATGCAAAAAGGATTACAATAGTCTCCACGTGTTTATGAGATCAAATGTGTGCATTTAAAATCAGACCTGATCTGCAAATACTAAAGTGACTGGGAAACTGAGCTTTCTTCAATGTTTGATCATATGACACGAATTTGGACAGCTAGTTAAAGCCATGATCTATACTGTAGGATCTTATCAGACATCATGGATGTTGGAGATATCAACCATGTGCACATCGAATCCTGTGTATTCGTCCACTCATGCAATATAAAACCATTCAATTTTACAGTCATGAATCCTTACACAAAAGGACACTCAATTTCATCGTATTTTCTCGGATGCTAATTATAGAGTTCAATTTAGTCAATGATAATAATCGTAATAATATATTTCATTCTCACATATTTCTTAATACATATAATTCATATATAAAGGAGATACCGCTCCTAAATATAAGGAACTCCAATCCCTCGAATATCTCCTGCAACTTCTCCCACAACAATAATCCATTCGTAATATATTGTTATAACAATATATTACCAAACAATACATCCACACTACCATATTATTCATATGGTAGATTTAACATATGTAAATATTATTTATTCACACGTAAATAATCATGTTAACACTATATTTCCTAACAAGTTAGAGACAAGTTTCAACCAAGGCAATAAAGATCATACCACTATGTGACAATAATGGTTGAAGGTTGTTTTCTTGGTTTCACCTTAAGAAATATGGATGTCCTACCACATAATCAAACACAAAAATCTGAAATTGGAGTTATCCAAGAGTGAAAATGTTTCTAAGCCAAAGGATGAAGGTTCCTATTAGAAATGAGACAGTTGGATGTCTTGCACAAGATCATTGAATGAAGGATGTTCTTCTCATCAAATGCAAAAGTGTAGGCTTGAAGATATTCTCTAAATTGCAAACAACAATACAGAGTATAGATGAACTGATATAAGATTGCTTGGTTAGTCATTGCAATAAAGGAACTAAGAAAAGGTAAATTGCTCATAAACTTGTGAGAAAAGAGGCTAAGGTGGTTATAGTAAAGACAAATCATAAAGTTGGCATGTGTCATGCTTGGATTAATGGAAAACAAATCATAAAGTTGGCATGTTTGGTGTTTTCATTGATGTTGGGTGGCATTAATGGAAAATACGTGAGTGGTGAAGTGAGGCTCAGTTCAAGGACATGAAGGTTGATTGGAATTTCCTTATCAATTGTTTTTAGTGGTCTCAAGATGGTTTATTGAGCATTAAGGATGGTTTCAATGTGCTGCAGGTCTGAACAGTGAGGTAGGAGCCCACTGGAGGTATTGAAATGCTTGGTGTGCTTGTCTCAGGTGTTATACAAGTCAAAAATGATGTTTTTAGGATGTGCAAGAGCTTCTATGGTGATCATCAAGTCATGAGGTGTAAGTCACAGTTGAATCTAGCTCATTTAGGCCTAGTTCTAGAGTCTAATGAGGTGTATGGGCAGAAATCAGGTCATGAAAAGACTAGGTAAGCATGGGAGGAGCCAAGGAACACTTCCTAGGGTATGTATGAGCATCCACAATGCTTACTTTAGATTATGGAGGAAAAATCCAAATTCTCACCAAAACTGCCTTTGAGGACTATTAGTGAATCCTTAGGAAAATGAGATTATGTTGGGTTGTACATGCATATTTATGAGAAACCAAACTATGGATCATTTATAGGGATGTTCTATAGTGCTTCATGTCAATTTTCATCAAGTTTTGAAGAATATTGTGGAAGTTATTCAAGTTTTACTAAAATCAATTTCTTGAGAAATGTAATTTGTGCACCCTATCTTCTTAGCATCAAAAAAAATTTATTGAGCCTCCTTCAGATAAATCATAGAAGTAATTTTTGAATATCACTCCAAGCTTGAACTTTTACAAAATGTTTGAGGTAAATTGGTTAAGAAACAAAGAAGTTCTATTTATTTTTCTAACAATGTTTATCTCTCTTCAAGCCTCCTTGAAGCGATAGGCACAAAATGATTTGTTTTGACTCCAAATGAATTTTGCATGTTGGTATAACCCCTCAAAAATATAAAATACTCTCTCCAAGTCAAGATGGTGGTATGTGTGGTATCCAAGCATAATTGTATTGTATGGAAATTCTCTATTTTTGAAAGTATTACATATTCAGTCTGGTTTTGAAGACTCCAAGGTGAACTATCAGATGTGAAAGCTTATGCTTGAGGTCTATACTAACAAAAAATAAACATAAGTTAATAACAAAAGGAAAAGTAACATTAGAATTTTCAATAAAGATGTTAATTTAAAGGATATCTTAGACTTATCCAAAAAACAACTTAATTTTTATGTGGTCTTGTGCATATTACGCTTGGTAAAAATTAATACATTGAAAGTTGTTTTTCCTTTGAAATGTTAAGATAGAAATTATTATATAAACCCATGTATTCACATAATTAAAAAATAAAAATAAAATTTACATGAGAAGACAATTTATTTTTCTTCAAAATGTTAAAATAGATATAATTAAATAAACCCATGTATTCACATTATTAACAACCATCTTTCAATTATTTAGTTCTTTGTTTCTTCTTTTTAATTACGTCAAAGGTGTTTCCCAGTTGGATCAGGATTTCCCATGTCTGACACTCATCAGAAAATTGATGGTCACAAATTGTAGAGGGTGTGCATTGACGCACGGAACTCCAGAGACTATTTGATTCAGTATTAATTTCAAAAAAAAAAAATATAGTTTGCATAAAAAAAATACAATCGTGTGGATGAGTTTTGACTTGGCACTGAGCATATATGTTTGTGAGACTGAGAATCTATGGCACATGTGACAAATTGCAATGCAATGAGTACCTGTCACTAGGAGAATGGCCAAGCAAAAGCAATGCAACCAACAACCATATCATTCTTGCATCACAAACAAACAATTCACCAGTTGAATTCAAATTAAAACATCAAATGGAGGAAAGACTAATTGCCATCAAAGTATCCTGATTATTTTGTTGCAGGGATGGGTGAAATTTGACGACCACCTATGCCTGTCAAACAATTTTTAGGTGACGTTAATTTTCTAATATTTCCTTTTAAAATTGTAAAATAATGTTATTTAAACACTATTAATTGGAAATATGCAAGTCATATATGACGTTTAATTTAAATATTTGCAAGTATTTTAAGGATAAAGTCACAAAAAATGTCTAAACGGTTGTCGAATATAACCCTTGATTATAGGTAAGCCCCAATTGTATTGATCCTTACTACCTCTGACATTCGTATGTCAACAACATTCTTAACATTTTAATTTCATAAATTATATCAACTCTGACAACACAAATCTAGATTTCCTACCATTAAAAGCATTGTTTCAACGAATTTTTTTCTTTGGCGTGGGCATGGGCTAGTGTGTGGGAGGGGATCGACCCTCAACTTCAACAACTAAAAACCATTTTTAAAAAATTGACTAGTACATGTCAAGCCTCACATGGACAATTATGCATCCTCCAAATTATATCTATTTCCTAGGATCTGTCGGCGGTCGATGTATAGTTCTCGTATTTGAGTACAAAATAAAAAATACCCATTTGGTACAATTATAAACAGCATAAGCATCCAAAATTTAGAATATGCCATGAAATTTAGAATACGTGAATGTTCACTTGGTTTGAGAGATTTGTTTTTATTATCGAGACCAATATTTTAATAATCAAATGAATTTCATACAAATCCAAAGTGAAAATTATAAATTATTTTTATTTTTATCTTATTATCAATGTTGACCAATTTCTTCTAATTATCACATGGATTTTGTACATTTCCAATATGAAAATTATAAATTATTCAATTTTTTTACGCCAAAGGCATTGCCCCTATTGGATTCAAAGATGTTTGGTCTAACACCGATTAGAGAGTGGGATGGTTGGCATCCAACTTGTAGGGACATTGACAATCCGGTTCAATCTTCATTGTCCATGTATGTATTCCAAATATAAGTCGCTTAATTAGAAGCGCTTATGTCGATGTGTCTCTAATTTGATTTGTATGGCTAAGGTAGTTGAAATTGTTTAAATGGTATTTATTCCCTCCCGTGGTTCCCAACATTCAATCACTACCATCTAATAACGGAGCACCATATCTGATGGTTGGGATAGTTACAAACTATTTTTGGAAAAAGGTAATAATTTTGGTTGTCATTAGATTGTGGGAAAATATCGGAAGGTCAAAATATTTCAACATATGGCCTCGTGCTTACTATAGTTTATATTTTTTAAGGAGCCTATGTATAAGTCTTTTGTATCATCTGGTTGTCTTTGCACTAATCGACTGGATTGGCATTAGAGAAACATAAGTTTCATAAAGATAATGTTTGTTAGATAACTCAACTGACATGTGTAGAGGACAGGTCATGTCATGAATGAGAACGTGTCCCATGGTCCACTTATGGATATTTGCATTTCCAATGTCTTTAGGTAGCCATTGACAGGTGTGGTCAAGATGCCAAGAATATTTCGGGACCGTATTTAAACATAACTTAAAGTCATGCCGAACCTTTTAGATTTCCTCCCTTTTTGTTTTGCCCTATTTAAGTGTAAATTATAGTCACATAAATATTGCAAGTAACATTGAAATGATAAAGTGGAGCACATATAGTATATATTATCTGGGCAGGGATGATTTGAGTCGTGGAAGAGGTGTGGAACATGCATGCATTTAATCCCCACCTTTTTCATTCCAACTTTGCATTCATGTCTTCGTATTATCTAATAAATAGAATGTTGAACAAATGTAAGTCTCAATACCCGTAAAAAAATAACAAAGCCCATTTTCCCCATTTTTTTAAAACAAATTTGATTTCTTTTAGTTGAGTAACGATCAGGTGTTGATTTCGTAGAACTAATGGAGGATCTAACACCACTAATTTAGCAAGCTAAGTGTATGGCTTTTAATAGATATGGTGCAATGTTATTGTTAATCTCGTTACTATTTTTTATTAGGTTAACTCATTACATCTTATAAATGTACTTGTCGGTGTTGAGGGTGGAAAGACCCCAAGTGTGAATCTTTCGATCTACAACCTATTACCTATCGCAGAATAATAGAAACAAACCCACAAATAAAGAATTCTCCATTGTGTCGAAAAAACACATACTATAAAAGCAAACACCATCACTTACATACACAAAAAAAGAAATGGCTGCTACAAACTATTTACAAAAAATTGGACAATATTGATTGTTGGATTTGTAATGTAAGCTCACAATTACATCGGTATCCTTTTTTCCAAACTAAATTGTTGTCAGCAAATTCTGACAGCTTTGGGTTGTTTGTTTCTTGCCTTACGACTATATATGTGTTGTAAAACAATTTTAGAGTGCTTGTTACTTAGGAGAGGAGGTCCCACGGAAGGGTCCCCAGTTTCTCATTCCATCTTGGAAAACACCTTTTGTTATTTATCCTCACATGTTATCCTCTGTAGACCCCTATAAAGTGATTTCCTCGTCTTCACCCTGTGCCTCAATTGGGATCATACTAGTGTTGAAAATTACACTTTCACTTATTACAACTAGATCTGCCAAATTCGATCCATATTGGATTTGCATTAATTTTTACAATCAAAAGGCATTGGAATTTGCATTTTTGGTCCTTCGACGAGATCAAAATCGTATTGAATTATGGAACATGTATTCAGTGTTGCAATCAATTCTTGCTCCCATCTAGCATCTTCTCACATCACTGACAAGGTCACTAGAATTTGCATCTTCCTTCATCTCAATTACCATTTCGCATCGCATCTAGTGGTTAAATATTGCATTGGTCAACTTTCCAAACAAGTAGATAATGTTGGATACTCATGTCCCATTCCTCAACATATGGGTTGTCATCTCCTCCAATTATCCTCCATCAAAATCCATGTATTCAACATATTACATGCATTTAGATTTGTTAGCTCGTCAATAGATTATAATCTTCACATCTACCCGCCTAATCATAATTTTCTTACCGATCCTCTAAATTATAATCTTCAAATTCAAGTGTTCCCTGTTTGTAACCTTGGATGACCTAGACGATCAAAGGAGGAAACGATGTGCATGAAATTTGTTTCCCTTTTTTTCCAATGCCTCAACCATTAATTACACAAAAAGTATTTCCAAATGAAAAACTCAGTAATTGTCCCTGTCAAGCATTAGGGAAATGAGAGGTCAAGGTTTTGTGCCAATGGTCATTGATGGACATGTGTTTCATATATGCCTAGTCGTAAGAAAGAGAATTTTTTCATAGGTTTCCCCAACATTTATCACAATCAGGGACTTGTCCCTCAACCTCCTTATCTGTTACTCTCCTCCTCCCTTATTTATTTCCCTCAACTTTAATATCTTCAAAGCATCCTCTTCGGTGTTTCAATCACACATTTCACATGCGATTGCTACTGGTTAAGTCCATCATTGACACATTTCTAAACTTTTTTTATTTACCCGTGTAGTTGGATAGTACCTTAAATAACATATTAACGAATGAACTCAGCTTCAAGATGACTGCTTGCTAAACAAAATAGTGATTCAATGAACTCAGCCTCAAAATGAGTGTATATTAAACAAAATAGACCAACTTAATTATATTCTAGAAATTGATTTTTAAAAATTATAGAATTAGAAAAACTGTGTTGTAGAATTGAATTTTATTTAAACTTTAAATTTTAGATTATCTTGGTCTATCTATTCTGTTGCGATTCATGCCTTGATTTGTGCCGTGATCAACGCAGTTAAGTATGGGATAGACATTTGTTTCTTAAATTTGTACGGGAACATTTTTTTGCTTCTCAATTCTGCAACAGGATTTCTATAATTCAATCTTCAACTGATTACATGTTTACAAGCTCTGATACCAAATGTTAAGATAATGTGTGTTTTGAGTTTGAATAGATAAAACACATATTCTCTCATTTGGTATTCGAGCTTGTGAAAATCTAACCTGGTATTAGAGCTTGGGAAGATCTGCGACTCCAAATCTAAGCTTCCATGCAAATTAAGGAGTTAGGTTGGTTTGGCAAGTTTCCATTTAGAGGTGCTGGTGGAGTTGATCAGTTAGTGGGTTTTTTTTATCAGTTAATATTTTCATATATTTAAGATTGGATTCTTTTAATCAGCTTTGCATTGTCATTTGTTTCATGATTAGTATTGAAAGTTTAAAAAGCAATTCAATCAGTCGTGAGTCTTGCATCTTGATTTTGTGTGTTTGTCAATTTGTTTTTGTTTCATAAACTCACAATAATAATCAAATATGGTCAAATACAACTGAGTGACCCCAATTTCTCTATTTTGACACAATTTAGATACAATAATATTGTGTCCACATAATAATATTAGGATTCTCCTGAACCAGACAGGAAAAAGAGACTGTCAACAAAGTTTGGTTCTTAGAATACAGCCTTCAAGTATAATGCCTTAATATGCTATTAGAAGGCAAAGTACAGAGCCTTCTTATTAAAGTGAAAACCAACTTAGGAAACGACAAGGACAGTTGATTTTAAGATTTTCTCCTCACATACATTACTAGGTGTTTGATCTACACTGAAGTTAAACCTCTCACTAAACTTGAAATTTCCAGGTCAGATTTTAACATTCTTTTTCGTCTGAGCCTTTCAGCTATGATGAAGGCAAGCTCTAGTGACTGTGAGGCATTCAGTCTTGGATCACAGTGAGTATGGTACCTTGATTTGAGGTCCTCCATAGTTACCACTCTGGATCCACCTATGCATTCCGTCACATTTTGTCCAGTCATTTCCAAGTGGATGCCTCCGGGATGAGTATCTTCCTCTTCATGAACATCAAAGAAAGCCTTGAGCTCATCCTGAAAAAGAAAAACAAAACCCCATAGACAGAAACATGGGAAGTCAGTCTACAATGCAAGATGGTTTGGTAATACATAAGAGCAGCAATAGGTCCAAAAATGCTACATATGTGTGTTATGAAAAAACAACCAAATGGTGGGAGTGAACTGCATATTTTTCTGGGATTGAAAATAAGAAAACATGCCAGTTACCCGAATTGCATCAAATGGCCGAGTCTTCAGTCCAGATGGTGCCTTAATTGTGTTCCCATGCATGGGGTCGCTGACCCAAGTCACAATCAAGCCTGCCTGGCGCACAGCTCTAATAAGATGGGGCAGCTTGATCCTCAGTTTTTCAGCACCCATACGAACGATTACTGTTAACCTCCCCAGTTTATTTTCAGGGTTCAAGATCTCACAGACATTCACCAATTCCGCTGGGTCCATTTTATCACTAGCCTGTCAAGCAAAAACCCATGAATAAGCTACACATTAATATGATCAGTGACCCTACTAAAACATTCATAAAACAGTTTTCCTTGGACGAAAAGAAGATGACAAAACGCCAAAGCCAACAAGGAAGAAAATCCCCTTAAATTACATATAGAGATTTGGCTAAAACTAGCCTACTTGCTACTGAACTTCAAAGCCTTTCAGCAAGGCCTAATATTTGAAAAGCAATGGTCAAAAACCCAATATGCTGAAATAACAGGTCCAAGCGAAGCTACAAAACAGAGTTAGTTCCTCTGATATTGTTAGTTCATGAATAAGCTACCAAGGAAATAGAGAATGCAACTATAATACACAAGGGCTATCCTTGTTGAGTGATTGTAAAAGCCCTATGGCAAACAAACTGAATTCAAACCATTTAAGGGTACCTTGAGACCCAGAGGATTAGCAACACCCCTCAAAAATTCAATATGTGCACCATCAAGCTGCCTGGTGCGCTCCCCAATCCACAGCATATGGGCAGAGCAATCATACCAGAGCCCACTGGTAGAATCCTCTCTGGTCATTGCTTGCTCAAATGGTAATAGCAAACACTCATGAGAAGTCCAGAAATCTGTGCTATTCATTATTGGATGATCAACTGTGAGTCCACAAGCAGACATAAACCCAAGTGCTTCATCTACCCTGTGTGCAAGCTCCATATACCTGCAAAAGTTTTCACAAAAACACAAAAAAAAAGTACAGGATTTCAGGAAAACATTGGAAGGCAAGAATTTAGATCTAATCAGAAACAATTTGGCAGCCTAGTGAAAATCTTACTTTTCTCCCTGATCACTGTTAGAAGTGAAATCCAAATTCCACTCAATCACACGCTGCATTGCTGCATAACCTCCTGTTGCAAATGCTCGAATAAGGTTAAGGGTTGCAGCAGATTGAGAATAGGCACGGATCATCCTTTGTGGATCTGGCTGTCTGGCTTTCAAATCAACAGTATCACTGTTAACATTGTCGCCGCGGTAGCTTGGTACTTTCAAGCCATCCACAACTTCAAAATTCTCAGATCTGGGTTTTGCGAACTGCCCTGCCATTCGCCCTACCTGAATCAGAAAAGCAGCACCAGTCAAACAAGCTTCCCAAATGATTGAAGTGATAGTTCCTAGCTCAATGCAAACTCTGGCTTGGATAGTAGGTGAGCTTCCTATTTGATAGCAGCCCCAGTTCATCCATGGCTTTCTGTTAAATTCAACACAGCTGCTATAACATAGGAACATGACCAGCAGGGCTTGATCCGAGGTCATCATCATGGTAATCAATCTTCCTTTGCATAGATTGAGGGCATTTATGCCCAGCCTAGAAGGAGGAGAGTCCTATCGGCTGAGTGCCTAAAGCCCCTGAAGTGAACCGATAGCATACAGGCATGTTCAGCTGCACAGCTAGCTACTAACCTTAACTACACCATGACGATTAAATACAAAAAACAAGTTAAGAGTTTGTAAGAGCTATCGCGAAGGTAACTTGACAATTGGAAGTAGAAGATTAATTGTAATCCTCCCTCCAAAACAGAGGAGATTGCCTAACAAGCCATCAAGCTAAATCTGACTTCTGTGCTATTCTGTGGCATGGGTACACTATTCTATTATTGGGAAAGCTATAACCTGAAAAATGTTCAGATCTGAGAAGGATTTTTGAAGAAACGCCTCAGCTCTGTAAATGGTAAAAACCCAATAGTCTGATACATGCATACCTAGAATTGGGCGTAGGCTGGTGATTTCTACTTACTCGCCAAGGTGATTTGTCATCTGTCCGGCCTAATATGGTAGGAAGCAAAGCAGAAACTCATGTAAATGAGAAATTTGATAACAATGCCTGCAAGTAAGAATCATGTCTGGGACATCATCTTCTAACAATGGCGAGGTGGTTACTAGGCAGGCTGCATGGTGCTGGTTTCATCCATCCTTGTATCTAGTAGTGGAGAAACTATCTTGCAACTCATGATGCCCTGATCCTTGCTGACTTTTATATTCTTAACTCTACTGATTCTTCCACTTGCAATACGGGGGTTATGATACATAAAAATAACATTCAACTGAAAATACCATATTTGGTAAAAGCAGGTACTTACTTTGATTACAGGCATTTGGCCTCCAAACATGAGCACAACACCCATCTGCAGAAGGACCCTCAAGGTATCTCTTATATTGTTTGCATTGAATTCCTTGAAGCTTTCTGCACAGTCCCCTCCTTGCAAAAGAAAAGCCTTACCCATAGCAGCCTCTCCAAGCCTCTCTTCCAGCTTCCTTGCCTCCCCTGCAAAAACCAGAGGAGGGAAGGTCTTCAACATCTCTATGACAGAATCCAATTGTTGAGGATCTGGGTACAGGGGCATCTGAAGGGCTTTCTTGGACTTCCAACTGCCAGGCGTCCAATCCCCATGCAGAGTCCCTGGAGAGGACGAGGACAATTCAAGGTCACGAGCCTGCAATGCTTGGGCTTTGAGAACCCTCTTCTTCTTGCTGAGCATTGCCTCATTAAATAGATTATTGCACAGGCCGTTTCCTTCAATTCTCCTTCCTGAGGGCTTATCTAAGGGCAATGCAGAGCTTGTCACAGCCATTTGAGAAGCAGCAAATGCCATTCCAAACTCCTTAAAATGGCTTAAAACAGGCTAAGAAATCAAAGTAATTAAAGATTTCAGACAGATGGGTTTTTGAATGATTGAGCTAACAACAATTTGGTTGCTGAAAGACACAAACGGTAAACACGCAAATGGGTAGCCGAAACTCTCACCCAACTTCAGAAAGAAGAATTTCAGAGCACCCAAAATCTGGTCTTGAGCTGTTGGCTTACTAACCACTTCAAATGCCAATATATAGATTATAAGGCCTTAAAAATGAATCAAATATGTCTTGGGACCAGGGGAAAAATCTCGTTCAACCACAGTCCCACATTCGTGCCTCACACCAGCAATAAAAAAAGATGGGACCATTTTTTTTTTCCTGCTGAGTGTACAATTGTAAATCATAGAACGCTAGTTGACGAAGAAAAATTAGCTGCAAATAGTACGATTCCATTTTCAACTCGGTTATGTCCGACTGAACATACCCGAGTCGAGGAACATGGGGAGAATGGTTCTCAAGGACTATTTTGTTTTATATTATGACCTGCATTGTTTATTTGTCTGGAAGGTACCAATGTTGTTAAGTTAGTTTAAGTGGGCGCATCCAAACGAGCATTCCTGAATCCTCGCTCAAAGATTAAGGTTACCTATCCGGCCTCGCTCATGGTTTTAGGGGTTTGGATTATGGATTTGATTCTTAATTTATTTACAGAGTGTGAAATAGAATATTTGTAAGTCGTTTTGAAGGTTGTTTGGTGGTGTTTGTCTTGTGTCATAGTCTTGTTTTTCAAATTTTAGATTGTTATAATACACAAAACAAAAAATATTATATTTTTAAAAATATAATATGATTAGTATCAAGACCGAATTAAGCTAACCCCTTCTATAAATAAATAAAATCTATAGTAGAAAAAATTATTAACTGTGATCAAATATCGTAGTACTTGATATTTTATGCATGTACCATCTGAGAAAAACTTCGTAATAATTTTTTTTTAGCTAATACTATCTAAAATCAACAGTTAATTATCTAACATATAATCTACCATAATCCTCATTTTCTCATATATTTCCCAAATATTTTTTTTCCACGTTCTTTACATATTCACCTTTTTTTTATCTCTCCACCTAAAAAACTTCCAATACTTAAAAACAATACACGATGTGAAACATACATGAGTATGAATTAAATTTAAGAATCCTCATAGAAACCATACTAAAATAAAATAAATTATCGGCCCCCTAAATGTTAGTGCCCTAGGCAGTTGCCTAGTTTGTCTAGGCCTTAATCCCCCTCTGATTAATATTTTTTTTAAATGAGCGGTTAAGATGTATAGGTTTAGGATAGAGACCTCAAATATTATGTTTCACTTGAAATGCTTCTTAGAATATTTAAGATAATTTGACAAAATATCAATTCAATCACAGAAGCAGGGATAATTTAAGAATCCTCATAAAAACCATAGTAAAATAAAATAAATTATCGCCCCCCTAAATGTTAGCGCCCTAGGCCGTTGCCTAGTGTGCCTAGGCCTTAATCCCCCTCTAATTAATATTTTTTTAAATGAGTGGTTAAGATGTATAGGTTTAAGATAGAGACCTCAGATATTATGTTCCACTTGAAATGCTTCTTAGAATATTTAAGATAATTTGACAAAACATCAATTCAATCACGGAAGCGGGGGTATGCATTTAAACGTTTGTAATGCCCATAAATTTTCACCCTAGAATCACCGATAAAACCATGGTAATTTTTTTGTTACATTAGTAGTTGCTATCACACCAAACACAACTTTAGATTTAATTGTCTCCAAGGTTCACACCAACATGCCTTGGTGCAAGCACAAACCATGATGCCAATGTTCCCTCCTTTTTGTTAACTTTCTTCATAAAACATTATTGATTAAACAACGTTTACGTGTAAGAACATTTGCTCGTGTCTCAAAATTGCAAGTTTCCCATTTCATTAAAATATTTGGTCACCAAGGAAACACTCCATTTACTTTCATTTATTTTATTATCATGTTAGACAGTTTAGTCGTTTTGACATCAGTGAAGGTCACATAAGTCACGTAGCACTCGTTACGAGTAGGGAATTTGTGTTTCCAAGAGACATATACCAACATGGGAAAGAGTCATTTTACTATTATTAAACAATGTAAGGTCGACCACCTAATAAAAGAGATAAGGCAAATTTCACTTTACGCTATGAATCTAACTTATTAGGTACAATTTGATTTCGGGAAAAGACTACATGTTTTACATAGATTAGCATACAACAATTGACATATACCAAGAGCATATATTCTCTTCTCAAAATTTTGCATCTTTCTCACTTCATTAAAAGTGTGTTCTATCAAGTATTACACCTCATTATTTTCATTCCTTGCCACAATTATTTTTCGAATTCCACCTATTAGCTATGATGAGATTACCAAGATACATGCTTCCACATGAATCATCCATTATGTTTTTATTCCTAACAAGGGTTTTAAATGTTAAGTTAAAAGTACAACTTCAAGTTTGCAGACAATCCTTCCACAACATTTTGTTAGATGTAAATTGATCATTAGAGTTAATTTCAAGGTATTATCCACAATTAACCTCTTAAGAGGTCTCAGGATTGAGTAACGTTCCAATTACATCACTTGGACTTCATCATGAGATCAACAATATAATGTTAACACACAAATCTCGTTCCACCAAAAAACATGCACACTAAGATCATCTTTTTATTCGATTAAAGGAAGTCGATGACATTATGGATTTAATGCACCACTAAAGTTTTGTGCGGTACAAAAATAAATGACCATTCACTCGCTATTCACAACCTTCTACAACCTGCCATAGGGTCAAGGCTAGACACATGCAACATACCCATCTCACAAGGACTTTGTGCTAATAACGACATATCATTGTTGCAAGCCTAGTTACACTTTCTTTTTTCCAAAATTATCATGTTGAACGCAATTTCAGTGGTTGACATTGATTACATATTCCATAGTTATAACCATCAACATCCCCTAAAAAGGTCTTAGGTTCAACTCAACCCCATTTACACATAAGAGGTTCACAGCCTACGATGGGATCAACACCGGGGTAAGTGGGACACTCCCATATTTTCTCTTTGTAAAGATATCCTAGGAGCCTTTCTACACACTCACCATTGGGATGTCCTTATCTTAGGCTCATGAGCATGAGGTGGGAGCATTGGGATCCAATGAAGTTACTAAGATCAATTAACTCAAAACTATTTCCTTCATGTAAATATACCTTGTATTATACACAAGAGGGCCTTCATAAGATAACCACTAAGATAGCGAAAAATGCATATAATGCCTTCAAGGATCTTAACTTACCAAGCACAATGTTTATAGAAGCACGACACTCGAGGGTGGGATTTTTAATAAGTTTGAGCGAACAAAGATACATAATGTGGTCATGTCTAAGGTGAGGCAGTGCATAAGTAGAAGAAAACCCAAAGGTTTCCTAATTTATCAAAAGTACACCCTTGCCAAAAGGGTTAAATAAGACCTCTCATATGATTTGGGTGCTAGAATGTTATAAGGCAAGATGAAATCAAATATGTTGTCTAGAATGGACAATAGGGTTTGTCATGGGTGTTGTCATCCCAAATTGGTTTCATAAGCACTTGGTTACACACTAGAGTTTTAAGATACTAGATAGATTGAGGTTCGGGTTCATTACTAAGAGTATCGTCTCAACTCATTCCATTGTTCACCAATGTTAGACTGAGAGTAGGAGTATGGCATAAAATTTTAGAGGACTCATTTAGTTTTTAATAGTTTAAGTGTTTAGGTCTACTACCATACATTGTGCCATGTTACAAGAATTTTCTATAATGACCAAGTACACATTCTTCAATGTAGGTTGAACTAATAAGATACAAAGGAAAATTTCATCATCTCTTTAATCATCACACATACATAATATAACTAATTTTCTTCATTCCTTTATACAACAAATAGAATTTATTAAGTAAAATACATTTCATATTCCATCAAGAATACACATTTTTCAAGTTATAGACTAGTTTAAAATTAGGTTACCACAATCATTTTAATCATGCCACACTACCTGCAACATGTCATATTATGAAAACATGGTCAGTGAAAATGCTAGCACAGACCCATCCCTTCTATCTAACACGCTATCAGAACTCATAACATCAATTCCTAGTTAGAAAGCAGATGACAAACTATTTACTTTCCATACTTTTCAAACCAAGACATCTTTTTAGGATTTTGCACGAGATAAAATCAGCTCAAAGACACGATTTCACATGATAAACAGACTACAAGAAGGTAAAAATAACTCCTTTATTGATCCAAGAGGTGAGAGGAACTTACAAAGGACCATGACTCCTTTGACCCCAAGAGGTGAGAGGAACTTACAAAGGACCACGCATGACCCCTACTCTTCCACTTAGAACTATAACATTGCTCCGAAATGACATGATTAGAAGGTATAAAGATATATTTTTTACAATGAATTTCATGGATTTTTATAGAAAATTAAGAGAGAAAAGAAGGAGAAAAGCCAGACATGCAATTCTGATAAACTAAAAATAGAAAAATATGGGAGTTTTGCATGTCCATTCTACCATTTTACTCTAGAATTAGATGATATTGCTTGAAAAGGGTGAATTTTTGTAAGGAATGAGTAATTTGTGCTCAAAATAAAATATCCCACGCTCAGAAGGTGATTTTGCATGCCCATAAATAGAATTTGGGTTCTATTGCATGTTCCTGGTATTTTTAATGGTATGCGTATGATCTAACAGCGTCTACTTACTTGAAACTTGTTAATATTAGCCTCTAAAGGATAAAAATGGATTCTTGTTGCATGATTTTTCCAATTTTAGCCCCTAGATGCTCCAAATTTGCAAACTCGGTGAAGAAATTAGCTAAAATTAGCTTGTTGGGTTTGTGTTCGTTCACATTGGTTGGTCGGTCATGGCGGCAATCCAAAGAACTCATGGAATGGAGGACATGTTCCTTATGGGCCCTCAAAAACCAATTTAACCTTTTATTCCTCCATTACCCCAATCGAGCCGAATAGACGATGCTTTGCATTTTTTCCCTTTTGTCATTTGTTTTGGGTTTTCAGGGTACTGTTGGAACATTTGAACAGTTTCGTGGGGGCTTGACTTTTCTGACTACTTTGGATCAACTTTGGCAGGCGGGAAGAGAAGTGATGGAACAAGAGAACGTTCTGAAGGTTCCCACCAAACCTGACATAACTGCTTTGTGCCATGTCTTCTATGTCATTTATTAATCGACCGATTGGAGAACCTATGGAACATTTGAATCATTCTAGGTGTTCCATTCAATGACGACTTATTCATTGTTGTGCCCTTTCCTTACTTTGTCCCTTAGCTGGTCGCATCGGTTATGCGGGGAACCAATGGAACTCAGGAATGGTTCCAAAAGTGTCTGAACTATCCGATATACATTATTTTCCCTTGCAAAGTGGCATAGACGGGGATGTGGGGAACATGGGGAACTTAGGAATAGCTCCTATTGTTCCTCCAAAGGTTGATCTTACCCAATTGACCCAATTTGACTCAATTTGACCAAGTCTTCTTCACAAAAGGCTTAGTTTGAGGGGAAAGAGTGTTAGAACATGAAGTTTTTTCCCAAATTTGCCCCAAAACCAACTAACTTCTTCACAAGAAGGGCTTAGAAAGAGAATGGAGGAATGACCAAAACACTTAAAATTTCTCATAACATGTAAAAATTGAAATCTACATAATCCAAGACAACACCGTGGCTTGTCAAAAAATGGCCTGTCAAGACATCAAAATGGCTAGGGGTGATTTGGATAATAATAACCTAATTAGTTATTTTGAGAACTATATCATCTCTAGCCCAAATATTTGACCATGTAAACCACAAGGTTCCACCAAAAAATGACACTGAAAATTAAACAAGGTGTGAATTCTTATTTAAATTCTAGATTTGGGTTAGAAATAGGAGATATATGTTTAGGTTAATTAGTTTAACATTAATGTGTTCATCAAAATATACATATATTAGCAACTTGCAAGATAGAACCATAAGAACATGCACTAAATCGAAGAAAACACAAGAGGGGAGATGTACTTAACTATTTTAAGTACTTTATAAGCAAATTTGGTTGTGGCAAAACGATTGAAATTGATCTGTAGCTGCTTCATTTCTAGTTCTAGAGGTGTAGGATAAGAAGGGACAAAACTATTGTTTATGTACGTAACCATTTCATGGTTTCGTACGGTAATATATTGGTATTTTTAATGTTCTATGTCTATGCAAGTTTTTGGAATGTGCCTTCTTATGAAACCCTAGGTATCACAAATGTGTAAAACCCTTTGTATGACCTGAAATAACTTCAAAACATAACCATGGGTTAAACTCCTACAAAATGCTTAGTGATTGGGTTAAAATACAATATGTACACCACCTACTTTGGCACTAATATGAAGAGGCCTCAAATTACATGTAGTTATCCACCTACAGATGTGATATCTATATGGATGAAACTATCTTTGATAACTTCTTCACTAGATAATGTTTTGTAAATGGCTTGACATGTTTTTGCTTGACTTGGAATTATAGGCATTTTAACTTGGGAAACTAGAATTTTGAGACTAGTTGGGAGTGTTTTAGACTTCCTAATGTGTGCTACCATTTTAGGGAAATTAAGAAGATCTTTGAGTGATTTTGGAAGATTTTCTTCTAGTGCTCTTGAAAGTTCCAGGTGAGTACAAACGAGTGAATTTGACTTGCTTATATAGGATTTTGTAGGTTTAATTTCACATTAAGGTTGACTTATAGGAAATTTACCAAACCATAAAATATATCAAATTGAGATAATGAATTTTGGGTGGGTTGGAATGAAACTACTATTTTTAGACCAAACCATTTTGTGGTTTGACCCTTATTTGGTGATCTTGACTGGTAAGGAGTGAGGTGCTAGAAATTTCTAAGCACAACACTTGGGAGTCATAGCTTGATGTGGACCGTAATACATGCTCAACATCTTGTAAAATTATTAAAATCATTTGAAATGGGTCCTAGGTTATCCCTCTATTAGTATCATACAACATTCGATGCAAGTCAACAATCGATTGTTTATACATATGTGCCAACCCTTAACTTTCAATGTGTGTAACAACTAGAATGAATCTATAATTACTTGGTTTTGGGTTTTGGTATGTGAATTCTTCAAAAATAACAAGATTATCTTCTCAATAACTTTAATGTCACTCTTGTGATTTTAATTATTGTGTACCTGTAGCTAATCCACCTATGTATTTATATAATTATTAAATTCAATAAATGATTTTATTGGTGCACAGATTGACACTCAAATGGTGAAAAACAAATTGATTGTTGTTCTCTGCATGTGAGGCCTACATTTTTTGTTTATTCATGTGATAGGAAGGGTTATCATTGAATTTATTACACTGCATTCAGATGAGGCATTTGCCTTTGTCTAAAATGACAAGTTGTAGCAGCATAATAGGTTCCCTATTCCTATTTGTGTTATGAACTCAGTGACACAAGCAATTACATGAGTGGTAATAATGGTTGTTATTGCCTTCTTGCATTCCGCACTCTCTAAGTGGTTTCTTTCTATGGATCAGTGGAATCATTTCCCGAATGTGTAAGGTTTCAACATTTCATGAAGGGTGATAATGTAGAGTCTCTATGTTTCGACTCTTCCCTGCAACTATAACTATTCTCCTTTGAAGATGGCTAGTTGCCATGCTAATCATATTCATGTAATGGAGAGCCATGGAAGTTTTGTTGGCGGAAGGGTTTAGTGGCTTTACACCATTCCTCTAATTTGATCAACATTCTATTGTCTCGTAACAGAGAGGATAAGTTAGAAGATGAAGACACTATCTTTGTTCTTTGGGTACAACACAACATATTCTTTATTTTCTCTCTAATTTCTACTTTCATTGTTCTTCGTTCACAATTATGTTGTTGTCCTTGTCTTCTTCCTTTGGTGGGTTTCTAAGATCAGCTATGCATTTTAATTTGTTACAATGAATGGATCTATGGTTGTCATTTATTGTGGTGTCATATAAACATAAAAAGTTATGTGTTGAAATCTCCTAGATCTGTATAAAGACCTCCAGTTGTATGGTGGGTCGGTCATATTCTATCTTACATCTTTGTTACTAATAGAGAAGAATATATGATATGTGTCTCTAATAGTTGTCAAAACATTTGGGGTGATTCCACGAATATGTATACACATGTTTTTCCTTCAAAAAAATTTAAGTAACGTTAAAATTTCAATTTTGAAAATATTATCTTAAAGGAAATTATGTTCTTGGAAAAAGCATTTTGTTTAACAATCAACATATTAAAAAAAAGTGTGCATGTGCAATGGTGAAAACCATACTCCGGTATAATTTTTTACGTCATTTAACACTTCCATTTTTGTTGTCTTGTGTAGTGGGCAAGTTGCATAATACATCATGACATTTAATTGTAAGGCTACAACAAACTCAGAGACCAGTACAAGCATTAGCAAAGAAGCTTTTTGTGTAAAGCAGCTCAACAAAGCCTTAGCTCTTGACCAAGAATATTCCATACTAGATTTAGTGTAGTGACAACCTTCATGGAATGGGCCTCTACTGCACTCTATTGTTCATGATTCCATTAACGATGTAGGTCGATAAAGAATAAGAAAACCCCTGATCTGGGCCAAGAGAAAAACTGTAATAAGATGTTTTGGTCTGGAATTGGAAGTTTAAGATTCGCTTCCTCCGTTAGCAGTTTACACAAAAACAAGGATATAAATCAAGACAGAAATGTTTCATATT
The DNA here is from genome assembly GCA_019776745.2 of Taxus chinensis. Classification (NCBI taxonomy): domain Eukaryota; kingdom Viridiplantae; phylum Streptophyta; class Pinopsida; order Cupressales; family Taxaceae; genus Taxus; species Taxus chinensis. Next base: position 781,635,867 of record CM034150.1, read on the forward strand.
CATTGTAATTTCATGCTCAGCACAATAGTTAAGTAGTTGAAAGATGAAATCTTGGTTAGAACGGTGAGCCATACCAACATATTTTGTGTTTTGTGTTTCTCGTGACTTATACTATGGTTTCCTTGGTTAACAAACATTGTATATCAGGGTTGACGGACTGCAATCACTGTATTTTTATGGCTTTTGAAATCAATATCAGTATTTTTGTATCTGCGATTTACTCCATATCTTTTGGATGAGCACCACTTTCTCTCAATATTATCTTGATTTTTTTCCATGATATTTTACTCATGTTTTTACAACATGCAACGTTTATACCCAATTTTTATAAAATTTATAATTCAGGAACAAATTATTTATTTAAAACTTTTGAGTGCCTTGCTAATGCCACAGAGTTCACAGCTAATGTCATACATTAATTTTGACAAAAAATTTACCAAAAAACACTGCAGTGTATTGGTTGGGCACCTGTCCTGTACGTATTAGGCCACGAGTTTCAATTTTGTCGGCTGCATGCCTAATGTGATCGTAAGGCTTTTCCCTTGTAAATAGTATATATATCATGGTGTAAAGGACTTGGATGACTTGTTTTGTGAAAGAAATTGGAGTTTAAATACATAGACAAATTTGGTTTTTCCATTCCGTTCTTCTAGGATTTTCTCCTCATCTTAATCTATATATCTTGAAATGATTATTTCACATAGTATTGCTTTTGTTGGATGATAATAAGTTCTATTAAATGAATGAGTTTAGCTGCAAATATTTAATTTCTCAGTCAATTCTTATTCAACGTGATGGGGTTAGTTTGATCTCTGGTGAGGGGTATTTATGAAATGATGGCACCCACAAGTTTATTTTTCCTTATTTGGGAAGTGTATCATGTGATCTAAAATTATCACTTATCATAAAATTCGATGAAAATATATAAAAACTTTAAGTTTGGGATATGCTGTTTTGGTTTTGTTTGTGTTGATTTCAGGGATATTTGTTTTTTCCCCATGTAAGGTTTTTAAGTTATATTGCAAGAGAAATCCAAATTGAGTGTAATTGGGCTTTTTTCTCTTTTGAGTTTTAATAATGTTTTTTGGCTTGAACAAGGGAAGAAATATCACCATCATGATATGGCCATACTTATCATCTAGCCATTGGTTAGGAGTTGTAATTTATTTATATACCTCAATCTCTTCTTAGTAAATTTGACTTAGAACTATGAGAAATGAGATACGAGACCACAATCAAAATATATATATATATATATATATATATATATATATATATATATATATTAATATATATATATAAACCATTAATGATTTAAAAGGAAGAAAATTAGTTTTTATATGATCAATTCAATGATTTGCATTAATAATATAATTGTTAGTATTTTGGTTTTACGCACTTCGTGCTGTGGTGTCCTAGAGGTGAAATTGGTGTCAAAAATGTTATTTTTTTCTTTTTGATTTTTATTTCAAAATATCAATTGTAGACTTCAAAATACAATAACAATAAATTTCACTCTCATTTAAAAAAATTCAAACAACAACACATTTACCTCTCATCGCACATTTGCTCTCTCACCTTTATTTCTTCAATTGCTTAGGGCTGACATTTCTTCATTTTGTGGTTGTTTGTGGTTCTAATGAACCATTTGATGATGTCGATGAAGACATTGAAGCGGGATATGAATAATATGAATATGTTGATTTATCTTGATTTTTGACATTGGTGTATACATTGTGACATTTGCACTATGTACTTGCTCTAAGACTAAGCTAAGTTCAACCATTGAAGATCATGACATTTGGCATTGAATTATCAGTATTTTTTGTGGTCATTCAATTTATTTTGAAATATTTTGTTCATTGCATGCATAATATGTGGTTAATTTTTCGCTTATTTGGCTATATTTTATATATTTGTGTGTGTGTGTGTGTGTGTGTGTGTGTGTGTGTGTGTGTGTGTGTGTGTATTTTATTTTATTTGTACAATTTTAGCCAAAACGTGTCCGGGGCCGCAAAAAATGTGTCGTACTGATGCATCCCTGTCAAAAAAAAAATTATCTTTAATAAAGAATTAATTTATCATGGATTGTTGTCTCTTAAAAGTTTACCGATATATAACAAATTGGAAACTCTTCACAAAGGGATAATCATCCATCACACTATATTTCTTTAGCATTGTGAAGTTACAAGTACCATGTTAGGTGTGCATGGAAAATGTGAAAACCTCTAAATATGATGAATTTAAAAGCAGTATTTACTCTCCATTAAATACTTCACAATTCTTTGTTTTTTTGTAAAATCAAGCAAATCCTTGTTTCTTATTAACTACCTTTAAATCCACTTTTATGGTATAATCTTGTTCTAGCAATCAAATTGTCAAGAACACTACTATTGTTATTAACATATTTCCAATCACAATTGAGCTTCAAAACCTCCAACGGCTACTTGAATTTTGTAAGGCTGCCAAATCTTGCATGGTTTACATCATACTTCCATAAACTTTCCATTTTCTTGCTAATATACTACTTTCAAATACTCCTCATTTATGCCTATCAGCGTCTCACAAGCATGTTTGGATGCTTTTGCTAGTTTATATACCTTCATCTCTTCTTAGTAAATTTGACTTGGAACTATGAGAAATGAGATACCTGGCCACAATCAAAATTTAATTATAAATGATATATATATAAACCATCAATGATTTAAAAGGAATAAAAATAGTTTTTATATGATCAATTTAATAATTTGTATTAACAATATAATTGTAATATTATTTAAATTAGCACTTTGGTCTTGTGCACCTTGCGTTGTGGTGGCATTGCACATGTGGATTTGTTAGAAATATAATCCAAAGTGCAATTTCTCATACATTTTGCCAAAAAAATGTGAGTTTGATCAAGAAATAAGAGTGATGTTGTGTTGCATGTTGAAACAAATTTGTATTTTTCCCGTAAAGTTTGATGGATTTTACATTGAAGAAAATTCAAATCATTTGGCTTGCGGACTTTGAATATTGATTTGTAATTTTTAAGTGCACATATGTCTAGATAGTCTCACAAATTCAATGTATATGTTTACATGCTAATGCATTCTCAAAGATTATGTGTTTACAAGGTTTATTTATCTTTTCCAATGTAAGGTTTTTAAGTTATATTGCAAGAAAAATCCAAGGTTGAGTGTAATTGGGATTTTTCTCTTGTTTGAGTTTTAATGTTTTTGGGTGGAACAAGGGAAGAAATATCACCATCCGGATAATGGCCATAGTTATGGTCTAGCCATTGGTTGGGAGTTGTAAGTTATTTCTATTACCTCAATATCTTCTTAGTAAATTTGACTTGGAACTGTGAAAAATGAGATACCTGGCCACAATCAAAATTTAATTACAAATGAAATGGATTTATATACATAAGTTATAGACATTTATTTGAAAAAAAACATCAATGATTTAAAAGGAAGAATTTTTTTTTTACATGATTAGTTCAATAATTTGTATTAACGATATAATTGTAATATTATCTAAATTAGCACTCTGGTTTTGCGCAACCTCTCGCTACAATGATGTTGCACGTGTGGATTTGTTAGAAATATAATCCAAAGTGAAAATTCTCATTCATTTTTCCAAAAAATGTGAGTTTGATCGAAAAATGAGAAAATTATAAGAGTGATGTTAGGTTGCATGTTGAAAAAAATTTGTATTTTTCCCGTAAAGTTTGATGGATTTTACATTGAATAAAATTCAAATGATTTGGCTTGCAAACTTTTAATATTGATTTGTAATTGTTAAGTGCACATATGTCTAGATAGTCTCACAAATCCAATTTATATGTTTACATGCTAATGCATTTTCAAAGATTATGTGTTTACATGGTCTTTAAGAGATGGTGGAGAAGGGATTTGATTTGTTGGCAGGCTTTCAATGGGGCTTCACTTCTCCCTTGGCTTCACCTACTAGATACCATTTCAATGCACTCACGTTTTGTGCAACCTCACAATGCGCATGTGAGGCTTCGCTAGAAATATAATCCAAGGAGTGAATTCTCAAGGCCAAGTTATTGACGCATTTGTTATTGTTTCCTTGAGAAGCCTTGATAAGGTCTTGGTTCTTTCTTTTCTGGATTTGGCTAAATTATGTGAGGTGGAAGATAAGTCCCATAGGTGGTTATGATCTCATGTAACCAAAGAAGTTGACAAAACATTATTGTCTTCCAAATTCTAGGAAAATAATATTACTCAAAAACTTACGTACAATTAGAGGTCATGTAATAGAATGATGACTCCATAAAATTTCAAATCCCATAAAAAAAATAGCTTCATGGAATTACAAGTCCCACATTGAAAGGCAACTAGTACCATGAATAGGCACAATAATAATGAATCCATTTTTATCATTTCTTATTGGAAGGATGGATGATGGTGTATTGTGGGTGTACTGTATATGGCCCATTGATCTTAAGGGCACCGAATTTTTTCATATATGAGGGCTTCGTTGTAGATGTAATTTATGCATTTTCCATTTGTCATTTCCTCATTTAAGCACTCCCTCATTATGGTTTTGACATAAACGACAGAAAAAAAAAAGTAGTGTTAATTCAAAGAATCATATAAATATCCTTTCTAAATCCATTTATTCTTGTCTCACATGACAAACCATATGTCAGCGGTGATTTAAGTTCATAGGAAAAAAGCATGCCTAGTAAGAAGGTGAAAAAATGTGTAAATTGGGATGAGAAACAAGAAAATAATAAGAGAGATGTCATGTCATGTGTTCAAACTTGGCGATAACAACGCTAGCAACAAAAAAGTCAAATTAAGCGTGATGGTTGTGAAAAATTCACAAGATATAGAAAATTTATAAGTGTCAATCCCCATGTCTTCCATTTATCAAACTTCTTTAAAATGTATTAAATTCACAATGATATACACTCATACCCAAAACAAATGCACTTGTATCTACAAAAGAAAGATCTATGTTTCATTCCTCAATATCAATTACAAGCAATATTTCTTATCTATAAGGGCTAAAATATTATGCTTACTACCATATTGTTGGTGGACGTTGTGCGTGTCAATCTAGTGTGATGGACCAAGTTAAATTTATTATCTTTGAAGTAATAACAAAACCACATGACTTGTCGTGTTTTGTGATTATCAAATGCTACCATTAACATCACCTCCTCGTGGGATGTCAAGTCCCCCCCGATGTGGGATATATTTTCTCTCAACAAGCATGAGAAATTTCCCCTCGGAATGACATGAGCTCTAACTATCCACAAAACACAAGTGTTGCCATTCCAAAAATCAAATGATAATATTTGGGGGTGTTGAATGATAATGGCTTGCCTTCAAAGTTACCTCTAAAGTATGTATCCTCAAACGATTTTCACATCATACCCTCTTTCTCCTTCGAGTGGTTTGCGAAATTGACATGTACTTTACAATGTCTCTCAAGCCGTATGTCAAATTCGAAAAAGAAAAAGATGGTCGCCTTATTGCTCAAGAATGCATCAATGTCTCATGAACTTCTATATATGAGGAAAATTTGTTGCTAACTCTCTCCCCTACACCAATTTCCTTTCCATATAATCTTATTTTTACTTCCACTCGTAACTACCCCTATTAACATCTCCATTGCACCGCTCACATACAATTACCAGTTGGTAACCAAAGGCACAAAAAGTGGACAAAAATCAATGATACAAAAAAAAGTTTGAAAAATACTGACAAATAAATAAATGTCAATGTAAACATAGCTTAAACCAATAACCAATAAAAATATAAATGTACACCAACATTATATCAAACAAGTGTTGCAATGCGACTAGTCCCTACCGTAACATTGAATTGTTGAATTATTTAATGATAAAGAACAATTAATTCTTTTTTTAAAAGTAGCCTTAAATTATTTTTAAGTAAACAACATTACATTTTTGATTTTAAAAATTCATTATAATTTTATTTTTAGCTAAAATAAAATAAAATATATGTAGGTTGTAATATGAGGACAAAGTCACATTATTCTCTATATTTTTGAAGAAGTCATTTGGAATTTGTAAGTAGAATTCTCTAGAAAATATGCTCTCCAATTTAAAAAACACTTAAAAGTGTATCATGGAACTTATACACAAAAGAAATTTAATTTTTTGTAAATCTTATACTTAAAGAGACAAAAACTGCATAGTTATAAAATAGGTCAATGGAGTCTAAAAAGTGAATTAATTTGCAAAAGGTAGAAATGATAACGACACTAAATATGATGACATCATGGTGTCTCAATTTACAGGAAGGTGATAATAAGGGATAAAAGTTTTTAGCCAATCACCTAAATAAATACATTTTTAAGATGTTTTGGGTAAAAAATGAGTATGTCCAAATTTTAAGACATTTAAAAATCAATATAAATAAATAATACAAATTTCTTATTAATTGAAAACATGTTTAATAATCAAAGGGCCCTTGGTCTATTGGTGATGTCGTTAGGTTTTTAATGAACCCGCTAGGGATCAAGTCTTATTGAGTGTAAGGCATGAAAATACCTGACATAGAGAGTCAAAACGGTGGAGGCCAAGATCATGTCTTGGATGACTTTGATGGTGTGGATGCCCCTTACTCATAGCTACTTAAGTTGAAGGTGATCACTAGTTTAATTATACGCTTATTCATAATTGTAAATCCGCTATATACTTTATCCAAAGCATGAACACTAATACCCAAATGAGTATACTCCTCATTAAAAAAACATGTTTAATAATAACTTGTTAAAATACAGCGGAAATATATAATAACCAAAATGAAAGAGTCCACACCAGCCAATATAAGAACACCATAGCAAATAAGACCAAGTCCACACCAACCATGTGAAACTATTACAATACTTTCTATTACTTTATTATATATATATCAATTGATTGATTGATGTGGTCCGTTAAAATTGGACTATAGCTATGAGTGGTTGTGAAGTCCATTCTAGGCTGTACTTATCATGTGATGTATTTTACGCCCACTTAAATATATATTTGCATCCAAAACTTCTCTTTCATGTTTAAGCGTCAACTTTTTAATTTTCCACGAGCCTATTATGGCAGCAAGTGTGAAAAACTTTTTTGATTTGTTTCAATTTTCTTACCAAGACCTATCAATATAAAAGGCAATTTGATAATTGTGATTCGACAATAATTTTGATGGGATATGAGTAGTGATTTTAAACAAATAACATATATTTTATTGAGTTAAAAAAATTAATATAAATTTTTTAATTAGATTATATATTTAAATATAAATTTAAATTGTTGTTCTATTTATTTATTATTATTTGATTTGTATAAAAGAATAGTGTTATGTAGTAATTTTTTTGGTAATTTCAAAGGATTGGTGAATATAGAGTGCCTTAAAGCTTCCAAAAAACAAAATTCTAATTGACACCATCAATCAAATTCATTTGGATCAATACAATGAACCCTCAATAATACAAACATATTTAATTATATTAAATGAATGTTATATTAACAATTGCTAAATAAATATATTATATGTGATTTTTAAAAATATAAATTTTGTTTATATAAAAAGAATATTTTAATCTTTAAAAAAAAATCTTCCGAACTATCCATATCAAAATAGATACAAAACTAGCAATTGCACAAGAGTTACAAGTTACACCAGATGAGATGCATGTCACCATGGTGGCAAAGAATCATTGTATTTTTCTCCTTGTCTACATAACACATTACATGTTTTCAATCACTCATTTTACCATTAGCCTATCATGAACTAAGGACCATGTGATAGTATTTTAAATTTCCGAAAAAACTAAACCTATGATTTATAATTATCAAATTCATGAGGAGGTGAAGTGCAAGGAAAATGATGTTCCATGCAAAAAATAGATTCCTAATACTTTGTCCAAATGAGTACTCACTCCTTTAATCATTTAGTTCCCATCCCAAAATAGAAATGTCTAGAGAGTCCTAAATTAATAAAGGATTATTTTGTTCCCATCCCAAAATGCGAGGTAGGATCCATTTAACTCATTAGACTTCCATTTTCATTACTACGGGATGGCAGGTAGGATCCATTTAACTCATTAGACTTCCATTTTCATTACTACTCATCCATATCCACCAGTAACTTATAGTGTTCTAGAGAGTAACAGTAATCCAACAGCAATTCCAGTGACAAATTTCCGGCAACCTCTTTTCTAGCGACTTCTTCTCCCGCAAATTTTTACAGGGTACTATATAGTTACAATGTTATGTTTTTTCCTTGAATGCAGTTTTTCCTACTTATTATTAGTGAAGACTTTCCTATGTATGAATATATTATCTCAACTATTGCAATGCTATTCTTTGTACTTTTGTGACAGTGTTTTGTGGAAAGCAATAAATAGCATTAAATTGAGAAATAAATGCAACCTATCTCTCCAAACGTTAGACGGCTCTAAAAAAACATAAAATTCTTATATATCATGTGTGTGACAGAGAAGAGAATACCCAAGAGCGTCAAGTAAATTTAGCAACTTTGAATTGGCAAGTAATGTTCAAAAAGCAGTCTGCTTAAATGTCAACTATAGTTGTTGATTGATGTCTATTGTGATGTAATGAAATTGAAATTGGGTTAGATTTAATCTTCCAAATCCTGTGAAATTGTTCTACAAACATTTTAGGAAATAAATTTTGAGTGCCACAATTTTCCAGACAATGGTTCTACACATGTACAGTTCCCATACCAGATTATGGTTCAAACTACTTTTGCTTGTGTCTTTCCTATGCACTTTTTTTTTTTGGTGAGAAGCATGTAACTTAGAGGGGCCATGCTTTCAAGCTATTTTCATCTTCTATGCCTTCAATGCAACTCTTGATTTCTGGTGTTTTCAAAGAGTACTGTTTTTCACATTTGAAAAATGAATGATATTCTTAAATCTATCTTTGGTTTTACCTTACACGGGTAGCTCAGAGGATACTGTAGATGGAGCTTCCCCAACGCTTAAAGCGACATATACTTTTGACCCATAACTTTAATTTTAACAACGACATGACATTGTAAATCGGCTTAATTTTATCAGAGAACTTTGCTTATCATCACACTAAAAATATTTTGTTGACATGTTAACTTTTGTCATAGTTTAGTTCTTTCTTGCACATTATCGCAATCTGTGAAGAAATTTTATCAGTATGTGAGAGATAATTTTGAACTCTTTAATCCAAAAGCTAAACACTTTAATTTTAACAACAAAATGACAGTAATTCGGCCTTATATCCATTGCATTTTATGGTAGTTTATGAAAAAAAATCGTCATTATGTTTAGTTTTGTCAGAGAATTTAGTTTTCTCCTTTGTATGCCATCACAATTTATTAACATCTCGTTTACCTCTTGCTATAACAGTGTCTCTTTTGTATCTGCTATCAATTTCTTTTGCATGCATGAGAAATTAACATTCTTTCTTCAACCTTCTTCTTTTTATTCCAATTATTCATATCTAAATTGTTTAACTTAAATGAGATTCCCACAATATTTATTTTTTCAAATTGCACTAAGTCGTCGGCATAACAATTAATGTTTGCAATTAACAGAAGTATTGCGGGTAATGAAGAGGAAATATTGTTTGCAATTAACAGAAGTGATGCGGGTTTGGAACGTAGACAGTTACATCCCTCTCGGCATGATTTTAAACAAATTAATATTACATATATTTCAATTTGAGTTATTCAAATAAATTAATATAACGATTTTTTAATTAGATTAGTATATTTAAATATAATGTTAGGTACAAATTGTTCCAATCTACGGCAATAAAAAAAATACTTTATCCATAACTCTCAAAAACATTAAACATTGACCTTTTTATTAAGATGTACTAATACCACAATTGCCCTTGTTTGGACTCTTTTGTTCAAGAAATCAAATCCTTGTAAGGCCATACTTACCCCACTTCAAACTTGACATACATAGGTAAACATTTTAATATATTTGATGCACATCGAATTTTATATCGGAGGATCCGATTTGAAAAAGTTATGCACAACTTTAAATTATGAACAAACAAACAAATGCATGAGAAATTCTCAAGCTCATCAACCAGACCCAGATTTGTGTCTTCCTGCAGGTATGATTAAATATTGCCTCCACATTTTCTGCTTTGTTTGCAACCTAACGCATTAATTTTGGAGGTAAGGCAGACGATCTCTGTCGAATTCTTCCACCCTCCTGTTCCAACCACGATCTGGTCCAGTTCTATTTCATTATGTGAGGGCAGTGGATGAGTTCTGCCATCACCCATTCCACTGTCACAAGCAGTCGTGTCAATTGCCCGCCATTCAACAACTCCTGCAAGATCACAAATTATGCCCAATTACACTTGTATCATGACAGAATATGAAATCATTTTTCTCTGGGTATAATTTTTCTCTACAAAAAAAAGTTATATGAAATATCAGAATGCTTAATTTTGAATAAAAAACAAAACTTTATTAAAATTAGGGCTCTAATATCTATAAGAGTGAGATCGTCCCCTCTCAAATCTAGCAAGATGTCTAGAAAATCCTTCTATGCTTCTCTATCACGACCGCCCTCTCTGTTTCTCCTCTCCAATCAATTGCTGATATCCCATGGTTAAATCGAGTACTTACTATCACCAATCTGCAGCATGGCCTTGTAAGAGTGGAAAGCAATATTATGGCAGGGGCCCGCTGTAACTGACCTGGTAAGCTGATGTTATTAATGTTGTGGACAGTAGGTAATATGGAAAGTAAAGAGTAAGTAAATGTGGTACATGACAGTAGGTAATGTGGAACTACAATTACAACATAGCAGGAAGATATGTGGGGCTCCCACAGCCATTGTTGGACAATCCTAATTTGGTAGCGCAGAGAGCGGACATTGCATTTCAAAACTTCATTGTGGTTTTGGATGGTAAACAACAACAGTCAAAAGGCGATGACATCTCCAAGCAGAGGAGGATTTGAAGGAAAAATCAGAGCCATCAACGGAGGATGACATCTTTCATACCCTTGAATGGGTTCTTTATAAATGTGGCCTCTGCTACAGTGCAAGGCTATTGAGGGAGGTGGCTGAAAGTAGATATTACTTCTGCATTCATGTTTTACCAAATGAATTAATTGCTAACACTGTTCATTACAAAAATTGCATCACACAATAGATATCAAGACAACCTACATTATTCTACTTAATATATCCAAAATCCGGCAACCGTAAACTTAAGACAACAATGGAGATGCCAGAATTTGACACTTTCCAGTAAGGGCATCTTCAAAGTATATGCCTACTGGCGAATAAGTGATAGAACAATAATTATGATAGAATATGATTTGTGATTTTAAATAAACTAATATATATATATTATCAATTTTTATTAAAAAACTAGAATAGAAAATTGATTAACAATTTGTATATAATTATTAATTTAAATCTGTTGTACAATCCATTTATTATGATATGACTTGTATAAAATAATAATATCATATAATAAATTATAATTATAATCAAGCATATATAATTATCTAGATTAAATATTATGTTATCAAAATTGTTATATAAATATAAAGTACATAATGAATTCAAAGTTTAATATATTTTTAATATAAAATATTATTAAATTTAATTACATTAATCAAATATTGTATTATTAATTATTTCAAAGATATAAAAATAAAAATTAAAAATATGATTTTTTTCAGAAATATTTGGATGATAAAAATATTGAATATAAAATATAATAACACCATATACATGAATTCTTGTGAACTCCATTTCATTATTGGATGTACTTATCATGATTTTGACATGTGATGTATTTTATACATAAATAACGGAGAGGAGCCAATAGTGGACCATGGACCAATAATGGTGAGGGTAGATGTAAAGTTAGGGAATAGTACATGTCAATTTCTCAATTAAAATTTGAAAAGAAAAATAGTCAATACAATGTGTCACATCAAACAATCACCCAATCAAATGATGCTACATAAGTGGGAAAAAATGCATGGCATAATGCCCTACAAATGATCCACCCTAAATTTCTTTGTATGGAAAACTACTTGATTTAAATACCTTAGAAACCCACTTTCCATACAATATAAATGCCTTCAAAAGAAAATATTTAGATAAAAATTAACAAAATCTATTAAATGGCTTTTTTTCCAAATTTTATGGTATTTATATGGTTGTTGTACACCCCTCAACTTAGGGTGCACAACCACTGCTCCTCTCCCTTAAATGTATTTACATCCAAAAGTTCTCTTTCACGGTTAAGCATGAACTTTGTTATTTTCCACGACCCTTTCATTGCAATGATTGTTTATAACCTTTTTTCAAGCCTTTTTGTTCTTTATTTGATTTGTTTTTATTTATTTCCTTTAAAAAAAACTCACGCGGGTATCAATATGTAAGATTTTTGATGAATACGACCTTATATTATTAACAAGTAAAATACAAGATAATTCACAAAAAACGGGTGGTATAGAAGCACACTCTGAAGCCACAAACACAAACAAGGCAACAACAAATCCTAGGACATATTATAAAGCATCAAATAGAAAGAAAAAAGAGAAGTTAAGCCACCGCTACAAATTATAGTCCTACAGGGGGCAGATCTTGATCATGCCAACCAAAGCCTTGGTGGTTTCCTTCTTCAGTTTCTTTGGCAGCAGGCTGAGATGGTGAGACGGCGAGAGACAATCTTGGGAATTTTTTCGAGTGGAGGTGGGAGGCTCTGGTCGTCATGAGTGTGTGGCTCAGGGGAAAATGGCGAGCCCCACCTAAACTCGTTGGGTGGTGGGGGGCATCCCAGCACCGGTGGCAGGCTAAAGGCAGAGGGGAGAAGCTCCTCTATAGAGGCTGGCTACGAGGAAACTAGTGGGCCCAGTTGTATGAGTGGTGTTGGAGAATGGCTCTGGTAGCCACCACCTCGGGGACACCCACTGGCACCACCTTGCGGCAGGGGGAGCAACAAGAGGGGGATGGCAGTTCACAAGCAACATTGCAAGGGGCTTCACCCCAATGATAAAGGAGCGTTTGCAGATGTTACACCTCAAGTGCCACCTTGTTAGCTTGGACTTGAATTTGTAGTAATATTTTCGTGATAACCACATATTTGTTATAAATAGAGAATTTTTTATTAGCTTCAACATTAGCAAATAAATAAGAATTTCTTTCTTTCCAAATCCAGAATAAAATTTCCCCTCTTAAAGCATGCCTAATCTAGATAAATTTTTGAGGCATCTAAGGATTATCTCCTAAAAGAACATGCTACCAATTAAAACACTCCAGTTAAAAGGGGAGGAAGAAAGAGTGAATCCAATTCCAAGCTTGTTGTGTTTTGCAACAAAACCAGAAGAGGTGAGTTAAGGTCTCCATATGACTGGACAAAAGTGACATTTAGGGGTAGAAGTGCCCAGATGAACCAGATGAGCACCAAGCAAGAGGTCTTTGTGAAGAACACACCAAAAAAGGTGAGAAATTTTTGGTTCCACATAGTCGGACCAAATAGTATGAAATCTCCTTTTCTAGATTGATGGTGAGGAATGAGTTCCATGTCAGAAATTGAGCTTTCCCACCATGGGAAACTGAGGCAAGAGTTAGGCATAACCTTGGCTAGTCAAGTAGTTCCAAAATGAGGTGTCCACATACCACTTCAGTACATCCACCAAGGACGAGATGGAAGAATTGATATTTTGTGGATCATGTGATCTAGTACTAAGGAAATGATATCATTTATAATAGCTTTATCAAGATAATCAACTTGAATTGAGCTTTAAGATCTTGCCAGGGAAGAAGATTGAGTGCATTTGCAAAAGAGTTTTTGGATGACGTGAATGCCTCGCTTGAAAAGATAAAGTGCAGGAATCCAAGGAACCTCGGCCAGACAACGATCCTAGCATTGAATGACAGGAGACCACCACAGAGAGGTTTAATTAAACAAAATGTTATCCCGAAAACTATTTCCATTCCACTGAAGCCATGGCTTGATGTGTTCCCACGCTTTCGAAATGCTCTTGAGCACAAAGGTGCCAACCACTTTGACTGGAATAGGAGTAATGAGAAGATTGGAAAATCCAATGCCTTTCTAGGCAGTACGGTCACGAGGGGAGTCTTCTGTAATTCCATTTTGCACGAGCACCTTCCACGCTTCTCCCCCTTCTGTGTTTCAAATTATCCATTTAGCACATAGTGCTTTTCCTTTTAGTTGACATTTGTTGAATGTCCATAATACCTAAACTGCCTGATTCTTTAGGAAGGCAACAGGTTTCCCAAGCAACTTTTTGGAAGCCTTTTTTGGTGGAATAATTGGCCCAAAGGAAGTCTTTCAGCAATTTTTCTAGATTTTGCACAAACTTCTTGGAAAGAACCTAGCAGAAACAGTAATACACATGTGTGGCTTCAAGAACTTTGGAGAAAATCTGAAATTTTCTCGCTAAGGACAGTGATTTGGTAATCTAGTATTCCAGCTTTCAAGCCACCGGCTTCACAACATATTGTCAAAGCTCTACATGGGAAGCTTGAAAGGAAAAAGGAATACCCAAAAATGTAAACATTTATGCAGGGTTGAGCATCTTCCAATCATAAATGGTGAACCAGGGGAGCAGGCAGGAAGGACTTCATGTAACATTGTATTTTATGCCATTGAATTGAAGATATAGAAGCTAAAAAGAAAGATTCAAGGCACTGGATAGCCTTATTTATGTTATTTTAATCTTCTATGAGCATAAGGAATGAGTCATCCACAAAATGGACACTAAGCTATTTGGAGCCATCAGTAGAGGGCAAGATAATGGCCCTGACCAGCCCCTGGGATTTAGCTTGGATAAGCAGGTAGCCAAATCCTTTAGTGGAAAGTACATAGAGGGTGTGATACAATGGGAAACCTTACAGGATGGATCTAAAAAGACCAAAGGTATCTGAAATTTTCCCATTGATGGTGATTTGGGTGGAGGCATGTACAAAAATCATATCAATAGACTAAATGAAATTGGGGCCAAAGCCTAGAGCTTAGTGCAAGGTAATAATGAAGGGACATTTTATGCGATCATAAGCCTTTTCAAAGTCAATTTTGATGAAAAGGGATTTCTAGTTGGATTTGCATGCCCATTTTATGTATTCCCAAACTGCAATGATGTTGTCAAGGAGGTATCTCCCTTGGATGAATCCATTTTTCTCTGGTCAGACAATGGCAGGAAGAATGTGTCGCAACCTGATACCAAGAGCTTTGGTTATGATTTTGTAAGACACATTAAGCAAGGTGATGGGTTGTCAATTACTTATCAACTCAAGATCTCTAGAATTGGGGATCAACTTGATATTCCCTTTGTTGATATGAGGGTCAAAATTCTGAGACTAGAACCCCTCCATGTAGACCTGAAAGAGGTCGGGCCCAACCGTCTCCCAAAGAGATTTGTAGAATTCGTAACGAAAGCCATCACACTCGGGGCACCTTATCATTGGCCATTTGCATGAATGCTTCTTGTAAATCCTCTAAGGAAAGAAAATAGTCACAAGAAATTTTTTGTGCCAAAGTAACTTTGCATGACACAGCAACCAAGCATTGCTTCAAGGTAGCTTGTTATTTTGGGGAATGAGGTTGAGCTTGACAAACTTGCTTGTAGTGATTAACAAAGGCCTACAACATGAGTTGGGGGATCCGTGAGATGGGTTCCACCATCACAAATGCCCTGAATTTTCTGGAAGGAATGTTTGGCTTTGATCGATTGAAATATTCCTTCAAAACCAAATCTGAAACCTTAAGCCAGTGAAGGTGAGAACAGATTTGTGCACACCAAGCATTATAATTGTCTACAAGTCTAATTTTGGCTACTGGAGCTGTAATGTTTCAAAAAATGGATTTCTTTTCAATGCCACTACCTCCTAGCTAAGAGCGGAAAGAGGTGGCAAAGTAGGGAACAGCACCAAATACTAACTAGTTATCACCCATATATTCTAAGGAATCTGAGAGTCTTGTTCATCGCATTTTCCCACCATTGAGTTCAACTAGATAAGAGAGGTGGATGATAGCTATGAAGATGATGTGGATGAGGCACTAAGTTCCATACTCGTTTTATATGATTGAGTATGGGCTAGTGATCCATCAAGGTCATGTTTATAAAAAAATGGCCTTTATGACTAAAAGGCCTTTGGGCTTACCAAGTGATACAAAATATGATCGAAAAGTGGACAGAAAGGACAAAATGTGATATCACTTCCAAAGGAAAGGAATAAATGTTGTCAAAATCAAAAAAATCTTAAGTGGACAACATGGCCCTATCAAGGCATTTAAGGACCTAATCCAATCCACCGTGTAGATTGGACCAAGTAAAATATGTTTCGGAGTTGGGCCGGCATGAGGCATTAGGTAAAAAAAAACAAATTTATTATGCATGTAAAAACAAGGGCTCTCGCTCGCCAATTGTCCATCGCATAGAAAGGTGCATGCATGTATCCATGGACAACTCAACCATATTAAAATCACCACAAATGACCCAATAAGCATTAATAATTTCATTGGATATCCACCTCCAAATATCGTCTCTTTCTACCGCATCATTTGATGCATAGATGTTAATGAAGCCATAAGGTCGGTTTTCAATATTAAAGATAATCCAAATGGTTCCATTGTTGGGGTCTGGTGTCATGATCCATAGAGGAGGTCCACCATTTGGGGGTGAGAAATTATATTAACCCCCCACGTCCTCCATCATGATGACTGGGTAAATGTTAGGTTGTCAAGCCAAATGGCTTTACAACCCATTAACAATGGAAAACATGTAGTTTTAACTTCCTGCAAACATAAAATGTCCAAGTTTGCAATTATTTGGCAAGCATCACAAAGAATATAGTTTCGATTATATTTGGTAAGACCCCTCACATTCCATGACATGTAATTCATGAGAAACATGGGTCAAGGTCCATACCGTCAGCATCTAAGTCGTCAAATGCATCGAATTGGTTTTGTAGGAATTGAGCATTTTTATGCTTCAAAAAATCTTACAATTCAACTTTCCTTTGTCTGACATATTCAATGTTATACCCCTCTTTTGAAGACTCCAAACTTCACGTCAGGCTATTCTCGTGACTTTCCCTGGGGTATTATGAGAGGCTTCGAGCCCTTTTAGATGGTCCTCATGAGTCGGTTGTCAACATTAGCTAGGAGATGGAAGGTGGCGAGGAGGTTTGGATGGAGTTTGATGAGTCCATAAGAATCATGGCCACTTTGGGCATGCTGGAGAACTTGGGAAAAGAAATGGGTGACTCTTTAGATTCCAGCTCCGGGCTTGACATGGACCAGAGTATGTTCCTTAACAACTGGCTCTTTGGAGCCATTTTTGCTACTTGTTTTGGCCTGAGTCATTTTAATCTTATTGTTCCACCCTCCAATCTTTTTCCACCTTTCCTCTATGGTGGCTTGATAGATTCGTTAGACACCTTGGGTGTTAAGTGATTATGTGGCACATGCAGTAGGAAATCCTTGATATTGTGATCAGAAGCCTCGTAGTGAAAGCAAGTGTTAGACAAATTGATGTAAAGAACTCATTGAGAGTAGTAGCGAGTGTCGCCCATTTGGATTTTCACAAATTCTTTTAACTCTTGAGAGATGTCCACCTCAACACAAACCTATTTTTTGGCGGGAGGGAATTGTAAAAGTGTTGTGGATCCATGCAAACAACTTTCCTAATGGAGGATGTGTTTTGGTGCAGGAAGTGTACGTAAGGAAGTGGCAAACCGGGAAATTCAACCCAGACAAGCACATTAAGGGTCATAAATTCAGACATCACTAAATCCTTGTATGGTAGCATGTTCCAATTATTTTTTCTTACACCATGGTCACTATCATTCGTAATACATATTCCCCTACAAGAATCCCTATCTCAGATATGAATATTAGTTTCACCCTTCCTTGTTTGAGCTCCATTTTATTTTTTCATCTCACGCACCCCAAACGAGTGGGGGAAAACATTAGGTGAACCTTTTCACCCTCCCAATAGTTATAAACAGTTGTTACAGAATCACAGTCAACATGATCAAAGTAGTAATCAGTGATTGAACAAGGACAGAAATAGATTTGGAAAAAATTTACAACCTGGACATAACTACCGAGTACAAATAGGAACGGTGGGTGCTAGTCTCCCACCTGAGCCCTCCTTTCTTGGGGAAAAATTATTACAAATTAGATTTTAGTTGTTGCATAGTTACAATCTTCTCTACAGATACACAGTCACTTTCAAATTGTAGAATCAGTTACTAACAAGGACTAAATTTATTGGCATGTCACAAACCACTAACTCAAGAACTAAAGTAGGAACAAATAAGGAAGTGGCACCTAGCACATATGCAGGACAACGATATGTTTGGAACAATGTATCACCCGAGATAAGTTACACATTGGATTTGTGAGATTTATAGTGGAATTTATTTGTGGGGAAGTGTTAACAGTTGGAGGGAAAATCATATAGCTCTTCCAACACACTTTTCCTTAGCGGTGATAGGATGCCTAAATCTGAATTTTAGCATCAGGATGCTCAAATCCCTAGTTTGGTGATAGGGTGCCCAAATCCTTACTATGATCAAATCAGGTTGAGAATTGATCACTTGCGACTCTCCCAACTAGCTCATAAGCATCAAGTCTACAAGACAAGCAAGAACAAATTTCTATCCATTTCTCTTTCAACATTTCAAGTGTACTCTAGCCCCTTAGTCTAGATTTTTCCAAATACGCATTTCCATTTTACATACTTTTCAAGTTAAAATTCAATTGCATTTACCATGGGCATTGACCACACTTGTTTTCTTTTACAGGTCTTATCCTACTCCAACGAATGTGAAGAACACGTGAAACGTTAAAGCACATCTCGAGCACGCATCATTCCCACTACACACACGTAAAAGGTCACCCCTATGATCATTATATGTTCCTTATAATTCCATGGTACACATCTTAAATTTTTCCTTTCAGCACGCTAGAATACTCATTTGGCACACTATTGGGCACAACCTTCTTTTAACTCCCCCTAGTACGCTTTTAATTTTTTATTTTATGCTACCAAATTTTCATTAACCAGCCTAAAGTGGGGGAAAATGTAGTCACTAAAATATGCACTTATTACTATTACATTACGCCTCTAGTATCTTGTTATAGACATGATTTCTAATTTTGGAGACTAGGCACTTGTGACACCTCTTTGGTCCTTTTCTTGCTTTGATTAGCTCTGCTTGTATCTTTGATCTTGCAATTACATATTTTTGGCCGATTCAACTGGATCCATGTTCATGTATTTGGTCATGTTTTTGGTTTCTTGCTTCAGGAAAGTAACGCCTGAATAGGACACTAGCACCCAAGCGTTAATGTCCTTCTAGGCACTTATGTCCTCTTCGACTTGTTTTTAGCTTTGTCAATTTACTTTGGCTTTGGGTCTTTTCTTGTCTCTTGTTCATGGCCTAGGTTATCTTTTGGTGTCATTATGTGTTTAAATTCAAACAAATAACTCATATATGTACACAACCTATTAAAAATTCTAAAGCGGCAATCGGGATATCATTTCATATACCTACCACATACAAAATAAAAACACAAGGGACTACATTTTGGGATGCATTATTCACTACATAGGGGGAGACTATTCTAAATTCCATACCACAAAATTTTGCATTGGGAAAAATTATTTGTAGCCTACTATTCTTTGTGTGACTGGAATTTGGGACTCCTAGTTCAAGGGACACAATTTCAATCACAAACCAAAAGAACTACATGGATTCTGAAATGTGGTGCAACGCTCAGCAACAAGATCACATCGGGGTGACTGGCAGGGTCATTCCAACTCTCTCATATGTATTTTTTATTCATATGGTTTTGTTTTACATGTACAGGTGCGACAGAGCATAGGTGTATCCAACCTTACGTGATCTACAACAAAGTAAAGATAACAAGAAGTGACACAGGAAGAACCAGGATCACAACTATCTTGAAGACACTAGAGCCTAAAATAGACGCTAACACCTAGGTGATTGTGTCCTATCCTAGGCACTTTTTTCTTTGAGATCATCACATTCCATTTTCTGAATTAGAGCTTACATAGCCCAAATTTATCCTTTCTAGATCAATCACCAACCCATATATATTTCAGACCTACGAAGGCACGTTGATTCATTCTATAAACCCTATTGATCACTCTTTCTTGTATTTATATAGCTAGATCTTATTTTAATATTTTTATACTTATTGGATCAATAGTTCTCTTACATTAGATTTAAATTTTGTTAAATCATACTGGTGGTATTTTTCCAAAAAAATTTGATGTTCACCTATAATGGGGGTATTTTTAATTTTTCTTTCAAAAACATTTCCAACACTTCTTCACATAATATTGAGAATCATATATGTACATTGTCACCCGACTGCAAACTTCAAAACAAATCTACAGATAGAGGCTCGATGAAGGTTAGAAATAATATATTATGGATTCTCCAACTATTTTCAGCACATGCATCATTGTTGGAGATCTCAATCACAACTTTGTCTAGTTTAGGCCATTTTTGTGTCAGTTTCACTAAGTGTGAAGAAACAATAAAGTTAGAGGGAAAATCTACACTATCATATTTGTGTGAAGAATAATTCTACATTCACTTTTTTTACCAGAATTATCATGTCCCTAGCAGGTTGGATCCAAACAACATGAGTTTATCTAGAAGGTTCTCACCAGGACAATCATGTAACCATTTTCTAATGTTTTCAATAGTAGTCAGCAAGGCACTTTAAATATTTTGTTTGCCAAAAATAGTTGTTGTTTCTTGACTGTGATGCCTCATGATAATGTTTAGAAAATATCTAAATCTTGGGTGCATTACAAACCTTTTATCATGGTACCTCAACAAATGAAGTGCATATTCGTGCATGCTCATTTTTTTAATGTGTCATTGTTGTAACATAGTTTTGACATGTAGGAAACAAACATGGAAATGTCATAGTTAACAAGCCTTTTGTGTTGTATTCATTTATAGGAGAAAGGGAGTAGTTTGACTGGTTGATTGCAAGTAATTATGGATCCCTTCTCTCTTTTTCCCTATATTTGGAAAAATAGTAATGAATGAGGACTCATTCTCAACTATATGGTCAAGAAAGGTATCTTTGCAAACTTTTGTAGGTGGATTTGTTTCATGTTATTGTGGACTGCCAATAGATATTGTTTGGAGCATCGAGGAGACATCAATAGGTACATATGGAAAAGAGGAGAGGGCATCAACATCAAGAAACATGTCCTTGTAATATGAATCATGCACCAACTTATATTCCAAGGCATGTGCAACACGATATTTTCTAACATAAAAATCATAATTTTTATGTTGAGGCTAGTGTTGTTTGGCAAGCAGAATGTCGAGGCTATCAAGATGCCTTGGTAGGTATGTGGCAATTGAGGAAATGTCTTGTGGGAATATTAGGGTATGGCCACTATACTTGTGTTGTCTTACACGTACATGTCTGACCTATAAATTTGGATTTACTCTCGATATAAGAATTTCCTCAACCTGTGTTGGGGTGCATAGAAATTTTTGTTACTTTCCAGGATCCATGTTATTCCATTCATAGAAATGGTGTCTATCACATTTTGAAATGCATCTATGGCAGGTATACACATTACTTTTAATTCTGGTTTGCATGCTAGGATAACTTTCAAGGCAAGTAGAGCATATGTTTACATCATACAGAAAATCAATCCTTATGCAGAACCATAATTGTGCTTTAGTTATACAGTAGGGAGAGCTTGAATTTGGAATTGCAAGAAAGGATCATTTGTATTTTAGGGAGATGTATGAAAATATTGGTTATAAAAATCATAAGCGAGGGCTTGAGAGGAAGAGGAGCATGCATCGAAACCCATTGTGGATGTTGTTTCTTGTAGATTATGGGGGTGTTTGTTATGTGACCCTTCTACACTAAGGGCTTGTGTTCGGGTAAGGTATCATTGATGACAACATGTGTTGATGGAGTCCTTGGTTATTGCGTAGTGCTTACGCCTTCTTGATTTTCTTTCTGGAGTTAACATTTTACTATGATTTACACTCATAACGGGAATCCTACAAAATAAATAAAAGAGAGGGGAAAGAGTAAGGATCAAATATTTTAAGTGATACATAACCTAAAATGGTACACATTTACTATGTGTTGGTCGTCAAATAGGACTTTTTAGAAGAGCAACAATCAGGGGACAAGAAGTCCCTCCTCTTTAATGGGAGAGGCTCCCTTATTCAGAAACGAACTTATTTACAAATGTACAGAACATTGTTTTATGGTCAAACTTGGATATTACGAAAGTGTTTTCCACAAGGATCATCAATTACACAAGGACTGAGGAAAGGGAATAAGAAGATGAGCAGAATAGCAATATTCAGAATTATAGATAGCAGAATAATTCTTCATGTATGCGGAGCTTCAAGGAATTTAAGACAAGATCATTTGCATTGGCTGAATGAGATTAAATTTAAAGACACAAAGTTCCATAAATAACCTTCTTCAGATTCATTCATCAAGGACAAAAAGTTCCTTCTTGGTCATACAAGATCACTGTATTTGCAAAACTGAACAGTATGCAATCAGAGAGACTAACGAATCAGGAACAAAATGATCTTCACAATATTAAAGGAAAACACAGAGATAACAAGAATTAGATAGACAAAGAATGGAAAGCCCTTTTGTATTAATTTCTTTAAGATCTATTTACACTTTTAGCAAATATCCAAGTTCTTCCTCTTTTCGGAATGGCGTGGAAAGGCCATTATATAGCTTACAAATCAGTTATTCTTTGTAACCGCTTCTTTAACTGAGAATAGTTAAGGACCGCCAATCATAACGCCTTAACTTTTTACAAAGAAAACGGAAAAAGAAAGGGAAGAAGAGAAAAGAACAAGGAGAAGAAGACAGGTGGCCAGTCACTGAGAGGAAACCGTTGCTTGAATTTTCTTCCACGTATCAGCTATGTCCTTGCCACGAGGAACACACCAGAATTTTCATCTTGAGGATGACAATGAATATATTTGAAAACTGATGTAACCAGTGTCTTGAGAGCTTTGTTCTTCTGCCAGCTGTCCTTGAAATTTGATCTTCGGATTGATAGCATCAGAGCCGCCACTTAAATTCATATTTTAGCATATTCGGGTCGAGCGAGAAAAAATAAGTATGAATTGCATTAGGTTCGCTTGGGACATGTGAGACGCGAATGCGCGAAACACACGGTTCGGCCGATTCGGGAGAAACAGGGAGAAGACGCACAAATGCATTTTGGGACATTTGGGACGAAAACGCGCGAAGGACGCGGTTCGGGTGTTTCGGCCGAAATTGGAACAGTTTGCATTTTTTTTTGATTTGGGACAAAGAGCTCTGAGGTACGCGACTTGGGATTTTCGGCCGATTGGGTAACAGAGAGCAATTTGGAACTCGGGACAGTTGGGACAAAATTACGCGAAGGACGCGGTTCGGGCGAATCGGCCAAAAATGGAACAGTTTTCCCGATTAACTTTGGGACATTTGGGACATGAAAGCGCGGTTCGGGCGAACCGGCCGAAAATGGAACAAAAGGCCCGTTTGAACTTGGACATTTGAGACAAAAAGTTCCGGAGTATGTGGCTCGGCCGGTTCGGGCGAAAATGGAACAACTCGCACTTTTTGATTTGGGACATTTGGAACAAGAAAGTGCGAAGTACGCGGTTCGGGTGATTCGGCCGAAATTGGAACATCTCGCACAAAATTTTTTGGGACACTTGGGACAAAAAGTTCCGACGGGCCCGAAAATGGAACAACTTCGAGGATTTCGGCCGATCGGGGAACAGAATGCACTTTCGTACTTGGGACAGTTGGGACAAAAAGTTCCGACATGCCCGAAAATCACACAAAATGACCCAAAACACAGATTTTTTCAATTTCACGACTTAGGCACTTCAGAGAAAAACACTTAAACTCAAAATTTTGAAATTTTTACTCTTATCAGAGCGGGGAATTTTGAGTGGACAACAGTTGGCTCCTTCTGGGGATGACTTGGTATAAATTCCTGGAATGAGACAAGGCAAGAACTTAGACAAACTTGGTGAAGCAGACCAGTGCCTTATCCATTGGGCAAAGGAGTCAAAAACAAACCAATACAGAGGGCAACACACACAACAACAGAAGGAAAACACACCAAAAGTAGAAAAGCAAAAACACTGTACAGAATATACAAAGGGACTCCCTAGTCACCTATGACTTGAACAACTTCAAATACTGCCCACTATAAGGAAGTGGGAGGGGAGAACCATCCATGTAATCAAGATAGAAAGAGTTCTTACCAGCAAAGTGTCTTATCTTGAAAGGTCCGAGCCACAGGGAATCAAATTTTCCATGGCTACCACGAGGTTCATGTCTTTTGTCCCATAACAGCACGGTATCTCCAACTTGGAACTCTCTGAACCTAGCTTTCTTGTCAAACAGAACCTTTACCTTCTGCTGGTGAGCAGATATCCTATCAGCAACCTCTAATCTATCCTCATTCAGTTTATGCAGGTACATAATCCTCTTATCCAAAGCATCACTGAAACTAGTATCCTCAATGGCCTTCATCAGGTGCAAGGCTGGCAGTTCCACTGTTACTGGCAATTGAGCTTCTACTCCATACACCACTTAAAAAGGGGACATTCCAATGGCTCTTTTAGGTGTGATCATGTCTGCCCAAAGAGCATCATATAGCTTCTTGTGCCAGTTTCATTGAGACTCATTGACCAACTTCCTTATGATAGTCACCAGGTTCTTGTTTGTGGATTCTGCTTGCCCATTTCCCTGGGGGTAATAATCTAAAGAATGAGCCAGAGAGATGCCATACCCATAGCAGAAGTCCATTATCTCAGCTGAAGAGAAATTCGAAGCATTATCTGTTACAATCTTGTTAGGTACACCATACCTTACCAAGATGTTCTCTTTGATGAAGTTGCATACCACTTCAGAAGTAGTGCTCTTGACTGGAATAGCTTCCACCCATTTGGTGAAGTAGTCAGTGGCAGTTAGCACATGAGTGTGACCAGCACTAGAAACAGGGTTGAGTGCACCAATGAAGTCCAGACCCCACTGTTGAAATGGTTCCTCAATCACAACTAGCTTGAGAGGCAAAGAAGCCAATTTAGGTCTTCCCACAAAGGTCTGGCAGGCCTCACATTTATCCACCCACTTGGATGCATCTCTGAACAAAGAAGGCCAGTAGTATCCTCCCCGGAGTATCTTATGAGCTGTAACCGTTGATGAATAGTGCCCTCCACATGCCTGATCGTGAAAAGCTGAGAGCAACTTTCTCTGCTGTTCTTTGTCCACACACTTCAAAAATCTCCCATCTAAGCCACACTTGAACAAAGCGTTTTCCCACAATACATATTGCGCTGACCTCAATTTAACAGTCCTCTTTTCTTTGGCAGTTAAATGAGGGGGGCGTTCCCCATAGGTGAGAAAATGGGCGATGTCAGCATACCATTCATCAACTGAACAGTAACAGAACAGAACAGTAGGAAGGTCAGCTTTCTCCTCTAACAACTCATGTTTGGCTCCTTCAGCAATGAGCTCACAAAGACCTTTTCCACGAACCAGCTTGGTCGGTTTGATATCAATGTCATACTCCTGGACCTTAGCCACCCAGTTCCCTCTCTTGGATCCAAATTCTTGCTGCGTAAGAATTGACTTAACAGTTGTATCTGGAACCAGCACCATAGAGTGAGAGTTGAGGATATAGAAACGGAACTGCTTAACAGCTTTGACTACTGCAAAAGCATGCTTCTCCATCATGGTGTATTTCAGCTCATGATTCTTCAGGATATAGCTCATGAAGGCAATTGGTAGCTCATGTTTATCGGAGTCTTCTTGGGTTAAGACAGCAGCCAGGGTATTATCCGTAGCATAGCAATAGATGATGAAATCTTTGCTGAAATCGGGACAGGACAAAACTGGAGTTTTAGCGATAGCTTTCTTGATACCCTCAAAGGATTCCTTTCCTTCAGAAGACCAACCAAATGTTTTCTTCCCTTTCATCATCTGAGAAATATTCAAAGTTAATTCAGCAAAATCAGGGATGAATCTTCTTAAAAAAATTATCTTACCGAAGAAGGAATGCACGCCCTTTTTACTGGTTGGGAGAGGAATTTGCTGGATGGCTTGAACTCATTCAGGATCAATCTTAATACCATCCTTGGAAACAATGTGCCCTAATAGTTTTCCCTCTGTAACACAGAAGACAGATTTTTTAGGGTTCAGAGAGATTCCATGCTCTCTACATCTCAGCAGAACTGTCTCCAAGTGATCAAAGTGATCCGCTCTTGTCTTTGAAAAAACTGTCAGGTCATCAAGGTATATGACAATACATTTCCCTTTCAAGCTTCCAAAAGCCAAATCCATAGCTCTCTGGAAAGTGGCACCAGCATTAATCAGCCCAAAAGGCATTCTCTTGTAGGCAAAGGTACCCCAAGGAGTAGTGAAGGCTGTCTTGTGTTGATCTGCAGTATCAACCTCTACCTGATTGTATCCCGAGAATCCATCAAGCATAGATAACATTTCAGATCCTGTTACTGCTTGCAATATTTGATCCATCATAGGCAAAGGGTAGTTATCTTTCAGAGAAGCCTGATTCAGGTTCCTGAAATCAACACAGATGCGGATCTCACCATTTTTCTTCCTAACAGGCACTATATTTGCGATCCATGTCGAATGGTGAATGGGAAAAATAATTTTAGCCTTCAAAAACTTCTGGATCTCCTAAAAGATGGTGTCAGCTATTTTTGGATTGTACTGCCTCTGCTTCTGCTTGAAAGGCTTAATTCCTGGTTTGAGAGGAATAGAATGCTGCATATCTTTTGGCTTGAAGGCTTTTAGATCTTCATAAGAATAAGCAAGAACATCCTTATACCTCCTTAGAAGATCAATTGATTTTCTCCTCTCGTCGGTGGTGCAACATTTTCCAATATTTACTAGCTTGGGGTCAGTAGAACTCCCTATATCAATCTTATCATACTCAGCTGATTGCTAAGGTCCAGTAGAAGCTTTAGATTTCACATATCTGTCATGTTTATCAAACAACTCCTCCAAACTCACCAAACCTTTGGGAATCTTGTTTCCTTTGAGTTTAATGCACCCTTCCTGATCTATTTCTTCTCCTTGGGTGACAGGATGGTCAAAGGACACACTCTCACGAGGCAGGTTGTCACTTCCCTCAAAATACAGTTGTTCGAAATTACCCTTGAGTTCCAGGAAGGAAAGCAAATGTTGGTCATCGTTGAAAACTTGCCAGTTATTGGTATTGTCAGGTACACTAGGCCGGTGGACCATTTCAATAGTGAACTTGTCCTGAGAGAATTCAGGATGGGGAATCAGTAGTGATCCTGAGACAGCCAGTGAATCAGCCCTGCTATTCTTTTCTCTAGGTATTGCTTCAATGGAGAAAGCATCAAGGAATTCAATTGAATCCCAAACCTGATTCCGGTAATGCTTTAGCCTCCCATTTTTTACCTGAAAAAGGCTTCTGACTTGCTTCACAATCAGCTCTGCATCACCACGAGCCAGAAGATTTTTTACACCTCGTTCTTTGGCCACTTGCAGTCCAAGAATGAGAGCCTCATACTCTGCTGTATTGTTAGTGTTTTCGAACTGCAACTTAAATGAAAAAGGGTGTAGGCAGCCTTCAGGTGACACTAGCAGGACACCAGCTCCAGAACCAGCTGAGGAACAACTTCCATCAAATTCTAAAACCCAAACACCATTGGGATCTTTAGGTGATACTTTGGAGGGTTGGATTTCATCAGGGGACAGAATCATGTAATTACCGTGACCCATGTCCTCATAGAGTATTTGTGCCTTAGGATCATCCGTTTTCTGCACAATATACTCAGATTGTTTCTCGGGCAGCAGCTTCTTCATGTGTCCATTGACAGGTATGAGTGCATGTGACCAATCCATTTGAATCTCTCCACCCACATCTTTACAGAAGTTCCTACTTAGCAACATTCCATAAGAAGGAGGAATGTCTGCTACTAGGATGGTAGCCAAGACTTTCTTTTCAAGCAAAGCAGCAAAAGCCACTTGTGCATCTTTAATCCTTCCAACCAAAGGCACTTCCTTACTTTCCATGGAGTAGCAAGATCCATAAGTATGAGTGAGGGTCAAGCCTAAAGCATGAGCTACTTTAGCAGGCATCACATTATCTGCGGCTCCGGAATCTATGACACAGTTACTGAGCCTATGGCCAGCTATAAGAAGTGTTACATAAAAAGGCTTGATTTTGTCACTAGGCGAGGTGACAGTAGCTACCAGACTAGGTTGTGGTGCAGAAGGAGGAGTGGGCAAAAGGCCTTTAGAGGTGGTCTTGGAATGGGAATTAACAAATTGGATCATCTTGGCAAAAGCTTTGGGATGGGTTTGATAGTATTCAGCTTCTGAAATTTGAACCTTGGTCCTTTTTAGGTGATCAACAATATCAAAGGATCCAGAGGTGGATGGACCATCATCATTTCGAATTCTAGGCTTATCAACTTTAGGAGAAAAATAAGGAACTTTGCTAGTAGGATTGACAGGACTTACCTTTGGTGCAGATGAGGTAGGGATAGGAGATCCTCTTTTGGCAATTACAGGAATAGTTGCCGGCTGCTCCTTAGATTTCTTCATGGGCTGTGTTACTTTCTCCTTCTGCCTTGTCTGTTCTCGAGTCATGACAGCAAATGATTCACTGTTCATATCTGCTACCACTTCATCATAGTTATCTCCATCATCAGTGCCTTCGGTGGTAAAGAAATTAACCCGAGATCCCTCAAGTTCTTCCGCCTCATCATCAAATTCCTCCAGGAACTCCTCACGAGCTTCATCGTCCACATCATCATCTGGCTCTTCAACTTCACAGGTTGCATTCACAGGAACCTTGACAGGAGGTCCTTCAAGTGCTAGTCTTATGTGGGGAGCAGGCAAACGGCTTCTGGGCTGAAAATTTCTTCTTGGAACGTCTGCATACGGGGCATGTTGAGCTAGTTGTTTCTTTATAGCGACGAGATCATTTGCAAGTTTCTGGACTAATGGATCAGTATTAGGTCCAGGGGTGGAAGAGGAAGAAGCAGCAGATTTAGATTTGGGAGGATCTCTTCTCAACTTCCCTGACATGATCAAGTCATCCTCGACACTAACAGCCAATTCTTGATCCAGAACTAACGTTCCGAGATTAGCCCTTCTTAGAGCATAACTGACTTTGGGCGTTTGAGCGTTTAGAAAGAAACATTTTTGAATTTGATCAACCGGTCGAGTATTTACAGGAATTTTGTTGATCAGTCTGTTGAATCAAGCCACAAATTCTCTCATGGGTTCTGATGGATCTTTCTTTATCTGAGAAATTTGGGCAAGCAGGGCATGCACATCTTCTGCCGGCTTGAAACGGATTTCGAACTGAGTTCTCATTGTATTCCAGTCGGTGATGGCACCAGCTGGAAGATGATAGAACCAATCAGCAGCATTATCTTGTAACGTCTCAACGAACAGCCTTACTGAGACGTCTTCATGTTCAACTCCCAAGACACCACATGTAACTATGAAGGCTGCAATGTGTTCATCAGGGTGTATTTTTCCATCGCCTTTGAATTTGGGGAAGTTCTTCTGGTTTCCTCTGGGTAACTCATGCAAAGGCTGAGTAAGGGCCAGAGGCCCGACACGTTGACCCCATGGCAATTGTGCCGCCATTCTTGGAAATACAGCTTGGAGGGGAACTGTAACACCAGCTAGGATCAAAGCTCGTAGATTGGGACTAGCAGGTTCTAAAGGAATACCACCCGTAGGACTTCTATCTTGAACAGGTGGAGTGCTCGTCGAACGAGTTCTTCTATTTGAAGGGAAAGGAAAATCCTGTTGCTCCAAAAGCTGAAACTGAAAATCTTCGATACCAAGGGCCCTTCTCCCTCGAGTGAAACGTGGAGTCACCAGATCAAAGGATGATCGAAAAATTGCAGTACTGGAATGCGATTTTCCCCAGCAGAGTCGCCAAAAACTGTTGGTCGTCAAATAGGACTTTTTAGAAGAGCAACAGTCAGGGGACAAGAAGTCCCTCCTCTTTAATGGGAGAGGTTCCCTTATTCAGAAACGAACTTATTTACAAATGTACAGAACATTGTTTTATGGTCAAACTTGGATATTACGAAAGTGTTTTCCACAAGGATCATCAATTACACAAGGACTGAGGAAAGGGAATAAGAAGATGAGCAGAATAGCAACATTCAGAATTATAGATAGCAGAATAATTCTTCATGTATGCGGAGCTTCAAGGAATTTAAGACAAGATCATTTGCATTGGCTGAATGAGATTAAATTTAAAGACACAAAGTTCCATAAATAACCTTCTTCAGATTCATTCATCAAGGACACAAAGTTCCTTCTTGGTCATACAAGATCACTGTATTTGTAAAACTGAACAGTATGTAATCAGAGAGACTAACGAATCAGGAACAAAATGATCTTCACAATATTAAAGGAAAACACAGAGATAACAAGAATTAGATAGACAAAGAATGGAAAGCCCTTTTGTATTAATTTCTTTAAGATCTATTTACACTTTCAGCAAATATCCAAGTTCTTCCTTCTTTCGGAATGGCGTGGAAAGGCCATTATATAGCTTACAAATCAGTTATTCTTTGTAACCGCTTCTTTAACCGAGAATAGTTAAGGACCGCCAATCGTAACGCCTTAACTTTTTACAAAGAAAACGGAAAAAGAAAGGGAAGAAGAGAAAAGAACAAGGAGAAGAAGACAGGTGGCCAGTCACTGAGAGGGACCCCCGTCTTCGGAAACCGCTGCTTGAATTTTCTTCCACGTATCAGCTATGTCCTTGCCACGAGGGACACACCAGAATTTTCATCTTGAGGATGACAATGAATATCTTTGAAAACTGATGTAACCAACGTCTTGAGAGCTTCGTTCTTCTGCCAGCTTTCCTTGAAATTTGATCTTCGGATTGATAGCATCATAGCCGCCACTTAAATTCATATTTTAGCATATTCGGGTCGAGCGGGAAAAACTAAGTATGAATTGCATTAGGTTCGCTTGGGACATGTGAGACGTGAATGCGCGAAACACACGGTTCGGCCGATTTGGGAGAAATAGGGAGAAGACGCACAAATGCATTTTGGGACATTTGGGACGAAAACGCGCGAAGGACGCGGTTCGGGTGTTTCGGCCGAAATTGGAACAGTTTGCATTTTTTTTTATTTGGGACAAAGAGCTCTGAGGTACGCGACTCGAGAGTTTCGGCCGATCGGGTAACAGAGAGCAATTTGGAACTCAGGACAGTTGGGACAAAATTGCGCGAAGGACGCAGTTCGGGCGAATCGGTCGAAAATGGAACAGTTTTCCCGATTAACTTTGGGACATTTGGGACATGAAAGCGCAGTTCGGGCGAATCGGCCGAAAATGGAACAAAAGGCGCGTTTGAACTTGGACATTTGAGACAAAAAGTTCCAAAGTACGTGGCTCGGCCGGTTCGGGCGAAAATGGAACAACTCGCACTTTTTGATTTGGGACATTTGGAACAAGAAAGTGCGAAGTACGCGGTTCGGGTGATTCGGCCGAAATTGGAACATCTCGCACAAAAAGTTTTGGGACACTTGTGACAAAAAGTTCCGACGGGCCCAAAAATGGAACAACTTCGGGGATTTCGGCCGATCGGGGAACAGAATGCACTTTCGTACTTGGGACAGTTGGGACAAAAAGTTCCGACAGGCCCGAAAATCACACAAAATGACCCAAAACACAGATTTTTTCAATTTCACAACTTAGGCACTTCAGAGAAAAACACTTAAACTCAAAATTTTGAAATTTTTACTCTTATCAGAACGGGGAATTTTGAGTGGACAACACTATGTCAAAGTATTTTAGAACATAATGCGTGGATGTGAGAATTGATGATATAAAATGAGATTTTAAATTAATTAAAAGTACATAGATACAAAGTACAAATAGTCCATATATGCTTTATTTCCATATGGAAGAACATAAGATGCTATAACAATATTATATTGAATGTCAATTGAAGGAAGTGTAGAGAAACAAAGCATATTATAGATCGTTATATCACAACCAAGGGAAAAGCATTCAAGAAGAGATGAGATGAAAATGGTTTCTTGAAATCTAACATTTTCAAGAGCCCATGTACAATGTGAAGAGCTTGAGTGGGGACGGAGGAAAAGTATAGAGGTGTGTAAAACAGGAACATCTATATAATGGTAGAAGGTAGTGTAGACTTAACTAAACTATAAACTAAAAATAAGCTAGGATGATGTAATATTTTGGTGCACTGGTTCAGAGTTAACAGTGCCATATTTAAGTTTTTTTGCTCCATGAAAAGCCTCTTTTTTTATTGAGACTATGAAAACAAAGTGTAGCCTAATGACACAATTAATTATTTCCTGAATTGTCTCCTCGTCTATATCCAAAACTACAAATATTTTTTTGTAATACCATGATTGCTTCAGAATTTTCATCGAAGAAAGTAACCAACTTCAACTTAGCATTATCATCTTGAATTTCAAGCCTTGGGGCATACCTATAATCACATTTGGAGATGGTTGTGTTGCAATTGTCGCAAAACTAAGAAGCCCCAACTTTTTCCACTACATTTTGTTTGCATTTCCTATCACAATTCATTAGAGTATTTGCAAGGTTTAAAAAAATCCATGAGAATTTTTGTTATAGTTGTTGTAACTATGGGTAAGTGCACCAAGTTGGGGGGCCAAAAAGGGGTCTTAAGTGGATGCATTTTTCTTGAAAAAAAGACTTCAACTTGTACGATTTTTTCGAAATAGTTACACTCAAAATTGGAAGATGTTGTAGAAATATGAATCGTAGCCTTTTTAGTCTAGTTTTTAAGCTACTAAATTTTATTGAAAACGGATAAGTTTAAGTGGGTCAAACAACTAAAATACCAATAGATGCTCATGTTTTAGTTAAAAAACATAATAGAGTGACTTTCGTGCGCCCACCATTTTTTGAACACCATTTATTACTCTTGAAAACCCTTTGGTAGAAAGATAGCTAGGAGCATCTAGTTTGGGCTCCATTTTTTTTAGATTTTTTTGGCGAATATTTTTTTATTTATGGTTTTTCTAGTATATAAATTTTATGTTTTGAAAAATAACGGAGCTCTGACCGTGGCCCCCCCCCCCCAACTACCTCAAAAAATATCGAAAATTAGTTTTTTTTTAATATGTATAGAATTATGCCTAGTTTGGGCTAGTATCAAAATTTTAAAATTTCGATCACCCAAAAAAAAGATACACCATGAAAAATAGACATATTTACACTTCAAAAAATAGCTATAAAAAGGCATAGTTAGAAAATAAATAATATGGAAACCTTATATTAGTTAGTAAATTTGAAAAATTATATTTATCGAAAGAAAAAACTTTGCTCTACGTCGTGGTTTAATTTTTTTAAAATGGATCGATTGTTTTATTTTGATTTATCATAGAGGAATTGGCATTTTTACATTTTCTTGCAAAAACACGTTGTTTGTTGTGTTTGTACAGGTCCATGCCTCAGGCTTGGGGATCCAAACCGTATCCCAAGCCTTGAAGCATGGCTTGGAAAAAGAGAAAATATAAAATGTGTATGTGTTATAACGTGTACGAATTATAACGCGTACGCGTTTTTCTTTGTTTTATATATTGTGGCCCCCCAACGTCCCTTTCATCACTTTCACGGGAATTCTGCAAACATTTTGTTTTGTCTACAATTTTCTCTACATTCTTGCATGATTTTTTAGTAGTTCATTTTGTCCCCTACCCCACTAGTTGATTTTTTCTAATCATGGGTGATAAACGTCAAGCTAAGGACAAGAGGAAAGTCAAGAACAAGACACCGGAGCAATTGGAAGAGAAGAGAATAAAGAAATTGAAGAGAATGCAAAAAATTTGAACACGGAAAGGTACATCAGCTATATCAAATGTAGCTAATGTATTAGAAAATGGGGATGAAATACATAATGAAAATGTAGAGAATAATGATTTTGCAATGAATATGATTTTGCAATGAATAATGATATTGAATTGAATGATAATGTTGGTATGGATGAACAAATTGATATGAATCCAATTATTAAACCCTTACCTGAGAATCCAAATGTTAACCTCGAAACTTGTATGAAAACACTAAATGAAGAAATTAATCATGTAAACGAGTCTTCACATCTAAGAACACCTCCTTCCATTTTGCAAAGAAAACCAATTCACTTAATTGAAATTGATGGAAACATTATAAAACCAATGCCTAACAAAATGTCTGAAAGAAATGCGAGAAGAAAAGCTAGTGGAATTTGGGATAATTACTTTGATAATTTAAATGACACACAAAGATGTCAATTATTTGTTTCATAGATGAAATTAATTAAGATAAGACCTATAATGAAGACCCTAGGGTTAAAAACATCTGATATTGTTGATAAAAATACGTCAATTGTTGAAAACATACATAAAGTATACCAAACTGTAGGTGGCAAAAGACACACCAAAGATAGTAATGTTACATGGCGTGCACTTAATAATTGTATAGTAAGTGATAAAACAATTAATAAATGCTTGATTAGAAAAACAAGTAGTGCTTTGAAGCTAAACAGAAAAACACTAATGAAAGCAATAGAGAGACGTAAATGTCTTGAGTTAGTCAATAACACTGACTATTGGGCTTTCTCTAGTAGACTTCCACGAAAAGACAAGAATACATTTGATAATTTAAAAGAATTAATTGTAAAATTTTGGAATGAGAACACAAGGGTGTCACTGAATAGAAGAGATACAATAAAAAGAAGAATAGGTTCTCATAATAGTGAATCATGTGTAAAACATTTCTTAGATATGACTCAAACAGAATTGTTCTCTAAGTTTAAGAATGAAAATCCACAAATTAACATTAGCCAAAGATTCTTTGAAATGAGCAAACTTTTTTATGTGAAAATCTATCACTCACGTACCACTTGTTGTTGCAGGCATCATATTGAATTTTCAATGCATTATGATGTTTTTTTTTTCAAATAAGTCGTGTTTTACATACTGGAATCGTGTTGCAGGAGTGTGGAATAAATGTCCCACAAAAATCTTCAAGGGAATTTATTCCGACAATATTTTGTGAAAAATCAACAAGACATTTTTTTATAACAAAGCATGTTTGGATGGAACATGCAATGTATGTGGTGGCTTGCCAAATTTGAAAAGTTGTATCCACGAGGAGAGTACATATTCAATAGGTTAAGAATTGGTTGATTTCACCAAATATAAATCGGTGGCATATCAATTAAAAGATGGAAAATAATCTAAGAGATGTGAGCTTGTTAGAAAACAATTGCCTGTATCAGAATATATGGTCAAATTCATAGAGAAAATTTTTTATGAGTATGCAAGGCACACACATAGAGCTCGATGGTTGGATGAACAATTCAAGTTATGCAAGGACACATTCCCACTTGGTACTATTTTTTTGTAGTTGACTTCATAGAGAATTACACATTGCAACCACAAATGGAGGTTCAGTCTCAATATTATAACTCAGTGCAAGTTTCTATTTTTGTGCATATAGCATTCATGCACTCTCCTGAAAGCATTGAGCAAGATCGAAAAATATTAAGAGAGTATCATTTCTACATCAGTGATGATCGGACACATTTTACAGAATATGTACAAGGGTGTTTCCAGGTGTTTTATGCGAACTTGAATGAGAGGAAAATTAGTTTTGATCAACATTACATTTGGTCGAACAACTGCACATCACAATTCAAGAATGCACGGATTTTTATTGGCTAAGCAGGATGCACAAAGAAACAAATGTACAAAATAGCTGGAGTTTTACTGAGGCGGGGCATGGAAAAATAGAGCATGATGGTGCAGGAGCATGTGTGAAAAGAGCACTTGCAAGAGAAGAGTTAAAGTTCAAGGATGGTGCTAAATTTACAGCTGTAAAAAATATTGTTGATTGGTGTGTTAAGAATATGGGCCATGAATCTCAAAAGAGATCAACGGTTTGTATATATATTTTAGTTGATAGAGGAACAACATCTAGAAAAATTTGAAGATTGTATGACAGTTGCAAGATCAAGTGATATGCACTCATTTCGTAGTTCAGATGTAAATGCTTGGACTATTTATACTAGGTGCATGACATGTTTTTATATATTATGCATTGATTTTGTGTGGAATGAATGTGAGTCACAGTAGTGGGTGGATGAATGGACTTGTAGACCTCTAATTCCACTTGACACACATCAAGTTCCATGAGCATTACAACTTGCAAGGTCTTCAGATCAAATGACAACATCACCTGACTTTGACCAAGTCTCTGATTTAGTGCAACAAGGTACATACATATATGTACATGCCATGTTTTAGATTTATAAATTATTAAATCATCAACTCTTAATGTATTTTTAAATTTACTAAACAATTTTACTTTGTGATACATGGGGCACATTTTTGCAGTTATTGTGACGAAATTTAACGAAGAGGGAACAGACTACTTCTTGTCTCGTTGTGTAGAGGGGAAATTTTTTTTGACTTCCACAGTCATTGATGGTGAAGACCTTGAGTATCCCACTAGATCCGTGGTAGTCACTAGAACTTGGATTCGACAATATCCTATCAAAAAATCAAACATTTGGTTGTTTGAAGACTATGAAGTACATCAGAAGATACTTCACTATTCACATTTGGTCCTTACAACAAATATTAAATTGATCAAATATCGAGGTCAACTATCAAACAAGAATCTGCGGAAGGTTCTTAAATCAGATCATGAAGTAATTCTTGCTACTATCAAGAATAGATTTGATCCTTGCGGTTTATTGGATTGAATTTGCAAAGGTATGTTCTTCATGAATTTAATTTTAATATTTACTTAAATGGTTTTGTTTAAATTTTGTATGATTTAAAATTCTATTTAATTGCTTACTAACATGTTTATGTATGTTAGTGGTGCCAAAAAATCTTCCACCTTCACATGGTTGGAACTGTCGGTAGAGAATTTATTATTCTCAAATCCAAGTGAAGCTAATAGAAATTAAATATTAGAAAGGAACAACAAACAAAAATTCTCATTTCACCACCTATATTGTAAAATATCTTATTAAAATTCTCATTTCACCACCTATACTATTTATGTGATTGGAAATGGACAACCTTACAGTGACTGAGTATGAATGGATATGGATAAAACCGCAATAGGATTTCGTAGAGGTCCCTGACATGGAAGTCTCGAATCTGACGAGATGTCTCTAGGTGCCGTGGAGTCCGAGAAATCACACGTCGAAGATATGGATTGTTTGGGCCTCAGGGCTCTTAAGGGACTACGCCCGAATGAGGTAGCCTGAAAGAACGGGGGGCGTACGGAACCAAAATGAAACCTCCAATAGCATTCATCTAGACACCAAGACGTTTTGAAGTAGTTGGTTCGGTCCCACAAGCTTTCGTTTGCAAACTAAAGCATCTGGTAGCCCTACACTGACTCAGACTGCACTATTTCATGTGTTTACAAACAATAGGACAGTGAGAGAACCAAATGGAGATGGATAAAACCGCAATGTGATTTCATAGAGGGCCCCAATGTGGAGGTCTCACATCTGACGAGATGTCTCTAGGTGTCACGGAGTTCGAGAAATCACCCGTTGAAGATATGGTGTGTTTGGGCCTCAGGGCTCTTAAATACCCATGTGCGTGGCACCTAGAGATCTCTCGTTAGATCCAAGACCTCCAAATTGAGGCCCTCTATGAAATCCTCTTGTGGTTTTATCCATCTCCATTTGGTTCTCTCGTTGTCCTATTGTTTTCAAAGGCATGAAATACTGGAGTCTAAGTCAATGTAGGGCTGTCAAATGATGTAGTTTGCAAACGAAAGATCGTGGGAGTGAACCAAATACACCAACACGTCAGGGTGTCCAGGTGAACACTAGTGGAGGCTTTTTTTTGGTTCCCTACACTCCTCGTGCTTTTGAGATACCTCGTCCGGACGTAGTCCTTTAAGAGCCCTGAGGCCAAAACACACTATATCTTCGACGGGTGATTTCTCAGACTCCATGTCACCCAGAGACATCTCATTAGATCTGAGACATCCATGTTGGGGCCCTCTATGAAATTATCTCATAGTTTTCTCCATCTCCATTCAGTTCTCTCATTTTCCTATTGTTTGCAAACTCATGAAATAGTGCAGTTTGAGTCAGTGTAGGGCTGCCAGAGGTTATAATTTGCAAACAGAATCTCGTGGGACTGAAACAACTACGCCAATATGTCAGGGTGGCCAGGTGAATGCTAGTGGAGGCTAAATTTTTTTTCCCTACGCTCCTCGTGCTTTCGAGCTACCTCGTATGGGCGTAGTCCCTTAAGAGCCCTAAGGCCAAAACACGTCATATCTTCGACAGGTGATTTCTCAAACTCCATGGCACATAGAGATGTCTCCTTAGATCCAAGACCTCCATGTCAAGGCCCTCTACAAAATTCTATCACAATTTTATCTATCTCCATTCGGTTCTCTCGTTGTTTTATCATTTACAAAGGTGTAAAATAGTGCAGTCTGAGTCAGTGTAGGGTTGTCAGACGTTGTAGTTTGCAAACGGAAGCTCGTGGGACCAAACCAACTATGCCAACACATTGGGGTGGTCAGTTGAACACTAGTGGAGGCTTCATTTTGGTTCCCTATGCTCCCCGTGTTTTTGGGCTACCTCGTCCGGGCGTAGTCCCTTAAGAGCCCTGAGGCCCAAACACGTCATATCTTCGACGAGTGATTTCTCAGACATTGTGGCACCTAGAGATGTCTCATCAGATCCAAAACCTCCATGTTTAAGCCCTCTACAAAACCCTCTTATGGTTTTCTCCATCTCCATTTGGTTCTCTCGTTGTCCTATTGTTTGCAAACGCATGAAATAGTGCAGTCTAAGTCAGTATACGACTTCTAGAGGCTGTATTTTGCAAATGGTAGCTTGTGGGACCGAACCATCTATGCCAACACTTCTGGGTGTCCTGGTGAACACTAGTGGAGTCTTTGTTTTGGTTCCCTACACTCCACATGCTTTCGGGCTACCTCGTCCAGACGTAGTCCCTTAAGAGCCTTGAGGCCCAAACACGCCATATCTTCGACGGGTGATTTCTCAGACTTCGTGACACCTAGAGACGTCTCATCAAATTTGCGACCTCCACGTCAGGGTTGTCTACAAAATCCTATCATAGTTTTATCCATCTCCATTTTGTTCTCTCGTTGTCCTATTGTTTGCAAAGGTGTAAAATAGTGCAGTCTGAGTCAGTGTAGGGTTATCAGACGTTGTAGTTTGCAAACGGAA
The DNA here is from genome assembly GCA_019776745.2 of Taxus chinensis. NCBI lineage: Eukaryota > Viridiplantae > Streptophyta > Pinopsida > Cupressales > Taxaceae > Taxus > Taxus chinensis. Next base: position 781,675,196 of record CM034150.1, read on the forward strand.
GCTCATGGTACCGAACCAACTACGCCAACACGTATGGGTGGCCAAGTGAACGCTAGTGGAGTCTTTGGTTTAATTCCCTACGTTCCCTATGCTTTTTGGCTACCTCGTCTGGATGTAGTCCCTTAATAGCCCTGAATGACTAGATTGGCTTAAGAATGAATTTGATAGGGGTATGTCTAAGAACACATAGGAGTTATCAATAACCTAGTAAATCTTTCTTGTTTAGTTCTGGATGGGATTCATCTAGCCTACGGCTTAGTGACCTTTCATTCATTGATAATTTATGTTATGATAAACCCATGGATGCTTTCAAAAGCGCCTTCAAAAGGATAGGGGTAGTCATCAAGCCTGGTGAAGGGTGTGATGTGATTTCCAAATAACTTGAAATGCCTACAAATTTAAAGTTAATAACATGAATTGGACAGGATTAGACAATCAAGAATCATTGAGTGTCTGAATCAGAATGTCATTGCATCTGGAGACATTCTCAAGCATTGGAGTAATTTATATGGAGAGACATTATCAAAATATCAACAGATGAAAGGCATCAAATTTTGATGACTCTCGGGTGTTTTAACAGGGGAGAAGACTACGAAACATAGAAGAATGTATTAAGTGCATGATAAGATAGGAACCAATACAAAGAGACCATGAGCAAGAAGAAGCGCAAGTAAGGTAAATACTCATATACACATTGATAAATTGAATGAATAATTACTCATATTAGGTAACTCTTTATATACCTACATTTATATAAATATTGATTTCCGGAGTTTGATGCACAATTATACATTGCAAATGTAGTACATGTACATCACCAATAAATGAAAAAATATCCATAATGTCTTAAATATTGTCAAGTGCAATATCATCATTAGTTTCATGCAAAAATAATCTCAGAAATGTAAGGTTTCATACAAATTATCAAGTTCCAAATAGTATTTAATGTGCATAATAAATACAAAAATTCCCAAATAGGTCATAATACCATCAAGTTCAAATTCATATAGGCATCATACAATTCATGCAACATAGGCATACAAAAAAAATGTCATGATAAGACATATATTTCCTACTCATCAAAAGATATATCCTCTCTTGGCTTTGCTCAAAGAAGGCCCTCCCTTAGACGAAGATGGAGATCCATGAGATGAATTTGAATCGTTTGAGCCCATGCTTCGAGTCCTTCTGCACTGAATACTTACCTGTAGATGAAGCCTGTAAATGCAAACAAACTGTTTTTTTTTGTCAAAACTTAATTTATATATGTTTTCAACCTGTATTTAAGACCATGCTTAAATGAAGTATTTAACATAAATACACAAACTTACCGCAAGTTTTCAATCACGCCAAATTTACATCTCACGCTTAGAAGAGTCATCAGGAGCTCTTGCAGTATAAATGGGGGTACAAAGACGACAAGATGCAGGAGTCTATGCCCTCAAATTCAAAATGGAGGGGGTTGAAGTTCCCTACATACACATAAAATTAGAAAATCTAACATCAGAATTAGCGAAAATAGAACTAAGTACATGTATGTACATAATAACAATATTTTAATTAATTTTATCAATATAGAACTATTGTTTTTACCTCACCACGCCTGTGAATCAAATGAACAGGGTTGCTACCTGTCGCAGGTAACTCCAGCATATACACAATGAAGAACATTATTAACATAATTTAATAATTCTACAATGAAATACATTACTAACAAATAATTTAACATAATATTAATTACACGAGAAATTTAACAAAATTTACGTGTTGTTTGAATACCTCAGTGAGTTGCTGCATAAATGGAATCGCAACGACAACACCTTTATCTACTTGTCATAGAGATGGTGGGGTATCTAGTGAAGTCAACATCTTTATCAAAGATGTATATTATGTGAGTTAGATGGACATACAAGAACATACATATATTTGACTTCAAAACTAATATATATACACACACATGTATGTGAAAATTTTACATAATTAACATTCTAAATTACCTTTGTGAATGTATGTGTATGCATGGTGCTCACCGCTTGTGGTCGGGATGAATATGTGAGCCCCATGTGTTGTAATATCAATGCATATACATGTACAAATACAATTATTTCAAAAAATTCATAGATATAAGTAAATCAACTACTCCAAACTTTTTATAATACACATAACAAAACATAACAAATTTACCTGTGAAGGTGGTGCCAATGAATGTAATCCAAATGTCTCACTCAAAAGGACATCTGACATAGTGACATTATCATGTGCACCCCTAGCACTAGGTGCACCAAAATCAGTACGCATGAAAGTATCATCTTCCTCAAGCCCCGAACATATGCTACCACATGACGAGCAAAGATGTGGCCTCATGCTAGTACTCCCTAAGGGAATACTCTATGTACCTCCATGAACATAGAAATCAGAAATCTCCCTCATATGTCGATTAAGGGTATCAGATAGCCCATGAAGCGCATAGAGTGTATCAATCTCTATTGTCTCCTTCACTGTTGCAGGGACAATCTTAGGGTGAGGGGGCTTTTGAGCGGGGACTCTACCTTGTTAAATAGGTGCACATTGTGCACCTGGTCGATCCTATGCAAAGCCTTTTCCTCAACTCTAGAAATCCTGGAAATCAAAATAGTTTGGGATCTCGTTGAGGATAAACTCACAATAGAGTTTCCTCAAAAATATAGTGGCACCTCATTGTTATTGCAAGGTGGAAAATCAAACACCATCCACCATCGGTCCCAAAAATGTTTTTTTAATCAAATTGTTATTGCATCAGTGGATGGGAAACCGTTTGCGTGACAACGAAACAAGCAAATTGGTTTGGGGGTCCGTGAATAAGGCACATATGAAGTATTTTGTAATTTTTGTTTTCTTTATATTCGCATATGACAATTTGTTGGAATAATAAACCCTACAACGCTCTCTATAAGATGTCCAACGATCAATTTGACTCGTTTCTGTGTCAACTTGAGCCACTAATGCCTCCAGTGTGTTTGCAAGAGAGGCACAGTGGGGGTTTGTAGAATGTGAATCCCTCGTTATTTTGATTAAATCCTCAATTTCAATATTATTTTCCACTATATGGGTTATTAAATCTTCTTGACTGTTCGAGGGATGCTGAGCAAATGTAGGAGGGCTAGGAGGGATCATAGGAATTGCAGGGTTTGGTTGTGGTTGATTGCATTGACGTGGAGCTATAACAATAAACAAATATGTATTCAATTCAAATTCTACTCTATAATTACCAAATTTCAATGCAATTTCGAGAAAAGAATTGTGCCTAGCTCTTCTCTGTGGTGCCATCGTCGATTCCAATCTTCACGGCAATTCTTAGATGATCATTTGAGCAAGATCCAGCTAAAAATGAAACGTGAGGGCAGGGTTTTGCTATAAAACTCACATTTGGGGGGAATTAAAATGAATAGGGCTTGGTCTATTTTTTGTTTATAAGTTAACATAACACATACGCGTTATTACGCATATCTGTTATAGGTTTGTGAATTACCAAACCAAGGAAAAAATAACGTGATCGCATTATTAAAGAATGCGTACACGTTTCGTTTTTGATATTTTGGCCACCTTTTGGCCCCCCAAATTGGTGCACTTACCCAGCTAGGGTACTTCGCAGGAATTGTTTTCTATCCTCTTAGATCTTTATTTACTACCTTTATGATCCATTTGACATTAGTCTTTACACAAGCTTTCTAAGCACTCGATCCAACCCATTCGTGACTATCATTACATTTGCTCAAGACTGAGAGAATGAAAGTGATCATTGCAAATCTCTTATTGTTAATATTATCATGCTCAAGACTGAAGGGGTCATCACCATATTACCAAAACCCCCTTATAATCAAATTGTTCACAATTATTGTATATTACTTAAAACAACCACGACATGATCCCATTCACCAACACCCCCAACCCATGGATACAAGCATACACATCACCACCCCTAACACTCCTCCCCCTAAATCTTATTGATTTTGACCTTGACATGGATGACCTCCTTGTTGACTACGAAGCACTCGTGTTATCACTCTCCCTACACATATATAACTTTAAAAATACAAAAATATTCACGTATGTACACAAATACAAAATCAATACTTATACACATAGCTCGAGTTGTTAACACTTTACATTTCGTATGTTGTTTATCACTATGGTTCGATTGTTATAATATATTTTCCACTCCTTATACACATGCATTCACAATATATTTAGCCTAATGTGGGATACACAGAGAGTGTTATATGAGGATCCACACTATATAATTGTTAAGTTTCATTATAGCTTGGTTCCTTACATTCATTTGTTGGGGGAATCCCTCCACACTATATAATTGTTATTGTTTCATTATAGCTACTTTCCACTTCCTGATTATGCCTGATTACATATACGATGTGCATGTTATCTTTTGACTAACATGAATAACACATGTGTCTTGTGCAACACTAACTTATCTTGTTTTATGTGCTTCTTTACTAGTTGCCTTGATGTTTTTTTTTCATATTTTGACATTACTATTTATTATACATGTTTGTTACTTACTTGTGTTACTATTTGTTTGCTTCATTATATGCGGTCTGAATTCCTTGATTATCTTGTGACACTGTGGGTGTCCCTTTGTTAGTGACTTCGCGTTTCTTTTGTTACATTGATTCTCTTGAATGTAGCCTAAGTGCCTTGATTGTCTTGTGACACCATGGATGTCCCATATTTTTGGCTCTATGCATTGATGTGACTTTTCTTTGAATGTTATTACTTTTGTCTACTCACTTCACTATTTTTATGTCGCTTTTTGATTTTTTATTGCACGCGTATTATTTCTCTTATTTCCTATTGTTTCTTTTCTCTTTGTGCTCCATGGTCTCCCCCATGCGAAACCCTTTTTGCAAGTATAAGTTTTCAAAGGTGGCCACCACTTCAACATTCCATATTCTCCTACAACTTATATGTTATTCGATATATGGTTACACATCTATTATTTTGATCCACATGCTTAAATGCTTTATCAGAACCACCTCAAAAGAGGGGACATTCATTAGGATATATTCTACATCTACAAGTAAATTTTTTGGTTTAAGCATAGGTTTCGTAGGGAATTCGTTCTTAGAAACATCTCCAGATACAAAAAAATTAACAAATTTTACATAGGTTCAAAACCGTTTATAGTGGTCAGGTTTGTATGGATGTTCCTGACCCTACCATACATGTATGCCCTGGGGACAATTACAATAAATTTTTCTATAGTTTCATAGTTTCACTTATGGATACAGTTTTTTTGATAATCTCAAACTCACTTGGTTGACATAGTTTAGAGAAATTTATAGAGGGTTGAATATTTCAGTTTCTCACACTTCATTACTTGGTTTTAACTACAACATACATGGTTTTGGGTCATGGGTACCTTCTCCATGATCATTAGATTCATCTTACACACTTCTACACAGTTGTGTGGCACACATGGAGAACATGCAGGCACCCATTCTCTTTTATATTTTGTGTCTATATATACAAAATTGGTCCTATATCAATTTGCAATGGTGTGTTCCACAGGGTTGTGGAAAATATCAAAGTAGCTAAGTTCTTTGTTAGTAATATTTTCTTTTCTCTTTTAAAGGGGAAGATATCAAGGCTACTAAATTTTTTGATGCACATTGTTCTTCCTTCGCACTGTGCTTTAATACCTCTCTCTTGTCCTCTCTCTACCTCTTATTTGGTGTTGGGTTGTATGCACTCAATACTCTGGTTTTTTTTTTAACACAATTGGGGACTGATTAACCCCAATCCTTGAAAAGTTCAAGAATACAATCCAAATCTCCAATTACAAGCAAGGACTAGGAACTCTTCCCTATATAAAACAAATCGATGTAATCCTTTAACATTTTGCATCTCTTTATTTAACTTGCTGAAAGTTAAAATTCTATATTTACATTTGAGTTATAGTTTAATTTATACTATGAACATTGACTACACTTTGTGTTACAGGTTTCACCATGAAGCATGCCAAGACCAACACATCTAGAAGACAAAAATTTCGAGCAAAGATAAAGCCTGTCTACACACTCAAGTATCATTTTTCTTTAAGCATGTAATTTTTATTTCATACTTAAAGGGGGGGATATAGACACTCAAATTTGACAATTTATCCTTTTGACACTATTGGTTATGATTGTGTTTCTTGGCTAAGATAAACACCCACATATTATCCCCATTTAGTACATCTTGTTATCTCTCTCCCAACTTGTTTATTCTACATATTGATGTGTTGTCACATTCTAATTTAAATACATAAAATGAGTACTTAACCCCTGCTCATCATGATGCAAATTCCATATTTCAAACCCATTGTCCCCTATCCAAAATCATACAGTAGGGTCAAGACATTATTTATGGTCTTGGATGACCTATACGGTCTTGAACTGACACATCTTCCAACTTCATTATCTTAGTTGGGTCAAAATCATGTGAAATGTCTCTATAGCCTCAATCTGAATCACGTAATTTATCTCTCCAACGTGAAATTATTTGAATATTTGAAATAAGCTCATTTTATGATGTCATTTTGAATATCATCCGGTGTTGAGAGTACCTCCATCCCAAGGAAGAGCAAGGGCCCACTCGACCAAGGCAATTGGAGGATTTACATTTCATGCATTCTCGTGGTTTTCTGATAAGTTTACATTTGAATGCTTATTTCCTTGCTTTGGTATATTTCCTTAATGCTATTTCAATTCAGAGTGTGTTATTTCAATTCTGCTCTTTTCAATTCAGTATGTGTGTGTTATTTGAATTTTTTTATCTTAATTTGGTATGTGCATTTCAATTCTAGTTAAAGTATTTCCTTTAAACACATTTTTATTACAACAACATTGTTTCAGTAGTTTAGCATTAAATTTCCGTAGATTAGAGGATAAGGGGAAACACACCAGCCAAAACCCCCCAAAAGGAACCACCGAACAACCAGCAAATAACTAAGTTACATAAGCCTTCATTACATACAACCTAGGACACACAAGCCCAGTTTTATAATGACACTAGAAGAAGAATTTGTTGGTTAAATGATTGGAGAATATAGCGACCCATCATTTTTGGCATCATTTTCGGGGACACCATAAGCACAACACGCCATTTTATTCACCTTAGATGTTATGGGTGTTAATGAAGTTAATCTATATAACCAGTAAAATTCCTAGGCCTTGTTTACACAACCAACCTTGATACACAGGCTATGAGACGTTCAATGGATATTTATAGCTCATAATATCCATGGAATATCTCCAAACAAAGCATAAATAGGGCACATTGAAAGTGACACTTAATATAATACAACGCTTAGTAGCCCTTCTAAACAATCTGCATCATTTTATCTAGAACTAGAACAACCTTCTGAGATGACGGACAACATGAATGATGAGGACCAACCATTGGGTAGAACATTTACTTATCCAATTTTCCTCAATGAAGATGAGGATGCACCCATGAAGAACATTTCTCCATCTATCCTCCCTATCTTTTGAGGAATGTCCACATAAGACCCAAACCAATTCTTATTTGAATTCAAAGTTCTTTTTCAGACATATGATTACAAAACAGAAAACCAAACACTCAAACTTTTCCCTTCCACCCTCAAAGACTCTGTTATGAGGTGGTTCATGGGATTATCCCCTAACTCCATTCATTCATGGGAGAACATGGAGACAACATTTTTGGACAAATATCAAGACTATTGTAGGGGAAGAGATAGGAAAGAAGAGATATTTCAGATAAACCAAAAGGAAGATAAAAATCTGGACAGATTTCTCTTTCTCCATAGGAGTGGTTATGAGTTACATTCAAAAATCACTAAGACCATTTTCCTTAAGGTATTTGATGAGGAAACCAAAGACTCCCTCCATCTTATGGGAGGAGGTGATGTACACAAACTCACCATGGCACATATTACTAAGTTATGTAGGAGTTACTGTTAGTGCGAAATCACAGCACTGCCAAATGAGTTATAAGGTATGATTTTCTAAGGCAGACTCATCTGGTGTGATTGCATAACATGGGACCATCTCTCAAGTTATGGGACTTTAGGACTTGACATGGCCCTCCAGAAAAATCTGGATTCTTCTTCCTGATCCTAATGCTAAACTACTCCTAATGCAGAAATGACGTCTAACTACACCTATCCTAACAGTGCCAAGGAGACAGGGAGAGAGAAAGTGCACAAAGAGGGAAATCCTACACTAACGAGGTGATAGCACCAAGAAAAGGGAAGTGTTGGTCACAATCTCAGTTTCCTGAAGTGGAGAGATATGAGCAGAGGAGAGAGTGGACAAGATGCACCACAGACCAGAGATAGATCTCACACAGAACACCACTTCAAAACCCATTAAACACAGCTCTCATGACCTGTAACAAACATCAGAATATGCATAGTATACCTTGCAATGACGAGTGGACAAATGCATCACAAAATAGATTTTATTGCTCCAAAAGTTCACACAGTATATCGTTAATGGGAAAGAGGCAAGAGAATGCCATTATAGAGCCGTGAAAGAAGGTTCAAACTCCATTTTCGACCCTGGGGAAGAAAAGAAGAGGGGAGTCATAGAAGAAGAATGAACAACAACCTTACAATGAGCCCCGACCCTTATTTTATAGATGTAGCAAAGAGGGAAGAAGAAAAAGGTAGGAGACTTGATTCGAAACTCAGCTACTAGCCGACAATACCGCTGCAAATCCTACCCACGTTCCGTCGAGCCTGGTTCCCCACGCTTATGTATCATATGAGAGAGGATGGCAGACCAAAATCTCAATATCCGGGTAGTAGAAGCCATCAGATCCCGCACTAATGGAGTGGAAGACGCTTTCCAGACTTTCTCTTTATTCTGCTCTTGATTTAGCGTCGTGCCGACACGTGGAGGCTTCCTCTTGATCTCTATACTTAGTCATTTTTTGAGCCTGTTCTGAGCCGTTTTTCAGCCTGAAGACTTTAAATCTTTGCCCCTTTCTTTTCCTTCTTTCTCTTGGATCTTTTGACACTGCTTCTCATTCCTAACCCTACTATTCTATTTCCAAGCCCGCTTGTAGCCCGTTAAAAAGATTAAGGCTCAGATTCACTCGATAGAGTTGTTTCTTCTCCTGCTTCATGCACAGGGTTGTTTAATCTTTTGCAGGCCTCGCCACTCCATTATAGATCCCCTCTGTAACTTTTTTTGTCATCCTGGAAGGTGATCTCATGGGTCTGAGTCATCTCCTTCATAATTTCCTTATGTGCAGGACTTGTCTTTGACCAAATTTTCCCAGGGAGCGAATTTGGGATAACAGTTACTCTAGAACAAAAGGAAGTTTAAGGTGAATAAAAACATCAAAGAATGCCCTAGATACCTCAAAACTTCTTGAGGAAATGGCTAACATGAAAATAGACATCCTGCCACAATTGACATCAACTATAGCTAGGATGAAAGCCATAACAATGTTGCAAAGAAACATTTAGGTATATATTGTTCTAAATGCAAAAAGAGACATCCTTGGAGAGAATTCCCTTTAGATGTCATAGACATGTGTTTGATTTGTGATGTCTCTGATTGTGATACCAACCATTGCAATCTCCTACCTTGACTGAAAGAGATATTAAATGTTATAGCTCAATCAAATGCAGAGGTAAACTTCATGTAGTGATCAAATAATGAATCTGGCTATGCCCCTCGACCTGCTCAGAACCCATTGATGATGTCATGGCCCAATCAGGCTCCTCCACTAACTTGGGGACAACCTGAATGGGCACCACAAAATTGGGTAGCCTATCCATAGCCACCACTATGGGTACCCCCATATAGTTATCAAGGTTGGGCACCTCTAGCTACTATACCACCATGGAAAAACCAACAATGGGCACCTCAGCAAAATGGTAATCAACCAAGAAGTTTTACACAACAACAAAAATATTTAATGCCCCCACCACAATAGAATTATCAACAAGGGAAAGTAGAACAAACTCAACTTCCATCTCCTCCTATCTCGAACCCCAAAAATCAACAATCAACTTCAATTAATGAAGTAGGATAGGGTGAGATGATGTTGATGAATTTCATTAATAATGTATAGCTTAGGTCTGGAAAGACAGTAAAAAATCATCTTATTGTTATAATTGACTTACCTGAGGAAAATGAGCATAAAACAAAGGAAAATGAGGAAATACCTAAGGAAAATAAGGAAACTAAACATGTTTCACATACATGAGCCACTAGGAACAAAAATGTGCATGAAGCTCCATTCCTTGAGCGGTTGAGAGAATCAAAGAATAAGGAAGAAACAACACTAGTTTAGGAGTTGAAAAAGATGAACATTGAGGTATCGCTTCTGAGAGAAATACAGGACATTCCAAAGTTAAATCAGACCATTATAGGCCATTGCATGAAAACACCAGGAAGGAAGAGGAATTACCCAAACATAGTCAAAGTGGAAAGCTTCTTTCACCAAAATATGGGGATCTTGGGAGTCTGGTTATTACTATTTTTGTAAATGGTCATTCAATATCCAATGTATTCGTAGATCTAGGAGTTGTTATCAATGTTATTGTTATCCCAAATTTTCCCCCTGGCAAATTTGGTTAAGAAAACTCCTGCACATAAGTACATTATGAAGGAAACGACTCAAACCCATGAGCTCACATTCCAGGATGACAAATAGGTTATAGGTGGGCTTGGAAATGAAGGAGAAGAGTCATCAGAGAGAGCCACATGTCCTAGCGGTGCTTCTCAAAAGATGAATCCAAAAAGGGAAGCCCAAACGAGTGTCAGGCTGTCATGTGGCCCTGGTAGGTGAAAAATGGAGAAACGTCTTCGAGCCTTTAATGTAGGATCTTCTTGTTCTTCAATTACCATATCCGATTCGATTCGATCCGTTGGGTAACCAGAAGCGACATATTGTGGGTGGATTTGCATAAGGTATTGATATTCAGTAGTTGAACTTTCAAAGTGAGATTTGATGCATATCCCAGTGTGGTTGAAACAGGATTCGAATTTTCTCTCTTCTCTCTCTTTTCTTTCTATATATACTGTAACACTTCTTGTTTGAGAAGGAGAGACATTCTAGGCATAGAGAAACTCTATCAAATTTGTTTCTTGATGCCATTTTTAAGCAACGAACCTTCTCCCACGCCCGGCAAATGTATTTGTGCCTCTATTCCAGAAATGTAATGGTCTATGCACCTTCTAGAGCAATAAAAACGTGTTTTTGTGGTGTTCTTCAACCCTTTGCATCATTTTGTTGTTTCTTCATGCCTCTCCCTTCCAGATTTGTTTTTATGTGCATGTATTTCATGTTTGTAGGTGCAGAATGTTGTGTTTCATGGATTTTAATGGCGAATTTGAAGATTTGAGTTGTGTTACTTCTGTCTGACCTCCCTCATCTCCATTTTCTCGGTTTATTTCTCCCTCAATAGAATATCTCGCTTCCTTTGTTGGTGTATCACCGCTTTAGTGTAGGCTCTATTTTTCCCTCTTTCTCTCTCCTTGGTTCCTTGGAATGGTTAGATTGGGTTAGATTTAGTTTTCCTGCACTATATTAGCTCGTGGCAGGTAGTTTAGGAAGAGGAACCAGCCTTCTCTGGAGGTTCATTCCCATTTGCAGTCCCACAACTTAGGGAATGATCCAATGTTATGAAAATCACACCAAATGACCCTGCCTTAGAAAATTAGATTTTTAGAACTCATTTGGGGGTGCTGTGATTTTGCACTAACAGTTTTGACATGCCTAGTGGCACAGGTATGAAGCACCTTACCACTTCATCTTAACAGGTTGATGTGTTCATGTTAAGGGTCAGCTTTTTGAGGCACATACAAGCACATCTGGTGACTCCATCTGGCCAAAAACCCATTCTCTGAGTTGCAAACCTTTTCCATCCATTTCTACTCATTTTCATCCATTTTCTTCTTTCCATCTCTTTCATTCTTTTCTATTCCATGAAGTTGTACAATCATGACTTCATTTCCATCATGAAATTCACATTTACAACAACATCAGATCATTCTACCTCCCATATGATTTACAACTCCTTCAAATCATCATTATGAGCAGGTTTAGATTCAACATGTCTATCCCTATGAGTAGAAGTGCCAAAATCAGTTTGGCTATGGGGCTTTCCAAGAATAGGGATATGCATGCAATGAAGACAATCAAATGCAAGATGATGATCTGCTGGAGAAAATTCAAAAAAAGGAGACTGGCATGGTTCAATCAAGGGCAACAACTCGAATGATGGCTTTCAGAATTGGTTGTAGGGCACCTTTTCCATGGGAAGGCCCTTTTCCAAGACACTACAGCCCTCAGGAGAATCTGGACTTCATAATTGAGATGTTGCCCCAACTTTCACAATGGACTAAGGAGATAGAAGCATATGAGCAGAGTCTGAATCAACCTTGTCAATGGGTAAGTCATTCGGCAGTTCCTTGTATTTCTTCTTCTTCATCTCAAGCTTTACCATTTCAACAATGTCAAGTTATAAACCCATCAAAGGTTGATCCAGTTGTGAAAACCATCCCTCCATCCCCTAGTCTTCCATCCCATCTCAGATTTTCTTCCCTCTTCTATTCCAAATCCAAATCCCCTCCACAAGAGCCAAAAGAAACACCTTGCCCTCCAAAGAAATAATAAGTTCCATCCTTCCCACCACCACAAACAATTGCACAAATGGTTGAATCCTAACCCAATCCTCCTCTTGCTTTCCCAAGCCCATGTTGGGAAGACACTGAACAATCCATTCAAGGAGAACAACAAGAAGAGGAGCCCAACAGAAAAGAAATGATAGACAATCTGGAGAGTTAGGCTACCAAATTTGGGTTTACAAAGATCCCCTTAATGATCAAGCCAATAGAGGAGGTCAAGATTGAAGACGCAATGGTGGTTAGGACTGATTTTGTTGCAGTAGAAGAAGAACAAGGAAAGGAAGAAGATCAGGTATCAAGTTGCTCAGAGTTTAGTGTCCACAATGGCACTTTGCATGAGAGAAATGCTGATCCAATTCAAGTTGCACAATCAGCCAAGGAAGAAGAAGAACACTCAGCTCAAAGTATCATTGGTAAGGAGTAAATGGATGAGACCAAATCGGATTTTGTAACAGTAGAAGAAGAAGGCATCATTGATAATTTCTTGCTTTCATTTGAAGGGCCTATTTTGGTTGATGAATCCATCATGGAGGAAAATTTTAAAGAAGACATGGCTGTCCTAAACACTCCTCTAGAGCAGCAGTTATCCAAGGGCAAGATGGTCTTCAAACAGTAGAGGAAAGAGAAGTTTCTCCAAATCCAAAATAAGAGGAACACTTAACAGATGTGGAGGAGAACATTCATTTACAGTATTCTGCACCTTATAGCAACCTTTTGGGATCAATTTTGGGAGATTCAAATCTTCCATGGTCTTCACAAGAAGAGGAAGGGAAAGAACAGAAGAGTTTCACCACTTCTTCCGTGCCATTGATTCAGGAGGATCTGCAAGAGGACTCCATTTTCAGAGTTGAAACTCAAAGCTATGGGCACATCAAATAGATCATACCTTTCCCAATCAGGTATTTGTCTTCATTGAAGCCAAAGGAGAATCCACAACCAGTCATTTCCATTTCAGGGCATGAGAATGAGCTACAAAGCACCAAGGATCAGTTGTCATACCTCTTCAATCCAAATGCAGAGAAACTAAAAGAGGTATTGGTTTTGTCTTCAGTTGATACTTTGGTGATTTGGGTGGAAGATCAGCTTGTAGTTAGTTTTTCACTCATCTAACCAGCCATGTTTAGTGCCAAATTAGTTGCATGGCTTCCATTTTTTAGGAAGGGAAGCTATTTCTCCCTACCAGTTGCAGGCTTTATTTGAGCTCCCTTTGCTCTTGGTTAGAGTAGTGTAGGTCGGTTTGTTTTCAGCAAAAGAAGTGCTTTTGTGCACTCCACATATCCCACTTGGGGTATGTATGATTTTTAGTTTGTACATAGTTTTTAGTGCTGTTGTTTTGCTCTTGCACAGTCTATTTCAGTTGGCTTTTGGTGAAGTTCAACTCCAAGTTCAGTGGGTTTCCAAGAGGCTCATAGGTCAGATATTCAAAAGTTCATATCAGTTTTGTGTTTATCAGCAGACTCCATGCCCAATGGATGCTTCAAGGCCACTGGTTTCTTCATCTAGCAGGCAGATGTCCCTGTGAGTCGCCAAATTGTTATCCATATTTCACCCCTGGGAAAACTATTGGATCAGTCACAACCCCACACAAAAATAATCATAGAAAACATGTTTAAACCTTGTAAACTGGTTGCAGAGGGACTCTACAATGAAATAGCAAGCTCAGAAATGAAGGAGCAGTGTTGCAGAGAAGCCAAGAGAAAGAAGGGGAAGAAATGGCGATCAAAGCCCTCATGCTCGAAACCTTTTAGGAAAGACTCCAAAATCGAATAAGTATGGAAGAGCCAGTAGAGGGAACCACATGTCCTAATAGCACCCCTCCAAAGGTGAATCCAAAAAAGAGAAGCTCAAACAAGTGTCGTATCTCCACATGTCTCAGGATGAAACGTAGGCAGGGGAAAATGGTCAACCAGAGTCAAAAGGCGGAGCTTCAGGGCTGCGGGGGTTTCTGAGTTTTACATTTCGCGAAAAGGAGAAAAGGTAAATTATAGACCCACAAACCTGATTTTTTCTCTAATCTAACTACCATGTGTCCCATATCAAACGGGACTCATTTTTCAAGTTTTTTTCCCGGCCTCCTGTACGGACCTGATACAAACTTCGAAGGGGCATATCTTTCGACTCAATGCTCGAAATATTGTAAATCTAACACCATTGGAAAGATCTCGAACTCGATCTACTCTATTGTTTCCTCTTCTTTCAAGGTGTCGAATTAAGGATTCATGCAGTAAAGATGGATTTGGGGGCATATTTTATCAGAAACATTAACAGCAGTGGTTGAGCTTCAACCTAATTTTCCCGCTTCCCCCTCTCTTTCTTCTCTCTGATCAAATCTATAAATAAGGGGGTAGGATTCATTGTAAAGGGTTGTTCATTCTTCTTCTCTGCCTCCACTCTTCTTTTCTTCCCTAGGGTCGAAAATGGAGTTTAAACCTCCTTTCATGGCTCTGTAATGGCATTCTCTTGGCTCTTGCCCACTAATGATGTACGGTGTGAACTTTTGGAGCAATAAAATATGTTTTGTGATGCATCTGTCCATCCTTTACTTATTTTATTGTCTCTCCTCGCCTCTCATCATTGCAGGGTATATTATGCATATTCTAATGTTTGTTGCAGGTCCTGGGAGTTGTGTTTAATGGGTTTTGAAATGGTGTTCTATGTGAAATCTATCTCTAGTCTATGGTGCATCTTGTCCACCCTCTCCTCTGCTCACCTCTCTCCACTTCAAGCAGCTGAGATTGTGACCAGCACTCCCCTTTTCTTGGTGCTATCACCTCGTTAGTGTAGGATTTCCCTCTTTATGCACTTTCTCTCTCCCTGTCTCCTTGGCATTTTAAGGATAGGTGTAGTTAGACGTCATTTCTGCATTAGGAGTAGTTTAGCATTAGGATCAGGAAGAAGAATCCGGCTTTCTCTGGAGGGCCATCTCAAGTCCACAAGTCCCACAGATTAAGAGATGGTCCCATGTTATGCAATCACACCAGATGAGTCTGCCTTAGAAAAGTAGACCTGTAGAAATCATCTAGGGGTGTTGTGATTTCGCACTAACGATTATAACAACAGATATGTTCAATTTGTTTTCTTTAACAAAATTACAGCCAACCAATATCATTCTTCAATTATCAGATCAATCTATTGATGTACAAAATGGAGTGATTGAGGATGTAATGGTCACGGTTGAATCTTGGGAGTATCTTATCGATTTTATGGTCTTATAGCCTAAAGCTCAAAATTTGGGATACCCGGTCATATTAGGGAGGACCTAGTTAGCTATTTTTGTTGTGTACATTGATTGTAGTTAGGGAAAAATGACTATTTTGAATGGGAAAAAAGAAAAGAATATTTCACTTTATGCTCTTGCCCAACCATTTGTGGATGTTTTTGACCATGTATGGGTTGATTTTTCAAATACTAACAATATGAATTCTTCTTATCTGGCCATTATTGTAGTAAAAAATCATATGGAATAAATTTTTGACTCATACACCATGTTTGAAAAAGAGGACACTGCAGCTATGGAAACCAGAACTGTGGCTACGGAAATTCAAACCAAGGCTACAGAAACCACTGTTTCAAGTTCAGTGGATAATATCACTGAGGTAAGTGACATTTTTAATTGGAAATTGTGAATAAATCTACGCTTATCATGAAGAAAATATAGTCATTGATTTCCAATGTCCTTTATCCAAGGTTTTTGTCCCTTGAAAACGTGACATATTTTGCATATAATACAACCTCACGTTTCTCCCTTGAATTATTCAATTATTGATGCAAATATTATCTATTTTGAAATATAATAAACAAGTGACTGTTGATATAGGAAAATAGTTTAACATTGGTAACAATTTAAGAAGTCAGCCAAGAGACTAGAGTTGTAGAAATATTAAGGAATAATTCCAAATATTTTTCTTAGGATTATACAAACAATGAAAGGGATTCATCCAATAATCTGCACTTACCATATTTATACTAAGAATGTTAAAACCTTTTAGATAGCCACAATGAAGAATTATTCCAGCACTTAGAGACATTGTGAAGAATGAGATAGAAAAATTGTTGAAGTTAGGACTCATCTATCCTATATCTGATAGTTAAGTGGGGTATCACCGTTAGTTATAGTTCCTAAATAAAAATGGTACGTGGAAAATTTTCATAGACTATAGGGAGCTTAATAAAGCCATCAATAAAGATTACTTTTCCCTGCCTTTTATTGATCAAGGTTTTAGAAAATTTGGCATGCAATAAATATTTCTCCTTCTTGGATGGCTTCAGTGGGTATAATCAAATTGGCATAACACTTGTTGACTCAAGATAAAACAACCTTCACTTAACCCTGGGGTAAATTTTCATACAGAGTTATACCATTTCAGATTTTTAATGACACATGCTACCTTCCAGGGGGTATTTTTGGCTATTTTTGCAAATCTCACAAATGACTGTGTTGAAGTTTACATGGATGACTTTACTATCCAGGTTTTAACTTTTGATGAATCTTTGAACAAAATTGAAAAAGTAATTAACTATATGAGATCAACACTAACTTTCCTTGAGTCATTAAAAATTTTCTTATAATGGTTTATCATGGAATTGTCTTAGGTCACCATATTTCTTACCCAAGGTATACACGTAGATCCTGAAAAGATTGAAGTAATTACTAAACTTCCTACACAAAAAAATCATACTGACATTAAGAGTTTCCTTAGCCATGCAAGATACCATAGGTGGCTCATAAAATATTTTATTAAAATTACTTGCCCCCATGTTTTCCTTGCTAAAAAAATATTGTGTCTTTGAATGGTCTCCTCAATGTCAATAGGATTTTGAAGTTATTAAAGATAAGTTAACCACTACTCCAGTTTTGAGAGGACCCAATTAGGGAAAACCTTTCCATATTCACACTGATGCTTCTAACACAAAAATGGGAGTTATTCTTGGACAAAAGGATGAAGAAGAACAGATGTATGACCATCTATTACATCAGCAAAAATATGACCCCAACAGAGAGGAATTATACCACTATGGAAAAATAATTTTTAGATGTTGTTTACTCTCTGAACAAATTCAGACATTATATTACTGGTTATAAAATATTTGTATACATTGGTACCATTCAGCCATAAGATATTTGATGAATAAACTAGTAGTGGGGGGAAAAATTATTAGATGGTTACTCTTGTTGCAAGAATTTAACTTGACTATTATTGATAAGCCTAGTAAGGCTAATGTTGTTGTTGATTTCCTTTCAAGATTGAATTTTTCAGGAGAAGAAGAAGCAGTCCAGGACCACTTTCCCAGATGAGCACTTGTTTGTAGTATCAACTCAGCCTCCATGGTTTGTTGATCTTGTAAATTACCTAACTACAAGGAAGTTTCCAGCCTACTTTACCAATAAGGAATGAATGAGATTAGTTAAAAATAGTTCAACATACAAATGGTGTAATGGAATTCTATTTAAATGTTTTCCTGATATGGTTCTTTGTAGGTGTGTTTGAGAGGACGAAGTATATGACATACTGACGAGCTTGTCATGATGAGCCTGGAGGAGGACATTACTCAGTAAAGAGGAAATTCACAAGGTCCTTGGAGCTGGGTATTATTGGCCCTCTCTTCACAAATCTGTCAAGAAGTACATGTGGCAGTGTGATGCATGTCAGAGAATGGGGAAGCCTACGTTGTCTACTGAGATACCCCTCAATCCTCAGTGCTGGTATTATGACCATTTGAGAAGTGGGGAATTGATTTTAGTTGGACCATTTGATCCCCCATCCCATGGGAAAGAGTATCTATTGGTGTGCACTGATTATGTCATGAAATGGGTTGAGGTTCAAGAATTGGCATCTGCCAATGAGGATGTTGTAGCTGAATTTTTGTACAATAGGATTATGCTGAGATTTGGTGCCCCTAGAGCCATCATCTCTGATCAGGGACCTCAATTCATGTCTAACATGATTGAAGCCTTCCTGGAGATCTACTGAATCAAGCATCCTAAATCATCACCATACCACCCCCAATCCAATGGGCAAGGTGGAAGTCACAAACAGAGAGCTGGAGAACATTTTAACCAAAGTTGTCAATGTAGACAGAAAGAACTGGGTACCAAAACTCCCAGAAGCGGTTTGGGCCTACAACACAACCTGGAAGACTACTACTGGTTTCTCCCCCTATGAACTAGTGTATGGGAAGAAGCCCTATTTCCAGTTGAGTTTGAATTGCATACTTGGAGGACAACAATAAAATTTGGAATTGAGCTAGACGAAGCACAATGTGAGAGAGTAATGCAACTGAACAAACTGGATGAAATGAGGATGGAGGCACAGCAAAAAAACTGAAATTCTTCAACACCAAAGGAAATCTTGGCATGATGCTCATATCAAGCATATGAAATTTAATGAAGGAGATTGGGTCTTACTATTTTACTCAAAGTACCAACAGTTCAAAGGAAAGCTGAGGACAAGATGGTTGGGACCCTACCAGATCAAAAAAGTTTTTTATAATGGTTCTGTGAGACTACTTCCAATCGATGGAGATAGGAGAACTCTTCTGGTGAATGGACATAGATTAAGGATGTATCAACATCCATTGGATAAAGAAACCTTCAAAAAAGATATGTTGCTATGCAAAGGAATGAATTCAATGGAGGAGCTTGGCTCTTCCCGCCAGGAATAGTTGTTTTTTAAAATTTAAATAAAGGGAGATGATCATGCTTTTGATATTCTTCCCCTTAGATTGTAGTTTTTTTGTTTATGCTTTCAATAAAGGTTAGGAATGCTAATTTTTAGAATGTACATTGATCACCCTTATTCTATGAGCGTAGGACATGGAATTCTATGGATATCGGGGAGTTGAGATGATAGGGGTAAGTGCATTTTTCTTTTCTACAGATATTAGCTTTTGAAGCACTCCCCCCTCGCATTTATTTAACATGAATTAAATCAAACACAATTCTCAATGCATTTATTGGGGATATAAATCAAAATATCATGTCACGAAGTGGGGTGTAATGAGCAATAATGATCAAATATATCGCATGTGTCACATTTCTATGAAAAGGATGGGTGGCTTTGTGTGAAGGACAAGTGGCATCATCATTCATGATGATAGGACGTGAGTTGTGTGATGAATTAAATCTTTCCATACGGAACTAGTCCTATCAAAAGTTTTTCCACCGCCAAACTTGCACCGACTCACTGCCAATTAAGAGTTTAGAAATAATTCAAACTTCCAATGTCACTGTTGCATGCAATTGCTCTATTACTCCGCGGAAGATTTCACCATTTTTCTGAAGTTTTATTCAACCTTGATTTAGCTATGGGGCAGAAAAATAAATCTGAACTAGATTCTCTAGAGCCACTACTGCAAAATGTTGCTATTTCTCAGGTATTTCATGACGTAGGGTGGTTAGATTTTATTAGAAAATTTGAGGGTTTTGACGAGTATTTGGTTGATGAGTTCTTGATAAACTTTGAGGCAACCTGTTCACGAATTGGGGGAAAAATAATTGAGATAAGTAGTCAAATTGTTGCTGACCTATCTGGCTTGCTCATATTTTGGTCTCAAAGTTGTGACTAATGCCCCACTCAAGGATTTAATACCACTGTTCCATGAAGAAGGAGAAGCTCCTCCAAAAGTGATCCTTACTTCCTTTGGTACTCAAAAAGGAATTTGGTGGGAGAGTTTTCCTGGTCTTTGGAAGGAGGTAGCCAAGTGGGTCAATAGATATTTTATCTGTGATGGACAGTTGTTTGTACTTGGAGGAGATTCATTAATTTTTTTGACTCATCTAAAGAGGGGTCACACAAACCCTGAACTCAGGGTTAATTTACTAAAATATCTCACTGACGTGGTCATCAAAGTGGGACAAAAGTAAAAAAATGGAGGTGGTAAGGCTGCATTGAAGCACCCAGGGACTTATCCAATTAATTTTTTCACATCAGACTTTCTACAAGCTGAAGTGGAAGATTGAAAGAATCAGTGCAGGGGAGAGTTCAAAACAAAATAAAATCAAGAAGGAACCATCTCCCAGTGTTCAGCCTAAGCTCGAGTCGACTCCTCACCCTTCAAGAGAAACTATGGAGGAATCTTCTAGTAAGGATAACCCGTCCTTTGTGCCATAAGTTTCCAAAGGTAAAAATACCCTACCATTCCATTCTTCTATGACGTTGTGACCAAGAAGGTCTTGTACCTTACAAAGGCCTGAAGTTTCCCAACTAGAAATGTTTCATGAGGATTCTGCTCCTATTTTGGAAGAAAAATATGAGGTTGGTACTTTGTTCCACCCCTATTGAAGAATCAAAGGATGATGAATTCACAACAACCATTCTTACAGTCGCAGTGCCTGACTTACTGATATACTAGACATTCCTTCCACTCTGGAAACTGAGTCTATAGCTCTGGAAATGCCTGCAGCACTGGAAACACAGACTAGAGCTTCAAAATTTATTGCAATGGAAATTGGTGGTCAAGAACCACATGGAGATGATGTGCTGAGGTGTTACCAGGATGAAATTTCCTCTTTGAAAGAAAAATTGAAAGGTATGCAAGAAACCAATTTGTCTTTTACAAACTAAGTTTACACAAAGGACTGTAGAGAAAGTTAGGGAAATTACTACTTTAAAGGTAGAAGTTATCAATCTCAAAAGACAAAGGGATAATGGTCTGAAAGTATGGAATGATTTAACCCAGTTATCTCTTTAGAATAAAGAATTGAAAAAGGAAAATAAAAATATTAAAGAAGAGATTGAGACCAGTATAAGTGATAAGAAAATTTTGGAATCTATTGTGGACTTTGTTTTTCCTTTGGTCTGTAAGCTTCTTTCTTGTAGGAAACCCTCCTCGTCTACAACATGTTTGTTCAAGAACAATTTTATGCTTGGAAATTGATGAGAATGTGCAGTAAAGAACCTTGGGAGGCCCCTGATGGTAAAAATTTCTTAGGAATTTATCAAAATTGTACTCCTGATATCCAAAATCTATTGTGTGAATTTTACCTTCATAATATGTTGGTCACCAATGTGCCTGATTTCCTCATTAATTTGTTTGTGGGAATTTTAGTTGAAGGATTTTCAGTCATTTCTTAGAAACCAAATTATATGGAATGAAAAAACATAGTTATTTAATCAGACATCATGAACCATAGGTTTCTACATTAGGCCTACCCATCACAATGATGTGTCCATGAAGAAAAATTTCAGATCTCTTTATTATCAATCTGGCATTGGAGAAAATACTTCAAAGGTTTTACAAAAGTGTGTGCAATATTTTGAAGTTTACAGTCGATAGCATTTTGGTGAGGCATTACAAGCTTGTGATAAATGATGGGATACACTGAATCTTTCCATTGAAGAGAAGGGAAGTAATCTCCCCCAAAATCTCAATTGGAGCATGAGGAGAGGAGATGCACTTATTGCAATTATCCAGTAGTTTTCTGAGAAGAATGAAAAAGGGTACAATGATGAGTGGATTGGAATACAAGTGAGACCACCTCTTCTTCTGAGTCCCATGACCACTTGGCAGAACAATGCTACCCAATCACATGATAGCTTCATAGCATGGGTAGAGGTTATTTCAAACTCTCAAGGATGTAAAGGGACAAAGAAATTGTATGCATATCAATTTGAAGAATATGACATGGCACAACAACTTAGCCAGAGAGTAGGACAAAGATAAGTTTGCATAGGGACATGCAAAAGGTAAAGTGTAGGGGAGATGATGAGTGCATTATTTGAATTATTATATCATCTATGAGGTTATTGATTTGTTCTTAAAACATGTTAATTAGTGCATGGGGATGCTTTATATAGTTATATCCTAGTAAAGTTAATGCATTTTCTCTTGTTCTTGTTTCATGCAAACTGTTGACCATAGAAATTCCCACTAATCACCTCTATGAGTAAATGTGGTGACATGTACATGATAATAACGAGCATTTACTGCCAATTCTAGAATTTTTAATCAAGGAGGCCGAGTCTGTAGCCATCATGTCATCATGGAGGAATTTTTCCACAAGCCTACAAACATGAATCCTATTTTTTGGCATTATTGTAGGATTTCAATGAAACATTAATGAGGTTTTTAGTGGATGAATTCATTGCCTATAGTTATGGCACATTGTGTAACTGACTATGTCTATATATAGACATATTCTTGAGAACAATTTAGTAGTTAGTTGATAATAGCAGTTTACAGTACAGTGATCTACCAGTTAGTATTTACTTTGCAATGTTATGTTGAGCATGTCTTAGAACTTATTCAAATTAATATAGCTGATGCCATTTTGAATATCATCTGGTGTTGAGAGTACCTCCATCCCAAGGAAGAGAAAGGGCCCACTTGACCTAGGTGATTGGAGGATTTACATTTCATGCATGCTTGTGGTTTTCTGATAAGTTCACATTTGAATGTAATTACTTATTTCCTTTCTTTGGTATATTTCTTTACTATTATATCAATTCACTAGTGTGTTATTTCAATTTTTCTATTTTCAATTCAGTATGTGTGTGTTATTTGAATTCTGTTATCTTAATTCGGTGTGTGCATTTCAATTCTAGTTAAAGTATTTACTTTAAACACATTTTATTACAACAACATTGTTTCAGTAGTTTAGCATTACATTTCCATAGATTAGAGGAACAAGGGGAAACACACCAGCCAAAACCCCCCAAAAGGAACCACCAAAAAATTGAGTTGCATAAGGCTTCATTGTATACATCCTAGGACACATAGCCCTGGTTTTATAATGACACTAGCAGAAGAATTTGTTGGTTAAATGATTAGAGGCTTCAACAAAGACACATGTCCCACCATTCCGAGTTAGAGAATAAGTGCAACCTAATTTCCAAATTTAATTGTTTACACAATATAGAATAAACCAAAAATAAGAAGAAAAAAACCCATTAAGTATTTTTTATTTTAAAGTGATTTTCAAATTAATTCAACAAAAGAATATTGTTTACAAACTAAAAAATAGCTAACAATATTGTTAAAATAATGGTACGATTACAGTGAAGAAAACAAATTTTTAAATATTGAGTCTACAAATCCCATGAATCTCTCTTTTCAACCTGGAAAATAAAGCCTTCATATTACCCTACTTAAATGTCAGGAGTAATGTCATGCTTGTAAAAGATAAATTCTATTCAATTTTGTTTATAAACTAGAAATCACACATGAGCAATGTGATGTGAACACCGAAAGGGGAAACGAGAGAGGTAACATAGACACGGGAAAGGCGATATCAAAAAAGAGCCACGATTAAAACAAATAGTGAAACATCAAATATATGGATGAAATATAGTATAAGAAAAATATCTAACATTACATGTTTGTGGGGAGAGCTATAGTATGAAAGTTTAAGGAGTTACAAGGGGGCTAGAAGGGAGGAAGGGTAGGTGTTGTCAATCACCCAAAATTGTGTGTAATTTTTCAAATTTTTGGTAAAGTGACTCCTATGGTAAATTAATTTGTCTTTGTGAATTCTTATGAAGGAGAAATGATCCCAACAATTAGTCAATTTCAAGCACTTTGAATTTTTTTCTCTTCTTCTTTGTATTGCAGTAATTTCAGCTTTTGGAAGCACTTGTGTCCCTAGTTCTTCTGAACTGTTTGTTCTCTGCATCTCTGCCCTTACAGCATTGGTCTTGTCTCCATTTGTGTTGTAGATGTTTCATCTTTCCTGAAAACCCGTGGCCCTTGTGCTTCCCGAACGTCGGTTCTCCGCACCCTCGTGTTCCCCGCATTCATCGTCGACCTACAAATCCTCTCTCCAAAATTTTCTAAGTTCCATTTATACTGCGAACATTGCAAGTTTCTGAAGAACTCGTGTCCCCATGTCCCTTGGACCTTATGTGCATCGTCAACCTGATTTTTCTGCACTTGTCTGAATTCCAGTATATTGTGGGGTTTTCAGCCTTTTGAGGAACTTTTGTCTTGCGTGCACTCTGGCCTTCTATTCACCGCAAGCCCGCTTTTGCCACACATTATAAGCCTTCTCTATGCTGCGGATATTTCAGTGTTCCACATCTCTAGCGTCTCTTATGGCTTTAGGCCTTCTATGCTCCATATCTCCATCATAATCACACTATGAAGGGTAAAGCCGGCTAACTATGTCTTGAGTCACTTTGTTCCCTGTAATACACTAGAACCCCTCATTTAATGCATCCAACTGACTTTTCCTCGAACATGGTAATATAAAAAGGGTTGAAATGGGTAATTTCTACCATCGCAAGTTACAGATTGAGTCATGTACATTCCATGCCCATGCCTCCCAATCCATTTTTAGCTGTATCTTGCACATTTCTTGGTCTTTTTCAAATTTTCAAACTACATTTTATTCTTGTGAGGAGTGTCTTGCCTCCTACAATTGAGGTTAGTTGTTATAAAGCTTCATGCGAGGGTTTTGAGGTTAAAATAATTCAATTCCCTAATTTACTAGCTTCCTTTAGAGTCATTATTGAATTTCCATTCTCCCAAGTGTCTGCATCTCAACCAGGCCATCATGAAGTATCACTATAGTGGTTATGAGCATATTTCATCCCTTGAGACCTCGGTGCCAAACATAAGAGACAGTGACATCCGGCATCTTGATTTCAATGAGTTCCAGGCTCAAATTTCTGATCAAAATCCTAATCTCGTTGCCCAATGCATCAAATATTGTGGAATTGTTCATGTCGACGGTTTTCCTACCTCCGTTCAATGTGTAAATACCATTCTTGCCTATGCATCTTGTTTTGATCCTGACTCAAAAGAAATTAGAGATCCGCAAGGACAAGCAATTGCTAAATTAGATATTGGATGCATAAATGTTGCTCTCATAATCCTTGTTGTTGTAGATTCAAACACTCTCACCATGACATAAGCCCAAGGCATGTTTGAACAAGACAAAGAGAATTAAAAATCAATGATATCTAAGTCTTGGTTTAAGGTCCCAAAGAAAGGGGTATCTAGATTGCCTAAGACTATATCCATAACTGAATTCAAAGAAGAATTATCAAATATCATCACTCTATTATCTAGAATCATGGCCATTCCTTCAACCAATGAGTTCCACTTTTAGATGTGCTCTTACATAAATATCATTTGTAAAGGAAAGAAGATTCTAAACTGGGGAGAGATCATTTGTGAGAACCTCAGGGAGAAACTAATCAATGTGCAACAGACCTAATTTTTATATATGACCTCATACTTGTTGTACACCATTGCAACATATAGGGTTTCGCTAGGAATTTATCCATTGGATGACAAGAATAATGGCCTAGTGTATGAGTATTACCCCTGATTGACTCTTGAAAACATCAAGCACCATTTACAATTATGCTTTTACAATGTACATTGTCAGACTCCTAGAAGGTAACACAATTAAGAGGTTTTTTGTTGAGGCAAAACAATTAATTTCCACATATGGCATCTATGTCATCCAATTCATGAGGTTCTCTTACATCATATTAACATCCTTTAAAGGAGCACCCCACAAACTTCCAATGTATTGCAATGACAAGATAGCTCTTGTAGAATTTTGTAGGAAACTAGACATGTTGCACAGAACATGCAGAGATAAGAAAATCTATGGCATTCGATTCCCAATTACTTTGGGTAATTATACTTGCAAGAATACACTTAATGTACAGAATGTGGAAAAGACAATTGTTGCATTCAAATTTTACTCTTATCATAAGAGGACTTGTTTTGACCTCAAGGGGTTCATTTCCAACAATCTCAGAATGGGTTTCTATCACTTGTCTGCTCTAGAAGATTATTTGGTAGATTGCTTAGATGATTATGAAGCAATAAAAAGTAGAGGATAAACAAAAGAATACAACAATAGAGTTTGGAGCAGTGAGCATTCCTAAATAACCTGCCAAAGAAATGCCTTCTTCTAGTATTGAAGCACCTACTCTAGAGATATTTGTTGCCCAAAATCTTGGCTCCATGAGCACATTTTCCTTGGGACCTCTTGTTACTCCACCTTCTAGTATCACCTTCACATGGGTTCATCCTTTCATTGATAACAGGAAGAGGAAGGCTCTCTCTCAAGTTATTGCACCCAAATTTGATGTTGTGGTTCCTTTCCTTGAAAAAAATCCAACACCCAAGAAGGCCAAGACTACTTCAAGGTTAGTATCAAGCTCAAAGGGCCAGCAATATCAGGAAGTTGCTAAACCATGGATAGAAAAAGGATGAAAGCGATTTGAATTTGGCTAACCTAGAGCTGACAAGGATTCCACTGGGTGAATCCACTCTTGAGAGTTGGGCTCACAATCTGAAAGAAATTGTATCCAAATTTATTGAGAGAGTTGAGAAAGGGAATAAAACACAAGAACAACTTGAGGAACAAGTGCAGACTCTCTCTGATTTTATCAAATCTCTTCTAGCAAGTGATAAGGTATTGGAACCTGCCCCTCTAGCCTTAATGCCTCCTCCTAATGTCCTTTCTGATGAAGAAGTAAAAACTATCAAGGACATTCATAAGCATATTGCTTATGGAAAGGAATTGGAGGCTATGATTGATGGGATGTTATTGTTTGGTTTGAATTTCATTGAGGAAGTGCACAAAACAAATGACAGCATCTCTATGATACAGCAGAAGTTTGACTCAACCATCATCAACTCTGAGAAAAAAATCAAATTAGAGACTAAATGGATACAAGATCTCAGGCTTGAACAACCTCTCCAAGAAATGGGCTTTTGGTGTGGAATGGAATATGAAAGTACTGGAGGAAGAATTGGATGAACTAAAAAATACGATACAAAAAGGAGAGGCCTTCAAAGCTGAAATATTGGCTGAGTTTCAGGATCTTTGATGCCAGTTTTTCAAGGAAATTTCTACAGAAAGAAATACAGTACAAGATATCAAGTAAAAATTAAAGGCACTTATTAAGCAAGATCTATTCAAACTTGAAACGGTAACAAGAGATAAAATGGAAGAGATCATTGCACTACGAATTGTGATCATTGAAGAAATAAACGGCATGTTGCAATTTGTAGACATGGGGAAAGAAATGGAAGATTGTTTGAGCAACGGGACAAATGCAATTACAAACACAACCATTCCCAAGGGCATGGAAATTGCTAGGGCATGGAAATTGCTAGAGCACTCATGAAATTCATGAATCATATTCTCAAAGTAAATATTGTAGCAGCATTCTCCTCAAGTGCTCCCTCGTCTAGTTCATAGGACCTTTCTTTTAGTTAACATATTTTAAAGTTGGCTTTATTATTAATGAAAGTGTAATTTGTAATTAAGGCCAGCTATGATTTATAATACATTTGATTAAGTGATAATGCTTAATTAAAATAAAGGGAAACTAAAAATACTTCGGTTGTAACCGTTAAAGTGAAATCATAGCACACCCAGATGATTTATGGATCTCCTTTTCTAAGGCAGAATCATCTGGTGTGATTGCATAACATGGGACCATCTCTCAAGATGTGGGACTTGAGGACTTGAGATGGCCCTCCAGAGAAATCCGGCTTCTTCTTCCTAATCCTAATGCTAAAATACTCCTAAGGAAGGAAATGCGACTATCTACTCCTAATCTAACAATTCCAAGGGACCAGGGGGAGAGAGAGTGCATAAAGAGGGTAATCCTACACTATCGAGGTGATAGCACCAAGAAAAGGGGAGTGTTGATCATCATCTCAGTTGCCTGAAGTGGAGAGAGGTGAGCAATGGAGAGGATGGACAGATGCATCACAAACCAAGGATAAAGTTCACACAAAACACCATTTCAAATCCCCATGAACACAGCTCCCAGATCTACTAATGAAACATCCAAAACATGCACAAAATACTCCAGAACGATGAGAGGCAAGAAGATGCAATGAAAACAAGAAAAGGATGGACAAATGCATCACAAAAATGAGTTTTATTGCTTCAAAAATTTACACAGAGCATCATACAAGAGTAAGAGGCAAAAAACATCATTTATAGAGCAAGGGAGGAGATTCAAACTCTTTTTCGACCCTGGGGAAGAAAAGAAAGGGGAGGTAGAAAAGAAGAATGAACAACAACTTTTACAATGAATGTTGCCCCTATATTTATAGAATTGATCTGAGAGAAGAAAAAGGGAGAGAGAAGTGGGAAAACATGGGTCGAAGCTCAACCACCACTATTAATGCCTCTGATAAAATCTGCCCCCCAAATCTGTCTTTACCGCATCAATCCTCGGTTTGGCGCTTTGAAGGAAGAGGACACAATGGAAATAGATCGAATCCGATCTGGTTGTTGAGACAAATGGATCCTGCATTGAAGGCCTGAAGACATTTCTTCATTTTATTTACCTAACCTCCTCAAAAACAAAGCCTCAAACCTCCATTACGCGGGCGAGGCCCAGATCTTTCCAATGGTGTCAGATTCGCAATATTTCAAGCCCTAAGTTGAAAGATATGCCCCTCAAAGTTTGTATCGGATCCGTACGAATGGACGGGGAAAACAGTTTGAAAATGGGTCCCGCTCTTTAATATGGGACACATGGCACCCTTTGGTTGGTTGGGGAGATGTGCTCCAACTTTTTCCTTTATGCCTTTTGAACGAAAGGCAAACTTTCACTTCTCTCCCGATGTCCCGCCTTGGTTTTGACTCGGGTCTATATGTTGACTTTCTCCCTCTTGGGTGGGTTCGCGGGTCTTTTTATAACTTTTACCCCTTTTGAGGCAAAGGGCGCAAAACTAACCTTTTCCCCAACTCCCCGCTTTCCCCTGGGACACATGTCACTCTAGCACTTTCTTGGGAATCTCTTTTCTATTTTACCCTAAAACAGCGTCCTTAGAACACTTGGAAGCTTCCACCGGCCTGTTAATGCTTTGACAATTCACCTAACTCTGCCCCCTTTGAGGACATGTGGAGGCACCGCGCATGTTTGCAAATCCAACCCAAAGCTTTCCTTTAGAGGAGCATCAGGTTGACACTTATCGACCTCCGTTGCTTTGTGGATGTTTCAACGGTCCTTACTTTTTAAACTTTGGGCTATACGTGGTGAGCTCGCGCTCATTTGGGTCTCCGCCTTTGGACTGACTCTTGTGGATGTGCCACACTAACACTTGGCACTCTCTGCTTGCACATTCATACTTAGCCAATTTTTTTAGGCCCGCCCTGTCCGCCTTTGACTCTGTTTGACCATTTGACCATGCCTTCGTTCTACCCAAGGACATGTGGAGATGTGGTGCTTGTTTAAGCCTCTCTATTTGGATCCATCTTTGGAGAAGCACCGTGAGGACACATGGTCTCTTTAAAATTGTCTCATCTTTCTTCTCTGCCCCCGTCACTCCATTACTGAGTCCTCCCTTGATCCTTTAAATAGATTTAGGATGTGGAAACACTTGAAAGGACTGTTTCTTCTATTTCTTCTTGTGTGGGGTCAAATTTGACTCTCTCGGGCTTCTATTTTTCACTTTCCCTGGTTCTGGGACATCAGATCATGGGTCTGTATCATTTCCCTTCATGTTTTCTTTATGTGTAAGGCTTGTTCTGACAAAACTTTCTGGTGGGAAATTTGGGATAACAATTTGGCGACTCATAGATGAAGACACCAGTGGCCTTGAAGCATCCATTGGGCATGGAGTCTGCTTGATAACATGGAACTTATCCTTGAGCCACTGGGAGCTTGACTGCAAGCCTTTTCTATGTTTTGTCTTTCTCTAAGCCTGCCCGCACCTCTGCACTCTCAATTTTCATAAGAGGACCTTGGAAATGGAGTTTCTGAGAGTAGAAAATTGTTTTGACCTTGGGCTTCAATCTCTCCCTCAAATGGACTATCTCAAAATGGCTTTTAGTTGCTCTGCATTTGCTCCCTATTTCAACTTGCAACTTTCACAGGAAAACGTGAGCCTTCTTTCCTTAAATAGTTAAGATCCTGGCCTCATGCCCCTCTGAAACAATACAAACAAAACTTATATGCAAAGACCAAATCATACATGCCTCAAATGAGACATGCAAAGTGTGCATAAGTACTTCTTCTGCTAGAAACAAACATGCCTATTCTATGCTAACCAAGAGCAAAGGGAGCTCAAACAAAGCCTGCAATTGGCACTGAGAAATAGCTTCCCTTCCTCAAAAATGACAGCCATGTAATTGATTTGGCACTGAACGTAGCTGGTTGGATGAGTGAAAAACTGACAATAAACTGGTCCTCCACCCAAATAATTAAGGTATCAGCATTAATGGAAAATACCTCTTCAAGCTGACCTACATTGGAGTCCTTAAGGCATTGATGGTGACCCTTGGTACTTTGATGATCATCCTCATGCCCTGAAGTAGGCATGACTGGTTTTGGTCTCTCTGTTGGCTCTAATGAAGCCAAGTACCTGATTAGGCACGGTCTGATCCTTTGGATGTGCCCATTTCTCTGAAATTCAACTCCAAAATTGGAGTCTTCTTGTGGACCTTCTTGGGTGGATGGTGTGAGAGAAATGATGACATCCTCTTGCCTTTTCTCTTCCTCCTCCTTTGAAGAACATGGAAGATCAAGATCTTCCAATCTTGGTTCCAGAGGGTTGTTATGAAGTGCAGGTTGTTGTTCCTGAATGTTCTCCTCCATGGCAGCAGGTTCATGTGCGTGGAAGATGGATGGAGGAGTGGATGATGTAATCTCCATGGGCTCCTCTTCATCAAGGCAATCTCTCAAGTCTGACAGACAGTCTGCCTCCTTGTTCTGCCGCAAGTGCTTTGCCTCCTTCATGGTGTCTTATTGATCTACAACTTGCTCACCATGGTTTCCTTCACTCTCAAACATGAAATTTGAAAGATCAAACTCTTCTTCAACATCAGAGTTTAAAGGGTATGAATTGGGAGGAAGAACTGAAGGTTCCCCTGTAGCCTGCTCCACACTTAGAGCTTCTGAAACTATATGGTCCTCCTCCATCATGGGTTCATCAATCAAATGAGGCACTTGAAATGAAGGAAAAAAATCTTCAATGATGCCTTCTTCATTGAGTGGCCTCAACACTGATTTGATCTCTCCCATCTGCTCCTCTTGTTCTTGCTCTTCTTCTGCTGCAAACTCAGCCTCAGCCACCACTGGTTCTTCAATTTTGACCTCCTCTATTCGCTTGACCATCAAGGGGATATTTGTAAACCTAAATTTGGCATCCCAACTCTTCAGATTGTCTGTCATTTCTTTCATGTTGGGCTCCTCTTCTTATTGTTCTCCTTGAATGGATTCTTGAGTCTCTTCCCAACATGGGCTTGAGAAAGCAAAAGGAGTGGCAGGTTAAGATTCAACTAGCGTTGCAATTATTTGTGGTGGGGAGGGAGGTTGAATTTCTTGTTTGTTTGGAAAGGATGATTGTTTGGAAGGGAAAAGGACAGAAGAACTGAGATGAGGTGCAAGACTAGGGGATGGAGAAATGGATTTCACCCTTGGGACAGAATTCAATGGGAAGCTTAGAAATTGAAACCCAAATTGAGATGGTGATGCTTGAGGAGTAGAGAGAAAATTACCAAATAATGGTGTAGGATTTACACATTAACAAGGCTTCCTGGCACCAAATTTATAGGGCTTCATCTCCGTTGTCCATTGTACAAGTTCAGGTAGCATCTCAATCATGAAGTCCAGCTTCTCCTGAGGGTTGTAGTGCCTTGGAAAAGGGCCTTCCCATGGACAAGGTGCCCTGCAACCAATGTTGAAAGCCCGCATTTGAACTAGGCCAGCCTCCATTTTTTTAATCTTCTCCAGCAAATCAGCATCCTCTGCATAGATATCACCATCATATGTGTCCCCTTGTTCTTGATAAGCTCCATGGCCAAACTGACTTTGGCTCTGCTCATATGGGTAAGCATAATGGTCCTGGATCTGATTATAATGTTGATCTAGAGGAGTTGGGAAATACATTGGAGGTGGACTGCATTGTTGTAAGTGTGAGTTCCATGAAGGGAATGAAGTCATGATTGCACAACCTCATGGAATGGGGAAATATGAAAAAGATGGAAGAAGAAAATGGATGAAAATGAGTGGAAATGGATGGAAAAGGTCTGTAACTTAGAGACTGGGTTTTTGACCAGATGGAGTCGTCAAATGTCCTTGAAAGTGCCTCCAAAGGCTGAAATCTTCACCAAGAGCACATCGAACCTTATGAAGTGAAGTGGTAAGGTGCTTCAGACTTGTCCCACCGGGCATGACAAAAGTGTTAGAGCAAAATCACAGCACCCCCAGATGACTTATGGATCTGCTTTTCTAATGTAGAATCATCTTGTGTGATTACATAACATGGGACCATCTCTCAAGCTGTGGGACTTGCAGACTTGAGATGGCCCTCCGGAGAAAACTGGCTTCTTCTTCCTAATCCTAATGCTAAAATACTCCTAAGGAAGGAAATGCGACTATCTACTCCTAATCTAACAATTCCAAGGGACCAGGGGGAGAGAGAGTGAATAAAGAGGGTAATCCTACACTAACGAGGTGATAGCACCAAGAAAAGGGGAGTGTTGATCATCATCTCAGCTACTTGAAGTGGAGAGAGGTGAGCAATGGAGAGGATGGACAGATGCATCACAAACCAAGGATAAAGTTCACACAAAACACCATTTCAAATCCCCATGAACACAGCTCCCAGATCTACTAATGAAACATCCAAAACATGCACAGCATACTCCAGAATGATGAGAGGCAAGAAGATGCAATGAAAACAAGCAAAGGATGGACAAACGCATCACAAAAATGAGTCTTATTGCTTCAGAAATTTGCATAGAGTATGATACACAAGTAAGAGGCAAAAAGTACCATTTACAGAGTAGGGGAGGAGATTCAAACTCTTTTTCGACCCTAGGGAAGAAAAGAAAGGGGAGGCAAAGAAGAAGAATGAACAACTTTTACAATGAATCTTGCCCCTGTATTTATAGAATCGATTTGAGAGAAGAAAAAGGGAGAGAGAAGTGGGAAAACGCGGGTCGAAGCTTAACCACCGCTATTAATTCCTCTGATGAAATTTTCTCCCCAAATCTGTCTTTACCGCATCAATCCTCGGTTTGGCGCTTTAAAGGAAGAGGACACAGCGGAAACAGATCAGATCCGATCTGGTTATTGAGACAGATGGATCCTGCATTGAAGGCCCGAAGATGTTTCTCTATTTTCTTTACCTAACCTCCTCAAAAACAAATTCTCAAACCTCCATTGTGTGGGCGACGCCCAAATCTTTCCAATGGTGTCAGATTTGCAATATTTCAAGCCCTGAATCGAAAGATATGCCCCTTCGAAGTTTGTATCAGATCCGTATGAATGGATGGGGAAAACAGTTTGAAAATGGGTCCCCCTCTTTAATATGTGACACGTGGCACCCTTTGGTTGGCTGGGGAGATGCGCTCCAACTTTTTCCTTTATGCCTTTTGAACGAAAGGAAAACTTTCACTTCTCTCCCTGACACCCCACCTTGGCTTTGACTTGGGTCTATATGTTGACTTTCTCCCTCTTGGGCAGAGTCACGTGTCTTTTTATAACATTTTCCCCAACTCCTCGCTTTCCCTTGGGACACATGTCACTGTGGTGCTTGCTCGGGTATCTCTTTTCCATTTTCCCCTGAAACAGTGTCCTTAGGACACTTGGCAACTTCTGCCAGCATGTTAATGCTTTGAAAATTCAACTAACTCTGCCCCCTTTGAGGACACATGGAGGTACCGCACATGTTTGCAAATCTGACCCAAAGCTTGCCTTTGGAGGAGCATCGGGTTGACACTTGTTGGCCTCCGCTGCTTTGTGGACGTTTCAACAGTCTTCTTACTTTTTAGACTTTGGGCTACGTGGCGAGCTCGTGCTCATTTGGGTCTCCACCTTTGGACCGACTCTTAGGGATGCACCACACTGACACTTGGCTCTCTCCACTTGCATATTCAAACTTGGCCAATTTTTTGAGGCCCGCTTTGTCCACCTTTGACTCTGTTTGACCATTTGACCCTGCCTTCGTTTTTCCATGGGACACGTGGAGATGCAACACTTGTTTGAGCCTCTCTATTTGGATCCATCTTTGGAGAAGCGTTACGAGGATATGTGGTCTCTTTAAAACTATCTCCTCTTTCTTCTCTGCCCCCGCCACTCCATTGTTGAGTCCTCCCTCGACCCTTTAAATAGATTTAGGATGTGGAAATGCTCAAAAGAACCGTTTCTTCTATTTCTTCTTGTGTGGGGTCAACTTTGACTCTCTCGGGCTTCTATTTTTCGCTTTTCCTAGTTTTGGGATGTGAGCTCGTGGGTCTATATCATTTCCCTTCATGTTTTCTTTATGTGTAAGGCTTGTTCTGACCAAACTTTCCGGTGGGAAATTTGGGATAACAGTAACCAAGGAAAACACCTGTGTTCTTGATAGGTGAGAAGTGAACTCAGGATTTCATTTCAACCAGTCTCACTTATTTAAAGTTATTGTTTCCTCTAATAAATTATTATATTATCCTTGTCTTCTATATTCAGAATATTATTGATATGGGAACATTTTCAACATAAAAATCCTCATTTAAATATTGATAGTATGTACATTTGTGAATAAGTAGTTTTGTTTGTGTGTGTGTGTGTGTGTTGAATAAGGGAACCTCTCCCATAAAGAGGAGGGATTATTGTCCCCTAAATTGTTGTTTGCATTAGGATACAAATTTTCAAACCAACAGTAGGGAAGGGATACGTGAAAGGGATTAACAAGGGAAGAGAGGAAGAGCATTAAAGCGGCATTCCTCATTTTTTATGAGAATGCAATGGAAGGGTTCGTGACATTTTTGAGTAGCATTCAGAAGAAAATGGTGGTGAAATTTGAATCACCACCAAGGAGAGGACTCTAGATATTTCAGTGAAAGTAAGTCTTTGTCTTTCAGTATTTCCAATGTCTATTGTACTTTTTTACAGAGCAAGTTCTTGAGACTTTTGAATAGATAAATCCGAAGCCATTCTAAGCAGTAATTGTCTACGAAACCCCTTGGAAATGGGTAGGATTGGAACATGGGATGGATTGTTAGGATCCCAAGATTTTTTTAAAAGCACAATATCAAAAATTTCTACGTTGCTAAAATTGATCATGGAGATAGTGGTTTCGAATAAAATAAGTCATATGATTTTAAATAACAAGCTGCGTTAAGGAATTAACAAGAAAAAAAGTAATGGGCAATATTTTTACCTCCGTCACAATTTCAACAACATATTGTATGGTAGTTGTGTATTTAACATTCACCTATTATCAAGGTAATTTATGAGGTAAAGAAGGAAACCCAAAAAATGCATATCAAAATGCATATTAACGTGTGATATGGGCTCTATAAAATGATGTCAATATTTATATGTTATAAACAAATGTAGGTACCAAGCCATAATTGAAAAAAATAAAATCATGCTTCATCGCAAAATAGCACAATACAATCAAGTCAAATCTAGTGGAAAGATTTCACCATTTAAACTATTTTAGAAAAATAGCACAATACGATCAAGTCAACCTTGAAACAACCATTTGCTAAAACAAATTATAGTAAGATGCATTGACAAACCAATACATGAAATCTTTAATCAAGAAAATCAAATAATATTCAGAGAGTTCATTGTACAACTGGATACCCATAGAAACAATCTTCCAAAAATGTAAATGTACAGTGATATTTCTGAAAACTCTATTTTGCTATATCAATTGTGAACCGAAGACACCAAACATAACCTACAAAAATGAGGGAGAATTATACTTATCAAGAAAATGCATCCTCTTACTTATCAAGAAAAAACAAACCAAAATTGAGCAATATGTAAACCATATACAACACATCAGGGTCCAATTTTGGGGGATTTAAAGAATCCATCATAATATAACGGTAATACCATCATATATATAAAATTGTTAGCATATTATGCTTAGGTAAACATTAGCTCAAAAAGATTTAAGCAGACATTGATGGAATTCATAATACAGGAAAACTTTAGGCCTTGGTAGTGCATAAGTAAGCAAGACAGTTATCATGTACATGCACGTGTTATAAGGAGAAAACAAAACATAAATATAGCACGACCGACTATCTTGGCCAAATTGTTACGAGGACCAACACAATAGTAGGCACATCTCAAAAATGATATATTTGATATCCATGTTGATCTCTCTATTTTATACATATGAGATACTTTGTATTCTACCAAATTATGTAGATGCCATAATTTTATCCATCATTATTTACATGCTCGCATCCATCAATCCACTCGATATGCCTGAAAATGCAAGCAAAAAATCAGTAAGCACTGCTATTCAAGATATAATTTCATCACCCTATAAATGAAGCTTACTTTCTATATTTCATATGAAGAAGGATGTGCCTTTATTTCTAGCACTTCAAATCTTGACATTTCCCAAGTATGAGCGAGAGAATGAATTGAAATCCCAAGTGTATGGTTTAGATCATTTTTTACACATCAATAGGCTCGCTCAATGTTGTAAGGACCAAGAAATCCAGGTCACAAAAACAATGAACTCGCTATTCGCTATGATGTAGAAAACATTACTGAAACAATCAAAGTATATTAAAATTATTGTTTGAAAATCAAAAAAAAAACTGCTTTGACCATTCATAGAGGTGCCAAAACTCTCCTCGCGTATCCCACATTTAGATTCCTCAATAAAATATTTTATGTCCTTCCAAATTTCAAAAAATAAAAATTGTCAAACCTGAAAAATTAAAAATGTGGAGCAAAATAGTGTATAAAAATAGACAAACCATTGAGGAAAGCAGTATCACCTTAAACAGTCACTATTGGAAATTCAACCTATACAATGCAAAAAAAAATGCTTGTTCTATTTTGTTACCCACATTTCTAAAGCAAATAATCATGTTACGTAACCACAAAAAAACAGTATTAAGACAAACATAGGTTGTCCACAGCACTAATATTAAAGCTAGTAAAGCGAATTAAACTTGACGCATACATTGAAAGTCGTCCACAAAATGGAAGTTGATTGACAAGATAGAAGTTAAACAAGAATAAAGACATGCAAAGCATGCATGTTGATTATGTTGTAAAATAGCAATGCTTCCAGGGTATACACAACAAATTTCGTGTCACATCTAGAGGCGAGGTTCAGAAATTCTGAGTGTGTTAAGATGGTCTTTTATCTCACCAGGATCCCAAACCGTTCTACCTATCCCTCACGCACGTTCGCGGGGGAGATATTTATTTTTACAAACCATAAGAAAAATTCCCAATTCTATAAACCAAAAAATAAATATAAAACATTTAAAACAGTCTAAAAATACTATTTCTTTGATATTTTATAATTCAAGTTTGTACCTATCTTTCTTTCATATTTTTGTTATGAGCAGAGAGGAAATTTAAGTTTTTCATGACCATACAAAAGTAATTGTAACATTTAAATACAGAACACCGAAGATCAACTTTGTTTTAGAGGAAAATCTAGAGCTAGACAATCTTATATAAACATGGTAGTATCACAGAGAGTTTTGAACTTAAAAGTAGAGAGAAAATCGGCCGTAATTTGTATTTAAAAAACCAGTTACTTCTATTTCAAAATATATATTAAAATTGAAACTTTGTTTTCCTAGCATATAAGGAGACATCTCCACAAAACACAAATAAGACTCCATGTTTAAATCGTTATATATACACTCCATTAAAAAAAATGATGTGTACAAGCTATAATTAGATATTAAGATTTTTAAAGGGAAAATGTCCTATTTGATGTCTAGTTGAACTTGAAAGTAAATAATCGGTTACCTCTACCAAAACTTTGGCACTCTAGTCTTCCTATGTCACTCTGTCATGATTGCTATTTGGCTGCAATAATGTATGTCTTACCTCATGGTGTCAATATATTCCTGTCACCAGCCCAAGTGCCTTCTTTTTAGGAAAAATTGTAATTGATGTGTCATATCATCCCCACTAATGATTACCCACAAAGAGAAACTTTGTACTCTACCTCATATATTGCTTGCAGCTTATTGCATTAAAAAATTAAAATCTGGGCCAGTACAGTCTATGTCTAATTTGTGAAGGAGTTTGTGTTTTTTCTTTTGTTTCTTAGCCTAGATCATAATGTCACTCTGTCATGATTCATTTCTTTTGTTGTCGACCTGAGTTCGACTTCCTGCAGAGTGTCAATTTAAGATTGTCTTCATTATGTTAGTACTTTGTACTCTGCTCTATATATTCAACATGAAAAAAATGCCAGTACGTCTATGTCTAATAAGCTATAGTCGAATTGAAAAGTCATTTGCATCTGTTAGATGAATTAGATAGTGATTTGGCTTATGATTAGATGAAGTTGTCCATGATTCCGTGATAAAACTTTCATTTGTCTATATAATTATTTCATAGAAAAAATTGGTTAGTAAAACAGAAAAAATATAAAGAAAAATCCTTTTAAATGTGAAGTAAAAATAGAGTTTGGTTTAATGCAATACTTAAATATTCTAAATGGAAGTAATTGTTCATGAGTTTGTGAACACATCTTGATTACATGGCATCATCTCAATAACATTTGAACATCTTCAATTAGATTAAATGTTTTTGGATAAAATTTTGTAGGTGATCTTTGGATCACTCACTAATTCATCATTAAAATGAGAATATTCATTTTAAAGATGTCAATGTTGAAGTATATTTAGAGGAAGATACTCAAAAATATCCAGAGATGTCAACATTGAAGACTTACAAAATAATTACACGTAAGAAATATTTAAATAAGTAATTAATAATAAATCTCCACATAGCTAATAAATTGCATGATATTTATTTTTAAAATATATATTATATAATTTAAACATTTAATTAATAAAGTATAATATTAAATAGTTACCCTCGAACAAAAACATAATAAAATTAAAAATAATTCAAGTGACCAACATTTAATAAATAAAATATTAAAAGAAAATAAATCATATAATTAAAATATTTAATTAGTAAAATATGATAATAAATAGTTATCCTCGGGTAAAAGACTACAAATTTGGAAATTTAATTAGGAAATGCAGAGTATAAACCCAACTTGTAAGAAAAGCTAACACGGTGATAAAATATTAGACCAATTAAAACCTAAATGTTAAAATTGATATTATAATTAAAATTAATGAAAGATACACTGAAAAAATAGTTAGTTCAAAGGACAACTTGTTGAGAGTCATACCACTATGTTTAGAGTTCTGGTTAGTCAACCATAAAATTCAGCTTACACTAGGACTAAGATGATAACTCACGACAGAGCAAAAGGGGATGTCTCACACACACTGAAAAAACACAAAAAAACTCAAATAAATTAAGCTTGGAACTATAACCATGTCAATAGGAAATAAATAAAGATGAACTCTAAAATTAACTTTGGAACATATAAAGAACACCCCCCACACACACAAACACACATATATGTAACTAGAAGGGGCCTGTGTAATTTTCCTCGGCTGCCAATCCTTTGTTTTGAGTCCTCACATATTCTAGGGATGCTTTTGTTGTCAATTTTTGTTCCCCCCCCCCGGGCAAAAATGGACAATAGGATAATCCCCTGAGACCAAAAATTTCTTCCATAAGGATTTCGGGGTTATCAGTATAACTACAAGATTTGAAAGTCTCATATGTCAGTTTCAGATCTTCCTGGATTGCTTTTTGTTTTCCATGTCTTGGAGGTTTGAATTGATCTCCAAACGGGAAAATCAACTCCGGTGGGCCCACAGGCTAAAAGGATCAAAATTGATACATTGTGTTTATTAGGTCTTTTGTATCATTTCTACTTTCCGGTTTGAGGGGAAGCCCAATATTATTAAAATCAGTTTTAAAAAAAGAGTAAAGGAAAGTTAGCACTAAGAGAAAATAGCTCGCCGAGCCATGTATTGAGAAGAGCTCGATTTTGTTTCGTTATCTTGGCTCGATCATGAGAAATAAAAGACTCGGCAATGGGCTTATAGTGAATCGAAGCAACTCGGTGATTGCACATTGAAGTGAAATGGAGCTCGGTTTGAAAGAGTGAAATTTGATGGCTCGGCAAATCATTGGTCAAGTCATGCATGTGAATTCGATGCGAGGCCTGAAGGCTCGGAGCTCGGGCATATGTATTGTGGACCGAGCCACTCGATGTAGTCGAGAGGTCAATGGCTGAGTGAGATCACTAGGCACTAGGTGGGGCAGGTAAATTCACAGCTCGAAGATTTCTCGGACACAACGGTTGACTTCGGGAATACGCTTGAAGAGTATGATCTCGGTCACAGACAAAGTTAGTAGCAGCTCGGGTGAATTGTTTTTGCAGGGAACTCAGCGTGGAGCTCGGCAGACGTGGTTCGCCAAGTCATTAGAAAGTGATGAGCCCAGCCAGGGAAGGAGCTCGGTTTAGCTCACTACGGTGGAAGAGCTTGAAGGTAGAGCTCGTGTTGGAAACAAAACGAGTAGAGCTCGTAAAAGAGATAGACCGATGAGGGAGCTCATTTGAGTATCGGTTCGGTGCAAAGGTGGAGAACGGATCATTGCAGAGCCATTGTGGGAAGTCAGAAATGCACCGAGACAAGACGGGACCAAATAGAATCGAAGGTGAAACAGGGTTATAGGTTAGCTCGTCGAAGAGTTCGGCATTTGGTAATCTGTTAGGTTGGCATCAGAGAAAGCTTGGCCTCGGTCCGAGTTGGGATAATGATTCACAATGTCACGAAAGGGGCTCGAGCAGAGGGAAGGCTGATGTTTTGTAAAGTTGGGGAGCTCGGAACAGAGGTTCGTCTGACACAGAGCTCGGTCAGCACAAAAGCTCAATGCAGCTATGCACGAAGGTTGATTTTCGTAGTAAAGTGAGTTGTAACGACTCAAATTGGAGGCTCAGATCCATTAACAAAAGCCAGGGTTTTCAGGTTTTTTGGAGCTCGAGGTGTTTGAGCTCATAGTCAGCGAGTCTGGTGAGTTTTGCCACAAGCCAATGTATCGGGGTATGTAGCACATAGGAGCTCAACTCGATTGGACCAAGGAGCTCACCAGGTGGGTGTTGGTTGGATTCAGAGCCGAGTTGGAGTTCAGTTCAGTAAGCGCATTGAGGGTGGCATATCCAGCTCGAAATCAATCTTGGCTCAGAAAATAAACGAGTAGATGTCCTTGGAGGAAGTTCGCGGAGTTTTCACTTGCAAGGAGCCAACTCGACAAAGGAGCGACTCAGGGATCGAGTGCTCAAAGTGGAAGATGGAGCTCGGGATGAGGTTGGCCATGTTGGGTCACGTTTTCAAAGTTTTTATTTTAAAGATTTTTGTTTCGGAGGTTCAGAGTTTTTTGGGTCAGAAACGTTGAGGGAGCTAAATTTCTCTGAAGCCCGAAACTCCAAATTTTTGAGTTTCAGGATTTCAGAATTCGGAGAAATTGGAGTTCGGAGATTTTTGGTTTTTGGAGCTCCGCGCCGAGTTGTGGTCGAGTTGGTCAATCGAGCGAGTCGTGCACCAAGCTGTGGGGAGGTGCGACTCTGTCGTCGAGGTCAGGAGGTGGTCCGAGTCCGACGCTGAGATGGGATCGAGTTGCATGCCAAGTTCATGGGATGGCGAGGTAGAGTAGTGGACCGAGTCGTTGGAGCGGCAGAGTGCAAATCAACCGCCGAGTTGATAGGGAGATATGTCTCGTAGAAACCAAACTCACAGGGGAGCTCAGGGACAGAGACGAAGTTCATCAATGACTGTTACAATTTGCGAAGAGCTCCATGTAAAGATCAGTCAGGAGGTGGTCCAGCTTGGTGAGGAGAAAATGACTCACAGGCAAGCTCAATTCGTGACTATGGTTCAGGAAAATGAGCAGTTGCATCCGTGAAGGAAGGAGCTCGGCCATCCAGGAGCTCTTGGAGTTCGATCACTCAGTCCAGTAAGCTCATTTTGTGAGCTCGTCGGAGGGAAAATGTAGCATCGGTGCATGATGAAGCCTAGCGAGGTGAACTCGTTTCCAGTAAAGGGAGGAGCTTGCCAATTTAGGGATTGTGCACTCGACAGAGAGCTCGTCAAAATACGAGCTCAGTTTAGGGTTCGTTGAAACATTTTGGTGGCGAACCCACAAATAACATAGGCCGAACAGTTGGGGCAAACTCGCAT
Source organism: Taxus chinensis (assembly GCA_019776745.2). NCBI lineage: Eukaryota > Viridiplantae > Streptophyta > Pinopsida > Cupressales > Taxaceae > Taxus > Taxus chinensis. Next base: position 781,717,841 of record CM034150.1, read on the forward strand.
GGAAGGAAATGATTCAATAAGACGGTTGGTCTTGGGCGCCTCGGTCAATAAGAAAGGAGCTCGGCTCAGGGTCAGAGTGATGGCGCCAGGTTGGAGATGAAGCTCGCCAGGGAAGGAGCGCGACATTGGGAGCTCAGTTACGTCAGAAGCAATGTGGAGGAGCTCGTTTCAAAACAAAAACTCGGTGGCGGTATAGATGGTGGAGCTCGATCCCAACTCGGTGAGTTGGCTCGGCGAGCCAACCACCGAGTTGAAATTTTTTAGTCTTTTCTTCAAACCAGTCCAAAGGGGACCCACCAATTCTTTTAAAATTAATTTAATATTTTTATTCAAATATTTTTAAATAATAATATTTATTATTATTATTTAAATATTATTTTAATTAATTATGAAGATTATGTCAACAGGCATTAATTGCACATAATGCAGGCTTTTTAGATAGTTCATCGAATGTAATAAATGATACATCATGTACCTTCCTTTTAAGAAGGAGAACTTATGATCCTTCTCTCCTCTCCCTCTCAATTTCTTCTATAAGTGTAAATTGGAAGTTCATTTCAAGGGGTCCAACAAGTGGATTCCAACAGGTCCCACAAGTTGGAGGATTAGACACTTTTCAAGCTTCCCCTTCTTTTCACAATATGTGAATTTACAGGTTCTCAAGCCTTTCTCCTCGAATTGTAATGGCAGCTTATGCCCTTTTCACCTGATGTAATGTTGCACTGTGGAAGTGCTTGAAGTAATGAGAATTGTGTTTTGTTATCAAATATATGTCCTTTCATGATTTTGTTGCTTCTATTTTTGTCTCTCTCATGTTTTCAGTTGCATAGTGCAAGTTCTGGTTTCCACTACAGGTTCAGGGAGTTTGTGCTTATCAAGAGGTGAAATATTGCATGCAGTTGAGTTGTGGTGCTTGTTCAGCCTTCTCAAGTTCATCCTTTTTCACTGGGAGACTAGTAGTTTGTTGTCTGATCGAGTTTAACAGAGGAACGTCCGCCCTGGTTTGTTGTATCTTGTGCCCTTTCTAATTGTGATAGGTGAAGGTGATCAGTGATGCAAGAATCCCTCCCAGTTTAGGTTTCATTTCCTTGCACATCTCTTTCCCTAACCCCATGAAATGTTAGAATAGAACTAGTTAGCCCTTTTTTTTCTTTTTTTTTTGCATTAGAAGTAGTGTTGTGTTTAGTTTAGGAAGAGGAAGCCAGCCTTCTCCAAAGGTTCACCTCAAGCCCAAGTCCTACAGCTTGAGAAGTGATTCCATGTGTCCCAATCACACTGAATTTCTTGATTCATATCAGGGCATTCGGGGGGTGCAGTGATTTGGAGACAACAGCTTTGTTGAAATATTATGAATCTATGAAGAATATGTCAGTTTGGCAATTTTGAAGATCACAAGTTTGACAACCCCTCACACACAAGCACAGTGTGGTATGGTCCTATCCCGAACTGTTACTCCCTCCAATCCCAACTTTTTTGGCTTTAATATTGGATCTGAATTTTGGCATCTGGTCCTCCTCCAATTAAAGCTTTTGTAAAACAATAATCCAAGTTCAGGGAGATATTTTGTTGAGGCAAATGTTTTATCAGCTTCAAGCTGAAGATTTGATGAATAGAGTCAAATTGGTAACTGAGTTAATATTGGTAGGGTTGGTCAACCCATTGTTGACTAACCGATTGTGTTGGTTCCTATCTCTCTTCTCCTCTCACTTGGCACTATATGATGCTTTCTTTTTGTGGAGTAGTGAGCTTTGGAGCTACCAGCCACTTGCACTTTGATGTTTTTGTTACGTTAGGGGCCCTCTCCCTAAGTAAATGTAGCATAAAAACTTATCAAGTTCTGCAAATGGTTCAAACCTAAACCCACATCTTTGTTTATGTTATCATATTTGTAATTTTTAACCGTCACTTGAAAGATAGTGGTGAACTTGAAAGATTTGAAGAAGCAATGCAGGATAAAGCCCACAAGCAGTGGGAGCATGGCGTGAATGAGGAGATGGACTCCTTGGAGCAGAACCAGACATGGAATTTGGTTAAGTTGCTAGCAGGTAAAAGAGCATTACAAAAAAAGTGGGTTTATACGATCAAGGAAGAAGAGGGTGAACAGAAGAGATACAAGTCAAGGCTTGTAGTAAAGGGATTTACACAAAAAAGCAGGTATTTAATTTGGTGCAATATTTTCTCATGTTGTTAAGATGACTTTCTATTTGTTTTATATTGAGTTTAATTTCAGTAGAGGATTTTTATTTAGATCAACTTGATGTCAAGATGACATTTATCCATGGTGATTTAGAGGAAGAGATTTATATGAATCACCCGCTTGGGTGTGAAGTCAAGGGTAAGGAGAAACTTGTGTGTAAATTGAAAAAGAGCATGTATGTGATCAAGCAAGCTCCAAGGCAATGGTATATGAGGTTTGATAGTTTCATGCATGATCATGGTTATTTGAGATGTGAATATGACCATTGTGTTTATTTCAAGATGCTTGGAAATTGGAGCTATATTATTTTGTTATTATATGTGGATGATATGCTTATTGCAGGATCTAGTATGTAGGACATTGGTGAGCTTAAATAAAAGATAGATCACATATTTGCAATAAAGGGTTTGGGAACTGAAAAGAGAATCATTGGCATGCAAATTCACAGAGATAGGAAATATAGGAAGTTGTATTTGTCTCAGGAGCATTATATCAATAAGGTATTGGAAAGGTTTAATTTACAAAATTAAAAAACCTGTAAGTACTCCTATGGTTGAACACTTCAAAATTGAGAAAATATCAGTTTCCTACATCACACGAGGAAGTTGAGTACATGGCATGAGTTCTGTAATGCTTTAGCAGTTGGGAGCTTGATGTATGTTATGGTTTTTACCAGACCAGACATTACACAGGAAATGAGATTTTGTGAGCAGATTTATGGATAATCCTGGTAAAGATCATTGGAAAGCATTCCAATGGATTCTCAGGTATTTGAGAGGGACATCCAACATGAAGTTATGATATGGAGGGTCAGATACTTCCTTATATGGCTATGTGGATTCAGACATGGCTAGTGATTTGGATGGCAGTAGGAGCTCCATTGGATATTTTTTCACAGTAGGTGGCATGAAAGTTAGCTGGATTTATAGATTGCAAAAATTTGTGGCCGTGTCTACTACAGAGGCTGAGTATGTTGCAGTTATAAAAGCTATCAAGGAGATGGTTGAATGAGAAGGTTCATGGAAGAGTTAGGAAAAGAGCAATAGGATTACAGATTGTATAGTGATAATCAAAGTGTAATTCATCTGGAAAATAACTCAGCTATTTCATTCTAGAACGAAACACATTCAGTTGAGATATCACTTCATACAGCAGGTATTGGAGGAATGGGCAGCTGAAGTTGGAGAAAAATTCATACAAAGGAGAACCCTACGGATATGCTCATGAAGCCATTGGCAAAGGAGAAGTTGGAGTTACACTCCACTTTTGTTGGTCTTTGAGTTTGAGACTTGAAGAGGGAGAAACAGACCAAAGGAAAGGATCAGAGGATGGAGATGTATGGTACAGTGTAGTAATTTATCACCAAGTGGGAAATTTTTGAGTTGTGGAGCTTAATCACTTCACTGGCATGATTTTGCAGACTTGCTAGAATACACAATAATCAGCGTCGGTTGATGAACCGTCATCGGTCACCCATGGACTAGTCATTGGTCAAGCAAGGAGGAACCGGCATGCATTAAGGTTAACCGATATCAGTTGTTTGTGCATGACTATTATAATTAAGATGTGGGAAATTAAATCTATCTTTAGTTGTAAAGTGAATATAATGGTTGTAATTGTATAGCTAAAGTGCCATAAGATTGTAGATGCATATATAAGCATAAAGCTTAGGGTTTAGAAGTAAGAATTCAATTGAGAATAGAGAGAAGTTTCCTTTTGAGAGAAAAAGAGAAAATTTGTAGAGAAAGAAAGTATAGGACATCCAAGAAGGTGTGGAAGATTTCAAATCTTCATTGTATTTCCTCTGTGATGATAAATTGGTTGTTTCTTCGTGGACGTAGCCCACAACGGAGTGAACCACGTTAAATCTTGTGTATTGTTTATTTCTGTATTGATTGTATTATGCTTGGATCTTATTAAATATATCTGTACAAACTGGTGTGCTAACCACAACACTTTCAATCGATGGAGACGAGAGAAATCTTCTAGTGAATTGACATAGATTAAGGATGTATCATCGTCCATTGGATAAAGAAACCTTTAACAAATATATGATGCTATACGAAGGAATGAATTCAATGGAGGAGTTTGGCTCTTCCCGCTAGGAATAGTTGTTTTTAAATTTAAATAATGGGAGATGATCATGCTTTTGATAATCCTTCCCCTTATATTGTAGTTATTTTTTTATGCTTTCAATAAAGGTTAGGAATGCTAATGTTTAGAATGTACATTATATCACCCTTATTCTATGAGTGCAAGACGTTGGAATTCTACGGATATTGGGGGAGTTGAGCTGGAAGGGGTAAGTGCATTTTTATTTTCTACGGATATTAGCTTTTCAAGCACTCCCCCATCACATTTATTCAACATGTATAAATCAAACACAATTCTCAATACATTTATTGGGGATATAAATCAAAATATTATGCCAACGAGTGTTGTGTAATGAATAATAATGGGAAAATATTTCGCATGTGTCGCATTATTTATGAAAAATATGGGTGGATTTATGAGAAGGACAAGTGGAATCATCATTCATGATGATAGGACGTGAGTTGTCCAATGAATTAAATCTTTCCATATGAACTTAGTCCTATCAAATTTTTTCCATCACCAAACTTGCACCGACTCACTACTAATTAAGAATTTAAAAATAATTCAAACTTTCAATGTCACAATTGCATGTAATTGCTCCGTTACTCCACATATGCTTTTTCCATTTTTCTGATGTTTTATTCAACCTTGATTCAGCTATGGGGCAGAAAAATAAATCCTAACCATATTCTCCAGAGCTGTTACTGCGAAATAGTTTTATTTCTTAGGTATTTAATGACGCAGGGTGGTTATATTTTATTAGAAAATTTGAGGGTTTTGACAAGTATTTGGTTGATGAGCTCCTGATAAACTTTCAGGCCACCTGTTCACGAATTGGGGGCAAAATAATTGAGATAAGTAGTCAAATTTTTGTTCACCTATCTAGCTTGTTAGATTTTTTTCAAATACCATTGCTCCATGAAGAAGGAGAAGCTCATCCAAAAGTGATCCTTACTTCCTTTGGTACTCAAAAAGGAATTCGGTGAGAGAGTTTTCCTGGTTTTTGGAAGGAGGTAGCCAAGTGGGTCAACAGATATTTTATCTACGATGGACTGTCATTTGTACTTGTAGGAAATTCATTAAAAACTTTGAATCATCTATAGAGGGGTCACACAAACCCTGAACTCAAGGTTAATTTATCATAATATCTTGTTGACACAGTCATCAAAGTGGGACAAAAGTACAAAAATGGAGGTGGTAAGGTTACATTGTAGCACCGAGGACTTATTCAATTAATTTGTTCACATCAGGCTTTCTACATGACAAAGTAGAAGATTGAAAGAAACAGTGCAGGGGAGAGTTCAAAACAAAATAAAATCAATAAGGAACCATCTCCCAATGTTTGGCCTAAGCTCAAGTTGACTCCTCACCCTTCACGAGAAACTTTGGAGGAATCTGCTAGTAAGGATAACCCTTCCTCTGTGTCGCAAGTTTCCAACGGTAAAAATACCCTACCAGTCCATTCTACTATGACTTTTTGACCAAGAAGGTATTATACCTTACAAAGGCCTAAAATTTCCCAACCAACAATGTTTCATGAGGATTCTGCTCCTATTTTGGAAGAAAAATATGAGGTTAGTACTTTGTCCGCCCCTACTAAAGAATCGAAGGATGATGAATTCACAACAACCATTCCTACAACGTATTGCCCTGACACTGGTATACCAAACATTCTTGCCACTCCAAAAACTGAATGTACAGCTCCAGAAATGCCTGCAACACCGAAAAAAAAGACCATAGCTTCATAATTTTTTACAATGGAAATTAGAGGTCAAGAACCACATGGAAATGACATGTTGAGGCATTACTAGGATGAAATTGCCTCTTTGAAAGAAAAATTGAAAGGTATAGAAGAAACCAATTTGTCTTTACAAACTGAGTTTACACAAAGGACTGTAGAGAAATTTAGGGAAATTACTGCTTTAAAGGTAGAAGTTAGCAATCTCATAAGACAAAGGGCTAGTGGTCTGAAAGTATGAAATGATTTAACCCAGTTACCTCTTCAGAATAAAGAAATGAAAAAGGAAAATAAAAAGATTAAAGAAGAGATTGAGACTAGTACAAGTGATAAGAAAAATTTGGAATCTACTGTGAACTTTGTGTATCCTTTTGGCCTATAAGCTTCTTTCCTATAGGAAACCCTCCTTCGTCTACAACATGTTTGTTCAAGAATGATTTTATGTTTGGCAATTGATGAGAATGTGCAATAAAAAACCTTGGGAGGCCCCTGATGGTAAAACTTTCTTAGGAATTTATCAAAATTGTACTCCTAATATCCAAAATCTATTGTGTGAATTTTACCTTCATAATATGTTGGTCACCACCAATAGGCCTGATTTCCTCATTGATTTGTTTGTGAGGGATTTGCAGTTGAAGGATTTCCAGTCATTGCTTAGAAACCAAATTATATGGAATGATCAAACAGAGTTGTTTAATCAGACATCGTGAACCATAGGTTTCTACATCAGGCATACCCATCACAATGATGTGTCCATGAAGAAAATTTTAAAATCTCTTTATTATCAAGTTGGTATTAGAGAAAATACTTTTTACAAAAGTGTGTGAAGGATTTTGAATTTTACAGTTGGCAGCATTTGGGTGAGGCATTAGAAGCTTGTGATAAACAATAGGATACACTGAATCTACCGTTGAAGAGAAGGGAAGTAATCTCCCCCCAAAATATCAATTGGAGCAAGAGGAGAGGAGATGCTCTTATTTCAATTATCCGGCAGTTGTCTAAGGAGAATGAAAAATCGTACGGTGATGAGTGGATTGGAATACAAGTGATACCACCTCTTCTTCTGAGTCCCATGACCACTCGGCAAAACAATGTTGCCCAATCACATGATAGCTTCACAGCATGGGTAGAGGTTATTTCAAACTCTCAAGGATGTAAAGTGATAAGGAAACGATACACAAATCAATTCTAATAATATGACATGGCACAGCAGCTTGGCCATAAAGCAAGACAAAGATAAGTTTGCATCAAAAGGTAAAGTGAAGGGGAGATGATGACTACATTATTTGACTTATTATATCATCTATGAGGTTATTGATTTGTTCTTAAAACATGTTAAATAGTGCATGGGGATGCTTTATATAGATATATCCTAGTAAAGTTAATGCATTTTCTCTTATTCTTGGTTCATGTAAATTGTTGACCATAGAAATTCCCACTAATTGCCTCTGTGAGTAAATGTGGTGACATGTGCAAGATAATAGTGAGCATTTACTGCCAATACTATAAGTTGTAATCAAGGAGGCCGAGTCTATAGCCATCATGCCATCATGGAGGACTTTTCCCACAATCCTACAAACATGAATCCTGATTTTAGCATTATTGTAGGATTTCAATGAAATGTTAATGAGGTTGTTAGTGGATGAATTCAGTGCCTATAGTTATGGCACGTTGTGTAACTGGCTATGTCTTTATATAGACATCATCTTGAGAATAATTTAGTAGTAATTTGATAATAGTGGTTTACAATACAGTGATCTACTAGTTAGTATTTACTTTGCAATGTTATGCTAAGCGTGTCTCAAAACTTATTTGAATTAATATAGCTGATTTCATTTTGAATATCATATGGTGTTGAGAGTACCTTCATCCTAAAGAAGAGAAAGGGCCCACATGACCAAGGCAATTGAAGGATTTACATTTCATGCATGTTCATGGTTTTTGAATAATTTTACATTTGAATGTTTATTTCCTTGCTTTGGTATATTTCCTTACTACTATTTCAATTCAGATTGTGTTATTTCAATTCAGTATGTGTGTGTTATTTAAATTATGTTATCTTAATTTAGTGTGTGCATTTCAATTCTAGTTAAAGTATTTCCTTTAAATGCATTTTTATTACAACAACGTTTTTTCAATAGTTTAGCATTACATTTCTTATTAGAGGACAAGGGGAAACACACTCGGTAAAACCCCCAAAAGAAACCATCAAAAAATTGAGTTGCATAAGGATTCATTGCATACAACCTAGGACACATGGCCCTGATTTTATAATGACACCAGGAGAAGAATATGTTGGTTAAATAATTGGAGAATACAGCGACCCATCATCATGAATTTAACAATTTCTACAATCAGAGGGCTTGTTTGTTTAGATTTCCTACAATAAAACAGATTGACAACAAATTGTATTCTTTTCAAATATTCCTCTTACTAAATATGGGGTGGTCAACGTAAAACTATCACACAATGCCACCTTGTTGTTATGTGTTTTCATGGTTGCTACTAAATAAAATGCACAACAATACAAATTAGAATACATTGCAAGAAAATCCAAAAGTATGAAAGTCATTGCAAAACACAAAGTATGAAAGCAAGAGTAAGGGATTTCCTCATTAGGGAACTTGAAAAACCTTGTCTCAGCACAAGCTACCATCCAACAAAGGATGTATTGGTGAGGATTCATATTAGAAATAAATCCATTAGCTCACACCAATTATCAACTTCAACAAAGACACCTGTCCCACAATTTTGAGTTAGAGAATAAGTGCAACCCAGTTTCCAAATTTAATTGTTTACACAATATAGAATAAACCAAAAATAAGAAAAAAAAACCCATTAAGTATTTTTTCTTTTAAAGTGATTTTCAAATTAAATTCAACAATAGAATATTTTTTAGGAACTAAAAAATAGCTAAAAATATTGTTAAAATAATGGTACGGTTGTAGTGAAGAAAACATTTTTTTAAATATTGAGTCTACAAATTAAATGAGTCTATCTTTTAAACTTGGAAAATAAAGCCTTCATATTACCCTACCTAAATGTCAGGAGTAATGGCATGCTTTTAAAAAATAAAGTCTATTCAAATTTTTTTATAAACTAGCAATCGCACGTGAGCAGTGCGATGTGAACGCCGAAAGGGGAAGGGAGAGAGGTAATGGCATAGACACAGGAAAGACGATATCGAAAAATAGCCACGAGTAAAACAAATAGTGAGACGTCAAATATATAGATGGAATATAGTATAAGAAAAAGATATAACATTACATGTTTGCGGGGAGAGCTATAGTATGAAAGTTTAAGGAGTTACAGGGGGAGGGGGTAGAAGCGAGGAAGGGTAGGTGTTGTCATTTACCCAAAATTGTGTGTAATTTTTCAATTTCTTGGTAAAGTGACTCCTATGGTAAAATTTGTTTGCCTTTGCAAAGTCTTGTGAAGGAGAAATGATCCCAATAGTTAGTCAATTTTAAGCACTTTGAATTTTTGGGTCTTCTTCTTTGTATTGCGGTAATTTGGGATTCTGGGAGCACTCGTGTCCCTAGTTCTTTTGATCCATTTGCTCTATGTATATCCACCCTTACCACATTGGTCTTGTCTCCCTTTGTGTTGCAGAGGTTTTGGATTTCTTGAAAACCCGTGGCCCTAGTGCTTCCTGAATGTCGGTTCTCCGCACCCTCGCCTTCCCCACATTCATCGCCGACCTGCAAATCCTCTCTCCAAAACTTTCTAAGTCCCATTTGTATTGCGAACATTGCGGATTTGCAAAGAACTCGTGTCCCCATGTCCCTTGGGCCTTCTGTGCGTGGTCAACCTGATTTGTCCGCACTTTTCTGAATTCTAGTATATTACAGGGTTTTCGGCCTTTTGAGGAAATTTTGTTCCGCGTGCACTCCACCTTTTGTTCGTCGCAAGCCCACTTTTGCCACACATTATAAGCCTTCTCTATGTTGCAGAGATTTTGGTGTTCCATGCCCCTAGCATCCCTTATGGATTTGGGCCTTCTATGCTCCATATCTCTGTCATAACCACACTACGATGGGTAAAGTTGGTTAACTCTGTCTTGCGTCACTTTGTTCCCCGCAATACACTAGAACCCCCTTTTTTAATGCATCCAACCGAATTTTCCTTGAATGTGGTAATATAAAAAGGGGTGAAATGGGTCATTTCTACCATCATAATTTACAGATTGAGTCCTTTGCTTTCTATTCACATGCCTCCCAAGCCATTTTTAGTCGTATCTTGAGCATTTCTTAGTCATTTTCAAATTTTCAAACTGCATTTTGTTCCTGTGAGGAGTGCCTTGCCTCTTGCAATTGAGGTTAGTTGTTATAAAGCTTCTTGTGAGGGTTTTGAGGTTAAAATAATTCAGTTCCCTAATTTACTAGCTTCTTTTAGACTCATCATTGAATTTCCATTCTCCCAAGTGTTTGCCTCTTAACCTGGCCATCATGAAGTATCACTATAGTGGTTATGAGCATATTTCTTCCCTTGATACCTCAGTGCCAAACATAGGAGACAGTGATGCCTGAAATCTTGATTTGAATGAGTTCTGGACTCGAATTTCTAATCAAAATCCTAATCATGTTGCCCAATGCATCAAAGATTGTGGAATTTCTCATGTTATCTGTTTTCCTACCTCGGTTCAATGTGTAAATACCATTCTAGCTTGTGCATCTTATTTTGATCCTGACTCATAAGAAATTAGAGATCCGCAGGGACAAGCAGTTGCTAAATTGGATATTGGTTGCATAAATGTTGCTCTCGCAATCCCTATTGTTGCAGATTCAAACACTCTCACCATGGCACAAACTCAAGGCCTATTTGAACAAGACAAAGAGAAGTACAAATAAATAATAGCTACATCTTAGTTTAAGGTCCCAAAAAAAGGGGCATCTAGATTGCCTAAGACTATGTACAGAACTGACTTTAAAGAAGAATTGTTAGTGCTCATCACTTTGTTGTCTATAATCATGGTCATTCCTTCAACCAATGAGTTCCACTTTTGGGAGTGCTCCTACATAAATATCATTTGTAAAGGAAAGAAGAGTCTAAATTGGGGATAGATCAATTGTGAGAACCTTAGTGAGAAACCCATCAATTTGCAATACACCTAAATTTTATATATGACCACGTACTTGATGTAAACCATTGCAGCATATAGGGTTTGGCTAGGAATTTCTCCATCAGAACAACAAGAAGAATTCCCCAGTGTATGAGTATTACCCTCGATTGAATCTTGAAAATAGGAAACACCATTTACAATGATGCTTTTACAATGTACATTGTCAGACTCCTAGAAGGTAACACAGATGAGAGGTTTTCTGTTGAGGCAAAACAATTGATTTCCACTTATGGCAGCTATTTCATCCAATTCATGAGGTTATCTTACATCAGATTAGCAGCCTTTGAAGGAGCACCGCCATAAGCTTCCCATGTATTACAATGACAAGATAGATCTTGTAGAAGTTTGTAGGCAACTAGACATGTTGTATAGAACATGCAGAGATAAGAAAATATCTGGCATTAAATTCCCAATTACTTAGGGAAATTATACCTACAAGACTACACTTAATGCATAGAATGTGGAAAGGATGATTTTTGCATTTAACTTTTACTCTTATCAGAAGAGGACTTGTTTTGACCTCAAGGGGTTCATTTCCAACAATCTCATAATGGGTTTCTATCACTTGTCTGCTCTAGAAGATTATTGCTTAGATTGCTTAGATGATTAGGAAGCAAGAAGAAGAAGAAGAGGATAAACAAAAGAATTCAACACTAGAGTTTGGAGTAGTGATAATTCCTAAATCACCTGCCAAGGAAATACCTTCTTCTAGTATTGAAGCGCCTACTCTGGATAAATATGTTGCAAAAACTCTTGGCTCCATCAACACAGTTTCCTTGGGACCTCTTGTTATTCCACCTTCCAATAGCAACTTCACATGGGTTCAGCCTTTCATTGATGATAGGAAGAGGAAGGCTCCCTCTCAAGTTATTCAACCCTAATTTGATGTTGTGATTGTTCTCCTTGAAACAACTTAACACCCAAGAAGGCCAAGACTACTTCAAGTTTAGTATCTGGCTCAAAGAGCCAACAATATCTGGAAGTTGCTAAACTAAGGACAGAAAAGGAAGAAAGGGATTTCACTTTGGCCAACCTGGAGCTGACAAGGATTTCACTGGGTGAATCCACTCCGGAGAGTGAGGTTCACAATATGAAAGAAATTGTATCCAAAGTTATTGAGAGAGTTGAGAAAGGGAAGCAAACACAAGAAAAACTTGAGGAACAAGTACAGACTCTTTTTTATTTCATCAAATCTTTACTAGAAAGTGATAAGGTATTGGACTCTATCCCTTAGCCTCAATGCCTCCTCCTACTATCATATTTGATGAAGAAGTAAAAATTATAAAGGACATTCATAAGCATGTTTCTTATGGAAAGGAAGTAAAGGCTATGGTTGATGGGATGTTATTGTCTAGTTTGAATTTCATTGAGGAAGTGCACAAAACATATGACAACATCTCTATGATACAGCGGAAATTTGACTCAACCATTATCGGCTCTGAGAAAAAAAACTCAAACTATGGACTGAATGCATACAATATCTTAGGCTTATGCTTGATACATATGAACATGTTCTTCTTACAAGTAAGGTTTTTGATGAATCCAAGAACAACCTCTCCAAGAAATCTGGTTTTCGGTGTGGAATGGAAGATGAAAGTACAGCTACAATATTGGCTGAGTTTTAAGATCTTCAATGCCAGTTTTTCAAGGTAAATTCTACAGAAATCAATGCAGTGCAGTATATCAAGGTAAAATTCAAGGCACTTATTAAGGAATATCTACTCAAACCTGAAACTGTAACAAGACAGAAAATGGAAGAGATCAATGCACTAGAAATTGTGATCATTAAAGCAAACAAAGGCTTGTTACCGAATGCAGACATGGGGAAAGAAATGGAAGATTGTTTGAGCAATTGGACAAATACAATTGCAAACACAACCATTCCCAAGGGCATGGAAATTATTAGAGCACTCATGAAATTCAAGATTCAGATTCTCAAAGTAAAGACTGTAGTAGCATTCTCCTCGAGTGTTCCTTCATTTAGATCATAGGCCCTTTCTTTTAGTTAATATATTTCAAAGTTGGATTTATTATTAATGAAAGTGTAATTTTTTATTAAAGCCAACTAAGATTTATAATACATTTGAGTAAGTGATAATGCTTAATTAAAAGAAAGGGAAACTTAAAAGACTTCAGTTGTAACCACCCTTGTGGCTATATCAGGAACCTTTCTATCATTGAAAAGGTTGTTGGATTCTGATGGTTGGAATGTAGATGCACATAACTATTTGATCAATACATAAGAAGTCTTTCCCTCTCATCTCTTGTGTTCTTCCTATTCTATTCCCTAATCTACATTTTTGTCTTTGATATATTCAAATACGAAACTTTGTGTTCAAGTCATTAGACGTAGTGAAAAGAACTTTGTTTCTGAAACATTTATATTTTATGAGTTATTTGAGTATATGAAAATTCATGTGATTCTATAAATATCATGCAAGCATTAGCTTGGCATTTCTCTGCAATATATATGTCTGAAAGTGTTGCCTTCTTCTTTTCCTTCTATTGCAATAGTTAGTGATCTTAGGTAACCAATGACAACACTTGTGTTCTTGATAGGTGAGAAGTGAACTCATGATTTCCTTTCAAAAAATCTTGTCTTGTTTAAAGCTATTGTTTTCTCTAATAAATTATTATATTCTCCTTGTCGTCTATATTGAGAATATTATTCATATGGGATCATTTTCAACATCAAAATCCTCATTTAAATATTGATAGTATGTACATTTTTGAATAAGTAGTTTTGTGTGTGTGTGTGTGTGTGTGTGTGTGTGTGTGTGTGTGTGTGTGTGTGTGTGTGTGTGTGTGTGCGTGTGTGTGTTCAATAAGGGAACCTCTCCCATAAATAGGAGGGACTGTTAGCCCCTTAATTGTTGTTTACATAGGATATAAATTTTCAAACCAACAATAGGGAAGGGATACGTAAAGGGGATTAACAAGGGAAGAGAGGAAGAGCATTAAGGCGGCATTCTTCATTTTTTATGACAATGCAATGGAAGGGTTTGTGACATTTTTTAGTAGCATTCAAAAGAAAATGGTGGTGAAATTTGAATTGCCGCCAAGGAGAGGACTCTAAATATTTTAGTGAAAGTAAGTAGTTGTCTTTCAATATTGCCAATGTGTATTGTACTTTTTTTTACAGAGCAAGTTCTTGAGACTTTTGAATAGATAAATCCGAAGCCATTCTAAGTAGCAACTATCTACGAAACCCCCTGGAAATGGGTGGGATTAGAACATGGGATGGATTGCTAGGATCCCAAGATTTTTTTCAAAGCACAATATCAAAAAATTCTACATTGCTAAAATTGATCATGGAGATAGTGGTTTCGAATAAAATAAGTCATATGATTTTAAATAACAAGAAGCATTAAGAAATTAACAAGAAAAAAAGTAATGGGCAATATTTTTACCTCCGTCACAATTTCAACAATATATTGTATGGTAGTTGCATATTTAACATTTACCCATTAAATACAAGGTAGTTTATGAGGTAAAGAAGGAAACACAAAAAATGCATATCGACATGTGATATGGGCTCTATAAAATGATGTCAATATTTATATGTTATAAACAAATGTAGGTACCAACCCATAATTTAAAAAAAAATAAAATCATGCTTCATCGCATCACACAGAAAAATTTAGTGGAAAGATTTCACCATTTAAACTATTTTACAAAAATAGCACAATACGATCAAGTCAACCTTGAAACAACCATTTGCTCAAAAAAATTATAGTAAGATGCATTGACAAAGCAATACATGAAATCTTTAATCAAAAAAATCAAATAGTATTCAAAGAGTTCATTGTACAACTGGATACCCATAGAAACAATCTTCCAAAAATGTAAATGTACAGTGATATTTCTAAAAACTCTATTTTGCTATATAATTGTGAACCGAAGACACCAAATATGACCTACAAAAATGAGGGAAAATTATACTTATCAAGAAAATGCATCTTCGTACTTATCAAGAAAAAACAAACCAAATATGAGCAATATGTACAGCATATACAACACATCAGGGTCCAATTTTGGGAGATTTACATAATCCATCATAATATAACGGTGATACCATCATATATACAAAATTGTTAGCATATTATGCTTAGGTAAACATTAGCTCAAAAAGATTTAAGAAGACATTGATGGAATGCATAATACATAAAAAATTTAGGCCTTGGTAGTCCATAAGTAAGCAACACAGTTATCATGTACATGCACATGTTATAAGGGCAAAATAGAACATAAATATAGTGACCAACTATCTTGGCCAAATTGTTCTGAGGACCAACACAACAGCAGGTACATCTCAGAAATGATATATTTGATATCCATGTTGATCTCTCTATTTCATACATATGAGATATTTTGTATTCTACCAAATTATGTAGATGCCATAATTTTATCCATCATTATTTGCGTGCTCACATCCATCAATCCGCTCGATATACCTGCAAATGCAAGCAAAAAATCAGTAAGCACTGTTATTCAAGATATAATTTCATCACCCTATAAATGAAGCGTACTTTCTATATTTCATATGAAGAAGGATGTGCCTTTATTTCTAATACTTCAAATATTGACATTTCCCAAGTATGAGCGAGAGAATGAATTGAAATCCCAAGTGTATGGTTTAGATCATTTTTTACACATCAATAGGCTCACTCAATGTTGTAAGGTCCAAGAAATCCAGGTCACAAAAACAATGAACTCGCTATTTGCTATGATGTAGAAAACATAACTGAAACAATCAAAGTATATTAAAATTGTTGTTTGAAAATCAAAAAAAAAACTACTTTGACCATTCATAGAGGTGCCAAAACTCTCCTCGCGTATCCCAAATTTAGATTCCTCAATAAAATATTTTATGTCCTTCCAAATTTCAAAAAATAAAAATTGTCAAACCTGAAAAATTAAAAATGTGGAGCAAAATAATGTATAAAAATAGACAAACCATTGAGGAAAGCAGTATCACCTTAAACAGTCACTATTGGAAATTCAACCTATACAATGCAAAAAAAAAATGCTTGTTCTATTTTGTTACCCACGTTTCTAAAGCAAATAATCATGTTACGTAACCACAAAAAAACAGTATTAAGACAAACATAGGTTGTCCACAGCAATAATATTAAAGCTAGTAAAGCGAATTAAACAACGCATACATTGAAAGTAGTCCACAAAATGGAAGTTGATTGACAAGATAGAAGTTAAACAAGAATAAAGACATGCAAAGCATGCATGTTGATTATGTTGTAAAATAGCAGGAATGCTTCCAGGGTATACACAACAAATTTCGTGTCACATCTAGAGGCGAGGTTCAGAAATTCTGAGTGTGTTAAGATGGTCTTTTATCTCACCAGGATCCCAAACCGTTCTACCTATCCGTCACGCACGTTCGCGGGGGAGATATTTATTTAAAATCAGTCAAAATTGAACTAAATTATTGCTGTGGCACAGTGGTGGGCCTAACCTGTCTGTCATTTTGGAGGTCGCGGGTTCAAATCCGCCTATCTCCCTGCGAACCTGCGTGAGAGATAGGCTCCGCCATTACAAACCATAAGAAAAATTCCCAATACTATAAACCAAAAAATAAATATAAAACATTTAAAAACAGTCTAAAAATACTATTTCTTTGATATTTTATAATTCAAGTTTGTACCTATCTTTCTTTCATATTTTTGTTATGAGCAGAGAGGAAATTTAAGTTTTTCATGACCGTACAAAAGTAATTGTAACATTTAAATACAAAACACCGAAGATCAACTTTGTTTTAGAGGAAAATCTAGAGCTAGACAATCTTATATAAACATGGTAGTATCACAGAGAGTTTTGAACTTAAAAGTAGAGAGAAAAATCGACGTAATTTGTATTTAAAAAACCAGTTACTTCTATTTCAAAATATATATTTAAATTAAAACTTTGCTTTCCTGGCATACAAAGAGACATCTCCACAAACACAAATAAGACTCCATGTTAAATCGCTATATATTTACTTCATTAAAAAGAATGATTGTACAAGCTATAATTAGATATAAAGATTTAAAGGGAAAACGTCCTATTTGATGTCTAGTTGAAATTGAAAGTAAATAATCGGTTACCTCTACCCAAACTTTGGCACTCTAGTCTTCCTATGTCTTGTGTATTTTGCTATTTGGCTGCAATATATATTCTTACCTCATACTGTCAATATATTTCTGTCACCAGCCCAAATGCCTTTTTTAGGAAAAATTGTAATTGTGTGTCATATCATCCCCACTAATGATTACCCACAAAGAGAAACAAAGCACCAACCTCATTTATTGCTTGCAGCTTATTGCATTAAAAAATTAAAATCTGGGCCACACAGCGATGACAATTTGTGAAGAGTTTTGTTTTTTCTTTTGTTTCTTAGCCTAGATCATAATGTCACTCTGTCATGATTCATTTCTTTTGTTGTCGACCTGGTTCGACTTCCTGCAGAGTGTCAATTTAAGATTGTCTTCATTCTGTTAGTACTTTGTACTCTGCTCTATATATTCAACATGAAAAAAATGCCAGTACGTCTATGTCTAATAAGCTATAGTCGAATTGAAAAGTCATTTGCATCTGTTAGATGAATTAGATAGTGATTTGGCTTATGATTAGATGAAGTTGTCCATGATTCCGTGATAAAACCTTCATTTGTCTATATAATATTTCATAGAAAAAATTGTTAGTAAAACAGAAAATATAAAGAAAATCCTGTTAAATGTGAAGTAAATATTCTAAATGGAAGTAATTGTTCACGAGTTTGTGAACACATCTTGATTTGGCATCATCTCAATAACATTTGAACATCTTCAATTAGATTAAATGTTTTTGGATAAAATTTTGTAGGTGATCTTTGGATCACTCACTAATTCATCATTACAATGAGAATATTCATTTTAAAGATGTCAATGTTGAAGTATATTTAGAGGAAGATACTCAAAAATATCCACAAATGTCAACATTGAAGACTTACAAATAATTACACGTAAGAAATATTCAAATAAGTAATTAATAATAAATCTCCACATAGCTAATAAATTGCATGATATTTATTTTTAAAATATATATTATATAATTTAAACATTTAATTAATAAAGTATAATATTAAATAGTCACCCTCGACAAAACATAATAAATTAAAAATAATTCAAGTGACCAACATTTAATAAATAAAATATTAAAAGAAAATAAATCATATAATTAAAATATTTAATTAGTAAAATATGATAATAAATAGTTATCCTCGGGTAAAAGACTACAAATTTGGAAATTTAATTAGGAAATGCAGAGTATAAACCCAACTTGTAAGAAAAGCTAACACGGTGATAAAATATTAGACCAATTAAAACCTAAACGTTAAAATTGATATTATAATTAAAATTAATGAAAGATACACTGAAAAAATAGTTAGTTCAAAGGACAACTTGTTGAGAGTCATACCACTATGTTTAGAGTTCTGGTTATCAACCATAAAATTCAGCTTACACTAGGACTAAGATGATAACTCACGACAGAGCAAAAGGGGATGTCTCACACACTGAAAAAACACAAAAAACTCAAATAAATTAAGCTTGGAACTATAACCATGTCAATAGAAAATAAATAAAGATGAACTCTAAAATTAACTTTGGAACATATAAAGAACACCCCCCACACACACAAACACACATATATGTAACTAGAAGGGGCCTGTGTAATTTTCCTCGGCTGCCAATCCTTTGTTTTGAGTCCTCACATATTCTAGGGATGCTTTTGTTGTCAATTTTTGCCCCCCCCCCGGGCAAAAATGGACAATAGGATAATCCCCTGAGACCAAAAATTTCTTCCATAAGGATTTCGGGGTTATCAGTATAATTACAAGATTTGAAAGTCTCGTATGTCAGTTTCAGATCTTCCTGGATTGCTTTTTGTTTTCCATGTCTTGGAAGTTTGAATTGATCTCTGAACAGGAAAATCAACTCTAGTGGGCCCACAGGCTAAAAGGATCAAAATTGATACATTGTGTTTATTAGGAATTTTTGTATCTTTTCTACTCTCCGGTTTGAGGGGAAGCCCAAGATTATTAAAATCAGGGTTAAAAAAAGTAGAGTAAAGGAAAGTTAGCACTAAGAGAAAATAGCTCGCCGAGCCATGTATTGAGAAGAGCTTGATTTTATTTCATTATCTTGGCTCGGTTATGAGAAATAAAAGACTTGGCAATGCGCTTATAGTAAATTGAGCTGCTCGGTGATTGCACATTGAAGTGAAAGGGAGCTTAGTCTGAAAGAGTGAAATTTGATGGCTCGGCAAATCATTAGTCAAGTCATGCATGTGAATTTGAGGTGGGGCCTGAAGGCTTAGAGCTATGGGCATATGTATTGTGGACTGAGCCACTCGATGTAGTCAGGAGGTTGATGGTCAAGTGAGATCACTATGCACTAGGAGGGGCAGGTAAATTCACAGCTCAAAGCTTTCTCAGACGTAACGGTCGACTTCAGGAATACGCTTAAAGAGTATGATCTCGGTCATAGACCAAGTTAGTAGCGGCTTGGGAAAAATGTTTTGCAGGGAACTCAGTGTGGAGCTTGGCAGACGTGGTTCACCAAGTCATTGGAAAGTGATGAGCCCATCGGGGGGCAAGGAGCTTGGTGTAGCTCACTACGGTGGAAGAGCTTGATGGCAAACCTCATGTTGGAAGCAAAATGAGTAGATCTCGTAAACGAGATAGACCGATGAGGGAGCTCATTTGAGTATGTGTTCAGTGCAATGGTGGAGAATGGATCATCGCAGAGCCATTGTGCAAAGTTAGAAATGCACCGAGATAAGACGGGACTAAATAGAATTGAAGGTAGAACAGGGTTTAGTGTTATCTCATCGAAGAGTTCATCATTTGGTAATCTGTCAGGTTGGCGTCAGAGAAAGCTCAGTCTTGGTCTGAGTTGAGATAATGATTCACAATGTCATGAAAGGGGCTTGAGCAGAGGGAAGGTTGATGTTTTTGTAAAGTTGGGGAGATCATAACAGAGGTTCGTCCTACACAGAGAACTCCGTTGGCACAAAAGCTCAATGTGAGCTATACACAAATTTTTTTATTTACGTAGTAAAGTGAGTTGTAACGACTCAAATTGGAGGCTTAGATCCATTAACACAAGCCAGGGTTTCATTTTTATTGGAGCTCGAGGTGTTTGAGCTCATATTCGGTGAGTCTGGTGAGTTCTAACACGAGCCAATGTATCGGGGTCTGTAGCACATAGGAGCTCGACTCATTGGACCAAGGAGCTCGCGAGGCGGGTTGTTGGTTGGATTCAGAGCCAAGTTGGAGTTCAGGAGTAATTTAGGAGGGCGGTGTATCCAGCTCGAAATCAATCTTGGTCAGTAAACGAGTGATGTCCTTGAGGAAGTATCTCGGAATCACTTGCAAGGAGCCACTAATGGCAAAGGATGACTCATGGATCGAGTGCTCATCAAGTGGAAGATCCGGAGCATGGGAAGGTTATGTTGGGTCACGTTTTCAAAGTTTTTAGCAAATGATTTTGCACAATAAGAGGTTCAGATGGGTCAAAATCGTTGATGAGCTTTTCTTGTATAGCCCAGGAAACTCACAAAGTTTCGCAGTATAATGAAAGGATTTCAGTGAGCTATTCAGAGAAAGTGGAGATTCGGAGATTTTTGCTAGCAAGGAAGCTACGCCGAGTTGTGGTCGAGATCGGGATCTAGCGAGCTCGTGCATCAAGCTAGACCGAGGAATGAGATCTGGAAATGGCTCAGGATGAGTCGAGTCCGACGGTTCTGAGCAAGGGGAGAGTTGCATGCCAAGCTCAGTGGAAAAGGAGGCAGAGTAGTGGACCATGTCGTATGGCTCAGCTCAGAGCTGCAAATCAACCGCCGAGTCTGATAGGGAGATATGCTCGCAGAATCACACAAACTCACGAGTTAGATCAGTGGAGGACTGAAGTTCATCAATGGAACTAATCATTGATGTAGGGAGGATCCATTTAAAGATCAGTTAGGAGATGGTGCGCTCGAGTAGAGAAAACGACTCAAAATATGAGTTCAATGACTATGGTTCAGTGAAACATTTTGAGCAGTTGATCCCGTAAATGAAGGAGCTCAAACAATCGGGGAAAGCTTGTGTGGAAGGAAATCATTCAATCCAGTAAGCTTGGTCTTGGGAGCTCTTAGGAGGGAAAATGTAGCAGGAGCATTGAAGCTCTAGTCAGAGGTGATCGTTTCGCTAGTAAAGGGAGGAGCTTGCCAATTTAGGTGATTGTGGCTCTGTCACAGAGAGCTCGTCAAAATTCGAAGCTCAGTTTATGGTGTTGAAACAGGTTTGGAGATGAAGCTCGCAAATAGGGATAGGAACAGTTGGGGGAACAAAACTCGGTGTATGGAGCTCAGTTGATGTCAAGAAGAAATGGTCTTGGAGCGAACTCGGTCAATAACAAAAAGCTCAGCTGAACAGTGATGGCGCCAATGTTGAGATGAAGCTCGGTGGATAGAAATCGCGTCCTTGGGAGCTTTGTGTCAGGTATGTGGAGGAGCTCGTTTCAAGGACGACTCGGTGGAGTAGATGGTGGAGCTGATCCAACTCGGTGAGTTGGCTCGATGATCCAACCACTGAGTTGGGACCTTTTTTTGTTTTTTCTCATCACAAACCAGTCCAAGGGGGGACCCACCAATTATTTTAAAATTAATTTAATATTTTTATTTAAATATTTTAAATAATAATATTTATTATTATTATTTAAAATATTATTTTAATTAATTATGAAGACTATGTCAACAGGCATTAATTGCACATGATGGAGGCCTTTTCAGATGGTTCAACCGAATGTAATAAATGATACATCATGTACCTTCCATTTAGGAAGGGGAATTTATGATCCTTCTCTACTCTCTCTCTAAATTATCTTCTATAAGTGTAAATTAGAAGTTCATTCAAAGGGTCCAACAAGTGGATTCCAACAGGTCCCACAAGTTGGAGGATTAGACACTTTCCAAGCTTCCCCTTCTTTTCACAATCTGTGAATTTGAAGGTTCTCAAGCCTTTCTCCTCGAATTGTAATGGCAGCTTATGCCCTTTTCACCTGATGTAATGTTGCACTGTGCAAGTGCTTGAAGTAATGAGAATTGTGTTTTGTGATCAAATATATGTCCTTTCATGATTCTGTTGCTTCTATTTTTGCCTCTCTCATGTTTTCAGGTGCATAGTGCAAGTTTTGGTTTCCACTACAGGTTTAGGAAGTTTGTGCTTATCAAGTGGTGAAATATTACATGTAGTCAAGTTTTGGTGCTTGTTCACCCTTCTCAAGTTCCTCCTTTTTCACTGGGAGACTGGTAGTTTGTTGTCTGATCGAGTTTAACAGAGGAACGTCTGCCCTGGTTTTTGGTATCTTGTGCCCTTTGCTAGTTACGATAGGTGAAGGCTATAAGTGATTCAAGCATCCCTCCCGCATTAACCCTTCCAGATGTTAAACACCCCCTTTTCTTGGTGCATCACCACTTCTAGAATAGATTTTATTTCTTTGCATTATCTCTCCCTAATCCCATGAAATATTAGCATAGGTGTAGTTAGCCATCTTTCTTACATTAGAAGTAGTAATGTGTTTAGTTTAGAAAGAGGAAGCTAACCTTCTCTAGAGGTTCACCTCAAGTGCAAGTCCCATAGCTTGAGAGGTTATCCCATGTGTCCCAATCACACCGAATGTCGTGATTAATTCTCAGGCCATTCGGGGGGTGCAGTGATTTGGAGACAACAGCTTTGTCAAAATATTATGAATCTATGAAGAATATGTCAGTTTGGCAATTTTGAAGATCACAAATTTGACAACCCCTCACACACAAACACAGTGTGGTATGGTCCTATCCCGAATTGTTACTCCCCTCCAATCCCAACTTTTTTGGCTTTAATATTGGGTCTGAATTTTGGCATCTGGTCCTCCTCCAATTAAAGCTTTTGTAAAACAATAATCCAAGTTCAGGGAGATATTTTGTTGAGGCAAATGTTTGATCAGCTTCAAGCTGAAAATTTGATGAATAGAGTCAAATTGGTAATTGAGTTGATATTGGTAGGGTTGGTCAACCCATTGTTGACCGACCGATTGTGTTAGTTCCCATCTCTCCTCCTCTCACTTGGCACTATATGATGCTTTCTTTTTGTGGACTAGTGAGCTTTGGAGCTACCAGCCACTTGCACTTTGATGTTTTTGTTAGGTTAGGGCCCTCTCCCTAAGTAAATGTAGCATAAAAATTTATCAAGTTTCACAAATGGTTCAAACCTAAACCCACATCTTTGTTTATGTTATCATATTTGTAATTTTTAACCGTCACCCTCGCCTTTCATTTAAATAACTGATCCTCCCAAGCTAAACTTTGGTATTCTCAATATAAATGCAGTCCTTAGTCTTACAAGTACGTTTTGCTAGAGCCGACTTGACTTATAACTTTTATTTCTTATATAGTGGCACGCTCATTAATCCTTGTGTTGATGGAACAGCCAATCTCACCAATGTAGAATGTCAGCCGTTGAATCCAAATTGTCCTTGAAAAGATTTAATCAAACATACTATAGGTTAAAAGGTTTGAATCAAACATCCTATAAGCTTAAAAGGTTGTTTGGAAATTCTTAAAAAAAAATGAGGTAAGAAATTTTGTTAGATAACCCCTCATTGTAAGGGAGAAAAGTTCTTACTATTGTTGACCTTCTCAATTCGAGGTTGATCTTGTGTACTCCTTTACCAATTTGAAAGCCGTAGCTATCTTGTTTGCTTTATAATCATTATTCTTTAGAACTTCAGTCAAATGCTCTCTCCCTATAAGTGATTGTCACAACAGCACACTCTCGTATCTAGACTTTTAAGCACTGGGTTTACCTAATGTTGAATGAAATCAACAATTATCTGAAGTACAGCAAAAACACACATTCAGTTTTAATGAGCTATCTCCTCAAACTTGATCTATCTTGTAAATGTAAATCCACACAAAAAGCCCAAACCAAGGCCTATGGTGAGCCATTTAATTTTGTTTGATTGATTTGACAAGCAATGGCTTAAGTTTGCTTAGCTTAGACCATGCCACAGTAAATTATCAAACCGTCATTTTACTTGTAAATGTTAAAAACACCAAAATGGCATGCTTGCAGAAGGGGGGAAATTTATCTGTACTCTTGCCAAGAACATTATGACTCGTTTGCAAATGCAGAAAATAAATAGCTTTTAAGATGAAAATAAATAGCTTATACAGTTCTATTGCTTGATCCTCCATCACCAACCACAAAAATGGAACATGCTTGGGAGATTTAAAAAGAAAGTGCAAGTTGAACTTATCTGCAGAATCAGTAGAGCTCTACCAAAGAAGTTGAGCCAAAAAAGGGCAGTGACCAGGACTGAAAATATAGATTTTTTGGTAATAGCATGCTAAACATGCTTTCCATAAGTGAATATTTTCAATATAAATTTAAAATGACAAATATTCTCTGTGCACGAGAGAGAGCCCTGCCCTTTTAATGTTATAACCAATCAATAGATTATAATAGTTCTTTTATAATTTTCTTTTGCTTTTTATTAGTCTATTATACCTACTATTCCGTCTACAGAGATGACAAAGCAACTTCGAAATCTTACCTTTTCTGCAAAAAATTCCATCCTTAACTTTCACAACCTTGGCACTTAACAAGTTCCCAGGTGCAAATTTCTTCTATGTTTTTATTCGTAACTTTTCTGATAAATATTCGCATCATATATAATGACTTCTGAACAAACAGTTATGGATGCAATTTTGATTTTATCACTTGAAAATACAACTCTATCAAACATTCTCTTCTGCTCAAATCCACAAAGCTATTCATGACTACCTGATTAGTATCACATTTTGTTGCCAAAACACATTATTCTGATGATAGATTCTAATGAATCCCATAACGCATATGGTGGTCATCAGATCTTTACATCATCAGATGTTCCTCGACTGTCAGTATCAGTGGCCCATGGAGAGCTAAAAATCCGCTTTTCACCTCGCAACACGTAAGAGTGGAATAGAGCTGTGGTGCCAATGGTGACAGCCACAGCTAATGAACCCCAGAGCCATCTGTGTCTTTTCTTTTCTGAACGCCGGCGTCTACGTGCAATCTCTGCAAAAACCCAGGCATCATTATTAATTATTACCAAAGCATATACTTCAAATCCATGATTAGAGAGAAGATGGTTACTCCAATATGCAACATTCACAATTAGGAAACAAGAATATACACAAAAATTATGTATATGCCAAGCATATGTTCGAATAGAATACCAAAAGAAATGCAAATAGTCAAATTGGACATGCAACATTCAAAGAATCATCAATTTCTCATTAGGAGTGAGAAAAACTCCAGTAGAGCGTCATAATTATAAACTACGGTGCAATGTTCATAAATTAATGTCAACTCATAATAATAGATAATCCATGCCAAGTCCTACAGAAAACAGAAAAGTTGTGGTGAAAAGCATGCATGTTGAAAAATCTAGAAAAATTGAATTCTTAAGAGATTTTTTTGATCCTCGTGAGAACAAGATAGGAAAAGAGAGAAGAAATTAGTCTCTTCAATTTGAGATTCCATTCTAATGATAAGTCTGTTCTCTGTTGTTACCTTCAGCCAATCTCTCCAAACTAAAACTTAATCCTTTGCCTATTCAAGCCTGCTCATCAATTCATTGCTTTTGTTTTTTCGCAGCAGCGCTCTTCTTTTTTCCTGTTTATGGGTTGATTAAGGGGAAGTTTGAAATCAATTGATTTTAGAGATATAATTCAGTTTATTAAAATCCACTTTAGTAATGTTCTTTTATTAGTGACAAATGAAAGAAAAAAACCTGCAATGCAAGGGGTATCCCAGTTAATAAGGATAAAGCAAATCTCATGCTACTTACAGGTGGGACCAGCTGTCCTTCGCCAAAATCAGAGATATTTCCGTAGAAGACCACAAAGACAAACAAACAGAGCCATGAAAGGAACCCAACTAATACTAAATATTCCGACTCCTGTGTTACCCTCGTATATAAACCAGTGTTTTAAAAACCAGTCTAACCAGAACCAGAACCTGCTGATTCAACTGGTTCAATAGTAAATGGAAGGAACCGGTAGAAAAACCAGCTCGGGGGACCGGTTTTGTCCTGAACCGGTCTGAACCTATGTTCCACGGGGACACGCCCCCTGTGTTTTTGGGGGTGTTTCAGGGACGCAGGGGCGGGGTAGGAAACGTCCCCTAGACGTCTCCAAATTTTATTTTTTTAGGAAACGTTTCAGGGACGGCTGATTTCTAGCAAGGGACAGCCAGCCGTCCCTGGTACGACCAGGGGACGCCTAGAAGTCCCCTAGCCGTATTGGGGACGGCTAGAAGTCCCCTATGTCTCAACAAACAAAAAATACATTTTTAAAATAAAAACTCAACTTTTTTGCAAGTTTCTTGAGTTTTGACTCCCTTAAAGCTGCACAATCTGCCATCAATGTGTTGAATGGATTCCAATTGCATGGAAAGAAGTTGAAGGTCCAACTTAAGCGAGATAACAAATAGAGCAAACCTTCTTGAATAGACACGCCCATCATGCAAAGGGGAGGTTGAATGGATGGTGTTGTTCTTTACAAATTGAAAATGTTCTATTCAACATGTAGTGGTTATATGCCCCATTTTTTGTGGGTTAAAAAATGGCATGATATATGATATTATTGTTATGCATTGCTTCTATTTCTATATTACAATGTTTTATGCAGCAGTGAATTTGAATGTGTTATGGATAAGCAATCATTCAAGGCAAATTTTGCAGACCACTGTGTTTTGTGCATGTAATTATGTAAACTACTTGTCTTGAACTCTCTCCTTCATAAACGACCGTGTAATTATTATATATATCCACATTGAATATTATGTTAAATCTCGATTCAGCTCTAATGTTATGTAATAAGGTTCTATAACATATATGATGAATGCCTTATGAATGTTATCATATGAATATTTGAAAGTTCGTATATTTTAAAAAAATCCCCTATCTTTAATAGCCATCCCCTGTCGTCCCCTAAAAATGGCCTCCAAAAAAATCTGTCGCGGAAACTTGGTGGAACACAGGTCTGAACTGGCTGTGTCAAAATAAACACCAATTTGACATTTTAAACAAAAAATTTAATCCAACTTTCTACTTGGCCTTATTCTAGTTTGATAATTGATGATTTGATCATTGATATCATAATCAGACATGTAGTAGCTTGTAGCATATTGTTTTTTGGACTCTAGGAGTCTAGAGGTCATTTAGAGCCTCAATGTTTATGTATTTTGTTTCGGATATGTAGTGCATTTGGTGCCATTTTGCTATATTTACCCTTACATGGTATATACATGAGCAATCTTTGCATATTTTGTCTCTGATTGTTTGTAATCATGGTTTGGAAATTGGAATCTTTAAAATATATTGTTTTCATTAAAATTGTAATATTTTTTAGTAAACCGGTTCATAAATTTCAAACCAGTCCAATTCCGGGCTGGTTCCAGTCTGACCCTCAACAAGTTCCGAGTCCGGTTACGATTTTTAAAACATCGGATCTGCACATACTTTGTTTATAGATGAGGGGTAGAAATGTAAAATTGAGATCGAAAATATAAGCACACACAGGTGATGTCATTGGTGACTTCATTGGTAAATTTTTGCATATCATTTGTGAGTTCCCAAACTAAAGAAAGGATATAAGAATGCAACATATGTATTTTCAATCAGATATTAGAAATGTTATGGTTTTTTTGTGTAGCCTAACAAGAGCCCCAAACACTGTGAACGTGGGCTTAGGTTGGGTTCCTTGATATATGAGGTTTATGACCAGGGCCTAATATTCAACCGTGGAGAAATAATTCCATTCTACACAGAGAAGAGGATAAATGAATTTTTGGATATAAAATATGGATTTTATATGACATCATACTTGATAGATTGTTTACATGCCAGCAACATTTTCAGCCATGACTTGTTTTCGCCATGTACTCCTCATGGTTAGGTGCCCACTTCAGGCTCATTGCCAAATTCTCGAGAGAGAAAAAATATCAACAACACTATTTCATGATTTGTGACTTATTTCTGGCTAGATTATATTTACTATTTTTTGGGGAAGAAAGTCCCATAATATCAACATTGATGAGGCAAGTATAAGAGCCACTGGGGGTTTGGTTCAACTTCATATATCAAGGCTACACATTTCTCAGTTTGGATGGTACCATGACATCCCCTTATCTGTTACGAAAGTATGTGTAGATAAATTAAATCTTAAAGAGGTGGCCTATCAACAAACAATGGAGTGATTGAAGTCCTGAGTAGAGCTCGTCAAGGTATGTATCATGAAGCTATGGGATTTCAAACCTATCCTAATGCGGTTAATGATTGTAGTGATATCAGTAAGTTCAACTTTTGATTGGCGAGATTCCCAAAATAAGATTGAAAGGGATCAATTGTTGCTCGCCTAAAAATTGACTCCTACCCAAGTCAGATAAAATATCATCATGGAAACTATGAGGATGTAGAAATTCATAAGAATGTTGAGCATTCTGAAGCAGTATTAGCACAAATGCAACAAAGAACTCAATGTCAAGGAACTGCTCTGGCAATCCCAACCAGACTAGTTGCAAATGTAGTAATGACAACTAAATCATCTGCTTCATCCAGTGTACAAATACCACAAAGCCCTACCTCCTTACAAGCACTTCCAGGATTTGGTGTAGTATTCGCTACTCAAGGCATGACTCAGATGGACATAGTATGCTTGAGTTTCTAGAAGGAGCCTAAATACACTTCCATTTTATTATCAACCTATTCTTATTGCTTTCTCTACTTCATCCTATAATGCAACAATAAGCATTACCTCATTAACTTTCTCAACAATTCCACCTACAACTTTACTTATCATACCCCCAGTTGCAACTACATTATCTGAAACTCGAGAAATATATCATTGTATTTTGTGGAATTGTTGAAGTCACTTTTACAAAATCAAAAATCCACACCAAAGGTACTCATAGTCTTGTTCATATGGTTTCTATAAACCCTACTTTTAGTACCTCTACCACTGTGGTCTCCCAAGTGATCACACCTATCTTACTCTCCTCAAGGGGAATGTACCATCCCATATTTACGCAAAGAGAAAGTACCATCTCAAATACTCATGAACCGAAACCGCTGATGCTCTCACCATCCAGAATATATATCCCTAATTTTTCCTCTCGTATTCCATCATGTTTTGTTTGAGTTTTGTAACCCTAGTGACATAGATAAAAGAATTTCCATCCCATGCATCCAATATACTTTCTACTTCCTTAAAGATAGATTTTAGTAACATTCAAATTTCCACTCCATTCCATCAGACTATGGAAAGTGGGACCACTATCTTGCACAGCAATCTTGATACAAATGTGTCTTCGTCTCTTATCATTGGAGTTTTCGATAATAATGCCACAAAATCTTACGTATTCGATAACACTCCAACATGGATGAAAGAAATGTCTTTGGATATAACAACTCTATAGTATGAATCTAGATAATGTGGGATTATAGCAATTATAATATTTAAGATAATATTATATCTGTATTTATACTACTGGTATATATAGCTAAGAACTCTTTTATTAATTAAGGGCTATACTAAGGGGTATGTTGAAAGGTTGTGTGACAGTTTTGGATACAAGAGCTTTTCAGAACAATTTTGCTATTCGGTCTTTTGTATGCTGAACAATACTTTGGACAATGCCATATTTCAATATCGGCATATGTTACCAATATCCTTTTATTTGAATAACTCAATCTTGGGCCCTGGTACCAATGATCTGTTAAAATTTTCCAATGTAGATAAAGATGCTCGGAGTGCTTGTTGCTTCGGTGTTGTGTGTTGTAATGCAATATTTGGTTGAATAAGAGTATATGATTTGGGTGAATTGACACTGTCTACTTTGTAGTTTCTTGACGCTTTCTGCATCTAGTTCTCTGCTATAGGTAATAGCCATTGAGTAATTTAAGTTATTTAATTCAATCTTATTCGAACCTCTTTTTTTAAAATCTTAGTTGAATAATTCATTTCGAATTAGCAGGGAGTTGTGATCAATTTGGATTTCTATCACTTTGATTATAAAACTGTAGTGATTTGAATTCTTGCAAGTTTTATGTCTGCTGTAATATTGACGATTTAATTAATTAATGTTCAATCCATACTGTATATAGCCATAGATTTTAGGAGGTAATTTCAAATTGTTAATTTTAGTTATAATAGTTTAGGCAATCAAAAGTAGGTAATCCACACAAAGACTATAAATGGGAGGGCTTAAGACCCTTATCTGTTGCCCTACACATTTTGTATGGTCAACAAGTTTCCAGGGATTAGTAGGGATGGGATCTTGCTGATGGTAGGGTGGGACATGGATGAAATGGCGACTTAGATTTTATGCAGTGGGGGAGGTGGAGGACAAGAAGGGGTGGATTAATAATTAGATGTGTGAGCTTGTGTTGATTAAAGTGCTAGTAGGAGATGTCTCTTGATGACTGGAGACTTCATTCCAAGTCTCCACACATCCCTTGTTTAGTCTCTTATTAAAACATGGAAAAGAAAGTGAAAGAATGTTAAAATAGGCCTAAGTGGCTACTATAACTACTACCTAACCTTAATTGACCAACCCTTATGCCCTAATTTCATTTATGTGCGTTAAATATTTAATTATTTTATACATTGTCTTTTTATAGTTTTGTATTGATGGTATAATATATATATATATATATATATATATATATATATATATATATATATATTTCTAGCACCTCCTAATATTGAGCTCGAATTTTTGTGAAAATTGGCATACCTCCTGTCCTTGTTTGTGGTACAAGTACCCATGCCCATCTCCTACTAACTGTGAACTTTAACATGTGGTGCAATAATAGATAGAATTAGTATGATGCTAGTACGACATGCTATGGCATGTCGGGGTGGGGGAATTATTAAGTAGTAAAAATGTCGTGTGTGGGATTGGCAAATGAGATGCTCCCTATGAATATACATGAGAAACCAATGCAAGGAATTAGTGGTAACGATAGTGTGGGTAGAGGAGGGATCAAATTTGTAAACACTAGGATAGAATATGTGAGGGGAGTATGTAAAATATAAAATTATTGAGTACCCACTTGAGATGAGGCAAATGATTCTTAGAAAAACCTTGAAGTTGGTCAGTTGTTTGTTCCAAAAGTGCCAGTGTCCTTGCTAGAAGACAGATTCGTTAGGAACAATGTTGTTGGACCACACTGAGAGCCAATTCTTCTTCAATGTCTAGGTATGTGGTAGATGACAAAGCGGTAAACAAAATCATCTTTTCATACTGCCCAACATTTTGCATGGTTGTTGGTATGTGAACCTATGTTATCTTGATATGTTAAAGTTGTTTTTGCTGTCATTGTGAAACTCACTCGGAATTTTAGAATTACCCTGAATTTCAGGATTGCCCAAACATGACATGTGAAATTTAGTTTAACAAAAGAAAGTTTTGGTGCATTCCATCTTGGAAAGGAAAGCATTTTAGCATTTAATATCCAATAATATGAGATAGTCATATCAAACATATTGGAACATGCTGCTTTGTCCCTTTGATGGAGTTTGTGCCATGTAGGCTCTGCAAATTTATTGATAAGTCGTATCTAACATATTGGAACATGCTTTGTTGTCCTTAGATGGAATTTGTGCCATGTAAGCTTTGCAAACTACGGATTTTTTGGATCAAACTACATATATAAGTGCATTCTCCTTGAAAAATTATATGTTTCCTTTCTAGTTAGATATGCCATAAAATAAAACTTGGGGCTATATAATCTAGAAAAAGATGGAAATGTTTCACCTTTGCATAGTTTTGTGGATGCTGCTATGCAAGCTTGTGCAACAGTGTTGCACAAGGAAAGTTTGTGCAAAGGCATGTGCGTAGGTATATGGGCGCATGAGCATTGTGGGGGACTTGTGCAACATCATTTAGAATGCTGTGTGCAGGATTGTGTTGTGTACAAGATTGTGCATATGTATATGTGCGTAGTGGGTGTTGCATCATGGTGTGCAGTGGTTTTACGCAATATTTGGGGTGTATTGGTGATGTGTTGTCAACACTTGTTTGATTAGGTAGGAAGATTGGAGGTGTAAAGCATCGTGTTGGAATATATTTTGAAACGGTTGGTGGAAGAATATTTCGTATTAATGACTAGACAATGGTTAGAGAGAATCTCAGTATTCTTTGCTTGTAAAGTCATGAGATGCTTTAAAGCATGAAATTACTTTTAAAGCATGTAGATTCCTAGGTGTAAAACAAGGAAGAAATGATTGTAACAATTATTTGCATTTGTGTTTGCTTCAGTCAAGTCTAAGCTGTTATATATAGATCAACCGTACTTTGGGATGATAAGAGATGAAAAGTTGAGTATTGTTAGAAGTGATTTAGGAAAGTTTAGGGAAGACTTGGAGGTTTAGGGACAAACCAAGCAACATCGGGTTTTTCAGGGGTAAGGAGCATGCAATCTAAATTGGTAACTGGGCTTAACCGGATGATTCTGGGAGCTCCCTAAGGAGTTAGGAGTCAATCAAATAGTCATTGGAAAGCTTGAATAGTGCTCTACATGATGAAATCATTAAATCTTTCACAAGACATGTTTACTTCTCAGGGCAGCTCAATTTGTGCAGACACATCCTGTCGTTCCGAGGAAAAATATGCAATTCCCGGGAGTTGCAGGCAGAATTGAAGGATGAAACCCCTCCCATTGTTCATGGGATGTTATTGGGAGTAAAAATCATATAAGACTTCACCAAAAAAGACCTCCTAGAGCTCCGGCAACATCGTCTTCAAGACTTCTCTCTCCCAAGTACGCTTCTCATAGTTAGTCAATTTTGCAAGAGGACACTTGTCACCTCTAGGTTGAGGCACATTTTTGTCTCCCTCTTATCCCCATTCCCAAGGGGACTGAGTGGACAAGAAAATGCGCCTCACCCCAAATCTTCCTCTAGGTTCCTCACATACCAAGATAAGCACTCGCAAGACCTATCTACCTATTTCTAGCCCCTCCCATCGTGCAGTGAGAAAATGCCACTTGTCAACACAAGGTGAGGGCGCATTTTTCTGTCCCTCCAATCCCCATTCCCAAGGGGACAAAGGGGACAAGAAAATGCACCCCTCTCTAGCCCTTGCTCTGGTTTTTCATACGACCGAATTCAAGCTCCTAAGCACTAAAACCAGCTTTTCCTCACCTCCTCACCAAATCACATGCCACAACTTGTCATCACCAGGTGAGGGCACATTTTTGTGTCCCTCTTGTCCCCATTCCCAAGGGGACAGAGGGGACACAAAAATGCGCCCCACTCGATCCCCTCTCATGGTTTTTCATACAACCCAGACTCAGCCCCTTAGTGCTAAATGGTGGTTTTCTCCCTCTCCTCATAATGCAATCAGAAGGCGACACTTGTCAAGCCCAGAATGAGGCGCATTTTCTTGCACCTTTTGTCCCCATTCCCAAGGGGACAATAAGAACAAGAAAATGCACCCCAAGCCATGAAGAAAAACCCCTAGCTTTCAAACTCCTTGCTGCTACTCTATCCGTGTGTGAAAAACACTGTCGGGAAGCTAGTTAACTCAAAGTAACTTCTGCTCACCTCATTTCTTCACTAGTCCAACCCTGGCAGCCATTGTTGATGAGTGAAGACCTCTAAACACCTGTAAACACAGCCACCAAGCTGTTAAAATCTTTCTAGGGCAGCCAAGAAAGCTTAAACGGAGAAAAACTCAAAACTCTCAAACCTACAAACAGACTCCGATGAAATTTTCGCAACTATTCCTCATTCCCGGAGATTTTCAAAAGATTGAAACAGCAAAGTGGATGATGCCCTGATTTTTTAATGGCAGCGAACTCTAGTTTTGTGCCCCTATATTCTGCTTTTTCATTTTCTAAGCATTCCAACGGACGGATTGAGCTGAAATTTGTAACACGGTGTCCTGGAGACGAGCCGAATCCAATGAAGACATTTTCATTGTAAACAGACATGGATGAGTGTTGTTTCTAAAAATAGCAAGTATCTAGTGCCCTCACTAAAAATAGCAGCTTACCAAAAATAGTAAGCTCTCTCAGATCAGTGCATTCAGAATAATTAGAGAACAATGACGAGGACAAAATTGACAATTTTCCTGAAAAAGCAACTGCTAAAAATAGAAAAATTCCAAAAATGGTAAAGTATCATCAACGGAGTTGAATTGATTATACCAAGAGGATTGAGAGGTTCAAATTTTTAGCAAAACCGGGGAAATATCCCAAAATAGCAAGTCTTGGTCCCACCTGCTAAAAATAGGAAGTCTATGTTTTGGATATAGAAAGTTGCAGTTGGGTATGATTTCCCTCTTCTTGCCACTTTTTGACATCTACACAAGGTTGTAAGGTGGTTGTATAGCTCAAACAAGGAAATTCATCCTTCACGGAGGACTTGAAGCATCATTTTGATCGCAGTTGTGTCTGGGAGCAAGACAAAGAATATAGCAAGGCGCAACAAGTGAAAGCTAGAAACACTGTGCAATTGGAAAAGATTCAAAAAGAGTGAAGAGCTTCATTGAAATTCAATATAAGCAGGCCATAGTAACTCATCGATCAAGTTGGAACCACCATCATTTTTCCTAGTCGAGTTGTTAGAGGTGAGTTGAGTGAGCTGATTAAACTAAGTGATCTAGGTGAGCTAACCAAGTCAGCTAAGTACTCAAGATTATTGTGCATGAAGAATTTGAACTAGTCAAGTATCAATGGTACTCTTGAGTTGAGAAAGTAATGAGCTAAGGGTGCGCAGTGTTCCATTGCAACAAGAGTGATCCATTGCAGCATCATTCTCTTCAGGGGCATCCAGGTATGTCTTCCCCAATGGAGGAGCTTTCCCTTATTGAACAAGAGGTGATCTTGCATCTGGTTCCTGAAAGTGCTCTAGTGACGAACATCACATCAACTCCTAATGAGACATTCCCATGGCTTCAAGAAATGCTCAAAAGTGAGCCAAGAACAACGCAACAAGCTATCGTGCCCGACCTCGAAGCAATCTCAAGAACATTGAAATCCAAGCGAAGGAAGAAGGCCCGGACAACTTCCTACTTCTTCAATGGCACCTCAAGTAACCAATATGTAGAAGTTGTTAGGCCTAAGAATGAAAAGCCTATTGAGGATATGACTCCATCTTACTATGATTTGATTCACATTTCATTGGGTCAAGCTTCACCCGAGGGTGATTCTCATATGTTCAAGGAATCCTCCTCCCGTCTTCTTGCTCGGAACAGAGAGTATTAGCAAACAATTGAACAATTGGAGGAATGGGTAAAAACTCTCAATGCTCACATTTAACCCTTCCTGGAGCCTGATTCAACATCTTCTCTTCCTATAGAAGACATTCCTTCGATTAGTAGTGTTGATCCTGAGGTGATCAAGAAAGCACAAGGTTACATGGTGCAAGTGAAGGCCAACGAGAAGTGGATTGAGAAGATCATCAAGAGAGGTAAGTCAATGTTGCCAAAGGTCAACTCTCTAATCAAGCACATTCTTGCCACTTTCTCAGAAGTAAAGAAAGCAAGAGAGGAGATTGTAAAAAAGATAATCCACTTAGATGAGATGCTCCCACTTGTCTCCGAGATGAACTCACTCGACTCTCACATCCTCATAAGCAAGAATGTGTTTGCATCAACTACTGAGAATTTGTCTCAAGTTTGGACCTACATCATGGATGCAATATATGGAATGCTCAAAGATGCCATCTCCGAACTTGACTCTTGTGGACAACATGCTTTCAAGATCATGAATGAGGTTTGCAACTGTGTTCAAAAACTTGAGTTCCATCCGCTCACTGAGAATTCATCATCAGAAAAACTCATTGTCTCCTTCCGGGAGTTGGTCAAGAAATTAGCAAGTGACTCTCTCCCCTTCAATGAAGATGTCTTAGAGTTTATTGCCAATGTCACGGACTCCATTTCTGCAATTGCAAGGGATCATGAAAGGTGGCTCAACCAATGCAAGAAGATCAATGATGTTCCAAAGGCATGGATCAAGGTGTTGAGTTGTGTTTGCATTCCAGAGGCAGACAAGTTGACAGTTGCGGTAGCTCAATTCAGTAAGGAATTCAACGAACAAGAGCCCGTCCCAAGAACTCTTCCTCAGGGATCATGAATCAGGCTTCAACAAGATCTTCGTCTTAAGGAGCTTCTTCATCAAATATGTCAACGCCTTCCTCCTCTCTTTCTCCCTTTCTTCTCTCCCCTTTTCTAATTCTTCATCATACACAATCATGGTAATTTGTCTCATTCACTTGAGTGACTTTCTAAAGATGCATTGTAAAAGTCCCTCTGATTTATAAAAAAAGAACTTATTCTTATCATTTCTTGGGAAGATGTAAAGTCACAAGTCGAATAAGAACATAAAGGGTCATGTGGGGGGTTGATGAGAGGTCAAATCACAATGCTATAAATAGGGATGGCTTCTCCATTCCAAAGGATCTTGTAATCTTACTTTTCTGTAGCAATTGTGGATTGTGATTTGGATGTTGAGCTTTGTATCAACAACACAAGAAATAAAATCTACATTTCTTCCATTTACTTTCTCATGTTTTCCTCTATTCTCTTTCTTTTATGCACTTTATAAGCATAGTGATCAAGAAAGAACTTTGTATCTTTGATTGAGAACCTAAAGAACTGTGTGTCTCTAGTTTGTTAGTCTCGATAAATGCTTCATTGTTGCTTTCCTCTAATTGAATGTTGAACTACTCCGGTTATTGGGTGTGAACTCTGTTAGTGCCTACTCACAACAATAACCTTCCCTTTCTTGATATCTCTCATCTATCCCTCGTCGCTACAATTTCCTCCCTTGTACCCCGCACAAGCACTTCGCCACAGGTTCAATAAAGTGTTCCTATGTGATCCTCAGCCTATTTGGCCACCCCACAATAGTAGATAAAATTAAGATAGTTTACATTCAATAATGGGAGCCTCCCCATACACAAGAAAGAGGGGTGTTGCCCCGTGAACGTTGGTGGAAACACATAATTTGCAACACGACAAATTATTTCACCAACACTTCCTTAATGCATGTTCAACAAGTGGGAGAATGTTTGGAAATGTTTCAACTTCGCATAGGTTTACACAAGGTGTATTGTGCAGTGGATGTTGTTGTGCAAGCTTGCGCAACACTGTTGTGCAAGGCATGTGCACAAGGATATGGGCACTGTGTGAACTTGCACAATGTGGTTTAAAATGTTGTGGTATTATTGTGTTGTGTACACGACTCTACGCAAGTATATGTGTGTGGTAGGAGTTGCATTATGGTGTGCAATGTCTTTGGGCAACATTAGACTGTAACGGTAATGCATTGTCAACACTTGTTTGACTGGTCAAGAAGATTGGAGGTGTACAATTTGTTGGAGAATATTTTGACATGATGTAAGAATATCTTGTATTAATGACTGGACAACGGTTGGAGATTGTTTTAAAGCACGTAGATTCGTGAGATTGTTTTAAAGCACGTAGATTCGTGAGAATCACGCAATTCTTTGCTCATAAATTCGTGAGATTGTTTTAAAGCATGTAGATTCTTAGGTGTAAAACAAGGAAGAAATGGTTGTAACAATTACTTTGGTTGTTGTCTTTTGCTAATTCAGTCAAGTCTTAGCATGTTGTATATAGATCAATTGTACCTAGGGATGATAAGAGATGAATAGTTGAGTATTACAGTTGTACTTTCTTTGTGCATGGACTATTGGGTGCCATGTTACTGCATCTTAAAGATATCTTGTTGTATTAGTAAGTTGGGTTAAAACTTAATGTAATGAGAAAGACTATTGTGCTGGTTTTTTACACGAAAGGGTTTTCCCGGGATAATCTTGTGCCTAGATTTCATATATCTTTATACGCTGGTTAGATCTATATGGTTCAGCGGCTCCTTAGTTCACTTATTGCTAGTAGAATCCTGTTTATACCCAACAGAAAACTGACATGTGATGATTTTGTAACTGGATTTCACCCCAGGAAAAGCATAACGTGTAGGGTAGAAGGCAACAGCCTTGAGACCATAAATCTAGCAGAAAATCCCCCCAAATTGCTTTGGTGTAGGAACAATGAATAAAGAGATGATCCAGACTTTCTTCATATTGTTGACAGTTGAAACAGCAAGAGGGGCCCAACTGTGCTTAATTTTTTTGTAGGTTGTCTGCTGTTAAAAGTTTACGATGGAGCAGCAACCAAAGAAAGGCTACTTTGGACCAATTTCTAACATCCAAAGTTTGGGCAAACAGAGTACTAATGTGGCCAAGATATTGTTGGGAATATACTTAGATTGGGCAAACTGAGTACTAAACTGGGAACTGCAGGCTTTGTGCTTGTGGCAAACTTCCTAGCTGTGGTGCTACCCCTCTATCAGAAAGCCCTGCAGGGTTGGACAGTGGTGGGGGTCGCGCCCCTTGACTTTGGACCAATTTCTAACATCCCAAGTTTGGGTAAACTGAGCACTAATGTGCCCAAGAAGTTGTTGGGAATATTCTTAGATTGGGCAAACTGAGTACTAAACTGGGAACTGCAGGCTTTGTGCTTGTGGCAAACTTCCTAGCTGTGGCGCTACCCCTCTATCAGAAAGCCCTGCAGGGTTCGACAGTGGAGGGGGGCGCGCCCCAGTCGGCCCCTGGGGATACCTAACCAATCGAGCCAATGCACAGTTGTGTAGGGAAAAGCCTTCTTGTTAGTCGTGTTGCTGGAAGAGTTTCTCCTCCACTTGGCCCTTGTTCTCAGCAACAGGGGAGTTCACTGTAAGGCCTTCGTATGGCTCAATGGAGATCAACGATTTCCACCAAGAGAGTTCCCTAGAGATTCTAGCCTTAAGTGGCGGGATCAGTATCACTGAATCTATCACTAGCTGGTTTATGTCACTCGGTATCATGAGTAGGGAGGAGCTACAAAGACCAAGTCCCATTAGTGGTCGTTCTACTAGGCTTGAACCTGGAATCAGGTGATTCCCGAAGACGGTGCTTGCTCCTGTGCCGGCCTGAATTACGGGACTCTTACAGTTCAGGAAAATCAGGAAATTCTTAAATTAATACATTATACTTCAAATGGTCCGTTACTCTTATATTAGGTATAGTACATAGGAGTGTGTGTGTACGTAGAGATTAAAATAGGTGACTGCTTATAGGAAGTAATGAGAGAGATTAGGAAGGATTAGTCATGATTCCTAGTTTATAGGATTGAGCAATTGTATAAATATCTCAGTTTTCTTAATAAAATGATTCACAAGTTTTTCTACTTTTGGTACTGAAGCAGGCAACTTCAGCTTGAAGAGCGATCATCCTTAGTGTAAATTTGTGAGTTTTTAATGAGTGATACCGCCATTGTTGATTGCCCCGATCCATCGTTAAAATTGTTTTGAGTATTGTTTATTTAGTTGTTGTTGCTATTAATTTGTTTACTTAGCTAAATGGTGGTTTGAGGAGAGTTATGTACGTATTTTGTGAGCATAGAAGTAGGAGAGGAGATTGGTGCTTGGAAGTGTATAATCATAGAGGTAAGAGATTGGAGCTATAATTGAAAATGTTTTTTTAATTGTTGAGGACGTGAGAGATTTGTCCACATTTGCATAATCTTTGAAAGGCAGCGCCTGGTTGAAAGGGAGCTGTGAAGTCTATGGAAAATAAAGTTTTGCTACAGGAAAGAGGATGCACCTGGAGTAGTAGAGGTGTGACCATGTGGCAATGTCATTTTGAGCCTGAGAGGAAGTGTATGGCAAATATGTGATTAGCTTGTTTTGAGTTGTTATAAGCTGTTTTAAGCACACCAATCAATAAGCTGCAACAGCAGCTATAAAAAATTGCAGAAGCGTCCCTGTCCAGGAGAAGGTGTTAGCCAAAAGAGCATATTCAGAGAGGTGCACCAGCAAGAGGGCACAATAGAAGCATTTAGAGGAGAAGCAAATCAATCAATGAGTTGCACAGGGAAAGATGTTCAGGCAAAGTGTGGTGGAAAAGGAGAACGCCTAGTCACAGAAGCTTTCCACTCAAAAATGAAGTGCCCAACATTATGGTGCAGCATAATAGAACTATATAAAGATTTTATCAAAAGTATTTCTATAGTTTTCGTTTTATATTTATTTAGGGGTTCGTAGGTTGCTTTAAAAGTTTTATATAGTGTTTTTTATTTTTTAAATCATTTAAAACTTTTAATCATAAAACTAGTGTTCATCAGTGGCAGTAATGATGTACTGCAGGTGCATAAAACCATGTACCAAAACAACTAAAGCTGACAATGGTGACCAATGACAGTGGCTGTCATTCTTCTGTTAGTGATCAGTGGCAGTGATCAGTTGCAATGGCTGTATATGTGTTCTTCAGTGAGGTGGCCAGCACCCACCTGGAAGGTGTAATGAGGACCCAAACCCACTATTTCTGATTAGTTCCTGCTTGGTGACGCCCAGCCAACCAGAGGAGCAGAATTGAAGAGAAAGTGGAGGCTCAAGCCACACTTCAGTGTTTGGTCTTATTCACATGTTGTAAAGCTCAATAAGGCTCAGTGTGACTGATCTCATTGTGAACAGCGCATATCCGTTCACAGTTCTGAAGTTTGGATAGCTTATGTGTCACTATCCACAGTTGTTGCAAGATCTCCGATAGCATGTGTCCTAGTATTTAAGAGATGATTTACCAATCCTTACAGTAGCTTGAATTATCAATTTCACAGAGACAACTTGTGCCTATACATGAAGTGATGAAGAATAGTATCAAAAACCAATTTTTGTTCGGGTGACAATGGAAGAGAAGTTGGTGTTGAGGTTAACTAATTGAAAGGGACTTTGGTAGTACCATTGCATGCTTCAATGAAAGATGAACCGATATTCTATTAAGCACGAGGAACATGATGCTTAAACCAATTTTTATGTATGTCAAATTCCCAATGACCTAGCATTTCTAGGCTATCATGGGCCATGTGATTTTTGGGATGGAGTTATGGAAGCTCCCATTAATCCATTAGAGAGGAAGCCCCATCCATTTCATCTTCAACAACAAATTCCTCTCCCAATGATTGGTCAAGTACTATGGGATCTCGAATGACATGCCAAGGTTTATAATTGTTTTGCAGAAGTTCCCAATTAGAAATAATTTGGTCACATGTGCTTCATATGTCTAAAGAAATGTTGCAGAATGGCTTGTGTAGGAGTTCACTCCAACAGAAAATTTCGAAACAAGTGGATTATAGAGCGGGAATCTAATAAAATCTGGGGGAGACAAGAAAAATTACAGCTAATGGTGTTGCTTCCATTTGTCCCCAACACGTTTGTTGAAAGATCGGGATCGGGCAACCTCACTAAGTGAAATATACTCCATAGTTAATGGTCGTTTCATGTATGCGTCAAGAAAGTGAGACAATTCAGCACTTTGTTTGTATGTTTGAGTGACACGCTGCAAGACCTTTTTCCCTACATTTAACGAAACAAAAGAACAACCGGAAAGAACAAGATGTAAATTTTGCAGCATGTGACAAGTTTCCTATGCGCACATATCATGTTCAACAACACTCTCAGTTAGCATTCTTTGAAAAACAACATATGTTTGTTTGTTTGGGTCACAACCATCTGAAATTCTTGAGAGCATCTGATGGTAGCTTTCTAATCATTTCTCTTCCTTTGAAGCATATTTTGCAATTTATTTTAGCACAACATGCCAAGAAATTACAAGCTAACAATCAACATTGGCTCTCCAAATGGACAGTATGGGTTGGTTGCGGACGTTCATTCTATCGTCATTCTTGCAAAGTAAGTATTGAACCTCCCCGTCATCATCAATGACTAGTTCTGACTAGGTGCACATTTCCATTGGGGCGTTGTATTGACACTGGGGGCCTTTTTTTGCACAAGCACATTTGTTTTGATCATTTGATGTGGCGCCAGACACATTTCAACAACTCTTCCATGTCTGAGAAAGGGTCGACAGCTAGTATCTACGACATGTTCAGCATATAAGGGTCATCTTGGATGCATCAATGAATATATTTTGTCCAACGAGAAAAAGGATGAGGGTTCCATACAGAAATGAACTAGTCAAAGTAGTTTTTTGCTTTGTTAATAGCCGAGGGGTATGTCCAATCCAACGTGTCAACATTAGAGGCATTATGAAGCCACAAGAAGCCATGCATGCACATGTGGAGAACCTCGATATTGCCACTCGTACCTAAAAAGAGGGAAACCCATGTGTCAAAGTGTTTTTGACTAAGCGCAATAAAAAAGGGAAAACAATGTACCTTTACCAATAGTCATGGGTGCCAAGCTATTTTTCCAAGGCTTCTTCATGGAAGATTGTGAATCTTTGGTGCAAGAATGTAGAAACATGATGAGGGTTGGAAATAATGTTGAGATTCCTCTGTTGTTGAGCACCCTGAGGATCAGCGGGGGTGTTTCCAAGCATTACATTGTGTAGGTCTGGCCACTTAGTGTAGGTTGCACTAAGAGTAAAGAACAATGTAGGGGATCTAGTTGTTCAACCATGTCAAAAACCTCACCTCGACTCCTTGACCAAAAAGAATGCATCCCCAAAAGGTTGTTTGTGAACCACATCAAATTGTCTGGAAGGCTATCTTCACGGGAATCACGAAGTCTTTGGCGAAGAGCCACTATAGTTTTAGGGAAGGCATGTTGGAGATCATATTTCATGAAAAAGGTTGTTGTAGCTTGTCTTCAATGGTGCATGATGAGGTTAAGCAAGAAATACCTGAACCTTTGGTGGATACCAAAACAACCATCATAGCAACGCATCAAATTCATAGCGTATTTATGAAGTTGACCTTCCACCCATACGAGGTTGTTCAAACATGGCTTTCCCAATGGGAAACAAAGTTGGAAATGCCGTGAAAAACAACCCTTTAGTGTTGTATTCATTTATGGTAGAGAGCCCAAGTTTTGGCCATAACAAAGAGAAGGGAGAATCATGGGTAGATGTGTGTAAGAAACGTTGCATTTCCTCTTGCTCAATACCTATATTAGGAAGTGTCAGCACAAATGATGAGAAGAGATTGTCCATATCAAGTAAAGTGCAAGTATTAAAGCCAAGTAATTCTAAGTTGTCTTCCTGCGGCATAGGTATATCCAACTCAACATATTTCAACAAGTAGACATTTGCGTGTTCAATCGACAATGAAAATAGGGTGTCGCTATCGATCAACAAATCTTTGTATTGAACATTGTATGTAAGATATGTATTGAACTCTATTTGCCTATATTTTAAGAAAAACAAGATATCTAGAATAAAGTAACAACCAAAGGTAGGAAGCAACCTATAGTATTGGCTATGTAATTACTATTTTAAAAAAATAATCCAAATAAATAAACTAATCCGATATTTATTCTATTAGAAAACATTAAATTTCACAAATGAATGCAAATAAATATATATTATTTATTTAATAACTATATTATATTTTTGATATTACATAGTTTTGAACAAAATTATGAAGACATACATGGATTAAGAGCTTGATTTTCAAAGGAACACACAAAAGCACCAGCCATTTATTTGTTAATTTTCATGTTACAACCAAAATGCAAATGATTTAGGAGCACAAACCCTACAATCTATTTATGTAGTTAACATGCTATTTTCCACCCAAGATGCAAACTATTTCCCTTCTGTAGATCAAGTCTATAACAAGAATACTAAATTATTCTTCAAAATATATACAGAGAAAATAAGAAGTAAAACACCTAAATATAACCGGCCAAAAGATATAAACAATACAAAAAAGATGAGGAAAGAAAAAATAACCGGTTTTTAATTAAAATATTTGCTAAATTCTGATCTTGATAGTATGTGGATTCAAACAATGTTAATATTATTTTTAGCCGATAGGCTATATAAGGGGAGCGAAGTTTGCCTCAAAAAGAGGCCTCATGCCGGAATAAGGCCCATACCACACCAAAACTTGGGTGAAAATCTTGAAATCCGTATTTACTGTCGTGAAAATCATCGTCCTGTACGTCAAAACACCCAACAAACTGCTTGCACTGCCAGTCAACTTAGGTACTACCGGCTTTTATAAAGTTTTTTTCAGTTGAGAATATGCCACCCGGACTGCAAGTATTATTGCTAGAAACAAATTTGCCATGACCGCCAAACACATTGGACTGCGCAGAGTATGCGGACAAAAAACATTTGTTTGTAGTTGTGAAATATGATATAGTGGATAAAAAATGAGATCCCTAAATGCATGAGAATAATTTAAGGTTTGTCGAAAATGCATCCCCACTTAATGTGTTTACTGATGTTGAAAATGGTGTTCGTTGATAAGGGTGAGATTTTTAAGGGTTAAAAATGTAAGGCTAAGGCT
This sequence comes from Taxus chinensis, assembly GCA_019776745.2. Lineage (NCBI taxonomy): Eukaryota > Viridiplantae > Streptophyta > Pinopsida > Cupressales > Taxaceae > Taxus > Taxus chinensis. Next base: position 781,762,362 of record CM034150.1, read on the forward strand.
TTTACTTAATGGGTAAATGATGTATCTTTTTTTAAATGAAAAATATTTAAATGGGTTATAAAAAAGTATTATTTATCTTGTTGTATCATAGCATATACTTCGATGAATATTTGTGCTTTGTTTCTTAATTGAATTATTATCATTTAATAAAGAAAGTGTGTAAATTGCGAAAGAAAAATGATACTCAAACCTCCTCAACTTACGTTTATAACATGCATTGTCTATTCTTTAAAATTTATAACAATAATGTCTTTTTTAATTCAGATCTTCACAAAGTGTGTAAATATGTCCTCCCTTCTTCTATAAAATATTAATTTTGCTTCATTTTATCTACTAACAAGTTTCATATTGATGAATAATTATTTTACTTACCCAATAAGAAATTATATGTTCTTTAAATTCTACCATATATTGTGATAAATAAGAAGAAAAACTACATTCCAATGGTCAATGAGGCGTCAAATTGTAGTTTTTACTCATTTTCTTGATGATTAATGTTGTTGTCTCTATAATTTGGTTCAAAATCAGGCGCATGTGATATTTAGTTGATTTTGGGGGTTTTCTACTGAATAATGGAAGCAATGGCGCAAAATCATGCCGACAAGTTTGGAATGATTCCAGGCTAGAGCTACTCTTTTACCTTCGGTTCGAGCAACATCATCGCCGCTACCCACTAAACTTCTGTCTTCAGTTCAAGCAATGCCTCAAACATCGTCTAAGGCGGCAACAACAGACATGGTTGGCATTGCAGGTTCTATGCATCTTGGAATTACTTCTACGACTCTAACACTCCTCATTCAGTTGAAAAATCAATCCCACCTAGATTAACTGCCCTTGCCCACAATAATATATTACGATCCATATGCCAATAAGGGCAATGTTGCACTAGAGGTGGCCCTCTCACTAACATAATCGTCAATCGGTTGTGTGATAAGTATGTTTGTTGCCTTGCGACCCAAGTCGAATATGCCTCTTCAATGCATCTTGAAATTGCTTCAACGACCCTACAAACTTTACGTGCCTTACCACCAAGGGAGAACGTGCCTCTTCAGTGCATCTTGAACTTGCTTCAACGACTCTACAAACCCTTGTATTTTTACTATACATTAACATTGCACCTCCTTTTGATGAATGGTCTATACAATATGCCTAGTAAGACCTTTTTATTCTACAACCAGCGGAAAGATATAAACAACAATAATAAAATGTTCGTAAGAGAAATTAAAATATATTAAAGGAGAACATAGAGATATTAAACCCCTGAGAAACAAAAACTATAATAAAAATAAGGAATAAAATTTAGCAAAAGGAAAAGGCTCATCTTACATTTGAAATCTGGTCAGATATTTTGTTTGTAGTTCAATTATACAAGTACATGTAGGAATCCCCCCCCCAAAAGTTAAAAGGATAAGATGCATGCATCAGTATAAACGTCACAAATGTAGAAACAAATTGGTCGATATATATTACGAGGCCAATTTTTGAAATGGTAGAATGCCATTTTAGTACCGATTGAAAAAAACAAAGTCTATACCCCATCATCTACCATATAATTTGATTTCAGATGGTGGAATGAGTATACACTAGCAGTGGTAACAGGGGCCAACAAGGGAATTGGCTATGCAATTGTTTGTCAGTTAGCAGACAATGGAATCCATATTATATTAACACCAACCCCACAAGGTAGGATGTAAATTACAATGAAAAAGTAATATCTTCTATTTACCATTTCTGCACACGTGTGAGCATGTCACCCAGTTCTGAAACTTCCAACACCACACGTCTAAAATTCAACAAACCAAATAGTCTTTATCTTATTCACTAAGATAACAAGATTACAAAACTGCAAAGAAGCTCATTTTCTATTGTAGTACAGCCATGGACAAGTCTGAAATGCCTAGCCAGATGCTGATTTTCTTATCATTGTTTTCCCTTCATCATATGTTGTTTGTATTTAATTCCATATAATTTGTATTTCAGATGGTGGAATGAGTATACACTAGCAGTGGTAACAGGGGCCAACAAGGGAATGCGTAGAGCTCGGCTATGCAATTGTTTGTCAGTTAGCAGACAATGGAATCCATATTATATTAACAGCACGAGATGAAGAAAGACGGGAAAGCTGCAGCCAAAAATCTCAATGAAGAAGGGTTTCATAACGTTGTGTTCCATTAGCTGATTCCAATTTCCAAACCATGATTACAAACAATTAAAGACAAAATATGCAAAGTTTGCTCATGTATATACCATGTAAGGGTAAATTTGTGAATGATGTCATCAGCTCAAACTCTTTGCCAACAAGACGCAACATCCTCCACCTCTAACACAAGAAGATCCTGCAACAATCCTGCCAAAACAGAGAACTCTATGTCATGTGCACGGCAGAGAGGTGTAGGTGCTTCAACGACCAAAAAATCATCACGGTTCTGGTTGTTGCCTTTGTTGCTTGTCAGATGCATGTAAGGGTGGGGGCTTTCCACTTGTGAAAACGCCTTTCAGCGTAATTAAAATGATTGTGGTATTTTGCAACCTGTTACTCCTGCAGGTTATATGCCGTTGTATTCCTTGAAAGCAAAAGTTGATCTTTTATTATACATTATTAGTATCAAATAAGGTTATCACCTTATCACGGTGCTCCTCAAGGAGCTCAAACTCAAGAATACTCCACAAAACAAGGTTATTAGCAATGTTGACTTTCCAAACACAAGAGTCTTAAGACTTACAGTCTTACATCAATAATGATTCCTGAACAAAGAAAATAAATTAAAATGATTGTGGTATTGTGCAACATGTTACTCCTGCACACTCTGTGGACCCCATCTTGTCGTTATTCAGAGTATCCAGGTCTTCATTCTTACCTTGTTTTCAATGAGCCTTGGTGACAAGTACTATTCTAGTCTCCGATCACTCAAGGTGTACACACACCACTCCTAGGTATTGGAAATACTTTAGAGTGTAGAAGACGTTAAAGTAGAAGGATACTTTTGTTTACCATAAATGGCTAGATTTTTTGCTGCCTTGTGTAGCATTTCTATGCCAACAAATAACACTCTCTGAAAGTAAAATAAATTACTTATACCAAACGAAAAAGATGCATTCAATCCCTATAGATTTCCTAGGTGGCCTATAGACCACACAAAGAAGCAAAGCTACATGATAGTGAGAAAACAGTACTAGCAGCAACGCAGGAAGGCCGTCATCTGGGCACACCTTAGATTGCCTACATCGATCATTTCCTCTCCAGAAAAATCCTTGGCCAATTTTGGTAAAAAATTATGGTTTCTCACTGACACTTTGAAGAAAGATATAGCTTTTCATCACCAAACAAACAGTAATTCGAAAGGTTATCAATAGAACTACAGTACAACTACCAACAATCCTTGGCCAATTTTAGCAAAAAATATGGTTTATCACTGACACTTTGAAGAAACACATAGCTTTTCATCACTAAACAAACAATAACTCAAAAGGTTATCAATAGAACTGCAGTACAACTACCAACAATGTATGGCTTGAAACATGTACATCCCTATATTCAGTATAGCTGCAAGAAGGTTCCGAATGGCTGTACTCAGGTAACAATCATTTAAAGTTTGTCTAGGATTTGACAAAGAATCCAATGGCTATCACCAAAATGGTGTTAAAAGTGAAAACATTGAAAGAAAGACAAGCATGAGTTTTTTTAAGTTCATTGAGAAGAACAAGCAAATGCAGACACAAGTACTGAAACATTAGAAATGAACTAGCTAAATTATAAAACCCAACTTGACAAGTGTCAGCCCGACTACCAATTACAGGTTGGAGAACAATTGCATTACATCTACTAAAGGAGATAATCCAAGGACAAGATTCAAACGTAAGATCAATTATAGATGGCCACTAATTAATTCAGAACAAGATGGATTTTACTACATTTGATGGAATCCTCCCCATGTGCACTCTGCTGCTCAAAAATGCCTTTATACAATAAAGAGCAAGTAATCTCAATAAGGTGGCATTGAGTTGTACAAACTTGATGTAACAAGGCCACTACCGCAATTTAACTAGTCTAATAGAAATTTGAGAAACAAACCCATGCCTCTAGAGAAGAGTTATGCAACAATATTTCCTAGGCAGGGAAGTCTGGTCTACAATCAGACTGGTCAGTATCAAAAGTCAGCTTAGCTTATAGGATCAGTCCTACAGATTACATTGCTCCAAAGCAATGCTCCAACTCACTGACCACAATAAATCACATCAAGATCCATAGAGGGTGTATGATATATAGAGGGCTAAGTTGCCGCATTCGAATTCGTGTTCGAATTCGCCGATGATTAAATTCGTGAAAAATTCGCTGGTAAAAAAATCAGCAATTAAATTCGTGATAAAATTCGACTATGAGAAATATACATTTTTATTAAATATATAAAAACAAAAGATAAATTCACATTTCAAAAGAGAGATAATATCACATTTCATTGATTTCATAAGTAGCTATTACAATAATGTGATTGAAAGCAAAAACTTCAAAAAACATGTGCTCGCAAGTTGCGACCAAGCTGGCAGGTGGGACGATTAGTCCGAGCACGGGAGAATACTCGGCAAGTTTTGGAAAGCTATCCAGTATTTTTAATTACTAATCTGTCTACAGGTGATCAAAGCTCATGATTCTTTCAGAAGATTGCAAGAAGTTGCTTGGTCCAAAAAGGTGTAAAAATGGATTTTATGAAAATAAGAAAAATATTGCCATCGATGCGTAGAGCTAGAGAAAATATGCACTTTTAGACAAAACGACACCTGAAACGAAGCCACAAAATGAAAGTTATGGCACATGCAAATTTTTGCTGCTACATCTTCCCGGACCCTTTCCAAAAATGGCAAATTTTTTCTATCCTTGTGATTTTTCCACCAATAATCCAAAAAAGGAAAAAATTGCCAAAAAAAAAAAACGCGAATTCAATTGCGATTTTCAAAGCATTGTTCAAATTCGGCGAATTTCGATTTTTTTTCCTTTAAGTTCACCGAATGCGGCAACACAGATAGAGGGTGGAGGGTGCCGACTAGACTCTAGATGCCCTCGACCCGGCGGCCTATGTATGACGTAAACGTAGAGAATTATAATTCGTTCGTTCGCGCAGGCGCACTTGCGTGTGTGTATGTGCAATAACTGCGTGCACGCCAGCCCGCACACACTGTATTATCACACACAAGTGCGCTTACATGCGTTTATCACGCGTACACGTGTCTGTGTGTGCATGCAGGACAGCCAAATGGAACTATCCAGAGACACCAAAAAACGCCGAATGTTTTAATAGTGAACTACAAAGCGTATCAAACTTGCCAAGTGCACACCAAGAAGATACCGAAGACAGGAATGGCCTAGATAAAAACAAGTCACCCTCATGTATAAAAAATGCACAGAAGGCATTAAGAAACAAATAGTTGCAGCATATTAGAATCTCTTGAGAAGATGATGAACTCCAATCAGCTCTTTGGAGAATTATTCTTAACATTTTGAGTGGACTCAATATACCATCAAATGTAAACTTTATAGACACATTCTTCAAAATATAATATAGTTTGGCATTTCCCTGTCAGTTGTAATCTTTGTTTTAAAAATCGTGATTTATCAGCAAAATCGTTTGCCTTCATGAAAACAATTAAACTTTTGAAAAATCGCGACTTTTGTTATCCCGATAAATCGACGATTAATCGCGATAAAATACCCTGCAAAATTGTTGAAAATCGTGGCTAAACTCATCAAAAATCATGGGGAAAATCGTGGCCTAGGGTTAAATACAAAAATAGACCAAATCGATTTGTTGTTTCTCTTGTTTTGTCTTTGCACGACTCATTTTTGGTACTGCGACTTGCATTTACTCCATTCGTGGGTATTCGACGTGGGTAGGAGGGCACGCAAGTTCAGTTCGTGGCCAGTTTGTGCCCTAGCAGGTATTAATACAGTAATACTAAAATTACAGCAATAAGTTACAGTAAAAATACAGTAAAATACTAAAAATACAGTAATATTTATTATTTATTATTAATACAGTAATATAGTAATAATATAATACAGTAATAATACGGTAATAATACAGTAAAAATACAATAATACAGTAATATTAATATTAATAATTTAATAGCAAGTATTTTTTTTTTCAATATTAATATTAGTATTAATGTTATTTAGTAATAAGCATTAATATTAATAAATACTGTCAGTGTAAATACTGTATATTAATTTCTCTAAGGCTTGTAAATCTAAGACAATTGTTTTTTGTTTTGTTTTGTAGAATGGCATCGGGATCCAGTTCCAGTCCAGCTGCTCGTAGTAAGCCTAACTCTAATGACCCTGCTTGGAAGCATTGTGAACCAACAGAAGGCATGAAGATGAGTGGAGGTGTTTATTGCCTTAAGTTCCACATTGCACGGATACCAAAGAATGAAGTGACAGTGTGCAATCAAGCACCACCTGAGGCTCAACGAGAATTGTCTCATTGCAGCTTATGTAGAGAAAAAAGAAGAAAAGAAGAGGAAAGTTGATGCACTTGCAGCCCTAACAAATAGGAGGGCAGCAAGAGAAGATTTTGACATTGGGGCATCTTCTATTGCCTCAACTCCATGAGGTCAAACATTGGGACGGGGTTCATCCACTGATAGTAGTTCAACGATGTTTTTTGTTCCTTGAAGTACTCTTGGTTCACAACCTTCACTCGAAGGTACTGCTTGGAATAAAGAATGCACAATGAAGCAAGAATAGTTGCGGCAAACTTTTGGTACTACAACAACATTCCTTTCAACATGGCAAAAAGTCCATATTGGGAGAATTTGGTCACTGCATTGACTGTTGCTGAGAAGAGGTTCAAGGCTCCTACTCCCCATGATTTGAGTGGCTCATTGTTGGAGGATTCTGTCACACATACCAAAACTCTTGTAGAAGAGCAAAAAAAGGTGTGGATAAAAAAAGGATGCACCATTTTGTCTAATGGGTGGACAGATGGGAAAAACCGCACATTGATTAACTTCTTAGTGGCATCAAGTGGGCAGTTGGTCTTCCTGAAATCAATTGATGCCTCCCACCAAGTGAAAATTGCAATCACTTTGTGTGATATGTTAGATGAGGTGGTGAAAGCGGTGGGCGTGGAGAATGTTGTCCAAATTGTGACAGACAATGCAACGGCATATGTAGCAACAAGGAGACTTCTTGAGGAGAGGCACCCTACACTTTTTTAGACCCCTTGTGCAGCCCATTGTTTAGATCTCTTATTGGAGGGCATAGGAAAACTTTCATGGGTGAAAAATGTGGTTGAGGACACAAAAATATTACAAAATTCATCTACAATCACACTTGGGTGCTAAACTTGATGAGAGAGCACACCAATGAAAAGGAGTTTGTGCGATCAGGGGTTGCACAATTTGCCACAAACTTCATTACATTGCAGAGCATTGCAACCTCATTAACATCCCTTAAGCAGATGTTTGTGAGCACGCGATGGTCGAAGTCTCCGTATGCTAGGAAGACCAAAGGGGAAAGGGTCGTGAAGATCGTTTTTGATGATATGTTTGCAAAGCAAATGGAAGAAATCATGAAGGTAATCTAAACTTGAATATTTGTTTATTTATCATTTGTTATATAATTTTTTATTAATTTTGATTTTAAATATATATGTTATTTTGTTTTAGGTGTCAGAGCCTTTGGTTCGAGTTCTACAAATGGTAGATGGGGAGAAAAACCCAATGGGTTATTTGTATGAGGCTATGGATGTGGCCAAGGAGGCCATAGCTAAATATTATGGGCACAATCAGCGAAAATATGAACCCATTTGGCACATAATTGATCGGAGATGGAACAAGACACTTCATCGACATACACATACAGCGGCATACTACCTAAACACGAAGTTTTTCTATTTCCCATCATTTAAGGCTGATGAGAAGGTTATGGATGGCCTTAATACATGCATAGAGAGGTTGGTATCTGACGAAGATATAAGCGATACAATTCTTGATGAGCTGCGAATTTACAAGACTGCAGAGAGGAGGCTCTTTTCTTCGGCTCTATGTGTGAAAAGAAGAAACACTTCTCAGCCAGGTAAAAACAAATTGAGTCATTTGTATTTAGTCTCATTACACATAGAACTAGAAACTATAAGTCTAGAATTATTTTATTTATTCAAGCTTAGTTAACTTACAAAATTATAAATGTTTTATTTGCAGATTTGTGGTGGGAAGATTATGGTGCAAAAACACCAAATCTTCAAAAGCTAGCCATCCACATTTTGTATCAATCATGTAGTGCTTCTAGGTGTGAACGTAATTGGAGTATGTTCAAAGTTATTCACACAAAGAAGCACAATAGATTGACAACACAACGCCTCAATGACCTTGTCTTCGTGCGATACAATCTTCGTCTTCACGTGAGACAAGCGGAGGGGGCACAAAGTTATGATGCAATTGACTTGGCTGACATTGATCCATATGATGACTGGATTGTTGAGCCTGATGATGCGGAGCCTATGTTTACTACAGAGGAGATGACAGCTTTGGAGAGGGAGACTGAAGAAGCAATACCATCAGGGGCATTAGAAGTTGGTGATGATCCAGATGATATGTTTGTAGATGACAATGTTGGTGTTGCAGAGGAGGAATCTTTACCTTCCACTTCCACGAGGCAACCGCAAGTGCAACAGACTTATTTTAGGCGTGCTTAATGAAATAGAATATTATTGATATTTGATAGTGATACTTCAGAAGTCACATGTGACATGACTCTATGAGCATTTTTGTTTGCAAACTTTGTACTCTCTTTTTTGGTCAAAACTTAATCAAAAATATGCATATGTGCCTATGGCATTCTATAGAGTCACTTCTCCCATCATTTAACATTGTTTTTACATTTAATTTAAGTATATTTTATGAATTTAAATGTTTTTAAAAGTAGCGATAAAGTTGTCGATTAATGCCGATAAATTGCCGATTCCCGATTTCCAATTCAAAATTTGGCCTGCCAATTAATCACCGATAACAATTTTTTGAACTACTGTTGTAATAGCTTGATTTACCTCTGCAGTTTGTCAAAAGATAAAGAAACATCTAGTTTGATATGGGAACAATTTTTTCGCCTTGGTTCATCAAAGAGAAAATGATTAATATAATGTTTGGCAGTTCCATGGAAAAATAGGAATGTAAATAGCTTGTAATCCTTGAGTCTGCCATTCTAAAATCTGGGCCGGCTGAAATAGAATGTCGCAACTGATTATCTTTTCAGATTGCAGCAACCTTTGGTATCAGCCAAGTATTATGACAGCTTTTGGGTCATTATTGCATCCATTTGGCTACAATTCTACCACAGAAACTTCTGCCCCAAGGCCTACAACATTTCTGCTAACTTCACAAAGTATACAAGTTAATATTTCTGCTAACAATGCATTGACTCTTAACTCTCATAATGCTCCATAGCTAATAGATATGAATAATCCATTCCAAAACCTTGATTAACATTCAAGATGAACAATTCGTTTAAAAAAATAGATGTTTAATGCTTTTCATTGGCCGTTACAGACCTGTCTCATATACCATTACCAGGTACTTATTGGGCAAATTCAATAGATATGTACCATAGGGTAATTCTGTAAGTCTCACACCCCCAAGCACATGCAAGTCATATGGTTACAGCAGGCTAAAAGTATCTTACCTAGGCCTAGCTACCTTCCCTGATAGGAAAGATTTAGGCTATTGCAAGGAGTGTGGTAGCACATCAGAAACTGATGAACTACGGCAACTATGGTAGATGAAATCCCATATAGTGTTAACAATGGAAGGTGAAACCCCTTACAGCAAGCCAGAAACCCCTAAACTTGATGTAAAAAGGCCACTACTGCAATCTAACAAGTGTAATAGATATTAGAGAAACAATTCCATCTCTGTAGAAGAGCTACGCACAAATATTTCTTAGAAAGGGAAGACTGGTCTGTGATCAGACTCACTGTCAAAAGTCAGATTATTGGACCATTCCTACAGATTGCATTGCTCCAAAGCAAAGCTTCAAATTGCTGACCCCAATAAAGCACATCAAAATCCAAAAGTTGGCAAACCCATTGAATTGATAATTAACTACAAAATACATGGTTTGCAAAGTACACACCAAGAAAATACTGAAGACAGAAACAGCCAAGAAGAAGACAAGTCACCCTCATGTATAAAAATGCAAAGAAGGCATTGAAAAGCGGTGATTAAAATTTATTAGAATCTCTTGGGAAGATGATGAACTCCAAATCAGCAATTTAGAGAATTCTTCTTAACTGTTTAAGTGGACTAAATATACATCAAATTTGCAAGCTTTATAGACATGAATATCCAGGATGCTTCAAAATGTAATATAGTTTGGCATTTCACTATCAGTTGTGGTTTGTGTGCACTGTAATAGCTTGAATTACTTCTGCAGTTTGTCTTAAAAAAATAGCTGGTTTGATATGGGAACAATTTATTTTGGCCCGGTTCATAAAAAAGTCCCCAGATAATCAAGTAATGTTTGGCACATTCCCTGAAAAATGGCAAGGCATGTAAATAGCCTGTAATCCTTGAGTCTGCCATTTTAAATCTAGGCAGGGTGAAATAGGATGTAGCAATTGATTATCTTTTCAGATTGCAGCATCCTTTGGTATCGATACCCGGTATTATGACAGCTCTTTAGGTCGTTTACTGCATTCATTTGGCTATAATTCTATTACTACAGAAACTTCTGACCCAAGGCCTGCAAGGAATTTCTGCTTGCTTCAAAACATATACAAGTTAACATTCTTAAGTGATATGGAATATAAAAATGATGCAACTTTGACGTCTAACTCTCATAATGCTCCATATATGTATTGTCTGCATTCCCAAACCCGGATTAACAAATCAAGACAAACAATCCATTTGAAATTAAGACATTTGATGATTTGCATTGGCCATTACGGACCCGTCTCATGTACCATTAGCAGGTACGTATTGGACAAGTTCAATAATTATGAACTGCGGGGTAATTCTTTAAGTCTCTTTACCCCAGGCCACATGCAAGCCATGGTTAGAGCAGGCTCAAAGCATCTGCCCTACGACTAGCTACCTTAACTGACAGGAAAGATTCAGGTCATTGCAAAGAGCGCAGTAGCAAGTCTTAGAGTCCTCAACTATGGTAACAATGGAAGGTGAACCCCATACAGTGTTGGTAATGTTGAGATTCCAAAGTCCGTTTATATGGTGGTTGAGATGTCGAAATTACCCATCACATTATTCCCGCATCGTATTACATGTTCCCAAATATGGACATCCCAATCCTAGCGATGGCAGGGGACGTCTCTGGGAGACTTCCCATGTCTCGAGAATGCAAGGAAGTGGGATATGTCCTCACGATACTGTGTTACTTGAATCTAACATTTCTGTGATGTGAAACTAGACACTACTGTTGCAAACAAGGGCATCTACATATGTACTGGGATGAAAACGAAACTTACCAAGTGCTTCCTAGTATATTTTTTGTTAGACTATTGTCATGGTTTGTATCTTAACTTCGTGTATCACTGTTTTACTTATTATGCAATCTTGCAAATTTGCACGATTTTTAGCCTTCAATAGATGCACCTCCATCTATAAAGCTCCAGGATAAGCCCTATGTTGACGGAACCCTCTTTTACTAGCTTAATTGGAGTGAACAATGGCTTGCCCACAGAAAGCTGCTGAGCATATTTCAGTCAACAGTGGTTCTGTTTGAACAGCTCTTTGACGGGAATGTTGCCAATCCGTTTTCATAGACCATGATGACCATTAACCAGCTAATAAATAATGAACTATGGCTTCATCTTGCCACTCATTTTTCATGTGGGTCAAAGTTTGGCTCTGCCATGACGCGCCTTTCTGTCTCTAAAGAGAATTGGGCACTTTAAATATGTCAGGGCTCAGTTCGCAGCATAAGTGTTGATAACTCAATTCTCAATGGGATGGTTGCAGATGCAACATTCAGAGGGTCCATCAAGGTTTCCTACCATTTAAACGTTTGATTACCCCTTGGATTATCTTGCATTGGCCGACTTGAGTCTGGGCTTTTCTTCTATGGACATCGATCAGATACCATATTGGCCAAAATCCATGAGCTAAATCAAACTGATGTGATAGCCTCAACATTGATCCTGCCCCACACTTTGTATCAAAGAAATTGGGCCATGGATATGGCAGAGTTGGTTCAAACCATAAGTTTGAGGCCCCACTTCTCAATGGGATTTGCAGCAAACATTAGATGGTTTACTTCAAGGTTTCCAGAGAGGCCATACCGTTTGACTTACCCATTGGATATGAAAAAAAATCTTAGCTTGGCACGGTAAGCCTTAGTCCTGATCTATTATTCAAGTGTGGTGTGACATCATCAGATAACTGCACTCCAGTAAGGCCCTTCCATGACATTTTTTGATTGAGGATGCTCAACAAGTTCTCCTGCCCCAGAGTCCAGTATCAGATCTGCCACCAATCTTAGTCTATCAACCAAGAGATATCACAATTTAAAACTTGAATATCACCACTACGTTTCTTTGTGGGTTTTTTCACTCATGTGGTTATCAAAACAAAAGATGTACATCATTGCTAACATTGGAAGCAGTCAGTTACCCTAACGACATTTTTTCTCAATCTTGGCAATAATCACAAGGCACACAAATGCCATACTTCATTCTGTTAACTGTTATTGGGGATTCAACAAGTGTAAATGTAAAATGTCCACCGCTTTGGACTTCAAACACCTGCTAGCCTCTTTTCCGAATAGGTGGCACTTCACCCTCCTTGTCTCTTGTCCCCATTAATTGAAACCCAGAAGTGGTGGATATACAGGATCAAACGTTCCTCCCCCTACTGAACATCATGCCAACATGGTGCTAGTGTGCTCCAAATTGCCTAGCCAGGATTACCTACCAAGTCACATTACAGTTGAAAATAAATGTCATCAAGGTTAATGCACTAGACTCATGGATGGTCGTCTCAAATTTACCATAGACTTAAACACACAAGTCAAACTTCCAACCAATAATAAAGGAACATTAATAATTTACCAATGACTCGTAATCAAAGGAATCAACTACCTAATATTAAAACAGATCTTGTTTTCGTGTGTGTATACTAGTAAAGGAATGGTGGCCTGTAACAAGATCTGAGTATTTACAACTTCCAACCAATGACGTAGCTAATCAAAGAATCAAGACCAAGCACAACTAGGATCAGCTAAATTTTGAATTTCTAACTATCAATCAATTTACTAAGGTAGAAGATCTTAATAACATGAATTTGGAAACCATGAAGCTGATTGATCATTTGTGAAAAGTGCTCGTATCTTGGACTTTAAGCCTCATTGGTTCATAATTTTATTACATTCTCTGCAAGAAGTGATATGTAACATTTGCTGATGACTAAAATAATCTTTCTGACGAGATATCATCCGAGAGGCACCATACTCTACCATATGATCTAGATATTACTATTTTTTTATTCACTTCTCGAAATTAAACCAAAATGAAAAAAATAAGTGACAGTCAAATGGACATCAAATTTAATGAAGGGAATAAAAATGTACACAGTCATACCATTAAATCCAACCCCTTGCTGAAATTCTAGAATGCCTATCAGCATAATTATAGTTTACACCGCACTCTTGGGAAAATAACATAGACTACATCACAGTCTTGGGAAAACCCAGAGTGCCAAATTTATGGCTCACGTCATGGTTGGACAACCCGGGTGTTGACAAAAGGCAGTTATTGAAGGGAACACTGTAGATCATAGATAATGACCCGATTTCACAACTGGGAGAAAGGGTACTTAGGCAAAATATTGAATGAATAGATGTGGAATATACAATAATTAGAGCTCTACTCTATAGGAATAACCCCTGGCAGCACTGCTCGGTGCTGCTGAACAAAATCATCATAGTCAAAACTGTTAAGCAAGAGATAATTATACATCATTGGATTGTCAATGCATCATCTTCCATAAAAACATCAGTGCAACTATTCAAATTTCATACCCACAACCAAGGAAGCACGAAATGGGTGCAATATTACCCACTTATTGAATGCATTTAGGCAAGTCAATACATCCATGGTATTGACAGTAATTGTTTGATATAGCAAAACCCAATAGCAAAATGTAGGAAGAAAATCATATATATATCCAATTGAGTACCAAAAAAAGACAAGAGGTAGATATGACATCCAATCAAGGTATATTTACTTTATACCTTGTTAAGAAGATTGTTTCTATGGGTAACAAGTTTGCAAAAATGAAATCTTAATTTTTTTAATGGTCTTAATTTAGGATTTTATGTGCAAGGTTATGAAAGCAAACGTCTGTGTAATTGGTTAGAAGAAATTACAATAAAAACAAGTTTTAACATAAGACAAAATACAATAAAACTGAATTTCCAAGTCCGTGCTTACCTTCCATTGCATCAAAATATTCACTTTGCCCGGTCTGAGTACTAAAATTGAAGGTCCTCCGAGACCTAGACTCTACATCGCTGCTGCTCGCAACGCTCTTCCAATCCTCTGCCTCTAAAAAATCATCATCACGATAACTCTCTTTTTCCTCTTTCAAGTCCGAATCATGACAAACTCCCTTGGCCACCAAATCAGAACCCTCTGGTCCCCCATTCGTCATGCTTTCTCCTGAACCCAAACCCTCGGCCAAAGTAGAATTTTCTATTTCCCGTGTATTTTCGACAAATTCCGGACCATCCGAATCCATAAGAGGTACAACCCCATTAATATCAACCTCATTTTCACGTTTTCCCTCGTTTTGCCCCTCATTGATCCCGGGTTCGAAAACCCATCACATCTTTCACGACACAAGGCGCACGCCTTTTGTGATCGACAACATATGGAGAGGGATTAAAAGACGCTGGATAGTCAGCAACAGGGGTTCGCTGGGGGGTTGCGTAAAGTGCTGGAGAAATCACATTTCTCCGCCTCTTTGAGGAATTATTTTCATTTTGCCCTTGAAGACTAGGCCTACCAGACACAGAGCCATTATTATTATTACTACCATTACTACTACTATTATTTCTGGTAGTCGGTTCCAAAATTCTGTCCAAGGCAATAACCGAAAAGGTGGGCATTTTTTAGAGGGATAGTTTTTACAAGAAAAAAGATAGAACAGTACCGAACCCTAGGGTTTCGGCTCTTACAGGTTTTCTGCTTTAGTCTATGCCATTAAAATCTTTAATATCTGCCTTCGAACGTAAGCAAACTATGTGATACTGGTCTATTCTGGAAAGGAGTTTTGGAATCTCCGGGCTATGGCGTGACAGCCTCGACCTTTGTGAACCTCGGGAGATTCGAACACCAAACCTTTGTTGCACTGTACAAACGCAGAATCCCGCCCTACACGCCTGAAGAATCCCTAAAACTCTAGCTGTCTGAAATATCGACAAGGATTTGTGATTTGTATATTGCGTTTATATTTGTGGCGATTATTTTGTTTTGGTGTATGAGATTTTTTCAATATTTGTATTCCAAAGTTGACTATTGATATTCGTGGCCAACAAGTTTGGGAAATTTTGGGGGACACGTGGGAAATATGTGAGGGCCTGGAAATTGACAGGCTGTAGGCCGTTTTTCGTGATTTTAACTAGACTGAAAAAATTTAGAGACCGTCGATAATGACGTTTTAAAAACCGTAAATTTTTTTAAGTAGTTTATATATATATATATATATATATATATATATATATATATATATATATAAAATTATAGATATTTTTATAATCTGTTGATATATATATATATATATATATATATATATATCAACAGATTATAAAAATATCTATAATTTTTTGGAATTTACAACCACCTGAAAGAGCTAAATCGTCACAAAATTTCTTTTTCACGGGCAGGGGTGACCATCAAATTCCAGGGTTGATGTGAGGATATAGTAAAGCCAACTAATGGCTTTTGTCTTAGGGATGGTCAGGGGGTCCCATGGGGGGGGTTTGCTGCTCGAGAGTGAGAATTTCCAAATTTTGTTAGAGGATAAAAAGGGATGTCACTAAAAATTGGAGCCCCGGATTTTTAGGAAAGATAGTTATGTGAGTGGTAAAAATTTGTACATCTCTTTTGGCATATTTTTAATTAGTTTGTTGCTCATTTATTTAATAATCTCTGTCTTTTACTTTGTTTTTATTACCAAAAATTTCATGTGTGTTGTTAACATTTGAATAAGATTTTTTATTACTCTATTTTTGTCACATCCCACTTTTTCATTATGTTTTGAGGTAAAAATAATTTATGATTTAATAAATGTCCGCGGGAGCAAGCTGACTAGTGTCGATGTGAGGTTGCGTACACAGTTATACACACGCGCATACTTCCACAAGGAAGTATGTGCGTGTGTGTAGGTGCATACCCAGCACCGCCCATGCACTCGTCACCTTGCGATCGTTGACTATTTATTAAGTCACAACTCATTCTTGTTGTACTTGTTTGTATGATTGTACTTCACCTTGTGGTTATATGTGATGATTTTGTACTGACGATGGATATGTTTAGTATTGTACCTATCTTGGATGCTTGTGCTTGCTTGTAAGAAAAGACTCCAACATGCTTGTTGTGTATGATGATTTCGCCATATTAATATGCACATGGTTGTAATTGTATCATTTCAGTGCAGGAAATAATGATTGATTGTATGTATGACTTCCTTGTGTTGTTACATCGGTCATAGACCGTAAAGAATTATTATGATCCTCATTGTTGTTTTGGAAATATTCTTGTTCATCGGAAGGGTAAAAAGTTTAAGTGTGGGAATATCCTGCTTTGCAATGTTTATTAACATGAGTTATTGTTGATGACATGGCAATTTTAACTTGCAACTGAGGCAATGGTAATAATTGGGTAAGTTGATGTTGTATAAAAAGGTCATTGATCGTGATAAGTCGGTAGTGACAAGTTAAAGGTGATAGTTAATTTGTTTTAAAAGGTCTAAAACTATATGGAGGGCATTGATAATATGGTTGGTAAATCAATAGGTCTCGACCATATCATGAACATAGGCAAAAGATGTTGTTTTATTTTTTTTGGTTAGGACTTTGACCTCACCGTGGCAAATAAAATAAGGGTGAATGTTTTTGATGGTCTAAGACCGTGGTATGATGGCATTTTGAAATTCTTATGATTGGTTGTTAGAAGTCTTCGACCACTCGGATTAACACCATGCAAAGTGGTAAGTTTGAAAATTGTTTATTAATCATTAGGTTGATGACCAACCCCACCATGCATGATGTGGAGGGTAATTGAACAAGTTGTCGTGCCATGCAAATTATGGTTATTGTTTAAATTCGATAAAAGTCTTCGACCACGCTCGCAACATTTCGCCACCATTCGAATGGAGGAAAGATGTGGATAAGCTCGACCATGTTATGTGATTGGAACTGCAAAATTTAATTTCATTTAATGTAGGCCCAGATTTTTAGGATTCATGAAGCTTCCTTGAGAAGCTATGAGCCATGCACCAAGGGTTTCATTTTGTTATTCTCAATTTGGTTGAGCTCTTCTAGTGAGCTATACATGGATATTTTTTATGTTATTTTCAATTGGTTAAATATGGAGCGTCTATGCTAAAAATAGAATGCATGAATAAGGGAAACCTGGATATTGATATGCTATAAAGATTATGTGTTTTGAGAACATGTGGGTTCAAATTCTTAAGTTTTGCTGGGACAATTCGGTTAGAGTATTTTGCAAAGAAAATAGAGAAAAAAATTACACGAACCTCCATAGATACATGCATGGATATCCAACTCTTCTATTGTATTAGTTTGAAATAATGAGATATCATCTGGTTTCTTATTTTGGTTTGGAATTTGGAATTTTAATGCATGTATATCTACTTATTTAATAGTTAAATTTAGCAGTAAAATTGGAACAATAACCAATAGGTATTGAGAGATTTAGTTGCTTCTTGTAATTTGGGATCTGGGTGTGCATTTATTTCCCATTTATGGAATGTAGTATTGAGTACATAAGGGAAAATATTAAAAAAATGACCTACCCGATTGTGAACTTCTCTGGGTCGATAGGAAATTTGTTGGATTTTGAAATAATCTATTGATTGGAATATTGTTTGGTCTTTGAATGGTATTACAATGAAATATGACATTGACATGTTTTGTTAGGGGTATTTGATTTGCTTAGTAACCAATTGTGTGAACTTTGTATAATCTTTTTTGTAAGGTTATGAGATTATTCTATGAGGATGTATGTTTATGTTTGATTACAATTGTTTTATTGTTCTAAACGATAGTAACTTGAGCTATGTATGATAGGTTCTATTACTACTTAGAAGCTAACCCAAGGACTCTTAGTAGACTCCGTATTTATGTGACCTGGTCTCTTAGAGGTATTAGGACCCAATACTTAAGTAGATTCGAATTTTGGTATTACATCTGTGTTTCATTGGATTTTTCTTCTTGTCCAACCTACAAGCTTGACACTTATATAAGTAAGCCATAATGGTTTCTATAATAGTAAATTATTCTAGATTGTATCTAATGCTAGAGGTTGAAATTCCTTTCATATGGGCTACTCGTTGGAGGAAAAATATGTTTGTATGTAACTGTTATAACAAATGCTCGGGTAGAAATAGTGGCTCTTAATGGTATGAATTTTGTACCCTAACTATGATAAATTGGAATAGTTTGACTAAGAGGAATGGATTGATGACTTAACCTAAATACCTTGGCAAAATGTTAATGAGCCTAAG
The DNA here is from genome assembly GCA_019776745.2 of Taxus chinensis. Lineage (NCBI taxonomy): Eukaryota > Viridiplantae > Streptophyta > Pinopsida > Cupressales > Taxaceae > Taxus > Taxus chinensis. The sequence continues at coordinate 781,781,112 of CM034150.1, forward strand.
ATAAGATTGTCATTATTTCCTAAAGTGTTTCATAAATATGTTGGCATCAGACTTTTGGAAAGGGACATTTGTTGATTGTTTGATGATCAATGATTCCATTGACTTATGCATGGTCTAGTATTGTCTATGAATCTTGATACTTGGAATAAACTGATTACAATCCAAGACGAAGGACTTGATCATTATTGAATAGGTAACCTTGCCTTACAAGTATTATTACCTTATAAGATACATATTTGTTTAAGTCTATACAAATTCATCGATATCTGTTATTACAGTTAAGGACAGTGATTATTAATCTATGTGTGATTATTGTGGACATAGATTCAAATATTGATTTAAAATTACAATGTTGATTGAAAGAATAGATAATCTTTATAATACTTATGTATTTCATAAATGTAATGCAACACGGATTAAGGGTTATGGTAATCTCATTCCAATTTCGATGAATTGACCATGCTTAAAAAACATTATCCAGCATGCAGGATGAGGTATTCAGATATGAAGAGATTGAGTTGATTATTATTGATCTTGTCTTGGTTAATGTAATGAATGTATATGTACTTGGATTAAAAGCGAAAGTATTTACTTCACAATTTGTATAAGGAAAATGTGCCTAATGTATTAAATGATTATCTTTGATAATCAACTTGTGAATATGTATTGATGTTATTAATTATGAATTTAATGATTGTTGTTTTGATCATATGATTGTGTTATGAGACATATTTGTACCACTATTTAACAGTAAGCTTTTATTGTGAATTGATGTATAATACATTATCATAAAATGTTTTATGATGATATTATGATTTAATGAAATTGTGTCGTAAACATAAGCATAACAATGAAATCAGCAAGATGACACAATATACTATATTATTGAATTAACAGAATCACTTACACTAATGTGATAATTATATTATAAATAAAGAGAATCACAATGTTGCCTTCTAGCAATAGCAACATACATAATTATGACGACGTTTATCCCTTAAGAAAAACATAATTGTTCTAAAGAACCCTTAGCAGTCATAAAAAAATATGTCGATAAAAGGTGTAGTACGAAAGCTATAACATTATCATAAGAAAAAGTACAAATGTACTAAGGTATTCATAATGTATTAAATGAATACATGACAACATATGACTATAAGTTCTATTTGTCTCAATGTTATGGATTAGTGCATCCATGCTGTAGACACCCTAATTTCACATTTGTCTTAAATAAAATAATTCCCCTACCTTATTTCCCACAAAAATACACTTCGAATTAATCAAATATAATTTGATTAATTATCCCTTTCAAATCTAAAAAACATATCATCCTTACCACATGTCATTATTCTCCATGTTTTTCTACTATTGAATTAAAAATTTAAAGTCAAATCCTCACCCACTCTTCGTGGTCCCCACTCACCTAAAATCTTCCACTCATGAATTAAAAATCTAATTAAAAACCTCACCCATTCTTCATGGTCCCCACTCACCTAATATTGCTCACATTTTCAAACCATGATTACTTAAATTACTCTAAGTTAATCACTCCCAGGCTATAAACACAGTCTTACCCCTCCCCTCTAAGACACAGATAATAAGCTTAAATTCCTTATCTAAGTTCTTGCATCCTTTGAGCAAAGAACATCCCTCCATGTCGTCCTAATGCCCAAATAGCCTCATCTCGAAGCACCCCAAATCCATATTCATTTTATCTATTTGGTGCAAAGTAAGTAGATCTTGTTGCAGGAAGGCAGTGCTCTGTTTCAAGAAAAGCACCTATATATCACGCAATCCGAGCTCATCCATGTTTCCTTTTCCATTATGAGGTTTGCTACGGAATCACGAAGGAGGAGGTATTATTGTTAGTATTTTACTTTCTTGTTAGCAACATATTTTTATATTGTACAAGGATAAGGATAATGAATATTATGATTACCATCGCATAAAAGGGCACTCTACATATCGATGCAAGCAACTCTGCCATTACATCCAAGACATGATTGAACACGGAGACATAGAAGTTGAAAATACTTCTGAGACAAAAAAAACCCAATGAAAAACTTAACATGTTCAAAAAACCCTTCCCTAACCACGACGATAATTCAAAAGATAAGGGTCAATCATCAAGCAACGTCAAGTATGACTCAGTCATCTCGACCATAGACTATGACCAAGACTTAGTGGCAACTATAAAGATCAGAACTGACTATGTGATCACCACCAGACAAAAAAAAATGTGGGTCCCTACAACAACAAAATTTGCTACTTTGTCTCCCACACCACCTCCTAATCCACCATCTAATTCTGCCACCAATTCCACTCCATAACCTGCGCCATCATTCAATATTATTATAGACACTAAAATTAGGTCACACTCCCCTTTGGTCCCTCGACAAGTAAGAACCCTTCATCACATTCACCTAGCCATGGCCCCCTTCACCCCACTAATGTTAATTTAATTAAATTAATTCATTATCCTCACCATATTTATTATTTAAATATCTTAATTTAAATAATATCCACACATACACCTCACTTAGACACCTCATCAAGCTAACTCAACCTAAGACCTACTCTTAGTAAGTTGTCATAACTAACTAAGACTTACCCCAAACCCTAAAAATCAATGCCTACATTCTCTCTAACCACATTCTCGCATGCTTACAAGAAGCTTCTAGTTTAATCTGCGGGTTAACGACACGAGATCCAAGAACATCAAGAGGATCTCCCTAGTTTAGTAAACCTAGGAAATCCCGCCTTAACCGACGCCGCGTTACCCCTAACCATCGCTGGTTAAACCGGAACCGACATCGATTACCCTTTTAACCCCCAAAATAACCTTATTTCGAAAGGGTTGGCAAAGATTGGAAAAAGATGGGCAAAAACATTGAGATCTTCCAGAGAGATATCGCATCTTCTGAGAGTGAATTTCAGTGAGAACACGCATGCAAGGAAGGAGATCAAGCATCTTTTCCTGCACAGTCATCCCAATAATGATCTGATCTAACCAAGCAAAAAGGAATGCACATGCAACCCATGCAGAAGCTCTCCTACAATTTGAGATCACTTGCAGCCTTCAATCTCTCACCAGCACCTCCATCCCTCACTCACAGGCATCCAGGACCAGAATCCAAGTAAGTAAGCATTATACTTCTTTGGCTCATTCCATTTCACCATTATATTATCATCTTATGTTTACCTAGCCATCCATTGACCTCCTCCAACACTAACCCCTCCATATACCCATTAAAACCTCACCAAATCCCTCCCAAATCACCCAATACCTCGTCTCAACCAACCAAAATCCTTTGTGCAATCGCAAAAGGAGACCCAAAATCTCTGTTCTGTGGCATTCCTAGTTTTCCATAGTAACTGTCACCGGTTACACCCAACTGTCGTCGGTCACCCTTAACCGACATCAGTCTCTATATTTGCCCATATAACCCAGAACAGTGACCTATCCACCCAATTCTGCCTCATCCCCTTAATCACCTGTGACCTACCTGAGACCTCTGTCAGACCTGCAGAGAACCAGAACCAACTACTTGACCGTCGGATCCTACTCTAGCCTAGCCTGTTAGATTAGATCTTTCTTATTGTGTTTTAAGTGAGATACCTAAATCATTTCAAATTACAATAGGATTTACTTTATTATTCGCATTAAATTATTTAAAACTGTGGACTGATAGCCATCTAGGAAGTATCGCACTTTTCTGGATCTAGCACACGCTAGGCAGTTCACTGGACGTATTGTTTAAACTTTTTCTGGTGGTCTTGCTTTCATTACAGGTAGTTCCTCTTAGCCAAAAGGAAGCTCTCACGATCAGCTGTGGGATTCAGAAGTCATATGCACGCAACAACCCATCATTCAGCATTAAAATAGGTATTCCTCCTACGCCCGTTACCCCTATTTGTTTCGTCAATACTTCAAAGAAACAATCTAGAATCAGGTGAAACAATTATCAAATAATTGGAGAAGACTACAAAATAGATTTCCATCATGGAATTACTTAATTCTTCTCCCACACTACAACACATCCTTATGCAAACATTGAATAACTGTAATGAAATTACTTGTATAATTCAAATTAAGAGTAATAATAGAACACCAAATAACACAATATTTCAAAATAATGATCTCAATATGCAATTAGAATAGCTTCGCCACTTCGAGGGGGCAACCTCCAAACCATATAATAAGACTCAAATTCTCAAATGATAATGAAATACTACCTATAATCCCCTATATATACTATTCATATGCTATGGCCATCACCAAGGCCGACCTATTAAGCATGAGAAAGTATAAATGATATAATAAAAGGATATGGTAAGCCACAAGTCAGCTACTCATATCCTAATACAAGCAATAGGTTAAGGGTGTAGCACGCCCTTCCCCTTCAAACCAATGTTGTCCTCAATGTTGAATAATCCTGGATGTTGCTGCAGAAAACCTTCATCCTCCCAGGTGGCATCTTCTATTCTCAGATTCTTCCACTTGATCAGATATTCCTTAATGTCTCTAGTTCTCAGCCTCTTAGTATGTGTTTGCAGAATCTTCTCTAGCTCCAAAATGATTCTTCCTTCCTTGTCAAGTTCTAGCAACTCTATCTGGGCTTCAAATTTCTATCCAATAACCTTCTTCAGGCATGAAACATGGAATATTGGGTGTATGTGTGAAGATGGAGGCAACTCTAGTTTATAAGCAACACTACCAATTTTATATAGAACTTGATAAGGGCCATAATATTTAGGAGCAAGTTTGTTTTCCTTTTTCTGTTGCTTTAGGGACATCTGTTTGTAAGGATGGAGACGTACAAAAACCTAGTCACCAATTTCAAAATGTCTTTCACTACGATGTTGATCTGCTTGTTGTTTCCTCCTGTTTTGTACTAATGCTAAATTCTCCTTCAAACTAGCCAAAATCTGTTGTTGATGTTAAATGTGTTCCTAACATCTCTGACCTTAGTTTGCACCCTCAAGGAGGAAGTGATAGAAGGTGGATGGTAACCATATAATGCTAAAAATGGGGTCATTTGAGAAGAGGTATGAAAAGATGTGTTATACAACTATTCTGCCAGTGGTAGCCATTTAATCCACCTTTCATGCTTATCTGATACAAAACAACGTAAATACCCCTCTAAGAATTTGTTGGCCACTTCTGTTTGTCCATCACTTTGAGGATGATAAGATGAACTGTGAGTTAGCTGAGTACCCAAACATGAAAATAATTTTGTCCAAAAATTACTTGTGAAAATAGGATCATGATCACTTACAATTATCTTTGGGGTTCCATGTACCCTTTGAACTGTCTCCAAAAAAATAGCTGCGACTGTACTGGCTGCAAATCGATGTGATAGGGCACAAAAATGGGCATATTTTGTGAGCCTATCCACAATCACGAAAATAACATTCTTACCCTCTGAACAAGGCAATCCGGTGATGAAATCCATGGAGACCTCCTCCCATCTCTGGCTAGGAATTGGTAAGGGTTGCAATAGACTTGGTGTCTTAATAGTTTCCCCTTTATTTTGTTGGCACACTAAACACTCTGATACAAACTTGTGTACATCCCCCTCGAATCCTTCCCAAAAGAATTCTCTTTTTATTCTATGATATGTCTTCAAAAACCCAGAGTGTCCTCCAACATGTGAGGCATGTAGCTCTGCAAGAATCTTATGCATCAACTCAGAATCTTTACTCAAGTATAACCTATCCTTGTACCATAGGGCACTACCTTTCCACTCAAATTTGTTAGATGTCATAGATCCTTGCTTGATATTCTATATTAGAGATTGTGTATCCTTATCTTGATTCCATTCCAATCTTGCTTCATCACCCAATCGGCCGTCAACATGGACATTCCACATAGTAAGGCATATGCGGATGTATCCCTTCTGGACAACGCATTAGCTACTACATTTATTTACCCTATTTGTATATGATTTCAAAATCATAACCCAACATTTTTGTTACCCACTTTTGTTGTTCTCCAGATGATAACCTTTGCTCTAAAAAATATTCGAGACTATCATGATCATTTTTTACCTTGAAGTGTCTACCCATGAGATAGGGCCTCCATTACTTGACCACATAAAGAATAGCCATCATTTCTTTCTCATAGACAGGTTTGAGCAGATCTTTTCCTTTGAATTGGTGACTCTCAAATGTAATTGGTCTTCCTTCCTGCATTAGAACTGCTCCCAATCCTGATCCTGAAGCGTCACATTCAACAATGAAGGTTTTTGAGAAGTTGGGAGTAGCCAAAACTAGGGTGTTGCACATGGCTTCCTTCAGCTACTCAAAGGATTTAGTGGCTACTTATATCCAATGGAAGGCATCCTTCTTTAGAAATGCAGTGAGTGGGGTTTCTATTCTACCATATCCCTGCGCAAATCTTCTGTAGTACCCTGTTAGTCCTAGGAACCCACGAAGTTTTTTGAGATTTTTGGGCCTTGGCCATTCCACCATAGCTTTGATCTTCTGAGGATCAAATTTTACGCCTTCATGGGATACAATATGACCCAAGTACTCTACCTCTTGTACACCAAAAGAACATTTGGATGGCTTTGCATACAGAGTATGTTTCTCCAAAACTTCCAACACGTTATTTACATGTTGTAAGTGTTCTTCCCATGTCTTACTGTAAATCAATATGTCATCAAAGAAAACTAATACAAATTTCCTTAAAAACGGCTTAAAAATAGTGTTCATCAAGCTTTAAAAGGTTGAGGGTGCATTTGTAAGACCAAAAGGCATTACTAAAAACTCATAATGGCCCTCATGAGTCCTGAAAGCCATTTTATGAACATCTTCCTCTTTTATCCTAATTTGATGGTACCCTGAACAAAGATCTAATTTTGTGAAATAAACAACACCATGTAATTCATCAAGTAAATCATCAATTACTAGAATAGGAAACTTATCTTTGATGGTGTACTTGTTGAGTTCTCGGTAATCTGGACACATCCTCCATGTTTCATCCTTCTTACGTACCATGACCACTGGTGAAGAATATGCGCTCTAGCTATGCCTGATGATACATGTCTTCAACATTTCCTCCACCATTTTCTCGATCTCACTTTTCTGGGAATATGGGTATCTGTATGGTCTGATGTTAGGTGTTTGGCTCCCTGGAATCAACTGAATGGCATGATCATGATCCCTAACTAGTGGTAGTCCCTTTGGAATTGCATCAAAAATAGATGAGTGAGCATCCACAATCTTCTAGAGATCGGGTGGCATTGAAGACTTTGTATTTTGTACTTCTATGGAAAATAGCTTCGCTATAAAGCCATCCACTCCTTTTCTAAGGACCTTCTGCATCTGATGAGAGCTAATAATCTATGGAGACTTAGCTACCATCGCATTCAATTGTATTGTCCTTCCATTTGAATGAAATCACATGAACAATTCTTGGAAATTCATCTCTATAGTACCTAAGGTTGTGAGACATTGGACCCCCAAAACAATATCTACCCCTCTCATAGAAATAGCAAACATAGGTGAGTCTAACATGTAGTCTCCCATGGAAAGCTTGATACTATGACACTTTCCTGTGCACTTGACTGTCCCACCATCCGCAATCATAACTTGCATTTCTGGAGCTGGGTAAATAAAACAATTGAGGCGGGCAGCTAACTTACTATTTATGAAGTTATGACTACTCCCCGAGTCAATCAACACCGTCACCTTCTGTTTTTTGAGATAGCCAATAACCTTGAGTGTTTGAGGAGTACTAATACCTGACAATGCATGGCAAGGAATTGTAGGTTGGTGATCCTTTACTTCATCTTCTATTGGTTCCTCAGCCTCTCCTATAATTTCAGCTTCCTCATCATCCTCATTACCTCCGTCAATATGGAACAACTTCTTCTCAGCACATTTATGTCCCGGTCCATATTTGCTATCACAGTTAAAACATAATCCTTTTGCTCTCTTTTCTTCCATTTGTTGAGGAGTCAGTCTAATTGGCCTAACAAATGAAGGGGAAGAGATACTACGGTCTATGGTGTTAATGAAAGGTGGCCTCCTACTACAAAGAACTTTTTCCTCTGCACGACATGCCATGATAATATAATCAGAAAGCTTGCTTGGATTAAACATAAGTACCTCATGCTCGATGTGGTCCTTAAGACCCCCAAGAAACAGGTCATTCAGATTCTCTTCTGGAATATTCTCCACCCTTAAGGATAGGTTTTGGAATTGATGCACATAATATTTGACTGATCATGTTTGCCGTAACTTTGCTAATTAACTAAAGTAGTTCTCTGAAACACTGGAACTATAGTGCAATTACAACTCCTCGGTAAAAACTATCCAAGTGACGCCTAGACCATTCTTCTGCCTTTGAGCACATAACCAACGATACCAAACAAATTGGTCAGCTTCAAGATATAGGGATGCCAATGTCACATTTTGTCCTGATGGTGTTTGATGTAACTCAAATAAGTTCTCCATTTGATTTATCCAATTCAGGGGATCCTTACCATCAAATTTGCGCATATCCACTTTCAGCATCATGTTCCGTGGTTGTGAATAAGTTTGATTCTGATGGGACTGGAAAAGTGATCCAATATGGTTATTTTGTCCATGATTTTGAACTGAAGGTCCTCCTTGGTTGATATGGGCCGGATTTGGGCCATACTGGTTACCCTTTACATGTTGCATGATATCATCCAACCGATGATTGATTTGGGCTATGTCTCCTTTAGAGGCCATCTCAGATTGTACATTTCACAACTCATACTCAAGTTGGCTCACCTTATGATCAACTGAGGTAAACCCTAGTGTTGAGGAATCTGTATTTAACCCTTCTGACTCCATCTCTTCAATCACTACTCCATCTTTATCTGGGGTTTTACCCGGAGTAACCAGATTCTTTTTTGCTCTTGTGGAAGGCCCCGCCATGATGTCAAACCTTAGGGTTTAGGGTTTCGATACAATTTCAGCTGAAAAGAAAAAAACACAAAGAAGATACTAATACTCTTTTTTTGATACCTTTCCGAAAATGTAAAGAACTTGAAAATTTTCCATAATTTGCACCCTAGGGATTGATTTTATTAAAAAACCTAAATTTGTAATAACTTTTGCAAAATAAATCAAAAATATCTGAAATTTTCAGGGAGCCTTACTTGAAATACTTTGCAACTTTGGTAACAAAATCTCCCACCAATTTGCTCTGGTTCGCAATATGTGGCGAAAACAAAAAATTAGGGTTTTTGCCCTAATTTCAGCCCGGATCGCAGCTCTGATACCACTTGTAATGAAATTACTTGTATAATTTAGATTAAGAGAAAAATTAGAGCACCAAATAACACAATAATTTAGAATAATGATCTCAATATGCAATTAGAATAGCTTCGCCACTTCGAGGGGGCAACCTCCAAACCATATAACAAGACTCAAATGCTCAAATGATAATGAAATACTACCTATAATCCCCTATATATACTATTCATATGCTATGGCCATCACCAAGGCCGACCTATTAAGCATGAGAAAGTATAAATGATATAATAAAATGATATGGTAAGCCACAAGTCGGCTACTCATATCCTAATACAAGCAATAGGTTAAGGGCGTAGCAATAACACTCATGTCTATGAGGACATCAATTCACAACAATTCCAGGGTATAATTACACATCTTACAGTCCCCAATCCTATTTTATCCTTTGGTTCCATTAACCTTCTTAATCCCAACATCACTAATAATCATTCTTTATATGTCGAGGGTTATATAACTCATCGTAAGATCAAGCACGTATTAATCGACAATGGAACTGCATTGAATATTTGTTCCATGAAACTCTTACGTTGCCTAGGTTACACCGAAAATGATTTACAAAACAACATCATAACCATTCATGGGTATAATAATAGCAAAAGAAATTCTGAAGGCATAATCACGTTACCTCTCCAAGTTGGACCCATCGCCTTAGAAACGGTATGTTATGTGGTGGATGTAGAAGTTGCATATAACATTCTCGTTGGCCGACCATGGATTCATGTCATGAAAGTCATCCCATTAACATTCCACCAATGGATTAAATTTCCTCATTTGGACAAGGAATTTATGTTGTGTGTGGATCCTCAACCCTTCGTGTATTGTAGATTCCTCGAAGGATAGTATAGACATGATCACTATTGTCCATCAACAGATAAGTACGCTCCACCTCGCGTAATCCCTAACAAAACACGCGTTGATCCGGATACAGTCCCTAAATATGATCTGAAACCATCACCTTCTAACCAAACCACATTTTCCAATCCATTCTCTTTTGCTAATCAACAATCTTCAACCAGTCCTCCTCCTACTAATCAATCATCTTCTTCCACTAATCAAGCTTCTTCTTCCAACACCAATTACTCTTCCACCACACCATCTTCTTCCTCGCCTAGTCAACCTTCTTCATCCAATCATACCTCTTCTATTAAGATACATTCTCCTTCGATTAGCCAAACTTCATCCTCCAATCCACCCCCTTCTTCTTATAACCCATTTGTTATCCATATTTCGCCCCAAGCTAAATATTGGATCGAATCACGACCCCACATAAAAGGAACTTGAGAGAAATCATTTTAATCCTACAAATTGGTTGCAAAAAAGATTCAGCAATGAAGTAACGAAGATGAAGAAAGAGCAAAGGATCCTGTATAGAAAGGAACGACTCTGTCGGGCCGTTTCTACGCCTTAAATTCATTCTGCAAGTTACAGTTAGACTCAACAATGGAATAGCAATGTCAGACAAAAGGGGAGATGCTACAGAGGAACCATAAACTGAAAAAAAAAAAAGACTAAGTATGGAAGAGGCAGCAGAAGGAGCCACGTGTCTTAACGACGCTTCTTCAAAGGAAAACTTTGGGTCAGGTTTTCAAGCAAGCACGATGCCTCCACATGTCATTCCAACGGGGGCAGAGTCATTTGAATAGTCAATGCACAAACAAGCCAGCGAAGGCTACCAAGTGTCTTAATGGCACTGATTCAAAGATTGAATAAAGAGAAGGTTTCCAAATGAGTGCCAGACTGACGCGTGTCCCAGAGAAAAGCAGGGTGTCGGGGAAAAAGTTGATTTTTTACCCTTTACCTCAAAAGGGGGTAAAAGTTACAAAATGGCCCGCAACTCCGCCCAAGGAAAAAGTCAGCATTTAGACCCGAGTCAAAGCCAAGGTGGGGAGTTGGGAAAAGAAGTGAAATTTTGCCTTTCGTTTAAAAGGCATAAAGGAAAAAACTGGAGTGCATCTCCCTCAGCCAACCAAAGGCTGCCACATGTCCCATATTAAAGAGGGGGCCCGTTTTTCAAACTATTTTTCCTGCCCACTTGTGCGGATTCGATACAAACTTTGAAGGGGCATATATTTCAACTCAGGGATTGAAATATTGTGAATCTCACGCCATTGGAAAGATCTCGGCCTCACCCACGCAATTGAGGTCTGAGACTTTATTTTTGAGGAGGTTAGGTAAAGGAAATGGAAGAAAATGTCTTCGAGCTTTCAATGAAGGATCCACCAGTCTCAACAACTAGATTGGATTCGATCTATTTCCATTGTTTCCTCTCCCTCCAAGATGCCGAACCAATGATCGATGCAGTAAAGATAGATTTGGGGGCAAATTTCATCAGAGGCATTAACAGTGGTGGTTGAGCTATAACCTATTTTTCCCGCTTTTCTTTCTTCTTCTTCTCTCAGGATGAATCTATAAAGTTGGGAGCATGATTCATTGTAAAGGGTTGGACATTCTTTGTTTCACAGGCTCCCTTCTCCTTCTAGTGAAGGGATTTGTGGGGTTCATGCCTGCTATCAAAATTGCATTACATTTCTACCTCTTGGCTACTTTGTAATGAACTGTATCAATCTACAAAACAACAAAACACATTTGTGATCGATTTTAGATCCTTTTGTCTCTTTTGCTTTCATCTGGTCTTCCATTACATATCTGGCTATCTGTGCTTGTTTATTGTACACATTTTGTTGGTTTGTGTCTATTAGCAAAATACGTGTTCATCATTCCTTTGGTGCATCACCTCGTAGTTTAGCTTTGTTTTAATTTTTGTATTCATTATATCCCTATCTCCTTGGTAAAGTTTAGATTAAGATTAAGAACAGACCCTCTGCAAGTTTCTACGTATGCACCTAAATAGAGGAATAAGGAACCAACCTTTAATCTGGAGAACTTTTCCCATTTTTGCAAGGTCCCACACCTTGGGGAAAGTTCAATTTTATGCAATCACACCAAATGAGCCTACCTTAGAAAAGAAGATCTTTTAGAGCTCATTTGGGGGTGCTATGATTATGCACTAACAGTTTTGGCACGCCTGGTGGGATAGGTCTGAAGCACCTTACCACTTCACTTCATCAGGTTCGATGTGCTCTTGGTGAAGATTTCAGCCTTTAGAGGCACTTTTAAGCACATCTGGTGACTCCATATGGTCAAAAACCCATTCTCTGAGTTGCAGACCTTTTCCATCCATTTCCAGTCATTTCATCCATTTTCTTCTTCCATCTCTTTCATTTTCTCCCATTCCATGAGGTTGTGTAATCATGACTTCATTTCATTCATGGAACTCACACTTATAGCAATGTAATTCACCTCCAATGTATTTCCCAACTCCTCCAAATCAACATTATGATTAGATCCATGACCATTATGCTCACCCCTATGAGTAGTAATGCCAAAATCAGTTTGGCTATGGAGCTTTCCAAGAGCAGGGGTATGCAAACAATGAAGACAATCAAATATAAGATGCTGGTCTGCTAGAGAAGATCTAAAAAATTGAGGTTGGCATGGTTCAGTCAAGGGGCATAACACAAATGAAGGCATTTCAAATTGGTTTCAGGGCACCCTGTCCATGGGAAGGCCCTTTTCCAAGACATTACAGCCCTCAGGAGAAGCTAGACTTCATGGTTGAAACACTGCCCCAACTTACACAATGGGCCGAGGAGATCAGGGCTTATGAGCAAAGTGTGAGACAACCTTGTCAATGGGTAAGTCAATCACCAGCTCACTGTCTTTCATTGTCTCTTCCTCAATCTTTATCATTTCAACAGAGGCAAGAGTCAAGCCCCTCGCTTGCTGCCCCAAGTGTTGATTTCATTTCTCCATCTCCTAGTCTTCCACCTCATCTCAGTTCTTCTGTCATTTTCCCTTCCAAATAGTCATCCCCTCCAAACAAACAAGAAGTTACACCTCCCTTCCCACCACAAACAATTGCAAAGATGGTTGAACCCCAACCTGCCACTCCTCTTGCTTTCCCAAGTCCATATTGGGAAGATACTCAAGAATCTAGTCAAGGACAACGAGAAGAGGAGTCCAACAGAAAAGAAATGACAGACAATCTGAAGAGTTGGGCTACCAAATTTAGGTTTATAAATATCCCCTTGATGGTCAAGCCAATAAAGGAGGTCAAGATTGAAGAACCAGTGGTGGTTGAGGCCAAGTTTGCAGTAGAAGAAGAGCAAGAACAAGAGGAGGAACAATCAGTCCCAAGCCTCATTGAAGAGGAGCAATTGGGAGAGATCAAATCGGTGTTCAGGCCACTCAATGAAGAAGGCATCATTGAAGATTTTTTGCTTTCATTTCAAGGGCCTGATTTGATTAATGAACCCATGATGGAAGAGGACCATACAGTTTCAGAGGCTCTAAGTGTCGAGCAGGCTACAAAAGAACCTTTAGTTCTTCCTCCCACTTCATCCCCTTCAAGCTCTGATGTTGAAGAAGAGTTTGATCTTTCAAACTTCATGTTTGAGGGTGAAGGGAGCCATGGTGATCAAGTTACAGATCAGGAAGACACCATGAAGGAGGTAGAACACTTGCAGTAGAACAAGGAGGCAGACTGTCTATCAAACTTGAGAGATTGCTTTCATGAAGAGGAGCCCATGGAGATTACATCATTTGCTCCTCCATCCATCTTCCACACACATGAACCTGCTGCCATGAAGGAGAATATTCAAGTGCAAAAGCATGCACTCCATAATGGCCCTCTGGAACCAAGATTGGAAGATCTTGATCTTCCATGTTCTTCAAAAGAGGAGGAAGGCAAAAGGCAGGAGGATGTCACCATTTCTCCCACGCCATTCATCCAAGAAGGTCCACAAGAAGACTCCATTTTTGGAGTTGAATTTAAGAGAAATGGGTACATCTAAAGGATCAGACCATGCCCAATCAGGTACTTGGCTTCATTGGATCCAAAGGAGAAACAAAAACCACTCATGTCTACTTCAAGGCATGAGGATGAGCATCAAAGTACCAAGGGTCACCATCAACACCTCCAGAAGTCTGATGCAAGTCATCTTGAGGAGGTATTTTCCATTAATGTTGATACCTTGATTATTTGGGTGGAGAACTGGCTTATTATCAGTTTTTCACTCTTCCAACCAGCCATGTTCAATGCCAAATCAGTTATATGGCTGCCATTTTTTAGGAAGGGAAGCTATTTCTCCCTACCAGTTGTAGGCTTTGTTTGAGCTCCCTTTTCTCTTGGTTAGAGTAGTGTAGGTAGACTTTGTTTCCAGCAGAAGAAGTGCTTATGCACACTCTGCATGCCTCATTTGAGGCATGTATGATTTGGTCTTTGTATATAAGTTTTTTTTCGCATTGCTCTAAAGGTGCACAAGGCCAGGCTCTTCACTATTTATAGTAGAAAGATCCATAGTTTCCTGTAACAGTTGCAAATTCCAAAAAAGAAAACAAATGTAGAGCAACTAAAGTCGTTTCAAAACAGTCCATTTTAGAGACAAATGAAGCCCTATGTTAAAACAATTTTCTACTCTCAGAAATCTTTATTTCAAGATTTTCTTATGAAATTAGAGAGTGCAGGTGGTTAGGCTCGTGAACCAGAGGTAGAAATAGTATCAACCTATTATTCTTGACTCCATACCCAACAGATATGACAAGGCAACTGATCTCTTCATCTAGCAGATAGATGTCCCCGTGAGTCGCCAAATTGTTATCTGTATTTCGTCCCAAGCTAAATATTGGATCGAATCACGACCTCGCATAAAAGGAACCCGAGAGAACTCATTTTAATCCTGCAAATTGGTTGCAAAAAAGATTCAGCAATAAAGTGGCGGAGATGAAGAAAGAGCAAAGGATCCTGTATAGAAAGGAACGACTCTGTTGGGCCATTTCTATGCCTTAAATTCATTCTGCAAGTTACAGGTAGACTCAACAATGGAATAGCAGGGTCAAACAAAAGGGGAGATGCTATAGAGGAACCAGAAACTAGAAAAAAAAATGACTAATTATGGAAGAGAAAGCGGAAGGAGCCACGTGTCTTAACAGCGCTTCTCCAAAGGCAAACTTTGGGTCGGGTTTTCAAGCAAGTACGGTGCCTCCACGTGTCATTCCAACGAGGGAAAATTCATTTGAATATTCAATGCGCAAACAAGCCAACAGAGGCTGCCAAGTGTCTTAATGACATTGATTCAAAGATTGAATAAAGAGAAGGTTTCCAAACGAGCGCTAGACTGATGCGTGTCCCAGAGGAAAGCTGAGCGTTGGGGAAAAAGTTGATTTTTTTCCCTTTAACTCAAAAGGGGGTAAAAGTTGCAAAATGGCCCGTAACTCTGCCCAAGGAAAAAGTTAGCATTTAGACCCGAGTCAAAGCCAAGGCGGGGAGTCGGGGAAAGAAGTGAAAGTTTGCCTTTTGTTCAAAAGGCATAAAGGAAAAAGTTGGAGCGCATCTCCCCAGCCAACCAAAGACTGCCACGTGTCCCATATTAAAGAGGGGGCCCGTTTTTCAAACTGGTTTTTCCGCTCACTTGTACAGATTCGATACAAACTTCAAATGGGCATATATTTCAACTCAGGGCTCAAAATATTGCAAAGCTGACACCATTTGAAAGATCTCGGCCTCGCCCATGCAATGGAGGTTTAAGACTTTATTTTTTAGGAGGTTGGGTAAAGGAAATGGAGGAAAACGTCTTCAAGCTTTCAATGTAGGATCCACCGGTCTCAACAACCTAATCGGATTCGATCTATTTCTGTTGTTTCCTCTCCCTCCAAGATGCCGAACCAAGGATCGATGCAGTAAAGATAGATTTGGGGGTAGATTTCATGAGAGGCATTAACAGCGGTGGTTGAGATGCAACCCATTTTTCCCACTTCTCTTTCTCCTTCTTCTCTCAGGTTGAATCTATAAAGTCGAGAGCATGATTCATTGTAAAGGGTTAGACATTCTTTGTTTTGCAGGTTGTCTTCTCCTTCTAGCGAAGGGATCTGTGGGGTTCAAGCCTACTATCAAAATTTCATTACGTTTCTGCCTTGTAGTGCCCACATTTTACACACACAATTACAACAGTTAAATACCAGGATAATTTTTTTTTACTTACATTGCTCACTACACACAACACAACATGGGCTTCAAGTACAGAAACTCAACTCACATATGACAATCACATAAGCCATCAACTCACATAGACACATGAGAACAACATAGGCATGTCGATACCACACTTTTCCCAATGAACGAATACTAGCAATGCTCCAACCACAAAAGAAGACTCAAGGATAGGCAAACCCACAACACATCTTTTCTTTAATTGTATTTTAGTTACGATTAACATTCCAAGTACATTATTGTGCAAGGATAAATTTCTCATTTGTCCGTCGACAGATCCTTAAGTACATTCCGCGGTTAAAATTAATGTTCGACCCTTTTAAGCTGACTCCTTATTCTTTACAAAATTTTCCATAACTTGCATTCTTATTCGTCATAATTCAAAAGCATATAAATTACTTAATTATATTTTCCTTATGTTAAGAATATTATTCTCGAACATAAAATCAATGTCTACCTTCTTTTTTTTTTCTTTTTCTTTTTACTCTTATATACTTTATTTTCTACGTCACATTAAGGTCTTATTACTAGCATTGTCTTGTAAAAGGAGTTACAAAATGGTTTGTCTAACCACTTGAAGACATACATGATTAGGAGACTTGAAGCTACACACGAACCCTAAGTTAACATCCAAAACAACTGAGGTTTAGATTAATTTCCAACTTCACCTAAGGGTCTACCCCTCAACTATACATGAGTTTTAAGCGTGAGGACAAATTTATGCTAAACCACCTTCCAGAAAGGACCAAGGTATGATGTTGAGAGAAACCAATGTAACACCTTTAGCTGAGTGGAGCTAAGGGTTTCATTAACAAAAGTTTAAGACCTACAACAATTAAGTCACAACCTCCATCTATGTCATCTGGATCCAACAGGGATTTCACTCTATGAAGAACTTTAATTTTAATCTAACTTCGGATGACAAGGTAGTCCACTAGGCTACGAAGGAGGAGTTAGCTCTACATACTCCAAGAGAAGTTTGATTGTGTCACTCCTATCAGACGGGTTTATGACAATGTCACTAACACATTCTAACTAAGATGTTAAGCCCATTCTTGGGCTCTGATTTTCCTAAATTAGGACGTTCCATCGAGTGCAAGGTTGAGTTCATTCTACGGTTTTCAATGTCTTCTAGGGTAAAAGTAACATACATGAAGACAAGTTATGCTCCGATATTGAACAAGGGTAGAGTGTTTCGATTTAATTATCTTTATTACATTTACAAAGTATGAATGCACAAGATGACCCATTAACCATTTATTGAGCACTCAATATGCACTACAAGATATTACTTCAAATTCATTTACCTTATATAAATATCAGACCTTTTTACCAGGTGTAATATGAATCAAAATTGAACCTAAGATTAAATGCACATTTCCTAGATGTCCTTGAAACTAGCATTTCATACATATCAATGAATTATCAATTATAACCTTCTATAACATGACACTACATTATACATTTATTCATTTAACAACGAACTATCTAAATTACAATGATAATTAATGAATTACACATCGCCTTTTTGTCGTCATTTTTTCATCCTGCAAAACCACGTGAGCATGATATCAACGATAATTCGCTGGCATGGCATCCACCCTAATCTAACATAATTATCATTTTTCAGTTTCCCATTTACATATAATAATAATGACAATTTGTAAGTGAGAGAAAAAATTTAGAGACATGTATTCAATGCATTTCATTTCACTTCATTTTGTAGCCCAGGAGAGAGAAAGAGAAGGGAAGAGAGAGAAAACAACATTTGGTCAAAATTTCTATTTCACACAACAGTTACACTATAGATTTTTAAACAATTATTTACATGTTTCAAAAGTATCCACGGTGGTTTGGTAACCCAACGAGGTTCCCGCAACTTCCTATTTTTACATTTTCTTACTAGCTATAAAACGTTCAAAACGGACTCGGAGGCTAAAAAACCACTTCCAAAAGTTATCTTCTGATGAGAACGCACACCACATTTAACTTTCTACGTGTCCCCAGATATACCAAGAGTTCATAGCAACTGACGGAATTGGGAAAAAGCGAACGGTTTGCATTTGGCGGCTAGTTTTCCGGGGCTACTGGTCGTAGTTGACCCAGTTGCAAATGAACAAAGGTTAGCTTGAGGGCTCAGAAAACCACATCCAAAACTGACGTTCGATGGATGAGCACACAACGAGACACTTCCTACTAGTTCCCCTATATAAGGAAAATTTATCAGAGTTGACAGGATTGCGAACTAGAAAACCATTTTCAAACGGCGACAAGTTTTCTGGAGTGACAAGTCGAAATTGGTCCAGTTTGACCTCGTCAAACTGCGACCGGAGGCCTACAAAATGGCTTTTCCAAAATATCCAGAAAAGTGCTTTTCCCTAAATTGAATGTTCCATGTAATTTTCTAGTATAAACACTAGATGTTTGCGAAGACGAGAAATAATTTCTCTATCCAGGTTTCAACTGGCAGTTCAAATCGAAAGCCAACTTTTTAGATTTAACAACTTTATATTGTTATAAACCAATGTAATAGGGCTCCTATAAGAGCGTCAAAAAGATCACATATGTTCATTTGGGGTCAATCCAGAGGTCAAGGTGACCCCTCACACAACAAGGTACACAGATGAAGCTTAACATCTCGTTTTCAGAGTTACGAAGGGTACTTAATGAGTCTTCGAAAAATGCAAAAATTAACTATTCAAACCGGGTGATGATCAACGTTATTACTGGAAAGTCAATTTCATCTGGTCGATAAAAAATGTTATAGCGATCCATTTGGGTAGGAAGTTTTCTACATCACCTCATAATGAGGGTGGAAGTTCATGTTTTAATGCAAACAGGTTATTTTGACTTCGTGAGTTTTGACACGACATTTCATTGTTTTAGCAACGAGTTAAAAATAAACATTTAACGGTATTAAAATCCTAATATTTTAAAATTCTATTAAGTTGCAAAAGAGAACTAAAACACGAGAATTATGAGAGGTAAGGGAAGATGAACCATGCCTAGAAGGAACGAAGTCAGTCGAACTCGCAGGCTTCGGTCCAACATCTCGCTTGGGCACTTTGTCAACCAGTTCACGAGCCTTGATCTAACCTCCACAACGTCACACAAACTTCCCAATCACTTGAAGTTTTTCCAACAGAATAAGTTTCCCATTATGTTCTGACAATTTTCTAGGGCCTGCACAAGGCTCCATTATTGCACATGGGCTGAGAAAATGTTAGCAACGAACAGGAGGCTCTACACCTGCGAGTGTAGTTGCTTGAAAGTTTCTAAATCCTTTGGAACAAATCCATTATGTGCATATCTTACAATCATGGCATTCCATGAGACAACACTTCTTTGAGGCATTATATCAAATAGTTCACACGCCTTTTCAACAAATCCATTTTGTGCATATCCTGCAATTATGGCACTCCATGAGACCGCATTTCTTTGAGGCATTCTAAGAAATATGATTCATGGTACAAGCTTTACTTCTCTGAGTTTGATCACTAAGTAACTTGATTTATGGTCATCTTGCTCATATTGTAATCAATCTATGCCTTCCACGGTATTCCTCTAATATTGGCACACAAGACAGAAGCATTGACTTTGTCAGATGGTTTTCAACATAGTTTTGCATGATTTAGTGTGCACTTATAATCCTAATGTCTCACAAGAATAACAATAGAACCTCCACGTGATGGTCTGATACAAGCATTTTTACTCTTTCTATGCCATAGCATCTTCTTGATTCATATGAAACTTAAATATCCATAGCTATAAAACTGTAGGTTTTAGTCTTTTCATCTGAACGTGGCATCTTGCACTCTACGGAGCCATTGCCCTTTGATAAAGGTTCTTTTTGCTCTAAGTCTCCCGCTAACATCATTCCTGGCTCTTTACGTGATATGTTCAATGATTTAATCATCCAATGCAAATGGCTTCCATTTTAAGCCGACTCTTGACGTCATATCCTCTTGAACCATAGGTAGTCGTCATCTCCATGTTCCACATTAGCTTATGTTCGGTGACTTCCACTATGTAGCAAAGGACTCCTCCACAACTACAGAAGGCTACATGACTCCATGTCAGGGCATGACATTTGGCTCTCACAACCAACATTTGAGGAATGCCAAGCAAGTGCTCAACCACGACACTAATGCTTTTTATGTTCTCATTAGCCCTATGCTAGAAGGTACAGGACTCTGATAGACTATCCTGAAGATTGTTCTTCGTCCAAGACTTACATGCCTGAATTGAAGGTACCAGGTGAATATTGAATCTTCAGAACGCAGATCTAAACCCACTAACCAGGCAGCAGAAGACTTTCTTGGGAGAAAGGCACAATCACCAGGAGAACAAATGTACATCTGACTTTCAGCGGTCATTTGACACGACCCAAACAGATTTGCATACTCATTATGGCAGCTACTATTCCCGCAAGGCGCATGTCACAACTGTTGAAAAAGGTGGTAGTTTTGTGATATTTAGTATTATGGGAGAGGGAAAAAATATGTGATGTAGAAAATACAACCCTGCAAACCCTTCCCCGCAAACCAAGGGAAACCCCTCTATCTTCTAAAGCTTTCCATGAGTAATGTTCCACACAGGTATACGAGGCTTGTTTTTATTTTACACAAGCTGGGAGGATGCTGAGTACAGGTCACAGGAGTTGCAAACTAGAAAAGGCCACGAATATCCATGGAAGGAATAACAATCCAAAAAAAATAGTGGACAGTGCATTAGAAATGCGTTCCAGCCTACACAAAATAAGGCACCAGTCTAAATGTGCACATCCTACCATAGTAGACAGAATTGTAGCCTCATTAAAACAAACCTTCTCTTGATAGAAATTAATGGAAATGTAGGTTCCCATCCTCCAACACACTTCCACAACTGACCAGAATTAAATAAACATAACATGTACAGTTCACAAGGAATGAAAAGATGATGGGGGGGGTTTACATGGTGCCTCCATACCAAACAAAGTCTAAAAAAAATAATACGCATTTCCATGAAATGGTGGGACGCCAACAAAAGTGGCCAACATGGGTAAAAGCATCCAAAGTTCTCATTCATTTAGATATATATATATATAATATGAGTGGAGACTTGGTCCGCTCAGGTGGTAGTAATATCATTTCACCTTTAAAACAACAAATAAAACAAGTACGCAAGCAAGCCTGGTCGACCAAGGAGGAACTAGAGATAGTAGTTTTGAAAATGAACACAAGACAAGGTCCAACCACAACGTCGCAATAAGATACCCTCCTCTTTGTACGAATCGAGGATCAATATGTGAAGCAACCAATCTAAACAATAAAATCGCTTATCAATAGTTAACAACAAAGTTTATAACAAATCGACGGTCAGATAATGGATGTTATCGTCGATCGATAATTAAAATAGTTATATTATTACTATTTTTTATTACTATTATTATTACAACTTAATACTACTTATTAATCACATTGACAACAACCAACATACAAGCTTGACCAAAATAATAATAGCAAGAATCAACAATTCAAAAAGAATAATTATTATTATGTAGATGTTCCCTCTAGCCAATCACACCCTAACAATAACATCAAGTCATCATTCAAACCACCTATCGAAATTCGAGAAAGAGATTTTTCCTTAACAAGGTAATTGAAAAGGTGAAGCTAACAAGGATCAGCAGGAGCACAACAACGTTAAATTCTTAGTAACACGGTCATCGAAGAAGAAAAAGAAGAATGAGGAACATGGCATTACATGCCTCTTGGCTACTTTGTAATGGTCTGTATCAATCTCAAAGCAATAAAACATGTCTGTGGTCGATTTTAGATCCTTCTTGTCTCTTTTGCTTTCATCTAGTCTTCCATTACATATCTAGCTATCTGTGCTTGTTTATTGTATGCATTTTTTTGGTTTGTGTCTATTAGCAAAATAAGTGTTCATCATTCCTTTGGTGCATCACCTCGTAGTTTAGCTTTGTTTTAATTTCTATATTCCTTCTATCCTTGTCTCCTTGGTAAAGTTTAGATTAAGATTAAGAACAAACCCTTTGTAAGTTTCTACATATGCACCTAAATAGAGGAATAAGGAACCAACCTTCAATATGGAGATCTTTTCCCATTTTTGCAAGGTCCCACACCTTGGGGAAAGTTCAATGTTATCTAATAACACCAAATGAGCCTGCCTTAGAAAAGCAGATCTTTTAGAGCTCATTTGGGGGTGCTGTGATTCTGCACTAACACCATTTTCTTCATCTTTCAGAACTACCAAACTTGCTTCCCCACCACGTGAGGTACCTATTGGTCCCCTGACTGAAACATTCAAAATTATTGACAAAGGATGCGGTGAATATCGATTTCAAAAGGTGACAGACTCCTTTTATCAACAAATCCCCACATAACTATGAAAAACCCAATGCTCTGCATCTGAGAATCCATCCTGCTTACCAAATGGAACAATCAGTTTGGAAGAAATTTGGTTATCTCGACAATGAACAAATTCCAAGTTTTTTAGGATCTTGGTTTTATAATGACGACTTTTCTCCCTTTTACGAGTCCCCTCAATTTACCAAAGCTCATCAAATAATCAAAAACATGCGATGGAAGGGTAAAGGACTTGGTCCAAATGAACAAGGTCATTTAGACCCAATCAATTACACACACCATCATGATAAACATGGTTTGGGTTTCAAGGTATTCAATGTTGCTCATGTATTAATTTCAAGTGATAACGATGACACCAGCTCTTATAGTGACATAAGGTCTACACATAGCCTTTTCAAGGACCTCACTGAAACACATATTTACTTTGAACATTTATCCATTAATATCATCAATTTTGAGCCTACGTATCTGACTCACATAGACCATGGGAAATCACATCATGTGGTCATGGACATGTTCCAAAATGATGAAGCCATCGAAGAATTCCTTGGAACTCGTGATCAAATCCCTACTTTCGACCATAAAAAAGGATTTGAAATCAATCTAGATGAATCAGCCTATTTTGGCGAATACATAGAATATTTGGAGCCTTTACCTTTGGAAAATTTGGATTAGAAGCACAAACAGAAAAAGTCCCATAGTCAAAATCTCGTCGCCACCCTTTCAAACAAACATGTCAATAAAAAGTCTCAACATCACACACAAAAATCTTGTGCCAACTCCCCCAAATCACTCGACACCAATGACTTACATCAACCATTAGCATCATTCTGTGAAAAGGATACATCTAAAATGCTTGTAGAAGAAACTAAATACATAAACATTGGAACCATTGAACAACTGAAAATTTTACAACTTGGCATTAGTTTGTCTGACCAAGAATACATAGAATTCACAACACTCCTTATTGAATTCCAAGATATCTTTGCATGGACCTATAAGGACATATTAGGCCTAGATCCATCTCTTGAAGTATACCACCTTGTGGTGCATTCAGATGCAAAGCCTGTGAAACAAAAACTACGTAAAATGCATCCCCAAGTAGCATTGCTTGTTAAAGTTGAACTCGAGAAACTCTTGGAAGCCAAATTTATCTGTCCTATTGATTATTCAACATGTATATCTAACATAGTTCCTGTAGCCAAGAAAACCCCTGACATCAAGATATGCACAAACTTCTGAGACATTAACAAGGCTTGTCCCAAAGATGACTTTCCCTTTCCAAACATAGACATGATTATTGATTCTACGGCAGGCCATGAAATGCTCTCCTTAATGGATGGATTTTCTGGTTAGAATCAAATACATATTGCCGAAGGGGATCAACATAAAATGACATTTACTACACCATGGGGCACCTTTTGTTATAAGGTCATGCCTTTCGGCTTGAAAAATGTCGGTGCCACCTATCAACAAGCTCATCTTCTATGATATGTTACATGATATCATGGAAGATTATGTTGATGATATATTAGCAAAATCAAAACCACAAATAGGACATCCAGGTGTGTTGAGACACATTTTTGATAGATTACGTGAGTATAATGTTCATCTTAACCCAAAGAAATGTGTGTTCAGGGTGACCTTTGGTAAATTGTTAGGGTTTACTGTCTCTAAGAGAGGTATAGAAGTGGATCCTGCAAAAGTCAAAGCCATTATGGAAATGCCTCCTCATAACTTAAAACAATTACGCAGTCTTAAGGGAAAATCCCAATCTATTCGACGTTTCATATCACAGTTGGCTAATAAGTGCCATCACTTCAACCAATTACTCAAGAAAGATGCACAATTCCACTGGAATCACGATTGTCAAGACTCTTTTGCTAAGTTAAAAGAATACCTCTCTAGCCCACTTGTTCTTATGTCACCAGTTGCAGATAAACCCATATTGTTTTATATATCTACCACTGAACATGCCATAGGACCTTTGTTAGCACAACATAATGATCAAGCAAAAGAATAGGTTGTATACTACCTTAGTTGAACACTTCTTGAGCATGAAGTACATTATTCCCAAATCAAAAATGTATGTTTGGTGGTCGCCTTTACATTCCATAAGTTATGTCATTACTTGCTCAATCACACAACTAAGTTGATCACCAAGATTTATCCCCTCAAGTATCTCTTTTCTCGACCCATTTTCATAAGAAGAATGTCTAGTTGGGTCGTACTACTTAGTGAATTTGACATTGAGTTTGTTCTACAGAGAGAAATTAAAGGACATGCCCTTGCAGACCAACTTGCCAAGGCACCCCATCCTGGCACAAAACCACTCCATTTTGCATTTCCTGATGAAGATCTTTTGAACATAGACATCTTGTCAACTTGGACTCTATTTTTTGATGGATATTGTAATCTCCATGGCCCAGGAGCTAGTATTTTGCTTATCACACCTAGTATACATGTCATCCACAAATCATTTCAATTAGTATTCCCATGTACCAAGTATATCGTAGAATATGAAGCTCTAATCACAAGATTAAAACTAGCTCTATCTTGGAATCTTACAAAGTTAGCTATATTTGGTGATTCTTTACTTATCATCAAACATGTTACTTATGAATACTAGGTCAAGGATGAAAAAATTATCCCATATAAGCGCACGATGGATAGCCTTCGAAGCTATTTTTGATTACTTATCTTTGATCAAATCCCCATAATTCGTAATAAATCTGCCGACGCTTATGACAACTATTGGATCCCTGTTAGAAATCGCATATAATAAACCCCAGGCACATTTTCTCGTAGAACATCTCTTAATGCATGCCTATGATCTTCCTGAAAACATTATGGTGTGTGAAATCCTGGGTCCAAATAACCCTTGGTACCATGATCTTTACACATTCATCCGTGATAAAACATTTCCTACCAACATGAAACCAATGCATAAACATGCTTTAGCACAATGTGCCTCTCGTTACACCATTTTAGCAGAAACTCTTTATAAACGAGGATATGATGACACCCTGCTTTGATGTCTTAATCAGGAAGAAGCCTCGAGTGTCCTAACTGAAGGCCATCTAGTATCTGTGGAGCACACACAAATGGTATAGCCTTAGCCAAGAAAATCCTGCGAGTTGGATATTATTGGCCCACCATGGAAAGTGACACATGCCATTTTGTCAAATGATGTCAAGCATGTTAAAAGCATGGAAATCTTATCCACACACCTTCCCAAGCATTGTAATTGATAACCACACCATGACCCTTCTCTTAATGGGAACTTGACCTCATCGGTAAAATCATACCAACATCGTCTGAAAGACATAAGTTCATCATTACCACTACCGATTACTTCACTAAATGGGTGGAAGCTATGCCTCTCACCTATGTTACCGGTAGCCAAATATTTAAATTTATTTTTAATAATCTCATCTGTCGATTTGGTATTCCATCTAATCTTGTCGCAGATAATGGAAAATCATTTTAAAAGCAGGATGTAAAAGACCTCGCCAAATGTTTCCGCATCAAACTTAAGTGGTCCACTCCATACTACCATCAGGGGTAACAGTCAAGCAGAAGCAACCAACAAGAATTTAAAATCCATCATGAAAAAAATCGTCAACACCTATGGACGCAATTGGCATGCTCAAATTTACCCCCGCTCTTTGGGCTTACTGTACATCTTACCGCACACCTACTGGAGCCACCCCTTTTCCCTCATTTATGGTTGTGAAGCCATTTTACCTATTTAGACAAAACTCCCATCCTTGAGAATCTCTCTTAAAGATGTAATTAATAAGGATGAATACTGACAGTCACGACTTTAAGAGCTTGAGCTTCTTGATGAAAAATGACTTAATGCCCTCAATCATCTTCAATTCTATCAAAACCAACTGCAACACAGTTATCATAAAAAGGTAAAACCCAGAGAATTTGAGATTGGCGACCTCATTTTAAAATAAAATCAAAATAATACCACTAAAGAGTGAGAAAAACAAGGAAAATTTGAGTGTAATTGGTTAGGAGCCTATGTAATTACAACCAAATTTGGCCCTGGAGCCTATAAGTTGGCCACTAAAGATGGTCAAGAACTTGATGAACCAATGAATGTAGTTCATTTAAGGAAATTTTATCCTTGAGGCATTCACTATTCCGAGAAACAACTACGTGTACATTGTTCCTTCTGTCTAACTTACCTCCAAATAATTTAAAGTTATTCATTTCCATTGCCAAATATTTTCATTATCAAAATCACATCTTCATATTTATCATCATGAGACAGGTGCTAATATAGATCCTATTAAGTTTGTGAGCTTCATACTGCTTATAATATCTCCCATTTTTAATTGCTTTCACATATGGTCATACCTAGAAGCTTACTGATGGCAATGTATTTCTTTCAAAGAAATTATCTCTTTCATAACAAAGCTCTAAACTTTTATACCCGGTTCGTTTGATCGTCCATATCAGTCTTCGGTGGTTAACCCTCGCGTCATCCTAGTCATGTGGCATTGAGATTGGGGGAAAACGTTCCTTCCCAAATACAAAGCACTATTGTAAAATTCAATCAATTCAATAAATTATGAATAATTCATTGTCACACCTTCGTCCTTCAAATTTTCTGGTGTTGAGCCCACACTTCTTACTGGTAGTGTGAAACTGGGAATGGAGGAAGGCACCCTTACTCGTCTACGTCTTGTCTTCGATGATAAACCCTTGCCTCTTACAGGTGGCATTGGGCAAAGCGTAGAGGGTCATTCTCATAAAAGCATAAAAAAATTGCAAAAACATTCAAAAATTTTAAAAAAATTCAAAAACATTAAAAAAAACAAAACAAAAAAGGAATTTACTTGCCTATGTTTTGCCTTCGGTGATGAGACCGATCTTCTTACTGGTAACATGGGGGCAAGGCATAGGGAGTCATTTCAAGAATACAAAATCTTATAAATCTGACAGTGCTTATAATTATAGAATCCCCAAAGAAGTAATTTAGATGCCTAAGTGAAGAGAGAACTATCCCTTCACCTCATATCTTACCAATCAGTAGACCACATAATTTTCTAAGTCTAGCACGTGACCCATAAAGTGAAATCCATTTTTGAAATTGGTTCAGTGATGTTAAGAAGAATTTAGTCACAATTTCCCAAAGGGATTGTTGTTAGCATTTGTCTCTATATTCATTATCTACCTCTTGCGTCCTTCTTGATTCTTGGTGATGAGTATTCGCATCTCACTAGTTGTGTGGAGTCAAGAATGGAGCTGGACTTATTTTCATCGTATCATCACCAACATATCCTGCCAATGGAATGAGAATTTTTGTGTTATTTAGAGCATGAGTTACCACGAGGAACACGGTACATACGAACAATATCCTGGTTTATCACCTCTCAAAATAAGTTAGCATTTTGGTCCATAAATTGCCAACAACAGTGTAAATCTCCAAAAATCCAAAAACATTAGAAAATATCCAAAAATCCAAAAACATTAGAAAATCTCCAAAACTCAGAAAAAGTAGTATAAAAATCCAAAAATCCAAAAAAATTGGAAAATCTTCAAAAATCCAAAAACAGTAGAAAATCTAAAAACATGTAAAAATCCAAAAATCCAACAACATTAGACAATCTTCAAAATTACAAAAAAAACCTTAGAAAATCTCCAAAACTCAAAAAAAAAATATAAAAATAAAAAAATCCAAAAACATTAGAAAATATCCAAAATACGAAAACATATGAAAACTTTTCAAAATTCCAAAAACATCCACAAAATCGCAAAATTAAAAAAAAAACATCGCACAAAAAAAATCCTAAAAAAATTGTAAACTCCACAAAATCGCAAAAACTCTAAAATAATCAACACAATTCATCCTTTGAACTATTGTCCCCAATGAATCATCCAATCACCTTATGACTATCAAATTCAAACCACTTCTCCTCGCATGAATCCTTACTTGGGGCAAATCTGGCTCTCATCGTTTCCTTGTTTGAGGACAATGACCCAATCCTTTTTTATGTCCTTATACCCCTGCTTGGGGGCACATCTGATCAATCCTCACTGTGGAACACGTTAGGGACATGTTTATTGGTTCTTGTGCTGCATTATTAGTTACAAGTTATTAATTGCTTTCTTGTATCTTGATATATTACAGGGGGCATCTTGATTTTTTGTATCATGGTGTTCTCTCTAATATACTAATATTATCTGATTACATACCGAACTGGGGCATCATAGTTTCTTGATGGCCTCTATCTATGCTCTCTTCCACTTGTATATCGCACTGGGGAATCAAACCTTTTTGATGGCCCTTGTCTATGTTATCACGCATATTACAGTCTAGTCATCCTGATCTTTTATATAACAATGCATCCTGTTATGTGCTATATTAAAACTAAGATGCTTTTCATCACATGATTATCTTCCTGCCTAATCAAAATCTTACTTTACACCCCATCCATTCACTCGTACTAATACATTCCCCAGTTTGGGAATCCTACTTGATCACCATTGCAGTTTGTGAATCCTACTTGAAGATCTTTCTCAAGTAGCATTCACTACCCAACAATTCCTCCTCCCCCACCATGATCACCATGTATTTGATCCATTCATCCTCTCTCCTCATTTCTACTCCTCTGCCACTTATCCTTATATTACCCTTCTCACCATTCATGTCCCCTCTCACCCATTTATATTATTTCCTTTCACTCTTCTGCTTCCCGCTTGACAATCTTACTTAGTAAACCCTTTTATATGGTATCCTCGGTGGAGGTATACCCTCTCCCTAAGATCTTCCCATTGTAGAAGCTTCTCCACCATCTCCCCTCTCATCAAACAATAATCACCACCACACACATCTTTCCATTCCACCTCTTTTGCCACTCATTCTCACATCATTACTCTCACCACGTGGGCATCCCAATTAAGGATTCCCCTCACATTCTTCACCCTCCACTGCATATATTCCTCCATCCATTCATTTTACACTCCTTTGTTTCCTTTCTTCCTTGTTATCGCCTCATCTCACATCTTCTTCCACTCTAGTATACATCACTCACTCTTTTCTCATCCTTCCCCAAATCCATCTTCTGCCTGGTCATCCTACTTACACACTCTCATAGTATGGAAAATTCACTCGAGGGTTCCCCTTAAGTCCATTTTGTCATACCCTATTCCCACCAACTCTATCATCATTCTTCTTCTTCTTTAGCTTAGTGATCCTACTTAACCATTTCTGGAGAACTTTGTGTCAACGGTGCATTTTGCTTCTTACTTTCTTTCTAGATTTGTTCATAAACTTTGTGTTATTATAGATCTAGATTTGAAATTTTCCTTTGCTTTGAGTTTTGTGCTTAATGATCTATTTGTTTTAATCTATGTGCATGCAATCAACTCTGTAAACTATTGTTTGGGTTGTACATCCCCTCTACTTTCTTCTGTTTCCTATTATTTTCCTCTTATGCAAATTTTTCCTTTCTTTTACAGTTGTTTACTTGCTGTAGAACTGTATAGCTATGGTTCATGAGCTACATGGTTAAAGTAACACCAACAGATAGATATTAGGACATATAAACTGACAAAATCTTACACGTGAGCCTCACCGGTAAATGAGGGAGATTTATCTCATGACTGCCTAGGTTTTCAGTTGTGCAGAAAATCTAGCCAAAAAAAGGTATGGTAATTTTGGTACTTTAGAAATTCTAACTACTTACATCATATTACAATCCCCTTCTCATAGTTTTTTACCCTTTCATATATATACAAAATATAGTCTTTCCTATATATCATGGCATATGCCTATCGGCCTCTCACATGCACCTATGGATGCATTGGCTAGTCTATTAAAAATGAAATAACCATTTTCCCAAATATATAAGTACTCGAAATTCAAATGCTAACCTAGTGGTCCCATTGGGTTTTCGCTCATAAAATAATTCAGTTGGTGCTGAAGAGATATTTCAAGGATATTTTAGCATATTTATGGTCCCATGGTGTTTTTAATTTTTCTCAATATTAGTTGTTGAGTTATGGTATGAACCTATAGCAACTGAAATAAAAATTCATTAAAAATAACTAATAAAAATTCATTCACATGTTTGTACTTTATTTTTTTTAAAAATTATTCAATAACTATATAAACTTTACCAAGAAATTTGTCAAACATATCTTGAATTTTTACAATTTTACGTTCTAATTTATAAAAAACTGCTCACACAGTTCTCTAATGGAAAATTTAATGGATTGATAAAAAATTAATTATAAAAAACTGCACACATAGGTCTGGCATAGAAAATTTAATGGACCGGCGAAAATTTTAAATTTAACTTGCCTAAATTTTGTATGATCAAAGTAAATTAAAATTCCAAGTCAATACAAAAATTCAACAGTTTCCAAAAAATTGTATTTTTCTAGGTCAATGACCCAATTCAAAATTGTTTGTTGTGTTGAGTCTTCACACAATATTCTTCCCTTACAAAATCTAAGATGTAGACACATCTAAAATTATATACCAAACTTGCACAATATGTAGAAACATTATGGAAAATTTTGAATAAGAAGGCACTTCTCTAATTATTCATTCTATAAAATTTGAAATCAACCACATTGTTATTGTATATAATTTGAAATCAAAGACATAATTTAGTTGTTATAGCTATAAATATAATTTAAACATAGAAAAGACGAGCTGAACTATAACTTTTAATTACTAATTTTATGTCCATTATTGTGCAATGTGAATAATCAATCCATTCGTTGTCCTCCTCTATTTCTAGGTAAAACCTTCTCAGCAAATTATATTGGAATATAGATCTTTTAAACCTACACTTCATGTATGCAATAATATAAACACATTGGCTGTAATTATACTAAAAACAATTAAAAAACTAGTGAAAGAAATTAAAAATTGCAGTTTTCAGACTTATACATTGCACATATAAGATTGTCATCACCATTAACAAAATCCATTAAGGATTCCCGAGATGATGTTGTAACTAGATCAACTCCCACTTCATACTATGTCGTCAAGTATGTTGTTATATGCATGGATCTTAAGTAAGAAAAGTATTCACTGGTGACACAATCCTTTGTCCATCCACTTGCTTTGATTGTTTCTATTGTCTTTCTCTCTCACATCTGTCATTTTTGTACCCAGTTCTGGTCAGGTCATAGGGATCCCTTTCTATCTATCTTTTCACATTTGTCATCATTTATCCCAAGACACCAGTGCCCATTCTAGACACTAGCGCAGGTGCTCCTGTCCATTCTGGGTGCTTATATCCTCTTTGTTATTTTTACTTATTTTGACATTTGTGGTCGGACCTTTCTAGTTTTCTTATCCTTATCCGAGCTCATAGTCGGCCTTTTGTGTCACTAGTGTCAAAATTCAAACAAGAGATCCATATATATACACAACATACACTTTATTATTCTGGCTAGACAATTCTAAGGGGCAATCACATCTACATACTATCACTACCATCAAAGGGACTGCATTTTTGGGCTGCATACACTACATAGGAAGGGGAAGTGCTCAATTCCATACCACACATTTGCATCTTATCTAGCTACAACCCGCTATCTTGGCGTCATTGGCACGAGGGAAACCTAAGGACACTATTACACACACAAGCACAAAGAACTACATGGAGTCTGGAATGTAGTGTAGTGCACTCGGTCATAAGTTCACTCATTGGGTGACCGTCGAGGGTCAGTCCGACTTCACATATTGCATTTTCATTCCAATTTGATGTGTTTGTGAGCTTGTGTAGGTAGCTAGGGTTTGTTTTGTAGGTTACAGGTACCCTTGGTGATCAAAGAGTGAATATCAAGTGACTGACAGGAAGTGGTAGTGAAACCCTACACACAAAAGAAAGTAGATTCCAAGCTTCTGCGTAGTCACCAACACCCAAGAACAGTCACCAGTGCCTAGGCACCCTGTCCAGTACCAAGGCACCCATGTACGACATCATTCTTAGGTCCTAGAATTTATAGAGAGTAGTTGCGACATTGTTTCAATCCTTTTCAACACTTTACACTGCCCATACCAGTTCTAGATTGTGCAGGATTCAACTAAGTCATTTATCTCTCCTATTTACTTATAGTCTTACATTGCTTGAGTGCTTAACATCTGTATATTTATTGTATTTTATCATATATCAGTTACTCTGCAATTAGATTTAATTCATTTTTTATTAAATCATTTGGTGAACCCACCTTCTTCGAACTTCTTGCCCTAGGATCCCAAAAACCCTCATGGCTAAAAAGAGGTCCTCATCTCCTAAGCATAATATGGTTTGATACATGTTTGCAACCCTTTTTTGATGATATTACTACAAATCTGAATTTCATGACCTCTATCACAATCCTCAATGTGATTCTTTCGTTATCCAAAAACTTCTTCTTTCTAAAACACCCTTCCTATTGGCCATGACACCCCTAACATTTACATAGTCTCCCCTGACAAAAATTTGCTTCATGTTCTCCTTCATCTTCTATAGTCACCCATGTGCTGTTGCACCTTCTTCTCCTCCTCTTATAGCACATGATAATATTACTGTAGATTCTTTGCTTGATCATCTTTCTTTCTTGTGACAATATGGATACCAATAATGCTACTTCTAATGTTGAAAATGTAAATGTGCATGATGTCATTTCTCTTAGTAGTCAAGATGAATGTAAAGTTATATCTCCTACTCTTCCTACTTCTGAAAGTGTTTCTAATGAATGCAATGATAAATCTGATATTAGTACTCCTACCACTTCTTTGTATGCTGATGATAGTCTTGATGAAATAATTGCTTGTGAAAATATGACTGATAGTGATGTTGATTATGCTTCTGATCATGAACATGTTAGTGATGATGTTACTTCTCTTAAGACTATTGAATGTGAATTTACTACTCCTCTTTCTTCTACTTCTGAAATTTTTGCTCATGATGATTCTACTCCTACCACTAGTACACCTCTTATTATGTCTCCTGAGTCTACATCTAGCATTCCCATAGAGCCTCCATGTCCTTCCTCTTCCTCCATGATGATTCTCTCCTCTAGTACACCTCTCCTTCTCCTCCTTCCAGAGCCTCCATATTCTTCTCCTCCTCTTCCACCTTCTCACATTCCACATGATCACTCATTCCCAATCATTCACAATGGAAAGATCCAACCTCTCAATATGCCTCTCACTTCACCAACCATTCCTTCACATGATATTCTATCTCTCATGCATGTTGTTGGCACTTTGCAATCTCAAGTTCATACACTCACCCTTGAAAGTAAAGCCTATTATGCTTCCATTGACAATAATTCTTTGCATGGAAATCCTATTCCTAAAAAGATTCACAATTATACTTTCCCAAAGGACTTCATCATGCCTAACTTCTCATGTTTTGATGGCACTGACAATCCTTATTTACATCTCAAGCATTATCATTCAACCATGTTTGCTTATTCTAATGATCACTTGTTACTCAAAGCATTTCATCATAGCCTTGTTGATCATGCTCTCCAATGGTATACTCATTTTCCTTATGGATCCATTAGTACTTATTATGATATGGAGGATGTTTTTCTTAGGCAATTTATTTCTAACAATGGTCCTAAAGTTACATATGAATGCTTTCCTTCTTTGCATCAAGGAAATAAAGAACCAATTGTAGATTACATTTTATGCTTCAATTCTTGCATGCATCAATTATTATTTCAACCCATTGATTTAGAAAATCAATTTATCTTTTGTCATGGCTTAATTCCTACATTGAAAGAAAAACTATTATATGATACATGTGAATATTTTACTCTCTTATGCTACAAAGTATTGATTTAGAACAAGATTTAATTGTTGCACATATTATACCACCCCCTTCTACTTCTTCTACTACTTCATTTCTACTACTTCTTCTCCTCTTCCATCCATTAAGCTCCCTCCATGGTCCCATCTCTTCCTCCACAAGCATCTTCCTTCCCCTCCACCACGTCGGCATATCACCTAAGTCTTCTTCATCTCCCACTCATGAACCATTACAATTCTCACATAATGCAAAACCACATGATGTTTTGCGAACCTTACTTGATAAGTGACTCATCTGTTTACCTTCTACTCAACATCATCCACCTCACCGCTTACAACCAGTGTGACCATCCTTTCTGTAATTTCCACACATCAATGGCCATCATGATAATGACTATTATGCTCTCCATGATCACTTACAACAATTAGAAGAAAAAGGTGTCATTTCTTTTTCTCTCCTCTCATGAGCGCTCTCTTTCTCCTATTCTGCATAAGCAGTGCTTCCACCACTGTTCACTTGTCTCCTTCACCTCCATCTAAAGTAGTCATTCACCCACCTCCTAAGGTCATCATCCATCCATGTCCTCCATCTAATCCACCTATGGTTCACATCCTCTCATTCTTCACAAATTTCTACAATACCTCATTGGCTTCCTAAGCCCCTTGCTTTTGCACTTCCTCCCACCACACCTTCTATTCTTGGTTCCATTCCATCTGGCATCCAATTTGGCACTTATTCTCACTTTGTTGTTGCTTCACATGCTCCATCTATGCCTTGTAGGCCTCTTAATCTCTGGTAGATGACATCCACTTTCCATTTCATTACCCTATGATGCACTCTCGTGTTATGGTTCACACTTGACTGTTGAGGGAATACTACATCAATGAACCTATCCTTTCACAACTCATGCTTTGTGCTTCATGTCATATCTTTTCTAGCATCTCCTTGCATGTGACAAACCCATTTCCTGATGATGCACTCTTGTTCTATGGTTCATTCTTGACTATTGAGGGGGCATTTATAAATGAACCTCATTCTCACACTTGGGGCAATCGCTCTTCTTCCCCCCTCTTCATCATCCCACTACTATTACAACCATTGTTTTACATCTCATCATTATTCATATCAACACATCATTATTTATTCTCTTATATTATCTAAGTCACATTTCTCTTTCACATTATCTATTATATTACATCACATACATCTATTTCTATTCATCACATACTATGCTCTTCATTCTCATTCAAATACAATTCCTATTCTAACCATTACTTATCTATTTCTTTCCACATCATCATGCATTTCAAATCAAAATCAACAACCATTTCAACAATGCACATACAATCAACCCAAACTGCAAGCAACAATCATCACATCATATACAATGCACATCAACAACAAATGCCATATCAACACCATTCACACATATATATATATCATCAAAAATCATAAGTTACAAAATACAATCATTGGGGGGAAGCCCCCATGCATCAATACAACATATACAATACATCATACATCATCCTCGCTATCACTATATACAATCAGTGGGAGCTCTAGAACTAGAAAGCTTCACCGCTCACTCTATGCCACTGATCTCAGCCTCTATATCTCTCTAACTGACTTCCGTAATATAGCAATCTCAACCGTCCTACTCTACAAATTGACCATGTAGCTCAACATATCTAGCAAAAACATCCTGAGCTAGGGATCCTCCTCCTATGACCTATCTAGCTTGCTAGTCTCTACATGAGCCTCATCGTGCTCACTCAATAACATGGTACATGTGGTTGTTGTTATAGCCACTAGCTCAAACAAATGGGCATGCTCACCCGCAATAACATCAACTCTCTCTAGCATACCACCTCCCATGAGCACATTTGGAGGCATGTTTCACATCAATGTGTGTATCAATGAATCTACAATCAATGACCAATAGGCATCACCTGCAATTCAAAAACCAACCATTAGTTACTACACACCTTCATAATATCTAATAAACAAACAAAAAATAAAAAATAACAATGAACAATACTTATGTTCATTGCTCATGCAACTGCTACACCATCTACATTGGGGGCAGGTGCTTCCCCTCTACTCCTCCAACTGTTGGTCCACCGGCCACATCCACCACTACTGGAAATAACAACACCCATCGATGTGTCACCCACCACTCACTGTAGGCCTTGGGTGCACCCCGCATCATCAACCTGTATAGGCTCTATAGCCACATCTACCTCATCTAGACTAGGATGCACTAGTTGTGCTCCTGTTGGGCCTGGCCTTGCCCCTGCTCATCTCGCCACTCTAGTAGATCTCAACCATATATATGGCTCTAGGGGCACATCCTGGGCCATGCCAAACTGTCTAGATACTCGCTCACCCTGGAACAACTTTGTCACCCCTGGGAAGTGATCCTCTAACCACATGGTGTGCCGAATGCACCACAGCTCCACACCATCCTCTACCCATCCACCATAGTCTCTATATGGTCTCCATATAATGGCCCCAGGCCCATCTGATCTAACATCAACCTATAGGTGGTGTATCCATCCTCCTGCTATGGGTGCCTACCCACCTCACTACAAATATCTCAGTCTAGCCCAATCGGCCCATGGCCCACTGAGTGGCCTCAATATCATGCTATATGCTCATATGCCCATACATGCAACAAATTTGTGGCTCCTAGTCCACCCCCATGATCCTCCTGAGTGAATCTATACAAATCTCTATACAAGTGGGCCAATACACACCGTGCCCATGCATACCTAGTCCCATGCTCCTCTATCCTATGACAAATATCATGCATCTTATACAATATCCCAACTCCACCACCCTCCACTGCCACTGAATGATGCTAGAATCACTGCAATAAACTTCCACAACCTGGAACACTAGATCTCAATATCACATCTAAACTGATATGAGTCTCTTCCTGTACTCGTGTGCCTGTGAAATACCACCTCGACTACCCTCATCTTCCTCTAGGCATCCACTATAGTCATCACATGTACTCTCTCTCCTATAATAGGCAACCATAATATCTGGTATACATCCTCTAGGGTCACTGTCATCTCACCAGTAGGCAACCAGAATGTACATGTATATGTGCACCATCTATCGCACAAAGCAGTCAACATAGGCATATTATGGGGTACCTTCCCCCAATCTAGCAATGTGTCACAAGCCGACATGGTCCAATATATCCCACTCAGCATCTGACAACCCCAAAGTAAGCAAAGTACTCAAATGGCGGCCCACTCAAAACTCTCTCGAGTGTATATCCCTCTACACAACACAAAACAACAACAAAATTCTTCCATTAGTACACCATACATACTACAAAAATCACTTATCATAGCATCAAATTGATCAGAATATCAACAATTCACAATACAGTGCCCAAACCCTGCTCTGGGATGCCAGCGCCCAGGAGCAGGTCACGGGCACCCAGAATCAGGTCACTAGTGCCTGCAACTAGGTGCTAGTGTCCCCAGGGGTAGAAACACCCTAGCCACTTCTGCCCAGGTCAGAAATGCCTAAAAAAATACAAAAACAAATTTTCCTAAAATTGATGAAAACAGACATATTTGACAAAATTTTCCAAAAATAATCACACATACCAACTCATCGGTCATCTGCGAAGCCATGACTGTACCGCTACTCTCTCAAATCTAGTCAAACTCGCTGCTCTAACACATGGCATCCTCACAGCTCAGAGCTCCAAATCTCACTCGATCTTGGTACAAATGAAATTACTATTCACTTTTCACTATTACTATATATAGTAATTCCAATTTTTCATATACTATAGTTACTATTTGTAACCACTTTTACAACTAATACACATTGCATAGTTTCACTCATATCTTGAGCCTCGTAACTCCGTTTGTCTCGTCGTTTGCGCCATACAGATCATAATTTCCTCTAGCACCGTACCATACAAATTTCAACATCTCATATTCACATCTGGCACATGTACTAATCAATATCTACTCATACTTTGACAAATATTATCCAATACTATTTCTCATTTACTATTACAACATCTTATACATCTTTCTTTCGGCTCAGTGCTCATTTCTCCACCCTTCACCCTTTCACCAAAAGGGGGCATACAATCGGGATCATCCCATAATCCCTCTCAGGTTACAATACAATCAATTGACACTCCTAGCATATTACTATTACAACTTTCTCTGATCTCATTCAAACAAAGGTACAATCATTCTATACTACAATCAATACTTTCTACTATTTCAAATCTATTCCCCCAAATGACCTAATCTGGGGGAAAAACACAAAAAACCTCTCTGTGAGTAATTTACTAAGTACACAATCTCAAAGCAATCTATCATTCAAAGCAAATCAATCAATCAATTCAATAAGCATACTTTACTATCTCTCCCAGATGACCTAACTTGGGAGCTACATCACATTTACTATCACTCCCAGATGACCTAACTTGGGAGTCACTTTACATTTCTATCACTTCCAAATGACCTAACTTGGAAGCCATCTAGCACTATTCAAATTCGGAACACCCATTACTATAGGAGTGGGGGAAATGAGACGTCATTTCCTTTCCTATACTGCTCCTATATGGGTTCTTCAATCAGGAAAAACAAACAATCATGGAACAATCACAGAACTAAATTTGGTCTCTATCCATCTGCAATGGTTGGACCTTTTGGGGATGTAGTCATGGATGGAGAGTAAAACTAGACCTCTCTCCCCAACACTCTTCCTCTGGCGACAGGATGCCCAAATCCTCCCATTTACAAACAAAATTAGGTTGGGAATTGATCACTCCCTACCTCTTCAATCTCCTTTGACAACAATTCAAAATCTCCAAAATCTCCAAATCATTTCAACTATTTCTCCAAGTGCTCCTTATGATGGTTTTCTATCTCCACTTATGCCACATGGGTCAAAATGTTGATCCATGGTTCACCACACTACAAGTTTCTACATTCTCTATGCACTTTGCAACATGGCTTCTCTACGGACTCTATATAGGTATGTTCCTTACTTCCTTTACACTACTTGAATTTCATTCAAATAGCATAAAGGGGGGGAAAATGTAGACACAAAATCACGCACATATTACTATTTTACTATGTCATCAAGTATGTTGTTATATGCATGGATCTTAAGTAAGAAAAGTATTCACTGGTGACACAATCCTTTGTCCATCCACTTGCTTTGATTGTTTCTATTGTCTTTCTCTCTCACATCTGTCATTTTTGTACCCAGTTCTGGTCAGGTCACAGGGATCCCTGTCTGTCTGTCTTTTCACATCTATCATCATTTATCCTAGGACACTAACACCCATTCTGGACACTAGCACCCAGGCACTCCTTGTCCATTCTGGGTGCTCCTGTCCTCTTTGTTCTTTTTTACTTATTTTGACATTTGTGGTTGGCCTTTCTAGTTTTCTTATCCTTATCCTGAGCTCATAGTCGGCCTTTTGGGTCACTAGTGTCGAAATTCAAACAAGAGATCCATATATATACACAACATACACTCTATTATTTTGGCTGGCAATTCTAAGGGGAAATCTCATCTACATACTATCACTACCATTACAAGGGACTACATTTTTGGGTTGCATACACTACATAGGAAGGGGAAGTGCTCAATTCCATATCACACATTTGCATCTTATATAGCTACATAGCCCGCTATCTTGGCATCATTGGCACGAGGGAAACCTAAGGACACTATTACACACACAAGCACAAATAACTACATGGAGTCTAGAATGTAGTGCAACACTCAGTCATAAGTTCACTCATTGGGTGACCATCAGGGTCAGTCTGACTTCACATATTTTACATATTTCATTCCAATTTGATGTGTTTGTGAGCTTGTGCAGGTAGCTAGGGTTTGTTTGTGCAGGTTATAGGTACCCTCGGTGATCAAAGAGCGAATATCAAGTGACTAATAGGAAGTGATAAGTGAAACCCTAGTGACACAGAAGAAAGTAGATTTTGAGATTTTGTGCAGTCACTGGCACCCAGGAACAGTCACCAGTGCCCAGGCACCCTTGTCCAGCACCAAGTGCTCGTGTCTACATTATTCTCAGAGTTCCAGATTTTATAGAGAAGCAGTTGTGACATTGTTTCAATCTTGTTCAACACTTTACACTGCCCAGACCAATTCTAGATTACGCAGGACTCAATTTAAGTCATTTATCTCTCCCATTTACTTAGTCTTGCATCACTAGAGTGCTCAGTATCTACATATTTACTATCATTAGTTACTCTGTAATTAGATTTAATTCAATTTTTACTAAATCTTGTAGCATTTTTAAACTAGGCTGACAAATTATAGATTGTAGGATTCTCCATGTATTCTTTAACCTCCAAAATGCACACTCAACAACAATACGTGTTGAGGACATCTTAAAGTTAAATTCTCCTTGACTAGTGTCAAAGCTCCACTAAAAAGTGTGATCAACCATGATAATAATGGATATTCGCCATCACTTATAATGTACTCTCTCATGTCAGAAGAACTAATGGAAACTGAATGACCATTTGACCTTTTCCCAACTTCACACAATTTGAAGAAAGAAGAATTTTGCAATAGTCTAACATCATTAACAGAACCAGGACATCCTGTAAAAACATATATAAAACACATATTGCTATCAACAATGGCTTGTAAGGACATGTTGTAGTTATGATCTCTATCATACCAATCAGTTTGACACTCATTGGCTGGAAGTCAGAATTAAATGTGCGTTACATTCATAACCCCACAACAATTCGGAAAGTCTTGTCTTTGGCGAAATCCTTCCTTTAAAATTTCAAGATCCATTTGATTTTTTGGCCATTGGATGTTCGTATGAAATCGATGTTGCATTGCGTTAATAAAATTATTCACAGTTCTTACAATAGTTGACTTTTCACAACAAAAAATTTCACTAATGTTTATCATTGTCATTCTAGAGGATAGTTGTAGCACTGCAGTGGCCGCTAGATTTTCAACAGGAAATACTCTACTCTTTATAGATGTGGTGAATGAAAATGCTATGTCACCTTGACTAAGGTCTTTATGCCAGGATTCACAAAGAGATCCAAATAGTTCATAAGGAAACCTAAAAATACTATGAAACCGTTGAACATCACATTTAACTTTAAATATATAGTGATTCCAACAATGTAAGGAACAAGGTTTTATATACCATTCTCCTTGAATCCTACCTCTC
This sequence comes from Taxus chinensis, assembly GCA_019776745.2. Taxonomy (NCBI): domain Eukaryota; kingdom Viridiplantae; phylum Streptophyta; class Pinopsida; order Cupressales; family Taxaceae; genus Taxus; species Taxus chinensis. The sequence continues at coordinate 781,822,827 of CM034150.1, forward strand.
CATTGAGAAATTGATAAATCTATTTCAAGAATCAAATTCTCTTGCTCACTAGTAATTAAAAAAATCTCCATATTCATGTTTTCTTTCTTTGGATTGGTGTAGTGTGATGGAATACATGAATCTAGCTTATGCCTATTTGATATGCGTCGAATATTGGTTGAGTCTTGAAGATCATACCAAATTTGCAATGCTAATTGAATAGTTTTTGATGCACATGCTAGGAGGAAATTCATTATTTTCCTTGAATGATAAACCATTGTGCAATTAAAGAATGCCTCTTACAAATTGGAATATAAAAAACATGAAATGTGTACTCCTCCCTACAAAAAAGAGTTTTAGTCAATCATTTGATCATCAACTGAATTTTATTACATATACATATAAACAAGCACATCAAATTTTATTTAAAAATGTTGTTATGAGTATTCCAAAAATAAATTTGTCTCCTTTTGTTATGAGCCTCTCTTTGGATGCATCTTTGTACTGGTAAGAACATGAAATTAAAAATAAAATTTTATACAACAAACATTTTGATGGGAATACTACTACACATGATGATAGTTGAATTTAAGTAGCAGAAAAAAAAAACATATACGATGACATTGAAAAACATATATATGGGAAATTGTTGAGGTTTGATAGAACCAATCCAAATTGAACCTGCTCCTTTCAGCTTCCAGCATGCTTGTTACATGTTGTTTCTACAAGGATTATATAGATAAGAAAGTATATGACAATGTATGGTTTTGGACAAGAAATTACATGGAAGTTTGTGATTTGGCAAGGTTTTATCTACACAATCATATTAATATATCAATATGTAAAGCTTCTTCTTTTACTTCATATATGTCTATCAAAAATTGAACATGCCCATTATATTGAATATTAACTACTTGCTTCTAAATGTGAAAATTATTTTCACTAGTTAAGCTATTATTTCAAGTAAAAATGGTAATGCAGCTAGAAACATCTTCGACTCACTCTTATCTTATTTAGGACATTGCCAATACATGTTATGTTAATTTGGTATTAAGAAGTAAAACAACATACATACAACATAATGGATTATGTTAAAAATGCATATAAAAGAAGAACTTGGGATTTAAAAGAATTGGAACAAATTGAACTTCAAAGATCAAAAAGTTTTATCATCAAGTCCATTAGGATTACATAAAGGAAACAAAACAACCATAGTTACATGTATATGTTCTCAAGATAACTTGAAGAACTGTCTCATTTCAAAATGAATCACTAATCTTCATCATTGTTTGTCCAATGGAATTTAAAGTTGAAACTAAGATCAACTACACATTGATCTTTTGCTCTTGAATTTTGATCAACCTATCTTCATTTAAATCTTCCATTTACACATGTTGTTCAATCAAAGCACAATATTTTTTGTTGCACTCTTCAACCAAAACACAATCCATTTCATGGGATTTCATACGCCCCTCTGCAGCCATATGCAAAGTAGAAATTACGAACTTATTATTTCCATCAAAATTATCTTGTATAGTACTTGTTTTACTTGTTGATTTCCATTTTTTTTCTAGTAGTTTGGTTGCCCCTTCATCGGGACTCTTCATTTGGTTTGTACATTCTTTCCCTTGGATATCTTCATTTGGTGAGTAATAATCATCGGGAAAGGCATAGTTGTTGTCTGAAGAATCAATGGTTATATTGTCAAGGTTGATTGCTCAATCAATACCAAAATTTACCTCCATTGCATCAAAAATTTCTTTTACATAATTTTCTAGAAGATTTTATAATTCTCTCTGGGGATGTCATATTCCAATAGCTATCATGGCCCGATGGAATATTTGATTCATAATCTCATATTCTTTTAAAATCAGGAAAAACATGTTCCCATCAATCTCAACATTGGTTTGCAGTACGATCAACACCATGATTAGAGCAATAATTTTACACTATTTTCCATTTTCTAGCAAATGAAATGGCCCTTTTCATTGCACTATCATTTTTTTTATGTATCTCTTTCAATACGATTTGCTTCAATAGGAATAGAAGTGTCTGCAATGCTCTAACAAACTCTACTCTTTTTTCATTGGTCAAAACACTGATTTTCAAGAACACCAGGTTGATTCACTCAAATTTCTTCTTGATTGATAGCGTAAGGTTCATATCGTGGTGTCAATTTTAGTGAGAATTTGGATTCTTTGACAAAATAATTCTCTTTGGAAGTTATTACTACCTCTTCATTGTCCCCATGTGTACTTTAAATGAATTCTAAGATGTTGTAATCATCTAAAGAGTACACTTCATCAGGTAATTCATATTGGGAAAATAACATTTAATACCTAAAAAATCCACCCTTTGTAGGAGTTGGGCGATGCACACTTTTATCCATGGGAAGTTAGAATCAGGGATAATTTTAGCGGCGAATATTCGTAATATGGCGAAAATTTCATTTTAGGAAAATTTGAAAAGGCGAATTATTCGGAGTGGGTCGGTGTCCTGTTCGCCTAAAATATAAAGTATATTTTTTTTGGGGGGGTCGGCTTCGCCTTCATTTGAAAACATCTCCTATAAAAACCTATGTGATTCGCCGGGTAGTATACCTCAAGTAGCTTACCAAATTACCAATACTGTGAAATTTGAACTCGCATACCCTTGAGCACCAGAGATTCATATTACTGTTATCCTGTGATTGTTGACGCGCGACAAATGCAGTGTTGACGCGCGACAAGGGCAATATTGACGCGTGACAAGAGCTGTACTGACGCACGACAAGAGCTGTACTGACGCGCGACAAGAGCTGTATTGACGCGCGACAAGAGCTATACTGACGCGCGACTTGGGCTAAGAAGTGACGCGCGACAGAGGAAGGGTTGACGCGCGACAGAGGTTGTGTTGACGCGCGACTTGGGCAGTGTTGACGCGCGACATCAGACAGTTCACCCGCGACAAGACCTCAGAGACTGGACAGAGTCGCTTCTTGGTTCTTTTGCTGACGCAGGACTATTTTCAGAATAATGGAAGGTGCCAGCTCAAAGAATACGAATAACCTAAAAGTAAGTAAGAAATCTCAGAAATCACTCTTCAAGTATTTTGGAAACTCTGCGGATACAGATAATGTAAATACCAATCATATAGATGCCACCAAAAAGAATCAGAATACTGACTGTGTGGAAGGTATTATTGAGGTGGACATGCATTCTGCACAGTATCACAGTCAAACAAATGAAACCTACGATAATATGCCAGATCTTGAAGATATTGTTCCTGTTGGGGTGCAACCAGAAGTGCAGCTAGATATCACAGATACAAACACTCAGCAAAATGGAAGACAGAAATCAATATCAAACTCTGGTCCAAGAAAGAGGAAACCAGGTGATTGCGATATTGCTCAAAATTCTACTCAAAAAAGTAAAGCATTGAAAACGAACAAGAATATGTGGACCATTGGCAGGACATACAAGTTTGATTGGGCAGCTAAATTTCCATTTATTGAACCTGTACAATCATCTAATTCTGAAGAAATCCCATGTGAATGTACATGTAAAATATGTACGTGGAAATTGGGAAAGCAACAAAAAATGCAACTGAAGCTGGACACTATAGAAAAACATTGTGGAAAACAATATTTAACTGTAACAGGGGCGGATGGCAAGAAAATCAAAACACATAGGTGGAAAACTGAAAAGGAGTGCATGCATGTCAGATACGCAGCGGAATATGAGGCAGAGCAGAAAAAACACAGACATCTGTTGGAAAAGGGAGGAACAATCACATCGCATATTGGTAAGATGAAAGAAACAAATCTACATGCAAAATTCATACAATTCTCTACTCTTTTTCAAATACTTAAAAAAGGAAGGGCGATGTCAGATTTCCTTGATTTCAAAGTTTTGTATCAATTTAACGGAATGCTGAATGTACCTCAGTCTCATTGGTCTGAGAGTAGTGGATGGGAAATGGCAAAATGCCTCTCGATGATAGAGAAGGAAGATTTGAAAGAGAATGTAAAAAAAGCAAACTTTATCTCTCTTTCAATTGATGAAGTGACAGCAGTCGACAACACCGCATGGGTATGTATCCACATATATACTTTAGAAAATCATATAAGGACTCCTCATCTGTTGGGTGTTATGAAAATGGTTGAAAACTGCAATGCTGAAAACCTATATAAAATAGTTGTTTCTCATTTGAAAGATGTTGCTGGTATGACTGATTATGAAATTGCTACGAAGTTGGTATGCGTTGGAGCAGATGGTGCATCTGTCATGCAGGGTCACCGAACAGGGCTGTGTGTTAGATTACAAACAACAGTGGCCCCATATATGCTACCAATTCACTGTATGGCTCACAGAATGAATTTAGCGTATAAAATGGTAAGCAACCACGAAAATGTTGCTAAATTAGAAGACCTCATAAGAGAACTTCATGCCTATATGTCAAGCAGCCCAAAGCGTTTTCTCGAGTTCCAAAAATTTGCAATTGGAATTACAGACGGCAAAAAACTTCTGAAGGATGTGGAGACTAGATGGATCTCTTTGTATGAACCAGCATGCAGAGTTCGTGAGGAGTATCCTTCATTGGTTGGTTTCATGCACAAATACCGTCATGAAGTTGATAGGGCAAGGGACCTGTTGTTCCGCTTAACTGATTTGGAGACTTTGCTTACATTGGTTGGTATTCTTCCAATGTTAAAGGAGATCAATACACTGATGAAGCATGCACAGGGCAGATTGATCTATATTGTGGATTTTATACGGATGAGGAAAATGGTATGTCAAAGTCTTGATATATTGTACTGTTCCCAGGATAGTTTTGATGCACCTGTTTTTGAAAATTGGAGAGATTTATTAGATCTTAAAAATCCTAACACCTTTTTGAGATTTAATATCCACGATCACCTATGCATCTCTGTTAATGGGAGGGAAATACCTATGCACATTTTGCAAAGACGTCAAGATATTACAGGATCGGAACGAGAAGATGTTCCTGTGACACGTAATTTGTTTGAGTCTGTGATAGTTGAAACAAGAATAAAGCTTAAAAAAATTTCAGAAACCTTGTCATCAGAAATTAGGGAACGTTTCTGTAAAGATAAAATTCTGGAAGCCATGGGTGTGATGAATCCGAATTTTTGGAATACAGAAGGTGGCCGTGCAGACTTTGTCAGTAAGCATTTCCATAAATCAATGGGTACAATAATGGAACAATTTACAAAGACGTCAGAGCTCAAGGGTACGGAAATCAAAGGTATACTGAATGCCGATTTATTAAAGTTTCAGTCAACCAATTTTGCAACAACAATGAGGAACCAATATAAGAATTTAGATCAACCTTCTGAAAGTGGTGCTATTACAAGGCTGTGGAGAGGAATCTATCAAAGTTCTATCTTACAAGAAGATATCAGTGAGTATTTCAGACTATATGAGTTATGCCAGACAATGATTTTGGGGTCTGTGGAGGATGAAAGAGTTTTCAGTGCATTGTCATTTATAAAATCAAAACTGAGAAACAGGTTGGATAAAAATCTGGAAAGTTGCATGAGGTGTTACGTTTCACGATACTCCCTCGAAACCTTTCCGTTTGACAGAGCAATTGCGCACTGGAATTCCCTTTGCGAAAGAAGAGGTGTAAATAATACAGCTACAAGTACAAATATTCCCAACCTTGAGAGTGTAATTGGCTCTTCGTCACATTCTACAGAAGACAACATCGACTTTGATGAAGCTATTGATAATGGATTGTTTCAACTTTAAGTAGGTATCTTCTTTATCTATCTTTTATCTTTATCATTAAAGATGTTACAGGTCTATATACTAAAAATGTCAGGCAATTCACCCATCTATCTACTAATCCATTTCTCATGTTGGATTTTTTTAAAACACAGATCTAGCGCATTACCAGTGGCAGTGATGATTTCAACTTTAAGCAGGTATCTTTTTCCCCTTAATCTTATTGTTTGTTACTATTCATTTTTTGACAGAGCAATTGCTCACTGGAATTCCCTTTGCGAAAAAAGAGGTGTAAATAATACAGCTACAAGTACAAATATTCCCAACCTTGAGAGTGTAATTGGCTCTTCGTCACATTCTACAGAAGACAACATCGACTTTGATGAAGCTATTGATAATGGATTGTTTCAACTTTAAGCAGGTATCTTCTTTATCTATCTTTTATCTTTATATACTAAAAATGTCAGGCAATTCACCCATCTATCTACTAATCCATTTCTCGTGTTGGATTTTTTTAAAACAAAGATCTATATCATTACCAGTGGCAGTGATGATTTCAACTTTAAGCAGGTATCTTTTTCCCCTTAATCTTATTGTTTGTTACAATTCATTTTTTCAGCTCTGGTTATTATTAAAGATGTTACAGGTGTATGTATTTACATTTAGTTAAATACAAAATTTTTATTTTTTGAAAACGTGGGTTGACATCCGTCCGAGGAAGCTGTTACTTCTCGGGACTGACAATGTCAGGCAACTCACCCATCTATCTACTAATCAATTTTTTGTGTTGAATTTTTTAAGACAAAGATCTAGCACATTACCGGTGATGATTTCAATTTTAAATAGGTATCTTCTTCAACATAATCTTATTGTTTGTTACCTTACATTTTTTCAGCTCTTGTTATCATTAAAGACATTACAAGTCTAATTCTTTATATTTACATTTATTTAAAGATATTGTTGGTCTATATATTTTAAGATGTTGCTGGCACTTCTCAGGACTGACAATGTCAAGCAACTCACCCCTCCATCTACAATGTCATGTGAAACAAAGATCTAGCACGTTACCCTTGATGATTTCACAGCAATCTAATACGCAAGAGGTAAGCTAAACCCTAGCATATTTGCAATTATGATTAATTTCTTACCAGTGATGATTCTTTCTTGATTTCTTAGAATTATATTTAATTTATTTTTAAATACAAGTCCACATAAAATTCACATAAAATTTGGGATAAACAATACATTATACGATTTTAAATATAAGTCCACATAAAATTCCTCATCATCCATATATATCATATCATCACCATATCATTATCATATCCTCATTATCATCATCTATCATTAATTATCAATTATCATCATTCATCATCTACGTCCACATACAATTCATGACAATGCAAATAAACAAGAAACATACATATAATTCATGATAATCACCATCTAATGCAATTAAAATTAAAGATTGTATGTAAATCCATATAATTAAATTCAAATACCATAGTACATACTCAATAGTAGAAGTTTTCAAATTCAATATTTAAAGTTTCCTCAATAATAAAAGTTTCTAGTTTTCAAAACCCTCTTTTTCTTTATTCAATTCTACTCCTCTGCACTATTTCCCAACGGCTTCTTCCACTGTGGCTGAACCTCTTTCCCCAACACCAGAAATCTCCATGCGACAGCAAATTTGGATCAGCTGCAGCGTATAAACTATCCCGTTGCCAATAATTTTCATTGATTAGAACCTTTAGCCCTTCTGTCCCATTCTATAAGCTGATTGATATGAGGAAGCATCTCCATCTTTCTCATCAACCCACACAAAATCTTTTTTGTGCTTGTCCAGATCTATGAAATACTCCTTGCCCTCTTTAGAGGTACTTGTGCCCAAACCCTGGGGCCTGTATGGTCCAAGCAACAAGTGATACCTAATCAGCAAGTGAACAAAACCAGAACTCGAAAACATATAAAGAGGAAACAAACTAGCATTACTTTGTACTATATGGTCCAGCCGGTTATCGATCCGCTCAATGATTCTCTCCAAGCTTCATACTCAGGAATTGTGTAGAAAGATAACACATTTCCATTTTTGTGAGTTGCCTACATCAACATGTGCCGACATTAGACATGGAGATACATAACATCTGGAGGCTTAGAAAACAAATATAAAAAGTCTCGAAACACAACCAAATATACAGGGGGAACATTTACAGAAACTAAACAGCGCTATACAAAGATCATGTACCTGGTCTGTCATTATCATCAGATGGCCATATATTTAATGCTGTCATATATTTTATCTTCCTGTAGACCAAGGATTTTTTTTCTATTTACTATCTCTTTATTCTCCATTTGTTGGTGAGTGGTAGCTTCCCAAAAAATAGATATTCCTGCCACCTGATAGGATAAAGATAACTAAAATAACAAAAAATTAAATTGGAAAGTGATGTCGAAACATGTCACAATACTACCAAATTCAATATTCAGATTTCCCTGATTCAAGCCACAAACACTTACAGCGACTGCAAGAGCCTTGGCTGAGTCACCCTCCGTTAATATTAAAGTACATTGATCAGAATTCTTCCCTCCTGCTTGATTTGCATCAAGTTTGGGAACATCAATTAATTTCCCCTTCTTGGTTCCATCAGTTTTCTTAAGATCTTTTTTTTTTTAAAAACTTTTCCACTGCACTCATCAGGTCAAACAAAGTTACAAAGCCCATCTTAGATAACCTGACCAAACAAAGTTGCAAAGATAGATAAGCATTTGAATCAACGCATTCCTGGAGCCACTGTCAAACCTTGCATTGACCTCTAAGAATCCTTTAAGAAACAATGTGTTATACTCTTCCTTACTATGCACAAATCTTATGACAAGGTAACATCAATATGAGATTTCTCAACTTTATAACATTTGTAGATACTCATTTTTCCCTACTTTGAGCATGAATCAGAAGTATAACCTCTATTACACAATACATCTTCTTGTAGTAGCAATACATTCTTGTCTCAACACCATGATAGACCACATAATGACATATAGAAACAATGTGTTATACTCTTCCTTACTATGCACAAATCTTATGACAAGGTAACATCAATATGAGATTTCTCAACTTTATAACATTTGTAGATACTCATTTTTCCCAACTTTGAGCATGAATCAGAATTATAACCTCTATTACACAATAAATCTTCTTGTAGTAGCAATACATTCTTGTCTCAACACCATGATAGACCACATAATGACATATAGCATGACATTTGGGTCTTGACAGACCTTGAGCTTTTCTCAAAGATGTGAAAACATTTCTTAAGGCATAAAACAAGGTCCTCTTAATATGTCACCTTTTAGAACTACAAGACATTGATGAATCAACACCTTGACATGGTCTTATACCACTTTTAGAGAATTATAAATCTCCTTGATGAAATTCTTTCACTTTGTACATCATGAAGCACTGATAATTTTCATCACCAACTAGGACTGAGTCAGCTTGAAGCACTGACAGAGTAACTTGCACTTGACAATCCAATATTCAATTCATGAATTCCTTAACAAGGATGAGCTTTACCAACTAGATAACAGGACAGATTGCTAGACCTTAGCATCATTGACTTGGATATCTTTATTTTAGACTGATAAAGGTCATTCATAAAATCCAAACACACTTTGAAGTCCTCAACACGTTGAAAAATCATAGTACAACACAGATTCTTAACCTATCCACCTTTTACCAACTATAGACCTTAAGTCTACTTTCATAGACAGTATAACCCCACAGATACAATTAAAGTCCCACGACATAATTTTCAAGATAATTAAAGTCCCACAAGATATTTAGGCACTAAATTTTACATTATACACATTAAATTGATCATCGTCTTTCATCATCATCTATCATTGATTATCAATTGTCATCATTCATCATCTACGTACACATACTATTCATGACAATGCAAGTAAACAAGAAACATACATATAATTCATGATAATAACCATCTAATCACCATATAATTAAATTCAAATAGCATAGTACAAACACAATAGTTGAAGTTTTCAAATTCAATATTTAAAGTTTAGTCAATAATAAAAGTTTCTAATTTTCAGAACCGTCTTTTTCTTTAGAAAACTCTGCTCTGCTCTCTTCCCCAACGGCTTCTTCCACTCTGGCTGCACCTCTTTCCCCAACACCAGAAATAACTCCTGAACTTATAAGATCTTCTGCAGCACTGTCCAGATTTTTTATAATTCTTTCTTCTTGATTTGTTGCATCTCCATGCGACAGCAAATTTGGATCAGCAGCTGCTTTGGCTTTGAACAAGATGTCAGGGTCGAGACCATGCTCTTTAATTATCCGCTTTAGTGTATTGTTTTGTTTGTTAACCAAAACAATATTTTGCTTCAAATTTTTTGCTGCGGATAAGCTGTTCTTTGCTGTTTCCAAGTGAACTTGCAAAACCTTCGCCTGACTCTTCAAATTTTCATATTTCAACTGCACAAAAAGAGTAACGTCAATTCAAAATATTAATGTAAATTCAAAATTTCAAATTAACAAAAATGATTGTTTGAATGTAATAGTACTTACAACCGCTCTATCTCTTTCGGCATTTGCGATTGATACCAAATCCTTGTCCTTTGACCATTTGTTAAAATATGCCTGGGCCTCGGCACTAATATTTTCCAATTTGTTTAGTGCCTTATCTAAAATGCCATCTTTATAGTCGTTGTTAAACGTGACAGTCCCACATTTTACTTGGGTAAGTAAGGAATCCATCTTCGCAGGTTGATTCTGGACTGCAGCGTATAAACTATCCCGTTGCCAATAATTTTCATAACGACTAATAATCTCATTGATAAGAACTTTAGCCCTTCTCTCCCATTCTATAAGCTGTTGGATTTGAGGAATAATAAACTCACTGACATGGGATTGACAATCATTACCAATTAAGTTCTCCAAAGGAAAAGGTGGAAACTCTTCACTATCTGAATCTGATGCAGACGATCTTGCTGGAGAAGTGTGGGGGCTTTCACCATGACAAAGATCAACTGCTCCTTGTTTCTGTCTTTGGGTGGGCTGATCCTGTTTTTGAAAAAATAAATCAAGATTTAGATAAATAAATTTAAATCAGAATGTAATTAAAAATTGTAAAGCATATTAAAATTGAAATTTGAAGTATACCTGCTGGCCTTGAATCATCTCGCGGGTATCGAAAAAACCAGTTGGGTCATTGCTATCAATGCCCAAATAATCTTCATCTAAATTTATATTGTTCAAAACAGATATGCCCGTTGCGCTGGGCAAGCCACCAAGTGAGAGAGTTGGAATTCGAAACGAGGAGTCAAGGTTTAGTGTCCCACTAGGGGCCGGAGCAAAAGGCATGCGTTTACCAATGTTCTTTTTTACTGTTCCTCTGGTTGGCATTTTAAAAATTAATGGTTGAGTGGGTGTCGGTGCCGTGGTTTGATCATGACTGACATGTGCTGAAAAGTACAAGAAAAAATGAAAAATATTAAAACAATTCATAAAGTCAAAACTACGAAATTAAACGTTGTATAGAAAAGTTGTACCTTGTTGTCGAGGGGTATTTTTTTTCGGTGCTACGGGTGGCCTTGTAGGAGTTGTACTCAGTGGCTGTTCAGAAGATATCAATGCATGCGACTGTACGGAGTGAGTTGGGGAAGAAGGTTCCATAGTCCCTGCTATTCATCAATATTAAATGTTGTCAATTCATTTTGTTAAAATTTAAATTGAAAAATAAATCTGCAAGTTTGGAATTTGTAATTAATATATGAGAATGTATTACTTCTCTGGCGTTTAACGAGTTCAAACTGTTGAGGGTTTGGAGAGGAGTGAGCTTCCATTTCAGATTGGGAGTCCCCCGAAGCCTCCGCGTGTAGTTGGCCTCTTCCTCTCGACATCTTTTTTTTTCGGGGAATGGCTTCAAGATATCTTCTCTGCATAACATTAAAATTTAAGTTTTAATAACTGTGCACTGTAATGAAGAAAATTGTAATACAATTACAAACTAAATAGTTTATACCTGTTGTTCTGCAAATGGAATTGAGAATTTCTTCAAAGCCTCATCAGAGCAAGTAGGAATTTCTTTAGCTTTTAAATTAAAAAGTGCCTCATAGTAGAAGCCGAGGAGATAGTTTGTCGAATAAATGAAAGGTTTTTCTGAGATTTTTGAATTTGATATTTCAGCTCTTATTTTTTTGGATAGAAATGTGCACCAATCGAATTTTTGTTTTGAGATAGTGGCACAAATGTATGCAATGGCCCAATTTGGTATATCTGTTTGGCGACCCTGCATAACAATTCTGGCTTGAAAAAATGCAATAAGTGCAGCAAGAAAGTGGTGTGCAATTGATTGTGTATCTACACCACGCCGGGATTTATTGACATGGGCTGCAAATGCGAAACAGTGAAAATTACTATAAAAAACAGCAAATTGTATCAGAATAAAAAACAGAATAAAAAATTTGAATCAAAACGAATTATACTTACAATCAACATGGAAACCGTACGTTGATTCGAGAAATTTCTTGTTTTCTTCCACGAGTGTTGCCTTGGTTGTAACAGTTGGTAAATTTCTGATAGGAAGGCCCGTAAACCGATGTATGTCATTCGGTTCAATAGTGAATTGGAACATTTGGCCATCGTTCAGAGTCACATAAAATATACCGTCCTCTGAATTGTAGCATGACAGAAGGTAATTCAAAATATCCGGATCTGTTTCGAAATGGGGCATATTAACGAGCCCTGTAAATCCACACTCCTCCATTATAGCTTGATATTCTGAAGACATCTTTAAAGCCGTATGGATGTGAGGGCATAAGGGATTCCTGTAGGTTATCTTGGAAATCGATTGACTTGGATTCTCTTCATTTTCTTGCTGAACTTGCAATTGGGAAGCATGTGAAGTCGACATTATAGCTGTAATTGCGTCTTTGTCAAAGATTTAGACCTGCAAAAATTCAAGAACGAGAAAACGAAAACGAGAAAATGAGCGGCATAAGGGTATTTATAACCTAAATAGGGCGTCACTGTCCCCTATTGACGTGCGTCATTTGCTTCAAATGACGCGCGTCAATAGGAGGCAGTGTCGCGCGTCAATAGAAAGCACTGTCGCGCGTCAATAGAAGGCTGTGTCGCGCGTCATTTGATTACTGTGTCGCGCGTCAATAGAAGACAGTGTCGCGCGTCATTTGATTACAGTGTCGAGTGTCAATAGAAGACAGTGTCGCACGTCAATGACAATGTACGCGTCAATAGAGGACAATGTCGCGCGTCAATAGAGGACAATGTCGCGCGTCAATAGAGGACAATGTCGCGCGTCAATAGAGGACAATGTCGCGCGTCAATAGAGTCAATACAATGTCGCGCGTCAATAGAGGACAATGTCGCGCGTCAATAGAGGACAATGTCGCGCGTCAATAGAGGACAATGTCGCGCGTCAATAGAGGACAATGTCGCACGTCAATAGAGGACAATGTCGCGCGTCAATTGAGAACAATGTCGCGCGTCATTGTGATCTAGTGTCGCTCCAGTGTCGCGCGTCATCAGGATCTATTGTCGCGCCATTGACGTGCGTCATTACGGTTTACTGTTGTCGCACGTCACTGATGGAGCCTTGAAAAACCAGGTGAAAATTTTGTTTTTGAATACTGTCAAATTCGCCTTTCGCTGAAACTGGTTACGGGCATATTCGCCAGGTATTTTCCACCTTCAATTTTATAGGGGTGTCTTAAAATGAACCCTGGAACTAATGATAAAATATAATCCCACTTAATGAGATTACAAGAAACCAGAAATCTATTTTAAATATTCACAATACATAATTTTTTTAATATAAACAGAGTTTAAAACATACCAGCAAATTCCTCCCTCAACCCTTTGCAAAACCACAATGATAGTAACAGTAAGAGATTATTAAATAAATAACCAATAAATTAATTTAAAAAAATCTGCAAAAACTATAACACCCATGTTATGCTTCACTAACTAAGGGTTTTTTTATAAACCATTAATAACATTAGGGATAAACATGTCCCTAACGTGTTCCACTTAACCATTTCTGGAATTCATTTAAAGCTTTTGCCACCTATTTCCAAGTAATTGACTTCTTCAAGTAACAACTTTTAAACCAATCACTTAAGTTTTATAATTTAATTGATTGCTCAATAACTTTGTTGGAGAAAAAAAAAGAAAGAGGAAAAGAAATAAGAAGACAGTTGCAACCCTCACAGTCTTGTTCTCCTTCCATACTCTACATGCTTATCCAACTTGTATTGTACTTCTGCTTCATCTATTTTAGCAATGAATGATCTGAATGATATCTCTGCCATGGATCTGAGATACTCTCATATGATGTTGAATTATTTCCTTTGATTCTCACCAAACTGGATCTAGAAGCAGCTGGCATGTCTTCCCCTTTTATCCTTGAAGCTTTTGCAGTTCTTCCTCAGTACATGCACTAGTGCAATGTTTACCGTAAATAATTCAGTCAAAACTCATCATCTTTTATTTAAAATTGCATATGAGCAATTTTAAATTCTGGAAAGCACTTTGGGTGAATGCAAACACAAGTAAATTCAATGAAGGCTTCAACTGGAATATTGAGAGCACATGCACAAGTTTCTGAAAGGAATTATCCATGCAATGACTTCCACATGGGATGCGTTAGAAACAAGAGGATGATTTTTTGGGAAAATCCTTTGCAATTATGAGAGTTGGATCTATCAATCAAATTGGTGATAAGTTTGGGGCCTATGTCTGTATCATTGAATTTAACAAATCTGGGAGCTATGCATAATTTTGCTGATCCTTTTCTTTCATCATGCTTTATCATGGCTGGAACAATCTTTGTCTGAGCTCTTTTTCTTTTAATTATGTCGAAATCCCTTGCAATTGGATCAATTTGTGCAGATCTGACAATTTCTTCTGATTTGGAAGATATATTCATTGTATTTGACATTGATTTGAGCACCTGTGATGAATACCTGTAATTAATTCAGATAAAGATGAAGTATAGAGCATGAATACTTGATTTTTGTCACCAAAAATCTGCATATGAATCCTGCTGCCCTGAAATTTGAGGTTTTGCTTGCATGTAAAACAAGCAAAAATATTATTTAATTCACTAGAGTACTTATACCAACATGTAGATAACTATCATAACAAAATTCAAGCCATTCCAACCCTAGGCGCCAAACCTTGGAGCTCCCTGGCAAATGAAAAACACTCTTTAATGCAAAAACCTCCTTCCTTTGGCGCCAAAACCTGTCCGGGCTGCAATCCTTTGCAAAAATAATTAATTGCTTCTTCATTATGGCAACCCATGCTTATATAACCCTCAACATTCTATTTTGAATAATTTTCCACCATATTTCTAGCAATTAATTAATAAACAAACATGTTTATTCACCCAAATTGAGCGCCTATTAATTTTGCATGCTACTGACTGCCATTAAATAAATTTAATTTATTTATTTTTAGCATGCTACCTTCAGTTCTCTTTGGCTTATCCTCATGCATTGACTTTTCCTCCATCATGGGCGCCAAAATTAGGCAAAGAAACTATTAATAAATATCACTAAAAGCATTGTTTAATGCCCAAATGGGTCACACTTTTTGGCATGGGTGAATTCTAAAATTAAGAAACCAACTTCTGGTGGGAATTTTCACCCTGAACTGTAGCTCTAAAATCCCTTCTTCCACTTAGTTATTTGACTTTTATACTGTGAATTTTTACCCTGCAAGGTAGGTAATTAATTCCCGCATGCCTGCCACCTCCAATTTTCCCATTGCAGCTTAAGTGACTTTCTAAAAAGTGCGACTTGTATTAAAAATAACTTCTTTTGGAAAAGTGAGACTTGTATGGGTGAATAAAACCCTCCGATGGGAAAATTTAGCCTGCTAGTTAGGTAGAAAATTCCCATCGGTGCTTTAAGTGATTTTTCTTTATTTTATAATGGGAATTTTCACCCTGCAGGGCAGGTAAGAAATTCCCACCTGCATGTCGTCTCTAACTTTCCCATCGTAGCTTAAATGACTTTGACTTCATGGGAAAAAGTACCCTGCAAGGCAAGTAATAAATTCCCACCTTCCTGCAGCTACTAAAAATCCCATTGTAGCTTACACTCAATGATTCCAGAAAATGCGAGTTGCCTGAGAGAGGCTTTTTGTGCATGACTTTATCATTTTTTGTTAGTAGTTTACATTTTGAGGTTGATTCCTTCTGGTGTTGTGTTAGTAGATGATCTCTAGATGCTTTAGGCAATTAAACAGACTATACTGGCGAAAGAATTGACCTAGGGGAATTTCACAGAGAAACTGAGGAGAAAACCAGAGAAAAACACAAAAGAAATAAATAAAAGCAAAAAAACGTTGCCAGAAGTTGCGGATAATGCCCTGAATTCATTCCTGGTGAAAACCCTAATGAGACGAGTGAATATTGGTATGCAAAATTTCAACAGGATTCAATCGGAGCACAATTTACTTCAAACGGGGCATTATTTATTCAATAAATAATTAAATAAAAATTTTCCGCAGACAAAACTTGGTGAAGGGATAAAATGAGTTTGGGCATCTGGGTATTTGTCGAAATTGGCTCATATGATACACTGGGAATATCCTAACATAATAAAGACATCTTCTGGCAATAAAAACACAAAAAGACCTGCTATTTTAAAATAACAATTTTTTTACAATGGGTTGTCCCGGATTTCAGGGTGAAATCTGGGGACACCAGCCGGCCCCATCTTTGGACATCTTTGCATCTCTCAAAAGACAAGAGTAAAGATGAGATCCCAACATCTCTGGTTTCGTATCTTGTCCATTGGGCTCTGGGTTAGGCAAACAAAAACAACACAACACTGAAAAAAGAAGAAAAAAAAAAGTTTATTTATATACATACATGGTTTTACCCTACACTCTTAGATCTAGAAAAGCTTCAAATGTTACACGTTGAAAGGAAACGATAGTTCAATTCCATCCTGATGAGCAAGGATGAAGCTATCTATCATGGCAGTCTTCTTGATCACAAAAGGCCCTTTCCAAAGTGAATCAGACTTCCCATGCATGCCTTTTATTTCTCGTCTTTTGTCCCATAACAGGACCTAATCACCGATCTCAAACTTTCTTTCTCTGGCCTTTTTGTCGAAGATCACCTTCACCTTTCTTTGATGTTCTGACAATCTGTTGGATACTTGAACCTATACTTCTCGTAATTCAGTCAGATACATTATTCTCTTTTCAATGGAATTGATGAATGTGGCATCCTCCAGAGCTTCAGAAAGTTGTAAAGCAGGCAATTCCTAGGTAAGAGGTAATTTTGCGTCTCTCTCATATATCAGCTAGAAAGGGGACATGCCTATAGCTTTCTTTGGTGTAATCCTATCTGCACACAGTGCATCAAACAACTTTTTGTGCCAATTCCTTTGATTTTCAGTTACTAATTTACGCATGATAGTCACCAGATTCTTATTGCTTGATTCAGCCTGACCATTCCCTTGTGGGTAATAATTAGAAGAATGCACCAGCTGATTTCCATGAGTGTAGAAAAACTCAACCAGCTCCTCAGAAGACAAATTAAGAGTGTTATTTGCTACTATTTTACTGGGCACACCAAACCTAATAACAATATTTTCTTTTATAAAATTACACACCTCCGCAGAAGTGGCATTCTTAATAGGAATGGCTTCTACCCACTTACTGAAATAATCAGTAGCTATCAGGATGTAATGATGACTGTCACTAGAGGCTGGGTTGAGCATACCAATAAAATCCATGCCCCACTGTTGGAAGGGCTCCTTAATTACAACTGGTTTTAATGGTAATGCAGGCAATTTTATGCGTCTGACAAAGTGTTGGCACGCTTGACATCTGGATATCCACTTTGTAGTATCCTGGAAAAGTGTGGGCCAATAATACATTGTTCGAAGGATCTTGTGAGCTGTGGCTTGGGCTGAGAAATGACCACCGCAAGCTAAATTATAAAATTGTTTTAAAAGTTGATCTTGTTGAGCTTTATCCACACATCTGAGAAATACCCCATCAATTCCTCTTTTATATAAACCATTATCCCAAAGAACAAAGTCCCTAGACTTCAGTTTAATAGTACATTTCTCCTCATGAGAAAGGTGATATGGGCATTCCCCATAAGTTAAGAAAAAGGCAATATTATTGTACCATTCATTTACCAGATCTATGAAAAGAACCATGGGAAAACTTTCACCCTCTTTTGAATTTGTTATCTTCAACTCAGTCATTAATTCACACAAACCCCTCCCTCAAACTAACTTTGTGGGTTTTATATCCAAGTCATATTCCTGCACCTTTTTCACCCATGTTCCTCTTAGTAACCCTAGCTCTTGTTGGGTGAGAATAGATTTTACTGCAGTATCTAGAACTAGGACCACAATATGTGAGGTAAGAATATAGTACCTGAATGACTTACATGATTTTACCACTGAATAAACATGTTTTTCCATGGGAGTATATTTCAACTCGTAAGATTTTAAAGGCATGCTTATGAAAGCAATCGGAGCTTCTACATCCTCTTGATTTTTTTGCATCAAGATTGCTGACATGGTGTGTTCGGAGGAATAACAGTAAAGAATGATTTCTTTACTAAAGTCAGGTGAAACCAAGACTGGGGATTTTGATAAGGCCTCTTTAATTTTCGCGAACACTTCCATCCCCTCACTGCTCCATTTGAAATCTTGTGTCTTATTCATCATATTTGAGATATGACAGGTTAATTTAGGGAAGTTAGGGATGAATCTTATGAGAAAATTAAATTTACCAAAGAAAGAGTGAACTCCCTTTTTGGATGTTGGCAATGGCAATGTTTGAATAGATTTGACATGTTTCGGATCTATTTTGGTTCCTTCCTTGGAGATGATATGCCCTAGTAGCTTTCCTTCTGTTACAACAAAGATAGATTTCTTAGGATTTAAAGAAATACCATGGTTGCAACATTGTATGAAGACTTCCTCAAGATTTGAGATGTGCTTGCTTCTTTACTTGGAAAAGACCATCAAATCATTGAGGTACACTAATATGCTTTTATCTTTGAGATGAGAAAACTCCAAATCCATAGCCCTTTGAAACATAGCTCCAACATTGATCAAACCAAAAGGAATTTTCTGATAAGAAAAATTTCCCCAAGGTGTAATGAATGTCATTTTATATTGATCCTCCTCAACCACCTTGACTTGATTGTAGCCCGAAAAACCATCAAGCATGGATAATATTTTAGATCCACTAACAACCTGCAGAGTGTGGTCCATGATGAGAATGGGGTAGTTGTCTTTCAAGGAGGCTTGATTGAGGTTGCGAAAATCAACGCACAACCTAATCTCACCACTCTTATTTCTCACATGAACTATATTGGCTAACCATTCAGAGCAATGCATGGGGTAAATTATCTTTGCATCTAGCAGCTTTTAGATTTCCACAAAGATAGTCCCTAAAATAGTAGGTTTATGCCACCGCAACTTCTGCTTGAAAGGCTTCTGTTCTTGCTTTAATGGGATATAATGTTGAACTTCTGCAGTCTGATATGTCTTTAGATCCTAGTAATACCAAGCAAAAACATCCACATATTTCTTAAGAAGCTTTGTAAAAGCTTATCTTTCTGCCTCTGAACTTCACTTACCCAAATTTACTAATTTGGGATCATTGCTTGCTCTCAAATTTAATAATTGTGTGTCGGAGGAAGAACCTTCCTCACTTTCTTCGTTCTTTTTAAGCATCTGACCATGTTTTTCGACATTTCCTCAAGAGATACTAAGCCTTTAGGAATTTTATTTCCCTTTAGCTGAATAATCTCTTGACTTCCTGAAACTTTTGCATCTGTTTCTCCCACAGTGGTTTGTCTTGGAGGTGAGTTGCTTCCCTCATAGTAGATCTCTTCAAAGTTGTCCTTTTGTTAGAGAAATGCAACAATCTAATTGTCATCATTAAAACCTGCCACTATTGGAGTAGATCTCTTCAAAGTTGTCCTTTTGTTAGAGAAATGCAGCAATCTAATTGTCATCATTAAAACCTGCCACTATTGGACGTTATCAGGAACCTTCAGGTGGAAGACCATCTCAACTTTGTAAACCCCTTGTTTGAAAACTGTGGGTGGCTGATCTGGATTTAATAAAGCTGCAGTCACTGCAAGTGAATCAACTCTAGAATTTTTCTCTCTCAGAATATAGGATACTAAGAAAGCCAAAAAATCTAAGATAACAGAGTAGACTCGGTCTCTATAATGCCAAAGTTTGTCATTTTTGACTTGGTAGAGACCTTGTATCTGCTTAACAATCAACTCAACATCCCCCTTTGTGTGTAAGAGCTTGATTCCCATTGTTCTTGCCTGCTCCATACCTAACAATAATGCTTCATATTCCGCCATGTTGTTAGTATTTTAAAACATTAACTTGAAGGAATGTGCATGCACCTTTCCCTCAGGAGAAAGAAGAACAACACATGTACTGGATCCAAATGAACAACATCTGCCATCAAATTCTAGAGACCAAACCTTATTATCTAGTTGATATGACTCTTGGATCATAGGTTGAATTTCTTCTTTATCCAGTTCTAGATAATAGACTCCATGATCAGATTCTTGAAACAAGATCTGAGATCTAGGATCCTCAGATTTCAATACTGTGAACTTGGATTTCTTCTCATGTTCCAACTTTTGATTAACTCCCTTGATTGGTATGTGCGCACAAGACCAATCCATCTTGACTTCTCCACCCAGTTCTTTACAGAAATTCCTACTCAACTGCATGCCATAAAATATTGGGATATCTGCTACAAGGATAGTTAGCTTTAATCTTTTGTCTGGGAATGAAGCAAGTATTGCCTATGCATCTTTGATTTTCCCAACCAAAGGTACTTGTCTTTCCATTGAATAGCATCTTCCAATGGTTTTTGTCAATGTGAGACCCAGAGCATCAACAACTTTGGTAGGCATCACATTATCAGAAGCTCCAGAATCTAGAATGCAATTACTCAATTTATAACCGTTAATAAGTAATGACACATAGAATGGCTTGATCCTTTTTGATGTAGCAGAGGAAGAAGTAGAAGGAAAAGAGCTTGCAGCCACATTATTTGAAGGAGGAGTAATCTTTGGACTAGACTAGATACCCCGTGAAACACTATTTGTTGGAGTATTGGGACCATTACTTTGCACATAGTTAACTAACCTATTCAGTTGATCAGGAAATGCCCTCAAATACTCAACTTCTGACATCTGAACCTTGGTATTTTTAACATGATCAATAATGTTGAAAGCTTGACTTACTTCAGTTGGATGCACGTTGGCCCTTTGCTGTGGATTGAAAGAACCTGCATGCTTATCTCTGGGAGCTAATGAAGAAGGTAGCGTACTGCCCCTTTTTAGCATAGTAACATCTAGCCCAAGATCTTCTCTTTCTCTTCTTTGACCACTTGAGGATGCCTCAACATTTTGGCGTGTTTGGGACCTTGTAAATACTGCAAATGTGCAACCATTAGAGTCTTCAAAAGATTCATAATAGCCCTCATCAGATTCATAGTCCAGGTAACCAATGTTGGAGTCTCCAATGGGATCTACAAAGTCTTCTTCATCAAATGATTCATCAATGTCAAGATCTTCTTCATTAGTTTCCAAGTTGTTCCTTGGAGCAAATTTAATTGCTAACCATTGTGGTGCAACAGTAAGTCTATTTTGATTTTGATTTTGACTGTTAAAGGTCTGAACATGAGCTATTCTTGAAGGAGTCACATTTCCTCCTAGAGATATTTACTTCTTGATTTGCAGCATGTCGTTAGCAAACTTTTGCAGCAGAGGATCAGAAGTACTTGAAGAAGCTCCATCACCTTTGTGGGGTGATTGTTTGATTTTTCTAGCCATGATCAAGTCATTTTCAACCTCTACAACAACATTTTTTGCTTCTAGTAGATTCACAGGTCTTGCCCTCTGTAGCTAATATCCAATTTCAGGCAACAAAGCATTTATAAAAAATGTCTTTTGATTTTCATCACTAAGCACAGTAGAAGTGGGGATTTTATATAAAATCCTTTGGAACCTTGCAATAAAGTCCCGCATGTTCTCATTTGGTTCCTTTTTTAATTGCGTTAGCTGAGTGATTAGCGTGCTAGTGCCTTTTGTAGGTTTGAATCTTTTCAGAAATTGCTCTCGCATGGATGTCTAATTTGTTATAGTCCCACGAGCTAACCGATATAACATTTCTTCGACCAAATCATGTAGAGTCTCAATGAAAATTCTGACCAAGACATCTTCATGTTCCACTGCAAGCACACCACAAGATATGAAGAATGCTGCCAAGTGATCATCTAGATTTTGCTTGCTGTCTCCAAATAATTTCAGAAAATTCTTTTTGGATCCTTTATGCAGATCGTGCATAGGTGGGGTCAAGCTCAGTGGCCCAAAAGTTGATCCCTATGGAACAGGTCCTATATGGTTCTGATTCTTATTCTACATGATGAATGGGGAATGTCTTCTACGAGAGTAGACATGATGGATAATTCTAGCTTCTGGATTATGCTGAAGATGATCCAGATCTAGATGAGTGTGTACTCTTTTTCCTGGTGAGAGACTAGATCTATGGCTTCTAACTTGAGGAGGAGGATTCAAATTGAATTACTCTTGCAATATGTAGAAATGATCAGTCCTTCCTTGTGCCTTAACAGATCGGGTGAATGGAGGTTCAACTAGGTTGAAAGCTAAATGGGAAAACACTATGATCTGCAAGAGATAAGCTTTGATATGCAAATATAGTTGTTCCCCAACGGAGTCACCAAAAACTGTTGGCTAGATTTTCTACATAGCTGAAAACCTAGGCAGTCATGAGATAAATCTCCCTCATTTATTGGTGAGGCTCCCGTGTAAGATTTTTTAAGTTTATATGTCCTAATATCTATTTTTTGGTATTAATTTAACCATGTAGCTTATGAACCATAGCTATACGGTTCTGCAACAAGTAAGCAATTGGAAAAGAAAGGAAAAATCTGCAGAAGAGGAAAACAATAGGAAACAAAAGAAAGTAGAGGGGATGTGCAACCCAAGCAATAGTTTACAGAGTTTATTGCTTGCACATAGATTAAAACAAATAGATCACTAAGCACATAATTCAAAGAAAATGAAACTTTCAGATCTAGATCTATAATAACACAAAGTTTATGAACAGATCTAGAAATAAAGTAAGAAATAAAATGCATCATTGACACAAAGTTCATCGAAAATCTCTTATATATTCCTCTTATTGTAGAAATCAGGGGTTTCAGCTCAAAGTCTGGAACCCAAGAATGCTGATTACAAATTCCAATCCTTTAACCCGTAGGTTCTTCCTTTATTTATAGTGTATAAAGGGCAATTACAACTAGGAAGCTTTAAATGAATTCCAACATGCGGAAGCTATGAAAAGGGAAAAAAATGGAAATATTCCTCCTGGAATTCCTCTTTGCATGACATGCATGATTTATAACTGAAAAATAGAACCTTATATTTTGCATGTTTGCCACCTATTTCCAACTAATTGACTTCTTCAAATAACAACTTTTAAACCAATCACTTAAGTTTTATAGTTTAATTGATTGCTCAATTACTTTGTCGGAGAAAATAAAAGAAAGAGGAAAAGAAATAAGAAGAAAGCTGTAACCCTCCCAGTCTTGTTCTCCTTCCATACTCTGCATGCTGATCCAACCTGTATTGTACTTCTGCTTCATCTATTTTAGCAATGAATGATCTGAATGATATCTCTGCCACGGATCTGAGATACTCCCATATGATGTTGAATTATTTCCTTTGATTCTCACCAAACTGGATCTAGAAGCAGTTGACATGTCTTCCCCTTTTATCCTTGAAGATTTTGCAGTTCTTCTTCAGTACATGCATTAGTGCAATGTTTGCCGGAAATAATTCAAACAAAACTCATCATCTTTTATTTAAAATTGCATATGAACAATTTTAAATTCTGGAAAGAACTTTGGGTGAATGCAAACACAAGTAAATTCAATGAAGGCTTCAACTGGAAGATTGAGAGCACATGCACAAGCTTCTGAAAGGAATTCTCCATGCAATGACTTCCACATGGGATGCATTAGAAACAAGAGGATGAATTTTTGCTAGAAGCCTTTGCAATTATGAGAGTTGGATCTATCAATCAAATTGGTGATAATTTCGGGGCCTATGTCTGTATCATTGACTTCAACAAATTTGGGAGCTATGGATGATTCTATTGATCCTTTTCTTTCATCATGATTTATCATGGCTAGAACAATCTTTGTCTAAGCTCTTTTTCTTTTAATTATGCCGGAATCCCTTGCAATTGGATCAATTTGTGCAGATCTGACAATTTCTTCTGATTTGGAAGATATATTCAATGTATCTGACATTGATTTGAGAACCTATGATGAATACCTGTAATTAATTCAGACAAAGATGAAGTCTAGAGCATGAATACTTGATTTCTGTCACCAAAAATATGCATATGAAGCCTTTCGCCCTAAAATTTGAGGTTTTGCTTGCATGCAAATCAAAAAAAATTTATTTAATTCACTGGAGTACTTATACCAACATCCAGATAATTATCATAACAAGAATCAAGCCATTCCAACCCTAGGCACCAAACCTTGAAGCTCCCTGGCAATGAAAAACACTCTTTAATGCAAAAACCTCCTTCCTTTGGCGCCAAAACCTGTCCGGGCTGCAATCCTTTGCAAAAATAATTAATTGCTTCTTCATTATGGCAACCCATGCTTATATAACCTTCAACATTCTATTTTGAATAATTGTCCACCATATTTCTAGCAATTAATTAATAAACAAACATGTTTATTCACCCAAATTGAGCGCCTATTAATTTTGCATGCTATTGGCTACCATTAAATAAATTGAATTTATTTATTTTTAGCATGCTACCTTCAGTTCTTTTTGGCTTATCCTCATGCATTGACTTTTCCTCCATCATGGGTGCCAAAATTAGGCAAAGCAACTATTAATAAATATCACTAAAAGCATTGTTTAATGCCCAACTGGGTCACACTTTTTGGCATGGGTGAATTCTAAAATTAAGAAGCCAACTTCTGGTGGGAATTTTCACCCTGCACTATAGCTCTAAACTCCCTTCTTCCACTTAGTTATTTGACTTTTATAATGTGAATTTTTACCCTGCAAGGTAGGTAATTAATTCCTACATGCCTGCCACCTCCAATTTTCCCATTGCAGCTTAAGTGACTTTCTAAAAAGTGTGACTTGTATTAAAAATATCTTCTTTTGGAAAAGTGAGACTTGTATGGATGAATAAAACCCTCCGATGGGAAAAGTTAGCCTGCTAGTCAGGCAGAAAATTCCCATCGGTACTTTAAGTGATTTTTCTTTATTTCATAATGGGAATTTTCACCCTGCAGGGCAAGTAAGAAATTCCCACCTGCATGTCGTCTTTAATTTTCCCTTCGTAGCTTAAGTGACTTTGAATTCATGGGAAAAAGTACCCTGTAAGGAAGGTAATAAAAGCTACTAAAAATCCCATTGCAGCTTATACTCACTGATTCTAGAAAATGCGACTTGCCTAGGAGAGGCTTTTTGTGCATGACTTCAACATTTTTGGTTAGCAGTTTACATTTTGAGCCCGATTCCTTTTGGTGCTGTGTCGGTAGATGATCTCTAGATGCTTTAGGTAATTAAACAGACTATATTGGCGAAATAATTGACCTAGGGGAATTTCATAGAGAAACTGAGGAGAAAACCGAAGAAAAAAAACAAAAGAAATAAATAAAATCGAAAAACGTTGCCAGAAGTTGCAGATAATGCCTTGAATTCATTCTTGGTGAAAACCCTAATGAGATGAGTGAATACTGGTATGCAAAATTTCAACAGGATTCAACCGGAGCACAATTTACTTCAAATGGGGCATTATTTATTCAATAAATAATTAAATAAAAATTTTCCGGAGACAAAACTTGGCGAAAGGATAAAATGAGTTTGGGCATCTGGGTATTTGTCAAAATTGGCTCATATGATACACTGGGAATATCCTAACATAATACAGACATCTTCTGGCAATAAAAACACAAAAAGACCCGCTATTTTAAAAGAACGTTTTTTAAAAAAATGGGTTGTCCCAGATTTCAAGGTGAAATCTGGGGACACCACCTTCAAAAAACTATTTTAAGTATAATAATCCACAATTATTATTTAATGTGCACAAGATAAGTGAATAGGTGAAATAATGTGTGAGGTATAATTATGATTTTCTCACGACATTTAAAGTATTATTATTTATAATCTATTTTGGCTCAAAATAATAAATATAGATTCATTGGTAAGCCTCTCACACACTAGAACCCTAACTCCTTCCCAAATTCTACAATGCACTGATAGGTTAACAAGAAACAAAAAATAAATTTTAAAAGGTACAAAATGTTCTTAATTTTATCAAAAAATTATAGTTAATATTCAAACGAAATGTTACAAATGTTTGATTATTTTTATGGAACACATATACTCTTAACTCAATAAATATATTGTGCTTTACATGCATTGCATTTGAACTTGCCACATGTGAATTATTATTTGATCCATAGGGTGAATCCAAGTTTTACATTGAGTAAGATCACTTGGACTTAATTGTAGAGTTCCTTGGTGAGTTGGATTTGGAATGAATGTTGAGATGTTGCTTTAAAAGACTATTTTGAATTTCATATATTCCTACGGATCATTTCAAATTATATATGCAATGGGAAATTTAAAATTCTAAAGTATTTTACAAAAATTATATCTATGCACGTATTATAAAGCAAAGATATTGGACACTATATGATGTAATGGGTAACTATTAACAAGAGATCTACAATCATTATATCTATTGCCATATCTTCGTGTGAAAACATCTTTGTTAAAGACCTAGAGTTTAAACATTTTACTTTAGGAGAAGACAAGCCATGTGCAGTGTCTCTATAAGAAAAACAAAAAAGTAGTATAAACATAAATGCAACCCTTGTTGGGTTTACCTACAAAATACATAACCCAATAGGAAAGTTGAATTAAAAAACCTTCATTGAATAGAAAAGGTACGAGATTTTTGTTATCATGATGATTTACTTCGATGTTCTTCTAATAAATTTCCTTGCTTATATGGATGTGTCTTCTAGGTTTTTGAAGCATGTAACATATACCTTACAAAAAATGTTTATTGAGCTTGAATTATCAAAGCTTGTGTGCCAATGTCAATACCCGCACAATTCCCTATTATATGTTAGACATTTCCTATTGTGGACATCAAAGTTGTGCCTAACGTATATCATATTTTCTCTTTCACTATGTTTTGTTTGTGTCACTATAAGAATGATGGGTAATATTTCAAAAAATATTCATGTTTCCTTTTTTGTACTATGCTCTATATATTTAAATATTATTACATGTCTCGTTTAAGAATTTGTTTGAATGCTTAGTAAACTTATTCTTTCGTAATACACACTTAAAATAAAATACATAAATGCATTAAAAAAAGGAATAATTTAAAAAAGTAAAATACTTATCATGATTAAAATAAATATAAATATCTGAAATAAAATATAAATGAAAAAATAAAAAATATTGAAATGTTCATCAATTAGAGCTATAGCTTACCTGTACACCCAAGTGATTATTTATATTCTAATAAACAAAAACATTTTAAAGTATCACTATATATATATATATATATGACAGTTAGTTATGTAGTTTTTATTGAGTTGATAAAGTGAAGACAAACGTGAGACTTCCTTATAGAAAGAACTTCACTTTTTAAATGGGTGGTTACCCCCAATTGTTATTAACAAATTACAATCTATATATACAAATGTTTCATATTCATTAACACACACTAAAATATAATTTATAAAAAATCTTTAAAATATGAGAATTGTGATAGTTGCGATGTTATTTTTCTATTATTTTACCATGGACATGATGAACACAACAAATCCTTATACTTACATAGAGTTCTCGGTTCAAGGAGGTAAAAACCAAATAAAAATGGGTGATGATTTCTTCCTTTATTTTTCCTTTCCCGTCTCTCTTCACACCTTACAAATAATGTTGCTAGTTATTATAATAAATTTTACCCTCATTTCACACAAGTAAATCATTTCATTCTTTCATCCTCCTCAATTTAATATTATGGGATTCTTCCCAATGAAAATACAAGCTTACAATTTCTTTCAACAAATTGATCTCGTGAAAAGATAGTCAACCATAAAAATTTATATTAATCATGCTTATGTCAATCCCATCTATTGATTTCTATATTATATTATTTTTCTTTTAGTATCGCATACATTAATACAATTTAATTGAAACATATAATATCATTGTAGACAATATAATTTTTAAATTGTCCATTATTCTCTTATGAATGTAGAATTTCATCCACACCATTAAAGAGGAGAGGAGACTCCTACACCATCTCTACCACATACTACTAATTCTGATTCAATTATCATAATCACAACAAATATATATTTTGTCACTGACTTACTTGTAGGTATCACTCTCTTTTAGCAGTAATGGGGAATCGTTTATGCTCGGCCGCTTGTCCCTCCAAAACAGTCAAAATCATTAGATATGATAACAGTATTGAAAGAATTAAAGCTAACAAGGTTGCAGAAGTAACGTTGGATTATCCCAATCAATTCATTTGTAAACTGAGCAGTCTGCAAGCAGGGCATCGCATTGTAGCACTCACTGCGGAAGAAGAATTGGAGTGGGGAAATTTTATGCTCTTCTTCCCATGCACAAATTGTGATATGTGTTGTCTGATTCAGATATGGATGTTTATCATCACAAGAACAAATCAGAGCGTACAAAGAAGCAGATAATGCCCTCCAACTTCAAAATCCTTCCAATACACAACAATGGAGATGGCGATGACGTGGAGAAATAAACGCTCCAAAATTGGAGGTGAGTGAGTAAGAAATAGAGGGGATGAAAATGTGCAGACGAAGAAATTGGAAACCAAATTTACGCACAATTGAATAGTCTCTCATCTTAAAATTCTGATAAAAATGCCTACATTTTGACTGCTGTACATTTGTACAAATGTTAATATTACAATACTATTAGTTAAATTGTAACAAAAGAGTAAAGCTAATTGTGGACACTTGTGTCTCTCAAAATTTTCCCATTGAAATTTCCAGGCCATCCATCTTCCTTACCTCGAGCATGACACAAGCTCTGAGGCGAGTTTGGTGCAAGCTTTGCAAGGTCTCAGAACAAGCTAAGAGGCGATCAGTCATGTGCACGCTCAGAGTTGAGCTTGGTACAATCTCAGAGGCAAGCCTTTCGAGAAGGAGGTTAAAAATTGTGTTGACTGTACATGCTCCTTCCTAAATGTGTGCTTTGTGCGATACAAAAGATTGGTTTCTCGTATCGGGTTTTTATTTTCATTGGGAATGTTGGTGAGAGAAAAACTCATGGCGAGTTCAACTCAAGCTTGGGGAGTGTGATGCGATCTCGGAGGCAGTGCTCCATCTCCATAACTCACTGATAATTTTTTTTAAATTTTTTATATTATTTTTAAAAAGATCTGGAAGTGTACTTTACAATGCAAAAAATAATTCGAAAGTGGCAGTGTAAATGTATTCGACTACCAAATACAATCCAAAATTGTATTAGATACAAAAGAGAAAGTTCTAAGTATGTTGTATCGTTAAGGCAAAATATACAACATGCCTGTTCCATGCCTACTCCAAGTTAACAAATTCATTATTATCTTTAAAATCAAATCCTCTTGTAATTCTACTATGAATTTATTGGTTGATTCATTTTGGGTCATTATGAAAGGCTCTGATGCGCTCAAGAAGACTGGCAGTTTGAGCCACCAGGCCATCACAAAATTAATCGATAAAGAAAATATTAAAAAGGATAAAAATAAAATATTAATGGAGACGATGACAAAAAGGATATCAGTTACAAAGAAATTTAACTATTAAATGCCTATCGACCAAAAATGTGGTTGCTTTGATTGGTTGGGGGAAATTTAGGAAAAAATCATGTAGAGGTATTATTAACTAATAATCACACGAATGTGTGTCATGGGAATGCTCACATGTGTGTAAAAGAGAATTTTTTCGTGTCCATTTGAGGTCGAAGCATTATTTTTTACACAATGCAAAAGCATAGTGTAAACATCTAAAATGTCGACATAATTAATTACGATTAATTTGTCCCTCAACAAACCTAACATCATCACTATCTAAATCCCTATAATAATAATTATTAATCCATTTTATCACATATACCCCTTTATTCTAATTATTTTCATCATCTTTGCCATCATTTTATCATTAATCCGTTTTATTCAATTATTATATCCTATTATCCTATCTTAATCCTTATTAACATTTTAAAGGAATTTAATATTCCTACACCCACCTACCCACCTACTCTACACCTACCCTACACCTAGTATCTCCATGTAATCTCTCCCTAACATCTTTTATTAACCTAATCTAATCCTAAACTAATCACACCCTCCACCTCTAAATCTGGGGGCTTTTATTTCTATAAGCCTCTCTAAACTTCTCCTTCCATTGAATTTTTAATTTAATGGAAGCTTATTCCCTCCATGAAGTTTGAATTCAAATTCTAAAATTCTCCATTCTAGAATCCTCCAATCCTCTCATCAATTAACAACCATTGATCCATCAATCCATCCATCATTCACTAATCAATCCAAGGCAATAAAGGGGAGATGCTACCCATGTGTCTCCACCAAAATCTGAAGCAATCAACAATCAATCAAGAGTAAATCCAACACAACAAAGGAGGAACATTACATTTTCTTGGTAAGTGCAGGTATTGACCCTCTCCCTCTTTCAATTTATTGCTCAATTTGAGGTATTGTTGGAAGGATTAGTGTAGGAAGACAATTTCTTTATTTTTCTCATATTCACAACTAGTATTTTTCTAACATATACATTTTGGCACCCACCGTGAGGCTTACCCCCGACTTATTTATCATTTTTAGTAGTATTTCATCCTTAAAACAAGCTATCAAAATCTGAAGAATTTTTGTTTTCGTTTATACCTCCAAAATTTGATTTTTCATGTTCATATGTCGTTTTTCGCACGTTTTGGCGCTTTTGCTCTGTGTATTTGCGCCTTTGTAGCATATAGTGGCACTTTTGCATATTTTGGCACTTTTCTACACATTTTGGTGCTTTTTCAGGTTTTGGCATCTATGTCACATAGTTTGGCGCCTATGCTACATAGTTTGGTGCATATGCTCTTTATTGTAGCGCCTTTGTTTTGAATTTTTTTCCCTTCCTTCCGAGAGCCATAATTTTTGATCCCAAAATCAAAATGACTCCAGTTTTTTTCTCGTAAAGGTATTGAAAAGATTTATGCAATGAAAGTGTTAACTTAGCATTTTGTAAGATAATTTATTCATGGTTTTCATTTTCATAAATCTTGTCATTTTAACTACACATTGAGTTATATTTTTCTTGCACCAAACTACTTAACACTTTGTGTGTATCTTCCTATGCTTACCAAAGACACAAATCAATCTAAAACTACTAACCCTTTGTTTTGTAGCATGATCGGTTCAAGACATTTGGGTTTATAAATCAAATTACCAATCCTTGTGCTACAAGGCCTCCTCTTGAAGACCCAATCTCATAATATTTATCGTTAATTTTTAATTGTTTTTCATTTATGATCCTTCTTACGCATTTTCCTTTGTTGCTTGTTCATCCCAAAGGAAAAACCATGTATGCTCTCCTCTCGCATCTTAGGACGATCTTGAGGATCAAAAGTGGCTAGCCTTCCCCTTTTGCTTTTGTAGGGGTAACGTGACGTGGAAGTGACATCCACACATTTGCCATAGTCCTAGGGATCTCATGACCATGGGCTTCATCTCCACGCATGTAGACACACCCCGTGTTTTGGCGGGGTATACAAATTCTAGGAGAGCTGTCATTATTGGTTAAGCACTTGCTTGATTTAAAATCAACATGAAGTGAGGGAATTCCACGTCCCAATACACAGGCCTTAAACAACATCCTTACAACACGAACTTGGGCTCCACGTACTACGAGGTATATTGAGGACTTTGTACGTACCCAAAATTACACGATGTTATATTGTTGGAATGGTAAAATTTCTACTGATAATAAAAAATTCTTCCAAGGTAAAAATGAGGTCCAGATCCTTCCCCTTATTCTTTGCATCCCTCCTTTGGCTCAAATCGACCCTTCTGTTTTGTTTGCAAAATTTAATTTTTCTTGTAAGACCACTTTTTAGTTGTTTCTTTGTCTTGAGCAGTAGTTGCGTAACCGCCTCGATGGTTGTGTAACTGCCCCTCTACATTCACTGGCGGTCCTGTCACTTAAAATTAGAGACTTAAAATGCACATTTTTTGACACACGTTTGGATTTTGAGAGTGATTTTCTCACTCGTTTCTCAACCGTTTTTCCTATTTTTTGACTCATTGGAATCGTGTTGATATTCTCTTCCTTTTTGGCTATGTTTAGAATGTTGAATACCTATCCTTTTACTGATTTATCACTTCTTTATCGACACATGTAATTGAATTCTTTTTTACCAGATTTAATAAAAAGTCAAACTTTTACTTGTATGAGGAGAGGTTTGATTTTTCATATTCTTGAGGTTAGGTTATGTTGCTGATATTTTAAGAGGAACAATATAAAAAACCAACTATTTTCTCTATTCTCTCCTACCATTTAATTTCAATCGTTTCTTACACCAAGCCAATATTTTGTTTTCTTTGCTACCAGCCAACATTTGTGCATTCCTGGATCAATTGGAATTCATCTTTGGAAGAAGATACAAACTTGGGAAGAAAAAAAACACATCTCATCTTTGGAAAGTGGGCTATATCTTGATTGTAATCCCACTTGACTAGTTAGGGTGTGTGTTGCATGTTTAATGCTTACTTATGAGCACCCTTAACCATCATATCACCTTGAAATATTAAACAATCAAACATTATCATAATCACCCATCCTTAATCAAATAATCCCAATCCAAATCCCATCACCATCTTTAATCAACCAACCTAATCCAAATCTAATCCCCCACACATCCTATCAAACCATGTCATTTTATCCTCAATCCTCATCCTCTCCAAACCAACATCCAAACCCTGTCTCTTTTCTAAATCCATCAACCAAGTTATCCCATCATCCCCTGCCCATCAAATTCAACCATCTCACTTTGATCATGAAATCCCACACACTATCCAACACCTTAATAAACAAATCTCAAATCTCACATCCTACCTTAACCAATCCCCTCCTTTCCATCTAAATCAACCATCCCATGTTGATCCTAACATCCTAAAAACCATCCAACAACTTAATCAAAAAATATTCAATCTTAAATCATGTATCAACTAATCACCTTCTAAACAATCATCTCCCAACCAACCCCATCCACAATTTCTGATTCCTAAGATCCCTACCCCTCACCCCATTGACATCCTCTTTGAGGAACCCAAATCATCTCAATCCACACCCCAACCTAATTAACATGAACCACTATCCCCCCAAGCAAATTACATCAACTTTGACTACCTCATTAGCTTAGACCTAGACCAAGAGAATCTCATTTATGTCCTTGCTAATCTAGGCACCCATCTTAAGCCTACACAGCCATCCCAAACCCCAACCTCCAATTCCTCTATCAATAATCATGACCTACACCTTCCTCCCATTAAAAATCATGTGGATAATACACCTCCATCCAAAATTTCAACTCCTAAATCTAGTCATCATAAAACCTATAATCGAGTCCCATTTACATATCTACAACAATCCCAAAAACTGAACCCAAAATTATTATCCCACATATCTCATCTTAGTCCTCCATCCTTGTCATCTTCATCATCCCAATCTGATCCTATGGAATCTCTCCTAAATAGTCCCACAACCCCTAATCCACCATCAAATTCAACCTCTAAGCCTTTTTCATCCGCTCCCTCACCTAAGCCCAATCCTGTCAAAACTATCTCATCCACCACGACTCCTAAGTCACTCTTATCCCCTTCTACCCCCAATCTTAAACCATCTAATGTGGTTCCTACACCACCCTCATCCTCTTCATCCATACCTAATCTTATCTTACCCCCTTTATCACTTAAACCTAACATTATCCTATCCTCTAATCCTATTTCATCTCCACCACCCCCAATCCTAAAACATCTAACATGACTCCTAAAGCATAAATTCCTAAACCTAACAAATCCAATCCCAATCCTCCCCCTACCCCATCTCTTACCCAATCTAATTAGGCTCATATGCCACCTTCATCTACTTCAGCCCCTAAATCGACCAAATCTAACATGATTCCTATACCACACATGTATCCCAAATATCCTTCATCCCCAACATCACCCAAATCTAATGTGACCCCCATATCACACTCATTCCCTTAATCTAAATCTACATCTTCCCCTACATCTACATCTACTAATCCCAAACAATCTAATCCTAAGCCAAAATCATCTACCTCAAAACCACATACTTCAACCAATCCATAATCAACTAAATCTACTTCAGCCTCCAAGCCCAAACCATCCACTTTGTCCCCCAAGCATAATCCATCCCATTCTAATCCAACTCACAAATCCAAATCAACAAAAACATCTCATAATCCACCCAATCCTGCACATTTACTTCCTACTCCCCCAAAACCGTTTAACCTAAACCACTTCACTCCTTTAGGAGAATATTTGACCACCATCTTCTGTCATCTAAAAACCTTCAACATGGTCATCCATCCCCCAATCAAATCACATGATCAAAACCTTCAAAAACCATATTGGTATCGGGAACACTATTATTGTGAATTCCATTCACCTATGGCTATTTGACCAATTGTTACATGCAATTTAGGTTTTATGTCCAAAACCTCATTAACCAAGGGCTTCTTTTCCTTGTACCTCTTTATCCACCACCTTTCCATCTCAATCCTCCCCCTAACCATCGTCCACCATCCAAACCCCACTCAACATCCAAACATCGTCAGCCATCCAAATATCATCGTACATCCAAACATCCCTCGTCGACCAAAAAAAATAAAAAAATCTCACCTCTCATCCTTTGCTAAGTCCATCCTCTTAGCAGATGCCAAAAATACAACCTCTAATCTCATGATGACCACATGGCATCATCTTCCCCATCCCCTTCATATCCTATAGCCAAAAATATGTTTTATAAAACATTAAGGCAAAAGATTAGACATCCATGAACAAGGCATTCCCGAAGCCATCTCCCTCATCAAAATCCAAGTCATTTAGGATTAGGGTATAAACCTAACACTAACATTTCCCTCCCAGTACTTCACAACCCATTTCTACCGCTCCTCTTTTTTATTCTACCATCTTAACCACTCAACCCAATCATAAATAATTTAATCCCCTACAAATACCAAACACTAAAAATGTATTGAGTACATAATTCGTTGCCTATGCACATATGTTATTTCCTTCCCACCCATACTCCTTCCATCCAACATCTACATCCATTCTTATCATCACATCCATTCATATCCTCTTCCAATCCATTCATTTAAACACTCGACCAACTTGATCACACATGTTGTAAGCCAATAGTACCTACTATAACCATGTGACCTTGGTCTATCATTACCTCCAACATTCAAGAATAATTGTCCTGATAGAGATCCACACACTTCAACACACTTAATCAACTTGTGGTGAAGACCATTGGGCGTGTCCTTTGGCAGTCTAGCCAATGTCATCTCCATATTCATTTCCATCCCCCTATTAAACCGCTAGTGATTCTTAACCCCTTGAGAGTTCTCAAGAGAAGTAAGGAATCTCTTTATGCAAATTACCCATAATTTATTGCACATCAAAGCAATTTTAAAACATAACAAGATAACATACACCTCAAGACTCTCTCTAGAAGGGTGAATCTAGCATCTCTACCGATGCTATGGATGCCATGGAAAAAGAGGTGGAGAAATGTTGTGAAAAGGATATTCAGATGCATCTCCGATTAAACGAAGGGGTATGGATGCCTAGGTGACAGTGAAGCAATGCACTACTTAGCCATCCGGTGACCCTCCATCCAAATAAATGACTTAATCACTTACAAGACAATGGTTATTTTCCCTGGATATACAAACTAGGGAACTCTAAGGAAAAATGACAGGACTCACAAGGAATTCCAATTTTCAGGGCTATATAATGACCTCCTTCTAGAACAATAGGTCAGAAGCATTACTATGCTTAGTGACATGGGCTCAGCAAACATGGATTGGGGCACTAGTGCGTGATAGGAACTAGATGATTCTCCCAAGATAGATGCTAATGACCTTCCTACAACAATGATCACTACTTTGGTGTTACTTTACCTCTCTTCAGAATGAGTAAATCAAGGATTATCGATTTGGGGTACTTCAAAGAAATAAAGGCTTTCTTCAGGGCAGTCTAGTAATGACCGAGATGTTATTTTGATGTTTAACTACTGATTTTTAGTAGTGCTAGAACTTATCATAGCTCTTTCTTAGTAGCTCCTTTTATTGCGTATTGTTTGAGGGGAGGGGTAATATATGTATTCTGATAGCCTATTTTACTGACTTTCTCTTTTTTATTTGGTTGTTGATCCTTTTTTGTAATCAGGGTATAATCCCTTCAAAACTATTTTACATTAATAAAAAATGAGTGGGGACATCATACGACAGAATTTCTTTAACAAGGATACTTGATTTTACATAATTAAGTTATAAGTGGAGGAATTCAAGAGAGTAGAGCAAGTCTACGAAAAGTGGGTGAAGATTTGACTATGAATTTCTATAATTTCAAAAGTTCCACAATAGTGAGGAGAATAACTTAGCATGCGGTATCCAATTTAAGGTAACTCTTATAAGGTTTGAACTCTAAGATAATTACTTGAATTACCTATTTCATTAATTTTCCAACAGTATATTTTTGTGGGAAATCAGCCCAGGTGAATTATACCTGATCTTAGGGAAGCTTTCATGTTTTGTTTTTAGGGTATTTATAAGTTCTTCCACTTCTTTGGAAGGGTATCATTAGCATGCCAAGTAGTCTCCTGTTCAAGGATTTGTACCAAGAGACTAGGAGTAGTAATAATTCCTACCATAGACTTTCCTTAAGAAAAAGGTAGAGCGAATGTTTGGTTGTAGTATGAATAGACAGGTGATGAGTGATGGATGTCATGGCAAACTCTAAGACAAAAAATATCATGATATTGATGTCCCAATTCCCATGGTTTTTTACCTGTATGATGCCCCTTCTAAGCATGGCTGATTCTAAGAATTATATTTATTATTTTAGTTTTTCCATCAGACTTAGAGATGAAATAAGTAGTACTAAGAGGCTCAAACTAGTACCCAATTCATCAGAGACTAGAATGACCGAACAGACACAGAATGAAGTAAATCTAGGATCTCTATCGGCCTTGAATGCTAAATATTTAGGAAGACCATGGGAGGGTAAAATATTTATTTAGAAAGAGAAAAGGGCTATATCGGATAGCATTAGGCTTTGATATATGAGTTAGTAGTAAGAATGAGTGAAGGGTTCATGGAGATAGTGGATCAACCAAAACAAGGAATGAACATCAAGTCCATTCTTGAGTCTTAGAGTAAACCTGTAATGAAAGTCCATTCTAACCGACTCCCATTTCCAATCAGGAACAAGGAAAAGACAGGTTATAAATGACAGAGTAGGAGGGTGAAGTTATGAAATAGAGAGATGTGCCAAATGAAGGAAGCAACATAGATAATAAAGAGGGATGCATGAAAGTGAAATAAATGATAAAGTTGAGCAAAGCAAGAAATGTGGAAAGATAAATAAGAAGGAGAAGACAAGGGTAGGAGTAGGGGGTAAAATTGACAAAAAATTGAAAGAGGACGAAAGAAGAAGTAGAAACTGAGAAAAAAAGGAAACTAGGGGGGGGCGAGGAAAGTGTGAAAAAGAGTAGAGAAAAGAAGAGAAATAGGTACAAAATGAATAAAAAGGTAGGGGTGGTAGAGAAAAAGGAGGGTTGGTAAGAAGAAACGTGAAAATTATGGGAGAGGAAAGGAGGATAGTAGCAAATATAGGGAGAAGATTGAAGGAACCGGGTCTTCACGAGGAATACTAAGGCAAAGAATATGGAACAAACCATATGGAGAAGCATGTTGGAGGGTGGAATGATAAAAAAGAAGGGACAACGATGAAGAACCAAGTTATCGATGGGGGGAAGTAAGGAGGAAATGTGACGTAAAAAGGGGAAGAAGACGATATAGAGGAAGTGAAATAAGATGAGGGGTCTGGGAGAGAGAAGAGGATAATAGATAAAATGATGTAGAAGGAAGGGAATACAAAATGGGGATAATAAGTTCAAAGTGAAAAATATGAGGAATGTAAAGTTTGAAGAAAGAGGGGAGGCATGGACATAAATTGGAAAAGATGCAGAGATGCATGAAATAATGATACTAGGATTACGAGAAAATAGACAAAGGATTTATGATGAAGACAATAAATATATTATAAGAGGGTGAAGGGAAAATGGAGAGGTGGGGAAGAAGTGACAAGAAAGGGTGGCAGTGGGGGAAAATAATAGGAGAGAAAAGAGAAATGGGGGATTAGAAGTGGCAATTGCCAATGAGGGGATGTTAGGGAAAGTCCACTAACAATAAGTGGCAGGGAAGGATGAGAGAAAAAAATGGAAGAAAGAGAAAAAGATAATAAGGATTGGAAAGAGTAATGTCAATGAAGGGACGTTAGGGAAAGCCCCACTAACAATGAGTGGTGGGCCTAGAGGAAGGAATGAAGGGAAATAGTAGAAGGTCCAAGGGAGTGAATGAGGTTGTGCGGAATAAAGATTGATGATTTTTAGGGAAAGTCCACTAAAAATTACTTAGCGTGGGAATAAAAGATGATGATGAAAGAATGTTAGAGGAAATGTTAACAACAATGGCAAATAAGTGTGTGGGGTAGAGATGTCGGAGAATTGAGAAAATGAAGTGGAAAGAGTAAAGAAAACGTGAGGGATGAGTTGGGACTAGGTGAAAGAGAGGAGAGGATGTGGAAGATGAAGGCACGAACAAGGTGAGGATGAAGAAACAAGACATGAAAAGAATGGGAAGAAACAATATGAATGATGATGGATCAAGAATGGGAAAATGGGGGAAAAGAACGTCATTATAAGTGGAAGATATTAGATGTATGTTGTGAGATGATAGGTGGAGAAAGGATAATGGTAGGAAAAAAATGTGGTTGGTAGGAGAGACCAGGTGGAAAGAAGCGATAAAAAAAGTGAACGAAGAATGAGGGTGAGGGAAAAGTTTGAAATGACGAGTTTAGCAGAGGGAGGACCCTAACGTAAGATTTTCATACGATGGAAGTGGTTTAAGTAAGATTTCCAAGCAAGCGACATTAGAGATGAAAAATGGGAAAGCGAGAAGTGTTTACGAGAATGGAAGAGGAGGTGAGAGGATGTTGATAATGGGGAATGCTGAGAAAAAGTGAAGGGTGAAGGATGTGTAGTGATGGGGAAAGATAAGAAGACAAATCATCATTAAGAGGGACTCTTAAGTGAGATTGGCCATGCCATGTGAGTGGTTAAGTAAGATTTCCAAGCAGAGGATGGTGATAGCGGTGGTAAGAAGATGTGATGATGGGGAATAAAGAGAAAATATGGATGGTGGAGAATGTAGAGTGATGGGTGAGTGCAAGATGACATGTCATCGCTTAAGAGAGACTCTTAAATAAGATCGTCATGCCGCCGGAGTGGTTTCGTAAGATCGCCAAACTGACATGGATGATATGTAAGGAGAAAGAAAAAATTGTATTGGGTCTAGGGGTGGAATGGTTGGTTAAAGAAGATGATCACGACGAGAGGCAGGAGAAATAATATGCGGGAAATATGATAGGGTGGGGGAAGGCCATAGGGCAGATCAACCTTAACAGGAATTCTTAAGTAGAGATTGCCATGCGACCGAAATGGTTAAGTAAGATCGCCAAGCTAAAGAAGATGAAGAATGATGCTAGAGTTGGTAGGAATACGGTATGACACAAAATGGACTGAAGGGGAACCCTCGAATTGAATTTTCAATACTATGAGAGCATGTATCCAGTAGGATGACTAGGCAGAAGACGGATTTGGGGAAGGATGAGAAAAAAGTGAGTGATGTATGCCCGGGTGGAAGAGGAGACGAGAGGGAGGTGATAACAAGGAAGAAAGGAAACAAAGGAGTGTGT
The DNA here is from genome assembly GCA_019776745.2 of Taxus chinensis. Taxonomy (NCBI): domain Eukaryota; kingdom Viridiplantae; phylum Streptophyta; class Pinopsida; order Cupressales; family Taxaceae; genus Taxus; species Taxus chinensis. The sequence goes on from CM034150.1 coordinate 781,862,792, forward strand.
AACATGAATGGATGAAGGAATATATGTAGTAGAGGGTGAAGAGTGTGGAGGGGAATCCTTAATTGGGATGCCCGTGTGGGGTAAGTGCAGTAAGTTGGTGGACAAAAAAGGGGTCATAAGTGGACGTCATATTGCAAAAAACAGTGAAATCTCAACTTGTAGGGATTATTAGCAATACGCGTACTCAAAATTAGAAAAAATTATTTAAATATGAATTCGTAGAATCCGGAATCTAGTTTCTAAACTACTACTTTTTTAAAAACGGGACAAGTTTAGCTATATTAAACACTTAAAATTATATGACTTGGTTTTTTTTTTGAAAAAACCTATAAGATTGTAGTCCATTTGCCTACGATTTGGATGACCAAATCTTGTTATTTTTTTTTTCATTTGGTGAAAAGTTAGATGTAGTTGTCTATCTTGGGATGGATTTTATTTTGTATTTTTTCGAGCAATATTTTTTTTAATGATTTTTTCCGTGAAAGTGAGTCTGAAAAGATTTAGAAAATGAAGCGTTTTCCGTTTACCCACCATAACTATATCAAAAAATATCGAAAATCAAAAATAAATATTTTTTAACGTGTATAGAATTTCTCCACGCTTGGGATGGTATAAGTTTTATCACATTTTGATAAGTGAAACAAAAGTTGCAGTCTTAAACGTAGACATGAACATTTGCGAGGAAAAAATGTCTTAAAGACCTATTGTTAGTAAAAAATTATAAAATGATATTTATCTTATTCTATTCACTTTAAAATCAATATTTCTATGAAGCTAACAGTCTCCCCTACACGATGGCACCATTTTTGTGAAATGTTTTCATTTTTTCAGCATGGTTCAAGTCTGTGGAAGAGAAAATTTAAAGTTTTTTGACCTTTTACACTTCATAATGACCTTCCATAGCTTTGGTTGGGGAAAAACAAAGATTTCTCGAGCCTTAGGGTTGGATTTGATGATACAGATAGAACCGTTTATAAACCGATCATGGGTTTTATAACAAGAACCGCAATCACTTTTATAAACCACGAGCGTGGTTTGTAAAGTGCGATCGCAGTTCTTAAATCATATTTACACACATCCCAATGTTCTAATTACCATGTGATTTTTACTATTTGACTTTACTGAATGAATTACTGTGAAATTTTGTCATTTTCTGCACATTTTTCTTATCACCAGAAGCAAAACATCATGGGAGACAAGAAATGAAGTCAAAAAAAGAAGTCATTAAGTAAAAAACACCAAACGAATTAGAGGCAAACAAATTTCAAAATGCTGAGCAAATGCGGAATCTTCGTGAATCAAGAAGAGGTTCATCTTCAACCCCTACTATTGTAAGCAATGAGGAACTAGGTAATGTTTCTACTGTCAATGTTGAAGTTGAATTAAATACTTGTGATGAAGATGTTTTTACTGTCAATGTTAAAGAAGAATTAAATACTCGTGATGTAGCAAATGTTGAAATTGAAGGAGACAATGAAAATGTGAATAAGGAAATTCAGGTTGAAACTGTAGACAAACAAAATTTGACAAAAACCTCTCCTAGGATTTTCTGTAAGAAACCTAATTATTTTATTGAAATTGATGAAAATTTTTGAAACCAATATCTGACAAACTTTCTAAATGGCAAATCAGAAGAAAAGCCACTGAAATTTGGGATAATCATTTTGAAATTTTAAATAATTCTCAAAGATGTCAATTATTGGTTAGTTTGATGAAATTGAATAAAATGAGACCTACAGTAAGCACCTTAGGATTGACAACATCTAATATACGTGGTCAAACCTCTACAATTGTTGAAAACCTTCATGATGCATATCACACTGTTGGTGTCAAGAGACGCACTAGGGATAGTAATATTGTGTGTCGTGTACTTGCTACTAGTGTTGTAAGTGAATCAATAAAAAAACAACGTTTGATTAAGCAAACAAGTCGAATGTTGCAAGTTAATCAAAAAACTTTAATGAAAGCAATTAAAAGACATAATATCCTTCAATCACTAAATAACACCGATTTTTGGGCATTTTCTACTAGAGCACTGCATAAGGATAAAGATAATTCTGATGCTATAAGAGAAGTTGTTATTCAATTTTGGCATGATAACATTAGAGTTTCACCTAATACAAGAGATGTTATAAAACGGAGAGTTGGTTCTACTAATCACGAACCACATCCAAAGCATTTCTTAGATATGACTCAAACTCAATTTTTTTGTACATTTGAACAAGAAGCATCTAAAAATTAAAATTAGTCAACGTTTTTTTTGAAATGTTGAAACCATTCTATGTGAAAATCAACCACGCTCGCACCACTTGTTGTTGTAGGCAACATGTTGAATTTGCGATGCATTATGCTAAATTTTTACGTATTCGTTCTAATTTTCATTCTGAAACTATGTTATCAGAATGTGGTGTTCAAGTTACACCAATATCTTCCAGGGATTTCATTCCTACCATATTTTGTGAAAAAGAAGTTAGACAATTTTTTTATAGTTAGGATTCTTTAGATGGAAGTTGTGGTACATGTAGCAGATTACCTAAATTAGAAAGTTGCATCCATGAGTAAATTGAAGGTGCAATCAGGACATAATTTAGTTGAGTTTGATAAATATAAATCAGTTGCATACCAGTTGAAAGATGAAAAAGAGTCTAAACGAGTGTGAGCTAGTTACAGAACATATGCCTGTTTTTTAATTTATGAGAAAATTTAAGGATGAAATTGTTTATGAGTATGCTAGACATACACACAGAGCTCGATGGTTGGATGAAAAGTTCAAGATATGCAAAGACACATTTCCTATTGGTACTATTGTTTCAGTGGTTGATTTTGCAAAGAATTACACATTACAACCACAAATGGAGGTTCAATTGCAATATTACAACTTAGTACAAGTTGCCATTCTTGTGCATATAGTATTTATACATTCTCCTGACAGTACAGAGAATGATTAAATTTTTTTAGAGAGTACCACTTTTATATTAGTGATGATCGTACTCATTCTACTGAATTTGTGCAAGGGTGTTTCCAATTATTTTATGGAAACTTGTTTGATAGGGACATCCACTTCAAACAACATTATATATGGTTAGATAATTACATGTCTCAGTTTAAGAATGCATGAATGTTTTATTGGATGAGCAGGATGCACGTCAAGATGGGTATGTAACATATTTGGAGTTTCACTGAGGCTGAACATGGAAAAAGAGAGCATGATGGTGCAAGGGCATGTGTGAAAAGAGCTCTTGCAAGGAGAAGAGTTAGAAAGTACAAAGATGGTGCTAAATTGATAGATGCAAAGAGCATTATGAAATGGTGTATTGACAACATGGCCAAAGGTTCTCAAGAAAATTCCACAGTTCGCAGATATTTTTGGTTGATAGAGGAACAAAAAATTGCTAACTACGAGGATTGTATGACACTCACTGGGTCCAGTGATATGCACTCATTTTGTAGCTCAGACGCTACTTTGTGGGCCATATGGACAAGAAAGTTAACATGTTTTTGTGCATCTTGTATCGAATTCGTCACTACTGAGTGTGAGTTCATAAGAATGGGTCGATGGATGGATTTGTAGGCCTATAACTCCGCTTGCTAGTTATCAACCTCCACAAGCATTACGACTTGTTTTCGTACAGGTGAAGTTGCAACATCCAAGGAAATTGATGAAATTTTGATTTTTGGTTCGACAAGGTATTTATGGTTATTTACCCAATTTTTTTATTGAGTTGTCCATTGAAATTTTAATATGTATAATTTAAATTTGAGTTGAAACCTTTTTTTTGTAGGACATGTATTTATAGTTATTGCGACAGAAGACAATGAAGAAGGAACAAACTATTTCTTATGTCGTTGCATCGAGGAAAGAAAGAAGTTGACTTCTCCTATTATAGATGGCGAAGATATTGAGTACCCTACAGGGTCAAGTGGTAGTTACTTGAACTTGGCTTCGGCGGTATCCATTAAAAACTCCTCTATTTGGGTGTTTAAAGACTTTGAGACACACAAGAAAATACTCTTATATTTGCATCTAGTTTTAGCGACAAATATTCAGCTGTATAGATATCGAGGAAGGCCTAATAACAAGATTCTTTGGAAGGTTCAAGAGTTAGATCATGAAGCAATCATGTCCGCTATTCAGAGTAGATCTTTTGGTCTCGAACTCTTACAGGGACTCCTGATGGTTCATTCAGAGAATGAATTTATAATACGATCTCATGTCTGGTATATATAATTTCTTTGGTATATATAATTTTTTTGTTAGATAAACCGTTTAAGTTGATATATTTTATTGAATTTGTGTATTATATATATATCTAGTATGGTTTTGATTTGAAACTTAAATTTCTTTTGACTAACACTTTTATGTGCAAGTTTAGTGGTGCCAGAAAAAGCTTCCACCTTCACGTGGTTGGAACTGTTAGTAGAGAATTGTAAATTCTTGAAGCTAAGAGAAGATTTCATTATTTTACAAGAAAAGAGAAGCAATTAACAATTGATTTATGTACCTGTGGAGGGGGTTCTCGGCTCTGAAGGAGGTAGCCCAGAAACACTTGGAGCTTAGATAACCGAAACAATGCCTCCCCAAGTGTTTACAAGACCATCCCTACGTGTGTGCACAATCGGTTCGGTGCCACGACCCACCGTTTACAAAATATAGTGTTTGACAGTCTTACATTGGCTCAAACTGCACTATTTTGTGCGTTTGCAAACAATAGGGCAACGAGAGCACTGATTAGGAGAAGGAAAAAACTAAGATAGGCCATTATAGAGGGTCCCTACACAAGGTATAGGATGAGATGTTCTTTTGGTAGGATCAAAGTTGAATTATTTTTTGGTCTGTCTTAAGGGTGCGAACGAAGTAGCCCGGAAGCAACGACATCTGTCATGTATTCCTCCTCTAGTTGAACAATTCACTATGGCCATCTGGACATGTTTCAGCATAGTTGGTTTTGTGCCACGACCCACACATTTGCAAAATATATCGTTTGTCTTACACTGGCTCAAACTACACTATTACGCACGCATTTGCAAAACTAGGGCAGCGGAGAGCACCGATTGGAGAAGGAAAAAAATGAGATAGGATATTGTAGAGCGGTCCCTATGCCGAGGTGTAGGATTAGACGAGACATCTCTAGGTGCCACGGAGTCCACGTAGTCACCCGTCAAAGTTGAATGATTTTTTGGTCTCAGGGCTCTTAAGGGACTACGCCTGAATGAGGTAGCCTGGAAGCAATGACGTTGTTGTGCACCAAAAGATGCACCTCCTCTAGTGTTCACCTAGCCACCTGAACATGTCGTGTAGTCGGTTTGGTGCCATGACCCACCGTTTGCAAAATATAGCGTTTGACAACCTTACATTTTCTCAAACTGCACTATTTCGTGCGTTTGCAAACAATAGGGCAGCGAGAGCACCGATTGGAGAAGGAAAAAATTGAGACAGGATATTGTATAGGGTCCCTATGCTGAGGTGTAGGATCAGATGAGACATCTCTAGGTGCCACGGAGTGCGCGTAGTCACCCTTCGAAGTTGAATGATTTTTTGGTCTCAGGGCTCTTAAGGGACTACGCCCGAATGAAGTAGCCTGGAAGCAACAAGGTTGTCGCGCACCAAAAATGACACCTCCTCTAGTATTCACCTGGCCACCCAGACATGTCATGAAGTTGGTTTGGTGCCACAACCCACCGTTTGCAAAATATACTATTTGACAGCCTTACACTGTCTCAAACTACACTATTTGGCGTGTTTGCAAACAATAGGGTAGTGAGAGCACCGATTGGAGAAGGAAAAAACTGAGACAGGATATTGTAGAGGGTCCCTATGCTGAGGTGTAGGATCAGACGAGACATCTCTAGGTGCCATGAGTCCGCGTAGTCACCCATTGAAGTTGAACAATTTTTTGGTCTCAGGGCTCTTAAGGGACTACGCCTGAACAAAGTAGCCCGGAAGCAACGACATTTTCATGCACCAAAATGATGCCTCCTCTAGCATTCACCTAGCCACCCAGATGTGTTGGCGTAGTTGGTTTGGTGCCACGACCCACCATTTGCAAAATATAGCGTTTGACAACCTTACACTGGCTCAAACTACACTATTTCACACGTTTGCAAACAATAGGGCAGCGAGAGCACCGATTGGAGAAGGAAAAAACTGAGACAGGCTATTATAGAGGGTCCCTATGCCGAGGTGTAGGATTAGATGAGATGTCTCTAGGTGCCATGGAGTGCTGTGTAGTCACCCGTCAAAGTTGAACGATTTTTTGGTCTCAGGGCTCTTAAGGGACTACGCCCGAACGAAGTAGCCTGGAAGCAACGACGTTGTTGCGCACCAAAATGATGCCTCCTCTAGTGTTCACCTGGCCACTCAGATGTTTCAGTGTAGTCAGTTTGGTGCCACGACCCACCATTTGCAAAATATATCGTTTGACAGCCTTACACTGGTCTCAAACTGCACTATTTTGCGTGTTTGCAAACAATAGGACAGCGAGAGCACCGATTGGAGAAGGAAAAAACTGAGATAGGCTATTGTAGAGGGTCCCTATGCCAAGGTGTAGGATCAGACGAGACATCTCTAGGTGCCATGGAGTGTGCGTAGTCACCCGTCGAAGTTGAACAATTTTTTGGTCTCAGGGCTCTTAAGGGACTATGCCCGAACGAAGTAGCCCGGAAGCAACGAAATTGTCGTGCACCAAAACAATGCCTCCTCTAGCATTCACTGGCCACCTAGACATGTTTTGTGCACTAGTCGGTTCAGTGCCACGACCCACCGTTTGCAAAATATAGCGTTTGACAGCCTTACACTGGCTCAAACTGCACTATTTCACGTGTTTGCAAACAATAGGGCAGCGAGAGCACCGATTGGAGAAGGAAAAAATTGAGATACATTATATTGTAGAGGGTCCCTACACCAAGGTGTAGGATTAGACGAGACGTCTCTAGGTGCCACGGAGTGCGCGTAGTCACCTGTCGAAGTTGAATGATTTTTTGGTCTCAGGGCTCTTAAGGGACTACGCCCGAACGAAGTAGCCCGGAAGCAACGACGTTGTCGCGCACCAAAAAAACACCTCCTCTAGCATTCACCTAGCCACCCGGATGTTTGGCATAGTTGGTTTGGTGCCATGACCCACCGTTTGCAAAATATACCGTTTGACAGCCTTACACTGTCTCAAACTGCACTATTTCACGTGTTTGCAAACAATAGGGCAACGAGAGCACCGATTGGAGAAGGAAAAAATTGAGACAGGATATTGTAGAGGGTCCCTACACTGAGGTGTAGGATTGGATGAGACATCTCTAGGTGCCACAGAGTGCGCGTAGTCACCCGTCGAAGTTGAATGATTTTTTGGTCTCAGGGCTCTTAAGGGACTACGCCTGAACGAAGTAGCCCAGAAGCAACGACATTGTCGTGCACCAAAATGATGCCTCCTCTAGCATTCACCTAGCCACCTAGATGTGTCGGCATAGTCAGTTTGGTGCCATGACCCACCGTTTGTAAAATATAGTGTTTGACAACCTTACATTGTCTCAAACTGCACTATTTCACGTGTTTGCAAACAATAGGGCAGCGAGAGCACCGATTGGAGAAGGAAAAAACTGAGACATAGGCTATTGTAGAGGGTCCCTACACAGAGGTGTAGGATTGGATGAGACATCTCTAGGTGCCACAGAGTGCACGTAGTCACCCGTCGAAGTTGAACAATTTTTTGGTCTCAGGGCTCTTAAGGGACTACGCCCGAACGAAGTAGCCTGGAAGCAACGACGTTGTCATGCACCAAAACGATGCCTCCTCTAGTGTTCACCTAGCCACCAGATGTTCAGCATAGTCGGTTTGGTGCCACGATCCACCGTTTGCAAAATATAGCATTTGACAGCCTTACACTGTCTCAAACTGCACTATTTCGCGCGTTTGCAAACAATAGGGCAGCGAGAGCACCGATTGGAGAAGGAAAAAACTGAGACAGGCTATTGTAGAGGGTCCCTATGCCAAGGTGTAGGATTAGATGAGACATCCTTAGGTTCCATGGAGTCCACGTAGTCACCCGTCAAAGTTGAACAATTTTTTGGTCTCAGGGCTCTTAAGGGACTATGCCCAAACGAAGTAGCCCAGAAGCAACAACGTTGTCGCGCACCGAAATGATACCTCCTCTAGCATTCACCTAGCCACCCAGATGTGTCGGCACTCATTTTGGTGCCATGTGTCCTAAGGCATGACTTCTCACTACTCACCTCCGTTCATTTCCTAGGACTGCCTAGAAAAGGAAGTTTGTAAACATTTATGCCACGAAGGCTCAAGGAATGCCAGGAAGGCTCTGGATCGGGTGGTCTGACTCCAATCCGGGCCTCCCTAGATCGCCATAGCACCTAAAGGCATATACCCCCCAATTGAATGCGTTGGCAGTGACAGTTTGTTGGACCACGACGTCCTGAGGCATGACTTCTCGTGCTACTCGGCTAGCATCAATGAGATTGCAACAAGGTTAACACATTACCATGTAAATACTCTAATGATTGTTAAATGATCTCTTTTTAAGCATGTTAATACATAATAGAACTTGTTAAGAATATCGTTTGCATATCTTTTGCCAACTAAGTTAAGAACCTTCAATTTACCATTATATAACATATAACATCATATATGATATGTGTCGATTGTTAAACTTAGTTTCAAAATTAAATGTTAAACAAATAGATTTTTATTAGATGTTAGGGTTTCAAATAAATATGACAAGGATACCTGCTAGCATTTGAAATGCCTAAAAAATTGTCAGTGTATCATCTTTAAAATGCAAGGATGTGAATTATTTGACAATATACATTACATACATATTTATGTGTTCTTATCTAGATTGATATGTCGTAACATATGTACAAACATCCTAAATAAATATGTAAAGAATGTTCACAAATTCCTTGATATATCATTTTAAAATTCATTGAAGAACCTTGAATTTTTTTCAAATACCTTGGAATGGTAAGGATGTGAATTATTTGACAAACCCCCTCACAAAAATGTGTATTTTGGACTAGAAGGATTGTAGGGTATACAAAAAATGGGGTTTTTAAAGTGTGTGCTTAAATACAAAAACATATAGGACTTAATAGGGAAGTGAATCTACTTACGATAATCAAATCATGTGTAACTTCTTAGTTGATTGGCATAGCACCAAATTATAAAGAGATATTAAGGTGTATCTATTGATCAATGGGATAAGCCCTATTAATGGGATAATCTCTAAAACAATACATAAATGCTTCCCTTAATTTCTTAACAATTGTACCATGCAATGTTGCACCATAGTAACGTTATATTCATATAGTTCAAGATGAACTCTACCTCGCTTATTTCTAACAATGTTCGCATTAGTTGATATGCAACAGATGAGTGTTAGCTTTAAAAGAAAAAATGTTAGTTATAGAAATTCCCTCACAACCATTCTTTCAAAGATGTGCACATTGTTAGGAGGCGGGAAAATAATTAGAGTTGCACATACACCCTACGTAATTACTGTGAAAAAAGTAATTACGTATTGCCCTTTTGTAGTTCACCTAGCATGGTTATCATAGGTTTTGCTTAATGGAATAGGTTTGCTTAACAATTGTACCATGTAGTGCTCCGGGACGTGGTTTTTTAATTTTAAATCAAACATACATATAGAACTAATATACATAGAACATACATACATAGAAGGATATCATGTGCAATGAAATCGAATCAAACATAGAAGTAATATCGTTATGAAAACCAACACATGGATATATAATGTATCAAACTAAGTGTGTTGGATGCACGTCTCTGAAAATATAAGTTCATAACATGTGTACATCTCAAACTAAGTGTGTTGGACACATGTCTCTGAAAATATAAGTTCATAACATGTGTACATATCGAACTAAGTGTGTCATACATATAGGACCACATGCGGTCACATAAGGCTATATATACAATGGACTATATGAAGAATCATGAACTAGGACCAGATGGCCCATATATATATCTATGTACATCCAGGTCCTATGAATCTAATCATGAAACATCTTCCCTCTCTTTGCCCTGCTAGAAGTAGCATGTCCATGACCTGGGGATGTAGTGGAGGGAGATGCCACTATGGATTTCATCCGTGTGGTCCTAGGCATCTCTAAGCAGGCCTGCAACCTAACCTGCACATTCATAAACAACAAGTTTTTAACACCCAGATTTTTAAAATACATTCAAAATTTAGAAACTTAGAATTTAGTTAAAATGCATGTGAAATCTTACCGCAATGTCATGATCCCTATCAATTTTTCATTGACACGTCGCAGGGACAACAATAGACTCATGAGGGGTAAGCTACATACAAATAATTAAATTTCAAATTAAATATTTCATGTACAAAATTTGATATTGTAGATTTAAGTAATAAGAAATAATTCCTCCAAAATTTAACAAATTTGAAAAATTGTACCTCAGTTAGTGGATCTGCAGATGCTATGGCAGTATCTACAACAGCCTCCATAGTCTGCATATATGGAGGAGTCTCTCTGGCAGTCATAAGCTATACAAAAAAACATGTACAAATCAATATTAATCTACATGACTGCCACATAACAGACCCAAAGCATAATCCATGTGAACTTCCACAATTAGAAACAAAGTGTAAAGAGAAACTAACCTACGTAAAAGTCACGTGAGGCATGCCAGTAGCCTCAGTTCCCAGAGTAGATGATGACCCGCCAGGCTCCTGCGTATAAAAGACAAACATATATTAATATGTACATGTACAGGTGAAACATTATAATAATAAAAGTGCACAATCAAATGAAATTTGAAATTTAAGTACAACTTGAAACTTACGTTTGTAACACGCCCAACTGCAGTAGCTAGCATGTCGATGCCAGAATGTTTCCTTCACCGGCTCTTGCTATTTAAAATAAAATAAAAAATTAGTTTTTACATGTATGTACATGACGTACAATCAAATACATATATATTAAAATCTCAAACATGAATTAAACTATGTATATATATATATATAATATTTATTTGACATTTACCTGTGAAAGACCAAGATCCTTTGCACCAGTTCCAAAAACATCCACCATCATCTCATCTAGAGAAAAGAAATCATGTGATCCAACAAATGATGTCTCACCCGCAGTGCATACGGCACCACATGATCCACAGTGGTGTGGTGCGCTAGAACTGGCACCTCCACCAACATCACCAGATGTAATCTGGTCACTATGTTGGGTCAGAGTGTCAGTGAGCTCCCTCAATGCATGTAGTGTGTCAATCTCCACAACCTCCTTCACTGTAGGAGGGATAACTGAAGGCAATGGGGGTTTTGGGGCATGGGGGATCCTTGGTTGACCTACGCATGCACCAGGTCTACTCTATGTGCAGAGCCACCTCCTCGCCCATAAAACTCAGAAAAGTCAAAATAATTTGGGACCTCATTAAGCACGAACTCGCAATATAATTTCTTCAAAAAATAGAGAGGAACCTCATTGTTGTTGCATGGTGGATAATAAAAAACCATCCACCATCGGTCCCAAAAATTGTTCTTGATTCGGTCATCGTGGCACCAATGGATTGGGAACCGTTTGCAAGTAGCTATGCGGGGGGCATTGGTTCTTGGGTCAGTAAATAATGCACAAATGCGGTATTTTCCAATTTTTTTTTCTTTTACGGCCGCATGGGATAATTTATCTACATACCACCACCTACAATCACCTCTAAAGGTATTCCATCTGTCTATTTGGTTGGTTGCGGAGTCAACTTCGCCAATCAATGTTTGCAATGTGTTGGCTAAAGTCATGCGAGACGGATTTGTGGCATGATTTTGTCTTATAGTCTGAATAAGGTTCTCAATGACAATTTTATTTTTTGGATTCTTCCAACGATATCAGCTTGTGTTCCTACTGGTTCTGTGGGGACAGAAGGAGCCACAGGAGGTGGATCTATGTTTGGAGGAGGGTTTTGAGCAAGGAAGGGTTTTGTTTGGAGGGTTTTGAGGAATGTTTGGAGGGTTTTGAGGAATATTTTGATGGTTTGCAGGATTACGAGCTTTCCGAGCAACTGACAAAACAAAAAAATTGTATACATAAACAAAAAATTGAAAAACCCATGAAAATCACAAAAAAAACCTAAAATGCAAAAAAATTGATCAAAATCGAGGGCTTACCTCTTTGTCTTGGCGGCATGGTTGAAACTATCATGATCCAGAAGTCTAAAGAGCAATTTTTAGGGGGTATTCAAAGTGCGAGTGCCAAAGGTCTAGGAGAAATCGTGGTTGGAAAGGAAAATGGGGGAAAATGAGGAGTCGTGGGTCTATTTTTTTTTGTCTCAGAGGACCGCAATCGCGGTTTTAGGTTCAGAAAATCACCAAACCTATAAAAAACAATTGACACGAGTGTGGTTTAGAAACTGTGATCGCGGTACCTAAATTTTGGGTTTTTATGTCCACTTAATTGTCCACTAACTAGGAATGTATTAGTAGGGGCGAATGAATGGGGTTTAAAGTAAGACGTTGATCATGCAAGAAGATACTCATGTGATGAAAAACATCTTAATTTTAATATAACACATAATAAGATACATCGTGATATAAAAGATCAGGATGACTAGACTGTAATATGCGTGATGGCATAGACAGGGGCCAACAGAAATGTTTGATGCCCCGGTATAGTATGCAAGTGGAAGAGAGCATAGAAAGAGGCCATAAAAAAGTATGATGCCCTAGTATGATATGCAATCAGATAACACAAGTATATTAGAGAGAACACTACGATACATAAAATCAAGATGCCCCTTGTAATATATCAAGATACAAGAAAACAATTAATGACTTGTAACTAATAATACAACACAAGAACCGGTAAACATGTCCCTAACGTGTTCCACGGTGATGATTGATCGGATGTGCCCCCAAGTAGGGGTACAAGGACATAAAAAAGGGTTGAGTCATTGTCCTTAAACAAGGAAACAATGGGAGCTAGATTCGCCCCAAGCAAGGATTCATGCGAGGAGAAGTAGCTTGAATTTGGTAGTCATAAGGTGATTGGATCATTTGTTGGGGATAATAGTTCAAAGGATGAATTGTGTTGAATATTTTAGAGTTTTTGTGATTTTGTGGAGTTTACGATTTTTTTAGAATTTTTTATTTATTTATTTTTGATTTGGCGATTTTGTGGATGTTTTTGGAATTTTGAAAATTTATTCAAATGTTTTTCGTATTTTGGATATTTTTTAATGCTTTTGGATTTTTATACTATTTTTTTTAGTTTTGGAAATTTTCTAATGTTTTTGGGTTTTTAGATTTTTTTTCTAATATTTTTGGATTTTTGACAATTTTCGAATGTTTTTGGATTTTTTACAATTTTTGAATGTTTTTTGGATTTTTGGATTCTTACACTGTTGGTAATTTAGAGTGCAAACTTATTTTGAGAGGTGATAAACCAGGATATTATCCACATGTACCGTGTTCCTCATGGTAAATCATGCTCGAAATAATAAAAATTCTCATTCCATTGGCAGGATATGTTGGTTATGATATGATGAAAAGAAGTCCAACTCCATTCTTGACTCCACACAACTAGTGCGATGCGAGGGCTCATCACTGAGAATCAAGAAGGACGTAGGAGGTAGATAATGAATATAGAGACAAATGCTAACAACAATCCCTTTGGGAAATTGTGACTCAATTCTTCTTAATGTTACTGAACCGGTTTAAAAAATGGCTTTCACCATATGAGTCATGTGCTAGACTTAGACAATTATGTGGCTTGCTGATTGGTAAGATATGAGGTGAAGGGATAATTCTCTCTTCACTTAGGAATCTAAATTACTTCTTTGGGGATTCTATAATTGCAAGTACTGTAAGATTTTGTATTCTTGAAATGACTCCCTATGCCTTGCCCCAAGCTACCAATGAGAAGTAAGGGCTCATCATCAAAGGCAAAACATAGGCGAGTGAAATCCCCTTTTGTCTTATTTTTTTTAATGTTTTTTAATTTTTAATTTTTGAATGTTTTTGTAATATTTTTATGCTTTTATGAGAATGAACCTCTACGTTTTTCTCTATGCCACCTGTAAGAGGTGAGGGTTTATCACCGAAGACAAGACATAGACGAGTAAGGGCATCTTCCTCCATTCCCAATCTCACACTACCAGTAAGAAGTGTGGGCTTAACACCAAATACTATGAAGGATGAAAGATGTGACAATGAATTATTCATAATTTATTGAATTGATGGAATTTTACAATACTGCTTTGTATTTGGGAAGGAAAATCTGCCCCCAATCTAAGCCCCACACGACTAGTAGGATGCGAGGTTTCAACACCGAATGCTGAGATGGACGATCAAACGAACTGGGTAAAGAAGTTTAGAGCTTTGTTATGAAAGAGAGAATGTCTTTGAAGGGAATATATTGCCATTAGTAAGCTTTTAGGTATGACCATAGGTGAAAGTGACTGAAAATGGGAGATATTATAAGAAGTATGACGCTCATAAACTTAATAGGATCTATATTAGCACATGTCTCATGATGATAAATATGAAGATATGCTTTTTATGATCAAAATATCTGCCAATGGAAATGAATAACTTTAAATTATTCAGAGACAAGTTAGATAGAAGGAACAATATACACATCATTGTTTCTTGGAATAGTGAATGCCTCAAGGATAAAATTTCTTTAAATGAAATGCATTCATTGATTCATCAAGTTCTTGACCATCTTAAGTGGCCAACTTATAGGCTCTAGAGCCAAATTTAGCTGTAATTACATAGGGTCCTACCAATTAGGCTCAAATTTCCTTGTTTTTCTCGCTCTTTAGTGGTATTGTTTTTATTTTCTTTTAAAACAAGTTCACCAATTTTGAATTCTCTGGGTCTTACCTTTTTCTGATAACTACGTTGCAGTCGGTTTTGATAGACTTGAAGATGACTGAGAGCATTAAGTCGTTTTTCATCAAGAATCTCAAGCTCTTGAAGCCTATGGACTATCGGTATTCATCCTCATTAATTACATCTTTAAGGGAGATTCTCAAGGATGGGAGTTCTATTCCCAATAGGTAAAATGGATTCATAACCATAAACGAGGGAAAATGGGGGGGGCTTTTGTAGGCATGTGGTAAGATGTACAGTAAGCCTAAAGAGTGAGGTAAATTTGAGTATGATATTTACGTTCATGGGTGTTGACAATTTTTTCCATGATGGATTTTAAAGTCTTGTTGGTTGTTTTTGCTTGACTGTTACCCTGAGGGTAGTATGGAGTGGACCATTTAAGTTTGATGTGAAAATGTTTAGCTAGGTCTTTTACATCCTAGTTTTTAAATGATTTGACACTATCTACGACTAGAGCGGATGGAATACCAAATCGACATATGAGATTATTAAAAAACGAACTTTGATATTTTGGCTACCGGTAACATAGGTGAGAGGCATAACTTCCACCTATTTAGTGAAGTAATTGGTAGTGGTAATGATGAACTTATGTCCATCGGACGGATATTGGTTTGATTTTACCAGTGAGGTCAAGTCCCCATCGAGAGAAGGGCCACGGTGTGGTTATTGATTGCAATGCTTGGGAAGGTGCATGGATAAGATTTCTATGCTTTTTACATACTTGACATCATTTTAAAAAATGACATGCGTCACTTTCCATGGGTGGGCCAATAATATCCAACTCATAGGGTTTTCTTGGCTAAGGCTATACCATTCGTGTGCGCTCCATAGATACCAGAATGGACTTCAGTTAGGACACTTGAGACTTATTCCTGATTAAGACATCAGAGCAGGGTGCCATCATATCCTTGTTTATAAAGAGTTTCTATTAAAATGGTGTAACAAGAGGCACATTGTGCTAAAGCATGTTTATGCATTGGTTTCATGTCGATCAGAAATGTTTTATCACGAAGGAAGGTATAAAGATCATGGTACCAAGGGTTATTCGGACCCATGATTTTGCATACCATAGTGTTTTCAGGAAGATCATAGGTAGGCATTAAGATATGTTCTACGAGGAAAATGTGCGCTAGGGTTGACTAGATGTGATTTCTAATAGGGATCCAATGGTTTCCATAGCGTCAACAGATTTATTACGAATTCTAGGGATTTGATCAAAGCTAATTAATCGAAAATAGCTTCGAAGACTATCCACTATGCACTTATATTGGATAAATTTTTCATCCTTTACCTGGTATTCATCAGTAACTTATTTGATGATAAGTAAAGAATCACCAAATACAAAGAATTTTGTAAGATTCCAAGATATAACTAGTTTTAATTCTTATATTAGAGCTTCATATTATGCGATATTGTTGGTACATAGGAATGTTAATCAAAATGATTTGGGGATAATGTGTCTGTAGATGTGATAAGAAAAATACCAGCCCCTGATCCATGGAGATTAAAAGATCTATCAAAAAATAGAGTCCAAGCTGGTGTAATGTCTATGTGTAGGATATCTTCATCAGGAAAAGCAAAATGAAGTGGTTTAGTGCCAAGAAGGGGTGCCTCAACAAGTTGATCTGCAAGGGCTTGTCCTTTAATTACCTTTTACGGCACAAACTCGACATCAAATTCACTAAGTAGTACGACCCAACTAGACATTCTTCATGTGAGAATGGGTCGGGATAAGAGATACTTGAGAGGATCAATCTTGGTGATCAACTTAGTTATGTGATTGAGCAAGTAATGACGTAACTTATGGAATGCAAAAGTGACCGCTATGCATATTTTTTCAATTTGGGAATAATGTACTTTGTGCTTGATAAGTGTTCGACTAAGGTTATATACATTTTGTTCTTTTACTTGATCGTTATGTTGTGCTAACAGAGCTCCTATGGCATGTTTAGTGGCAGATGTATAAAGCAACATGAGTTTATCGGTAACTGGTCACATATGAACAGGTGGGCTAGAGAGGTATTCTTTTAACTTAGCAAAAGAGTCTTAACAATCGCGGTTCTAGTGAAATTATGCATCTTTCTTGAGTAATTGGTTGAAGTGATGGTACTTATCAACCAACTATGAAATGAAACGCCGAATAGATTGTATTTTTCCCTGAAGACTACTTAATTGTTTTAGGTTTTGAGGAGGAGGCATTTCCATAGTGGCTTTGACTTTTACAAGATCCACTTCTATGCCTCTCCATGAGATAATAAACCCTAACAATTTACTAGAGGTCACTCTGAACACACATTTCTTTGGGTTAAGACGAACCTTATACTCATGTAATCTATCAAAAATGTGTCTTAACACACCTAGATGCCCTATTCATGTTTTTTATTTTGCTAATATATCATCAACATAATCTTCCATGATATCATGTAACATATCATGGAAGATGACAATCATTGCTCATTGATAGGTGGCACCGACATTTTTCAAGCCGAAAGGCACGAACTTATAACAGAAGGTGCCCCATGGTGTAGTAAATGTCATTTTATGTTGATCGCCTTCAACAATACATATTTGATTATAACCAGAAAATCCATCCATTAAGGAGAGCATTTCATGGCATGACGTAGAATCAACAATCATGTCTATATTTGGCAAGGGAAAGTCATCTTTGGGACAAGCCTTGTTGATGTCTCAAAATTTTGTGCATATCCTGATGGCGGGAGTTTTCTTGGCTACGAGAACTATGTTAGATATCTATGCCGAATAATCAATAGGTCGGATAAATTCAACTTCAAAGAGTTTCTCAAGTTCGGCTTTAACAACAATGTAACTTGGGGATGTATTTTGCGTAATTTTTGTTTTACAGGCTTTACATCTGGATGCACCACAAGGTGGTGTACTACAAGAGATGGATCTAGGCCTGACATGTCCTTATATGTCCATGTAAAGATATCTTGGAATTCAATAAGGAGTGTTGTGAATTCCATGCATTCTTGGTGAGACAGACTAATGCCAAGTTGTAAATTTTCGGTTGTTCGGTGGTTCCAATGTTTATTTCTTTGGTTTCTTCTACAAACATTTTAGATGTATCTTTTTCAGAGAATGATGCTAATGGTTGATGTAGGTCATTGGTGTCAGGTGATTTGGGGGAGTTGGTACAAGATTTTTGTGTGTGATGTTGATACTTTTTATTGACATGTTTGTTTGATAGGGTGGTGATGAGATTTTGACTATGGAAAAAATTTTGTTTGCGCTTCTGATCTAAATTTTCTAAAGGTGAAGGATCTGAATATTTTATTTCTTCACCAAAATAGGCCGATTCATCTAGATTGATTTCAAATTCTTTTCTATGGTCGGAAGTAGGGATTTGATCGGGAGTTCTAATCAATTCTTCGATGACTTCATCATTTTGGAATATGTCCATGGCCGCATGATGTGGTTGGCCATGGTCTATGAGAGTCAGATGCGTTGGCTCAAAATTGATGACATTAACAGATAAATGTTCAAAGTAAAGATGTGTTTCATTTCGAGGTCCTCGACAAGGCTAATGGAGACCTGGTGTCATCGTTATGTCATCCTTGAAATTACTACGGGAGAAACATCAAACACCTTGAAACCCAGACCATGTTTATCATGATTTTGTGTGTAATTGGTTGGGTCTAAACAAAATTATTCATTTGGACTGAGGCCTTTACCCTTCCATCGTATGTTTTTCATTATTTGAAGAGTTTTGGTAAATTAAGGGGACTCATAACATGGATCAAATTCGTCATTAAATAACCAAGATCATGAAGAACTTGGAATATGTTCATTGTTAAGATAACTGAATTTTTTCCAAACTGACTGTCCCATTTGATAAGTGGGATGGATTCTCATATGTGGAGCGTTGGGTTTTTCATAGTTGTGTGGGGATTTGTTGATTTAAAAGGAGTCTGCCATCTTTTAAAATTGATATTCACCGCATCATGTGTCAATGATTTTAAATGTGTAGGATGGGGGACCAATAAGTACCTCATATGGTGGGGAAGTACAGTTTGGTAGTTTTAAAAGATGAAGAGAATGGGTTATAAGAAGAAGGGAGTGGATTGGAGGATGAAGTTTGGTTATACATAGGAGAAGGTATCTTAATAGAAGAGGTATGGTTGGATGAAGAAGGTTGACTAGGAGAGGAAGAAGATGGTGTGGTGGAAGAATAATTGTTGCTAGAAGAAGAATCTTGATTAGTGGAAGAAGACGATTGATTAGTGGGAGGAGGAATGGTTCAAGATTGTTGATTAGTGGAAGAGAATGGATTGGAAAATGTGGTTTTGTTAGAAGATGATGGTTTCAAATCATTTTTAGGGAGTGTATCCAGATCGATGCGTGTTTCATTAGGGATTATGCAATGTGGAGTGTACTTATCTGTTGATGGACAATAGTGATCATGTTGATACCGTAATTCGAGGAATATATAATACTCAAAGGGTTGAGGATCCGCACATAACGTAAATTATTTGTCTAAATGAGGAAATTTAATACATTGGTGGAACGTTGATGGGACGGATTTCATGGCATGAATCCATGGTTGGATGACAAGAATGTTATATGCAACTTCTACATCCACCACATGACATACTATTTCTAAGGTAATGGGTCCAACATGGAGAGGCAACATGATTGTGCCTTTAGATTTTCTTTCTTTATTATCATACCCACGAATGGTTATGATATTATTTTATAAATCATTTTCAGTGTAACCTAGACAATGTAAAAGTTTCATGGAACAAATATTCAATGCGGATCCATTTTCGATTAATACGCGCTTGATCTTACTATGAGTTATATAACCCTCGACGTATAAAGAATGTTTATTAGTGATGTTGGGATTAAGAAGGTCAGCAGGACCAAAAGATAAAATAGGATTGGGGACCGTAAGATGTGTAATTAAAGCATGGAATTGTTGTGAATTGATGTCCTCAGGGACATGAGCGTCATTTAATGTTTGCATAAGGATGCGTTGTAGTGTGGGATAAGAGTTAAGTAATTCCATGATGGAAATTTGTGTTGTAGTCTTCTCCAATTGTTTGAAAATATTGAACAATGGCACAGGTTGTGGAGTGGAATTGGTGGTGGAATTAGATGGCGGGTTAGGAGGTGGTACGGGAGATGAAGTGGTATATTTTTTTGCTGCAGGGACCCATATTTTTTTTATGTCTAGTGGTGATTGCACAATCAGTTCTGATCTTTATAGTTGCCACTAAGTCTCGGTCGAGATGATTGAGTCATACTCAACATTGCTTGATGATTGACCTTATTTTTTGAATTATTATCGTGGTTAGGGAAGGGATTTTTGAACATGTGAAGTTTTTCATTAGGTGTTTTTTTCTCAGAAGTATTTTCAACTTCTATGTCTCCACATTCAATCAAGTCTTGGACATAATGGCAGAGTTACATGTATCAATCTGTAGAGTGCCCTTTTATGCAATGGTAATCATAATATTCATTTTCCTTATACAAATTTGGTTTGGGTTGTCCTTCTACGAAGGGTTTGATGATAGGATATGTAATCATGTTGGCATTTGCTAAGTGACGAAAGACACTAGATATGCTTTCTTCGAGAGGAGTGAACTCTTCACCGGTCACTAGAAGGAATTTACTTTCTAGGGATTATGATTGGTTGTTTATATTTTAATGTGTTGATGGGATTATTTTGAATATTTCATACATGGTAGGAATCAGTAACGCCATCGTTAACTCTATTTCAGTTTCAGTTAAAGAATTTGGATTTGTTCAAGTTCTAAGGGGTGTCTTGATAAGGTTGGTCTCTAAAGGGTGCTTTAAGTAAGCCTTTAGAAATGAGGGATTTTTCAATTTGTGTTCCCTTTTTAATGACTTCTTCGAAACTATCCAGACAATGCATTTGCATGTGGAATGATAATTCGACGTTGAGATTTGGAACACAAATGCTAACTAACTGTCTCTCGGGTATTGAGCAGGGAAATCTGCTTACAATTCATTGCCATCGTTGTAAAAAGGAGGCAAAGTTTTCATTGGGCCTTTGTCTAGTGTTACAGAGATCAAACATGATTATTATTAAGTCTAAGTTATAGGAAAAATGTTTGACGAATTTCTCTGATAAGTCTGTGAATGTCGTGACAGACCCTTTGGGAAGATGGATAAACCAGTCTAAAGCCTGTCCTCCTAAACTTTGGGGGAATAATTGTAAAAGATATGGGTCACGATAGGCAAATTCCTCACAGTACATGTAAAATTCATTGACATGTTCATGGGGGTCACCTTTGATTTTGTATTTATCAAATTTTAGGATTTCGAAGGATGACAGAAATGGTAAGCATGATATCTCCGTATCAAATGGATAAGGACATAATTATTTAAATTTGAATTGTTTTGATTTGTTTTTGTAGTCCCTGAATGGTGTCTTTCATATGTTTCCATTCTTGCATGAATGGAGAGGCAGGGAATAGGTTATCAAGAATGTCGTGAGTATTGGGGTCTGGATTGAGGTCTTTTAACCTTTCAGCTCTAACAGTTGCTTCCTCAAGTTTCTTTGTTAAGTCTTAGAGTTTAGTGAATAATTCATCAGTCGAAGAGCTATTTGGATTGTTTGGTATTTCGTTGTGATAATTTGATTCACCGTTGTCGATAAGTTTGTTTAAATTTTCAGTCCCAAAGTCAGGCGGTGGTTTTTCCCCCATGGCTAGGATGCGTAATAGATATTCGTTTTTGTTTTGTTCTATCACCCTATTTACTTGTTCTTGTTCTTCATTGGTGAGTTCTGGTTGTGTGACTTATTCATCATCATTTTCATGATTGTGACTACATGTGAATATCATGATGAGATGTGCCTGATTAAAGTGAAAAAGTGGGTAGGAATTTTTAGCAGGTGTTATTAAATGAGAACTTCACTGCTTTGGATTTAGCTTGAATAAGCTCGCGATGACTGATAAGGATAGTAACTCAAAAAATTTATCTCAATATGATTGTGATATAACTCGAGACGAGTTATTAGGGAATTTGTTTCACGTTGTGTAGATTTTGCTTGAACAAGCTCTGGATTGTTGACGGGGAGAGTGAATCAAATAGGTTAATTTCAATATGGTTGTGATATAACTCAAAATGAGTTATGAAATGATTTGTGTCAGTTGTGATTTGGATAAACGTGATGGTTGAAAAAATAAGAAGTGAACTCAAACAAGTCACCCAATATTGATATAGCTTGAAACGAAATATGAAGGATGTTTTGATAATTGACGGTATGGGTAGTGAATACCAGTCACTTAATATCAGTTTGATATAGCCAAAGACAAGCTATGGCGGATGTGTTGTTGGCTGAAGCAAGCTAATGAAATTGGTGTGATTTTGTGGTCTTCGTTGCTGGATTGCTTGGACGTTTTTGCTTGGTATTGAATTGGTCGAGAAATAATTTTTTGTGGAGCACAACTAGGGTTTTAACTTTACAATAAACCCATTGATATCAACCAAGTTTTATGATAAAACATAATGCTAAACTAATTTGTTGACAATTAACAAGCAGTCATGTGTATCAATTTTTTTGGCTCAGGAGATAAATTCTTCAGGAATGATCATTGTTTCATGAAATCATACAAGTATGACATGTAATGATAGATGCAAGGTGTAAGTTCACCAAGTTGGTGGACAAAAAAGGGGTCATAAGTGGATGTCATATTGCAAAAAATAGCAAAATATTAACTTGTAGGGATTATTAGCAATAGGCGCACTCAAAATTAGAAAAATTTATATAAATATGAATCATAGAATCTGAATCTAGTTTCTAAAATACTAATTTTTTTTAAAAAGGACAAGTTTAGCTATATTAAACACTTAAAATTATATGACTTGGTTTTTGTTTTTGAAAAAAACCTATAAGATTGTAGTCCGTTTGCCCGCGATTTGGATGACCAAATCTTTTTTTTTTTCCTTTGGTGAAAAGTTAGATGTAGTTGTCTATCTTAGGATAGATTTTATTTTGTATTTTTTTGAGCAATATTTTTTTTTTATGATTTTTTCCGTGAAAGTGGTCTAAAAAGACTTAGAAAACAGAGCACTTACCGTTTGCCTGCCATAACTATATCAAAAAATATCGAAATTAAATATAGATATATTTTTAACGTGTATAGAATTTCTCCACGCTTGGGATGGTATAAGTTTTGGCACATTTTAATAAGCGAAACAAAAGTTGTAGTCTTAAACGTAGACATGAACATTCGTGGGAAAAAAATGTCTTAAAGACCTATTGTTAGTAAAAAATTATAAAATGATAGTTATCTTATTCTATTTACTTTAAAATCAATATTTCTACGAAGCTAACAGTCTGCCCTACACGATGGCACCATTTTTGTGAAATGTTTTCAAATTTTTAGCATGGTTCAAGTCTGTGGAAGAATAAATTTGAAGTTTTTTGACCCTTTACACTTCATAATGACCTTCCATAGCTTTGGTTGGGACAAAAAAAAGATTTTCTGATCCTTAGGGTTGGATTTGATGATATAGATATGACCGCGATCGCGGTTTACAAACCACAATCGCGGGTTTTTAAACAAGAATCGCGATCGCGCTTTATAAACCATGAGCGCGGTTTATAAAGCGCAATCACGGTTCATAAATCATATTTATACGCATCACAATGTTCTAATTACCATGTGATTTTTACTGTTTGAATTTATCATACGAATTAATGTGAAACTCTGTCATTTTCTGCATGTTTTTCTTATCACCGGAAGTAAAACATCATGGGAGACAAGAAACGAAGTCAAAAAAGGAAGTCATTAAGTAAAAAAATACCAAACGAATTAGAGGCAAACAAATTTCAAAATTTTGAGCGAATGCGGAATCTTTGTGAATCAAGAAGAGGTTCATCTTCAACCCCTACTATTGTAAGCAATGAGGAACCAAGTAATGTTTCTATCGTCAATGTTGAATTTGAATTAAATACTCGTGATGAAGATGTTTTTACTGTCATTGTTGAAGAAGAATTAAATACTTATGATGTAACAAATGTTGAAATTGAAGGAGACAATGAAAATGTGAATAAAGAAATTCAAGTTGAAACTGTAGATAAACAAAATTTGAAAAAAACACCTCTTAAGATTTTCCGTAAGAAACTTAATTATTTTATTGAAATTGATGAAAACATTTTGAAACCAATGTGTGACAAACTTTCTGAATGACAAATCAGAAGAAAAGCCACTGAAATTTGGGATAATCATTTTGAAATTTTAAATGTTTCCCAAAGATGTCAGTTGTTGGTTAGTTTGATGAAATTGAATAAAATGAGACCTACATTAAACACGTTAGGATTAACAACATCTATTATACGTGGTCAAACCCCTATAATTGTTAAAAACCTTCATGATGCATATCACACCGTTGGTGTCAAGAGATGCACTAGGGATAGTAATATTGTGCGTCGTGTACTTGCTACTAGTGTTGTAAGTGAATCAATAAAAAAACAACGTTTGATTACACAAAAAAGTCGAATGTTGCAAGTTAATCGAAAAACTCTAATGAAAGCAATTGAAAGATGTAATATCCTTCAATCGCTCAATAACACCGATTTTTGGGCATTTTCTGCTAGAGCACCGCGTAAGGACAAATATAATACTGATGCTATAAGAGAAGTTATTCAATTTTGGCATGATAACACTAGAGTTTCACTTAATACAAGAGATGTTGTAAAACGAAGAGTTGGTTCTATTAATCGCGAACCACATCCAAAGTATTTCTTAAATATGACTCAAACTCAATTTTTTCGTAAGTTTGAACAAGAGAATCTAGAAATTAAAATTAGTCAACGTTTTTTTGAAATGTTAAAACCATTCTATGTGAAAATCAACCACGCTTGCACCACTTGTTGTAGGAAACATGTTGAATTTGTTATGCATTATGCTAAGTTTTTATGTATTCGTTCTATTTTGCATTCTGAAACTATGTTATCAGAATGTGGTGTTCAAGTTCCACCAATATCTTCCAGGGATTGCATTCCTATGATATTTTATGGAAAAGAAGTTGGACAATTTTTTTATAATCAGGATTGTTTAGATGGAAGTTGTGGTAGATGTGGCGGATTACATAAATTGGAAAGTTGCATTCAATATTAAATTGAAGGTGTAATAGGAAATAATTTAGTTGAGTTTGATAAATATAAATCAGTTGCATACCAGTTGAAAGATTGAAAAGAATCTAAACAGTGTGAGCTAGTTATAGAACATATGCCTATTTTTCAATTTATGAGAAAATTTAAGGATGAAATTGTTTATGAGTATGCTAGGCATACACACAGAGCTCGATAGTGTAATGCCCCGTTCCTCATTCTTCTTTTTCTTCTTCGAAAATCGTGTTGCTAAGCATTTAACGTTATTGTGCTCATGTTGATCCTTGTTGGCTTCGCCTTTTCGATTACCCTGTTAAGGAAAAATCTCGTTCTCGAATTCTTTAGGTGGTTTGAATGATGGCTTGATGTTGTTAGGGCGTGATCAGCTAGAGGGAACATCTACATAATTATAATTATTATTTTGAATTGTCACTTATTTTGCTTATTATTATTTTGGTTAGGCTCGTAAGTGGGTCCTTGTTAATACAATTAATAAAGTATTAATGAGTTGTAATAAAAATAATAATAATATTATTATTTTAATTATCGATGGATGATAACTTCATCATCTGATCGTCGATTTGTTATCAACTTTATTGTTAATTATCGATAAACGATTTTATTTTTTGGATTGGTCGCTTCGCGGATCGAGCCTCGATTCACGCAAGAGGAGGGTATCCTGTTGCACGACGTTATGGTTGGTCCTTGTCTTGCATTTTTTTTCGAAACTCCTCTCTAGTTCCTCCTTGGTCGACCAGGCTTGCTTGCGTACTCGTTTTATTTTTTCATTTTAAAAGTGAAATAATATTTCTACCACTTGAAGCCGACCAAGTCTCCTCTCGTATTATTTATATATATCTAAATTAATGAGAAATTTGGATGCTTTCACCCACGTTGGCCACTTTTGTTGACATCCCACCATATTTTCTTCCTTGCGAGCGGGACACTTTAGTTTTATTTAATTGTGGTCAATTGTGGAAGTGCGTTGGAGGATGGGAACCTGCATTTCCATTAATTTCTGTCAGAAGAAAGGTGTCTATTAAAAAGACTGCAAATCTCTCTGCTCTGGAAATTTCCTTTTGGTGGCTAGGTATGCACTTTTACCTGGTTGCGTGAGAGCTTTGGGTGAAGGACTGCTCTGGGAGGTGTACACATTTGGATTGATGCCTTTTTTTATGCAGGCTGGAACGCATTTCTAATGCACTGTCCACTGTTTTATTTGGATCATTGTTCCTTCCTTACATGTTCGCTGCCCTTACCAGCGCACTCCTAGCCTGTGTTAGCATTCTCCCCGTCTATATTAAAAATGGGGGAAACCCTTGAATAGGCGTGGATTTTTCTGTAGACCAGTTCTTTCATGTCCCTTGCATGGACTATTTTGACCCTTTGTATGGTGAATAGTCCTTTAGTGTCGGATGAGTAGATTGTTTTCTTTTCCTTGCTATGTGGGCTTGTATGGATTTGGCGTGGATAGTTGATAGATGCTTGGAATGCATGGGCTGGTATTCCCTGGGTGCGTGGGATATTACTTTGACTGTGTGGGATTGTTTATTTATACTTTACTTGCGTGAACAACAACGTGTTACCTCTCACTTGCATGGGAAAGCTACATTCCCTTCACTTTTTGCATGGGCAATGCATTTGGCTGAGTGTGTGGATCTTACTTATGGTAATGCGTTCCACTATTTATTCTTCAAAATGTGTGGAGGTTTTAGGATATTTCAAATACATGGGCTGCATATGAACTTTTCCCGATGAATGCATTTGAATATGAAGAGGATTTGTTGAGAAGGTGCATGAACTGTTTGATAGAATGCCTCAAAGAAATGTGGTCTCATGGAGTGTAATGATTGCAGGATATGCACAAAATGGATTTGCTAAAAAGGCGTGTGAACTGTTTGGGAGAATGCCTCAAAGAAATGTTGTCTCATGGAATGCCATGATTTCAGGATATGCACATAATGGATTCATAGTACACATGGAATTTGTTTGCTATCCCAAACACACTGATAAGCCTCTTTACTGTGGGCTTGTTACTCAACTGGAGGCACTTGTTGTTCCTTTCTTGCCACCAGAGGATTTTCCAATAGAACTGGCCACTGATTTTGACATTATTGTGGATGTTATTTTTGGGTTTTCCTTCCGTGACTACAAGCAAGTGAAATCAATCAGTGCGATGTCAACTCCTCGACTTCTACCTCGCCAGTTCATTTCCAGGCATGGTTCACCTCCCCTCATATTTCATAACTCTCGTATTTTAGTTTTTTGTTTACAACTTAAAATAATTTTAAAATATTAGGATTTTAACACAGTTAATTGTTTGTTTCAACTCATTGCAAAACAATGAAGTGTCGTGTCGTAACTCACGAAGTCAAAATAACTCGTTGCATTAAAACATGAACTTCCACCCTCATTCTGTGGTGATTTAGAAAACTTCCTACCCACCTAGATCGCCCCAATATTGGTATATCGACAAGACGAGATTGAATTCCCACTAATAATGTTGACCTTCTCCCTATTTAAATAGTTAATTTTTGTATTTTTTGAAGACTCATTAAGTACCCTTCGTAACTCTGAAAATGAGATGTGAAGCTTCATTCGTGTACCTTGCTATGCGAGGAGTCACCTTGACCTTTTGATTGACCCCGAACAAACACATGAGATCTTTTTGATGCTCTTATAGGAGCCCTGTTACACTATTTTACAGTAGTAGAAAGTTGTTAAATCTAGAAAGTTGGCTTTCGTTTTGAACCATCATTTGAAACTTGGATAGAGAAATTATTTCCCACCTTCGCAAACCTCTAGTGTTTATACTAGACAATTGCATGGAACCATCAGTTCAGGGAAAAACATCTTTCTGGATATTTTGACAATGACATTTTGTAGGCTTCTGATCGCAGTTTGACAAGGTCAAACTGAACCAATTAGGATTGGTGGCTTCAGAAACTTGTTAGCGTTTGAAAATGGTTTTCTAGTTCTCAGTCCCGTTGACTCTGATGAATTATCCTTATATAGGGGAAATTGTAGGAAGTGTCTCGTTGCGTGCTCATCCATCCGATATCAACTTTGGACGTGGTTTTCTGAGCCCTCGTTCGTTTGCAATTGGGTCAACTACGACCAGTGGCCCCGGAGAACTAGCCGCCAAACGCAAACCGTTCACTTTTTCTAAATTTCGTCAGTTGCTATGAACTCTTGGTATATTTGGGGACACGTAGAGAGTTAATCGTGGTGTGCATTCTCATCAGAAGATAACTTTTAGAAGCAGTTTCTTAGCCTCCGATCCCGTTTTGAACGTTTTGTAGCTATTGAGAAAATGTAAAAATAGAGAACTGCAGGACCCTTGTAGGGTTGCCAAACCACCCTGGAAACTTTTAACACATGCAAATAATTATTTAAAACTCTATAGTGTAACTTGTTGTGTGAAATAGAACTTTTGACAAAATGGTGTTTTCTCTCTCTTTCCTTCTTTTCTCTCTCCTGGGTTACATAATGAAATAAAATGAAATGTAATGAATACATGTCTCTAAACCTTTTCTTTCGATTGAAAATTGAAATTATTATCATATGTAAATGGAAAACTGAAAAATGATAATTATGTTAGATTATAGTGGATGTCATGCCAGCGATTTATCGCTGATATCATGCTCACGTGGTTTTGCAAGATGAAAGAATGACGATGAAAAGGTGATGTGTAGTTCATTAATTATCATTGTAACTTATATAGTTCATTGTTAAATGAATAAATGTATAATGTAGTCTCATGTTACAAAAGGTTATATTTGATAATTTGTTGTTATGTATGAGATGCTAGTTTCAAGGACATCTAGGAAATGTGCATTTAATCATAGTTCAATTTTGATTTATAGTACACCTAGTAAAAAGGTTTGATATTTATATAAGGTAAATGAATTTGAAGTAATATCTTGTAGTGCATATTTACTGTTTAATAAATGACTAATGAGTCATCTTGTGCATTCATACTTCGTAAATGTAATTAAGAGAATTAAATAGAAACACTCTACCCTTGTTCAATATCAGAGCATAACTTGTTTTCATGTTTGATACTCCTTACCGTAGAAGACATAGAAAACCGTAGGATAAACTTAAACTTTACACTCGATGGAACATCCTAATTTAGGAAAATCGGAGCCCAAGAATGGGCTTATCGTCTTAGTCAGTATGTTTAGTGACATTGTCATAAACCTGGTAGATAGGAGCGACACAGTCAAACCTTTCTTGGAGTATGTAGACCTAACTCCTCCTTCATAGCCTAGTGGACTACCTTGTCATCCGAAGATAGAGTTAAAATTTAAGTTCTTCATCAAATGAAATCCCTGTTAGATCTAGACGACATAGATGGAGGTTGTGACTTAGTTGTTCTAGGTCTTAAACTCTTGTTAATGGGCTCAGCTAAATGTGTTACCTTGGTTTCTCTCAACATAACACCTTGGTCCTTTCTAAAGGTGGTTTAGCATAAATATGTCCTCTTGCATAAAACACATATATAGTTGGAAGTAATCTAAAATTTAGTTGATTCGGATGTTAACTTGGGTTCGTGTGTAGCTACAAGTCTTCTATTTTTCTGTCTTCAAGAGGTTAGGTAAACAGTTCGTAACTCCTTTTCAAGACAATGCTAAAAATAAGACCATAATATGACGTAGAAAATAAAGCATATAAGAGTAAAAACGAGAGGGGAGGTTCAGAATAATGCCACTCTTAAAGACCTTATAACTCAATTAAATATATGCATTTGTTTCAAAGAATATGAATTGCCTTGGTATAATCCACCTTTAAGAAAACAAAATACATATATAAAACAAAATGGAAATTCACAAGTCATTGAATTAGAATAACTATGGTAGGGAAATAACCTTACCGTGATCGAGAAATGTTTTGTGGTAAAAAAAAAACTATCTTGTATTTAAGTCTCCGTTAAATCCTAATATCGCTCTATGGACACCAAGTCACATTCACTTGAGTGGTAAGAGTAAAAAGGTAGATGTTGAATGTATGTTCGAGAAGAAGATTTTTAACATAAGAGTAAGATTGTTAAGTACTTTATATGCATTTGAATTATGCCAAATAAGTATGCAAGTTATGCAAACTTTTGTAAAGAATAAGAAACCAACTTAAAAGGGGTGAATGATAATTTAACCGCGGTATGAAATTAAGAATCTGTAGGTGGACAAACGAGAAATTTAACCTTGCACAATAATGTTCTTGGAATGTTAATCGTAAACTAAAATACAATTAAAGAAAATATGTGTTGTGGGTTTGCCTATCCTGAAGTCTTCTTTCTGTGGTTGGGGCATTGCTAGTATTCGTTCATTGGGAAAAGTGTGGCATCAACATGCCTATGTCTTTTCATGTGTCTATGTGAGTCGATGACTTATGTGATTTTCATATGCACGTCGAGTTTCTGTACTTGAATCCCATGATGTGTTGTGTGTAGTGAGCAATGTAAGTCAAAAAAAATTTATCCTGGTATTTTACTGTTGAAATTGTGTGTGTAAAATGTGGGCACTATAGATAGTTGGATGAACAGTTCAAGATATGCAAAGAAACATTTCCTATTGGTACTATTATTTCAGTGGTTGATTTTAAAGAGAATTACACATTGCAACCACAAATGGAGGTTCAATCGCAATATTACAACTCAGTACAAGTTACCATTTTTGTGCATATAGCATTTATACATTCTCCTGACAGTACAAAAAATGATCAATTTTTTTTAAGAGAGTACCACTTTTATATCAGTGATGATCGTACTCATTCTATAGAATTTGTGCAAGGGTGTTTCTAGTTATTTTATGGAAAATTTTCTGATAGGGACATCCACTTGAAACAACATTATATATGGTTAGATAATTACACGTCTCAGTTTAAGAATGCATGACTGTTTTATTGGATGCACAAGATGCATGTCAAGATGGGTGTGCAACATATTTGGAGTTTCAATGAGGCTGGACATGGAAAAAGAGAGCATAATGATGCAGGGGCATGTGTGAAAAGAGATCTTGTAAGAGAAGAGTTTAAGTACAAAGTTGGTGCTAAATTGAAAGATGCAAAGAGCATAGTGGAATGGTGTATTGACAACATGGCCTAAGGTTCTCAAGAAATTGCCATGGTTCACAGATATTTTTGGTCAATAGAGGAACAACAAATTGCTAACTACAAGGATTGTATGACACTCATTGGGTCCAATGATATGCACTCATTTTGTAGCTCAGACGCTACTTCGTGGGCCACATGGACAAGAAATTTGACATGTTTTTGTGCATCTTATATCAAATTTGTCACTATTGAGTGTGATTCACAAGAATGGGTCGATGGATGGATTTGTAGGCCTATAACTCTGCTTGTTAGTTATCAACCTCCACAAGCATTATGAATTTTTTCTGCAGATGAAGTTACAACATCCAAGGACTTTAACGAAATTTTGATTTTGGTGCGATAAGGTATTTATGGTTATTTACAATTTTTGTATTGAGTTATGTCCATTGAAATTTTAATATGTGCAATTTAAATTTGAGTTGAAACCTTTTTTTTTGTAGGACATGTGTTTGTAGTTATTGCGACAAAAGACAATGAAGAAGGAACAAACTATTTATTATGTCATTGCATTGAGGAAAAAAAGAAGTTGACTTCTCTTGTTATAGATGGCGAAGATATTGAGTACCCTACAGGGTCAGTGATAGTTACTGGAACTTGGCTTCAGCGGTATCCATTAAAAAATTCCTCTATTTGGGTGTTTGAAGACTTTGAGACACCTGAAAATACTCTTACAACTGTATCTAGTTCTAGCGACAAATATTCAGTTGTATAGATATCGAGGAAGGCCTAATAACAAGATTATTTGGAAGGTTTGAGAGTCAGATCATGATGCAATCATGTCCGCTATTCAGAGTAGATCCGATCTCGATGGTTCATTGGAATGAATTTATAATTTTTATGTCTAGTATATATAATTTCTTTGGTATATATAAATTTGTTAGTTAGATAAATTTAAGTTGATATATTTTATTAAATTTGTGTATTTTCTATATATCTAGTATGGTTTTGATTTGAAACTTAAATTTCTTTGACTAACACTTTTATATGCAGGTTAGTGGTGCAAGAAAAGCTTCCACCTTCATGTGGTTGGCACTATTAGTAGAGAATTATAAATTCTCGAAGCTAAGAAAAGCTTTTATTGTTTTACAAGAAAAGAGAAGCAATTAACAATGATTTATGTACCTATGGAGGGGGTTCTTGGCTCCAGAGGAGGTAGACCAGAAGGACCTGGAGCTTAGAGAACTAAAATGATGCCTCTCCGAGTGTTTACAAGACCATCCCTATGTGTGTATAGTTGGTTTGGTGCCATGACCCACTATTTACAAAATATACCGTTTGACAACCTTACACTGTTTCAAACTACACTATTAGGTGTGTTTACAAACAATAAGACAGCGAGAGCACTGATTAGATAAGGAAAAAACTGAGATAAACTATTGTAGAGGGTCCCTACGTCGAGGTGTAGGATTAGATGAGACGTCTCTAGGTGCCACGGAGTCTGCATAGCCACCCATTGAAGTTGAACGATTTTTTGGTTTCAGGGCTCTTAAGGGACTATGACTGAACAAGGTAGCCTAGAAGAAATGACGCTGTCGCGCACCAAAATGAAACCTTCTCTAGCATTCACCTAGCCACCTGGACATGTCCACAGAGTTAGTTCGGTGCTACGACCCATCGTTTATAAAATATACCATTTGATAGCCTTACACTGACTCAAACTACACTATTCGGCGCGTTTGCAAACAATAGGGCAGCGCGAGCACCAATTGGAGAAAGAAAAAACTGAGACATTCTATTGTAAAGGGTCCCTATGCCAAGGTCTAGGATTAGATGAGATGTCTCTAGGTGACACGGAGTGTGCGTAGTCACCCGTTGAAGTTGAACAATTTTTTGGTCTCAGGGCTCTTGAGGGACTCCTCCCGAACGAGGTAGCCCGGAAGCAACGACGTTGTTGCACACCAAAATGATTCCTCCTCTAGCGTTCACCTGGCCACCTGGACATGTCCGTATAGTTGGTTTGGTGCCATGACCCACCGTTTACAAAATATACCGTTTGGCACCCTTACATTGTCTCAAACTACACTATTCGACGCGTTTACAAACAATAGGACAGCGAGAGCACCAATTAGAGAAGGAAAAAACCAAGACATGATATTGTATAGGGTCCCTATGCTGAGGTGTAGGATCATACAAGATGTCTCTAGGTGACACAGAGTGCGCGTAGTCACCCGTCGAAGTTGAACGATTTTTTGGTCTCAGGGCTCTTAAGGGACTTCGCTCAAACGAGGTAGCCCGGAAGCAACGGCAATTGTTGTGCACCAAAATTATGCCTCCTCTAGCATTCACCTGGCCACCCAGATGTTTCTGTGCAGTCGGTTTGGTGCCACGACCCACCGTTTACAAAATATATCGTTTAACAACCTTACACTGTCTCAAACTACACTATTCGGCGCGTTTACAAACAATAGGGCAGCGAGAGCACCAATTGGAGAAGGAAAAAACTAAGACAGACTATTGTAGAGGGTCCCTACACCAAGGTGTAGGATCAAATGAGACATCTCTAGGTGCCAGGGAGTGCACGTAGTCACCCATTGAAGTTGAACAATTTATTGGTCTCAGGGCTCTTAAGGGACTATGCTTGAACGAGGTAGCCCGAAAGAAATGACGTTGTTGCGCACCAAAATGATGTTTCGTCTAGCGTTCAAATGGACACCTAAATGTATCCATATATTTGGTTTGGTGTCATGACCCATCGTTTACAAAATATACCGTTTGACAGACTTACACCGGCTCAAACTACACTATTCGGCGTGTTTGCAAACAATAAGTTAGCGAGAGCACCGATTAGAGAAGGAAAAAACTGAGACATAATATTTTAGAGGGTCCCTACGCCGAGGTGTAGGATTGGACGAGATGTCTCTAGGTGCCATGGAGTGCGCATAGTCACCCGTTGAAGTTGAATAATTTTTTGGTCTCAGGGCTCTTGAGGGACTCCGCCGAATGAGGTAGCTCGAAAGCAATGAAATTGTTACGCACCAAAACGACACCTCCTATAGTGTTTATCTGGCCACCAAGATGTGTCTGCGTATTCGTTTGGTGCCATGACCCACCGTTTACACAATATACCGTTTGACAGCCTTACATTGTCTTAAACTACACTATTCGGCGTGTTTGCAAACAATAGGGAAGCGAGAGCACTGATTAGAGAACAAAAAAACTGAGATAGAAAATTGTAGAGGATCCCTACGCTGAGGTGCAGGATCAGATGAGACATCTCTAGGTGCCATGGAGTACACGTAGTCACCCATCGAAGTTGAATGATTTTTTGGTCTCATTGCTCTTAAGGGGCTTCGCCCGAATGAGGTAGCTCGGAAGCAACGACGTTGTCGCACACCGAAATGATGCCTCCTCTAGCATTCACCTAGCCACCTGGATGTGTCTCCGCAGTTGGTTCAGTGCCACAACCCACTGTTTCCAAATTTTTCAACAAGTACAACTTTTTTAACTTTTTCAACAATTACAACTTTTTCAACAATAGTTACTCTCTTATTCCAAGTATAGTTAGGATTCCTCATCCTACAAATAGACTAGGAAAACAACATTATGATTTTTTTTACTAAAAATAGAGATCAGTTGAATTTGTCACTGCCCCCTAGACCCCCTATGACATGAGTGGGGGGAAGCCCCCCCCACACCCCTTTGGAAAGTGAGCTAAAAATATTGTCGTAAAGGGATCTAAAATTTATCTTTGTTGTCACATATGTTATAATATCCACCTTGATAACCAATCCACTTTATATATTACATGACCAACTCATCGCATTTTCTGCAAATGAATAGAAGATAAACACCATTTTTGCTTCTATAATAGTACTAGTTTTGTGAGAATATCAACAAAGTTTTCTATGGTGTGTACCTTGTCAAGTGCTATTATCCCTTCATCAATAACATGTATAACCAAATTATACTTAACTAAAATATGCTTTGTCTTATTGTGATAAGTTATATTCTTGGATAATTAAAATAGCACTTTGATTGTCACACAATACCTTCATCTTTTATTGATATCTTCAAAACTCATTCCAATAAATTTTTTACCCAGATTACCTCCTGACAACTATGATAGGTAGCTACATATTCTACCTTAGTAGTTGAAAAAATTGTAATATTTTGAAGCTTTGAAATCCAACTGATAGTTCCAGTTACAAGTGTAATAGCATAACTAGAAGTCGATTTTTATTTTTCCAAATCACTTACAACATATGAATCAAAATATCCACAAATTGAATCACCAATATTGTTATAGGTGATGCAATAATTTAATTTTTTGTCACAAGTAGTGAAACTCCCACTTGACTGTTGAACAATGTTCTCTACCTAGATTTTCCTAAAATCTACTGATAACTCCAACAACATGTTAAATTTCAGTCCTCGACATGTACATTTCATAACATACATAAAACTTATTATTGCACTAGAATATGGTACATGAGATATATGCTTATTTTCTTCTTATTTTTGCACCATAGTTTTTTTATTTTAAATCAAACATGCATATAGAATTAATATACATATAATATACATACATAGAAGGATATCATGTGTAATGAATTCGAATCAAACATAGAAGTAATATCGTTATGAAAACCAACAAATGGATATATAATGTATCAAACTAAGTGTGCTCAACGCATGTCTCTGAACATATAAGTTCATAACATGTGTACATCTCGAACCAAGTGTGTCATACATATAAGACTACATGCGGCCGCATAAGGCTATATACAATGTCCTATGAATAATCATGAACTAGGACCAGCTGGCCCATATATATCTATGTACATCCACGTCCAATGAATCTAATCATGAAACATCTTCCCTCTCTTCACCTTGCTAGAAGTAGAATATTCACGACCCGGGAATGTAGTGGAGGGAGATGCCACTACATATTTCATCCATGTGGTCCTAGGCGTCTCTAAGCAGGCCTGCAACCTAACCTGCACATTCATAAACAACAAGTTTTTAACACCCATATTTTTAAAATACATTCAAAATTTAGAAACTTAGAATTTAGTTAAAATGTATGTGAAATCTTATCGCAATGTCATGATCCCTATCAATTTGTCGTTGACGCATGACATGGACAACAATAGACTCATGAGAGGTAAGCTACATATAAATAATTAAATTTCAAATTAAATATTTCATGTACAAAATTTGATATTGTAGATTTAAGTAATAAGAAATAATTCCTAAATAAATTTAACAAATTTGAAAAATTGTACCTCAGTTAGTGGATCTCCGGATGTTATGGCAATATCTACAACACGGGGGGGTCACCTAGTAAAACTATGGTATAGCACGTGCGTTCAGAGGATATTAAAGAATACCCTTGATTTTAATTTTTACCTCTACTTACTCAATTGATAATACCCCCTCCCATTATATTATTCAAATGAAAATACCCCCTATTTTTTCCACGTACCTCACTTACCCATTTTTCCATTGCAATTTTATTTACCCCTTTTTATTTCTACCCGTATATGTCAAACAGAATATATATCATATTTCTCACTCAAATATTACTTTCTTAACACAACTTCTCTATAAATAGTGGGTTTGAATACATTCAAAACCTATTAGTGACCTATTACCAGTTACTTTAATGTTATTCTTTAATAATTTATCATTCTTCAAATAATTTATCATTTGGCTTGACTAGTATCAGTAATCTTTGAGGTCTCATACATCCCCCTCGGCTCCATATCCTCGAATAATCATATCATGTTTATAATAACGAGGGGAGGTTGCCCCCTCTGCTCTCTCTATTGGGGGGCACCCCCTCTCCCCCGCCCTGTTTTCTTCACGTGAGGGTCTGGGCCCTATCTAATTAATCTCGAAGTGTAGCATAGTGAACGCCATATAGTCTTCAAGGAGAGCCTTCCTCCACATCATAGTCCCCAAGTAGCAAGCTAAGCAGATTCGACTGTTGGGGAAACTCCATGGTTAAGATCGCTTAAGCCAGAGTAGTACTAGGATAGGTGACCTCTCAAGAACTCACAGTGCTTCGCCCTTTGTCAGCATCACCTAGATGAAATGAGTGTTAATGTAGATTGGTCAAAGTAGATTGATAACCTCATGATGCGTCAAAGTAGATTGACTTGAAAACTAGGCAGATAAATCCCAAAAAAATACACAAACAACTACATCATCTAAAAGGCTTGCATTTCAGTTTTTGTTAATATATTTTGTCCTCTTGACCCTAGACTGGATGAAATATTGAAGATAAAACATTAAACATCACTATAACTAATTGTCTTTTGTCAACATCTAATATCTTTACATCAAAAAGTTATTAATGTTTTTCTAAGGCTGTATAATATTGTTCTCTAAAATTTACATACATATTTGCTGTCTCCTAGTTTTTTGAAAAATGGTGTACCCATCAATGTCTCCTCAGGCCCATACCTATACTCGTCTCTTGGTATCTATGTCAAGCATCTACCAGCTATACTTGATATTGGTGTAGAGAATTCAGACAGTGTGCTGACACCTAGATTCTTCCACAACCAACCAACATTGTTATATCCCATGGCTCACATAGGGTGACTATTGCTCCTTCCTAAACCCCAATCAAATCTAGTGATTAACTCTATTCCTAAGATAGGTCTTGAGGAAACTTTCCCTTT
Source organism: Taxus chinensis (assembly GCA_019776745.2). Classification (NCBI taxonomy): domain Eukaryota; kingdom Viridiplantae; phylum Streptophyta; class Pinopsida; order Cupressales; family Taxaceae; genus Taxus; species Taxus chinensis. The sequence goes on from CM034150.1 coordinate 781,900,525, forward strand.
CAGGGGGCTTCTTTCCCTTTCACAGCTACTGGTTGAATCTGTTCCTAAAATAGGTCTCAAGGGAGCTCCCCCTTACCGGAGCTTCTCGCCCTTCCATTCCCAAAAGGAATCAAATACCCCTAGGATAGTATTTTCTTAATCCTAAGGACAGTATCCACAACATTTTGGATCCAGTCCTGAAAATTTCCATTTCCTGTTTTAGTTTCCATATTCAGATCTCTGAAAAAAAAAATGTGTATAATCTAGAGAGAGATAATCGGATCCCTTGGATTCGTTCCTATTCAGACCTCCATCCTGATTCTACACATCCTAAATTAGGAGGGGTCTAGGACGTACGTGTGTCAGACCCCTGGAGCAAAAGTTACAAACCTCCAGGAGAATGTCATTTTTTCCTTCCATGTTGACATAAGTAACCTCATTGGGAATGTCAGCCTCATCAGCTACAATAGCTGCCTTGACTACTTTAATAATTTACTTTGTGTTGACCACGCTTTTCATTTTCAAGCATTCATTTTTCTTTGTATTTTGTATTATCATAATACAACAAGACTTGGTGTAAAGAAATTTCCAAAACACACAAATCCTCAGTTTGCGCACACCTCATTTTTTAAGAGTATTTCATTTGAAGGCATTTAGTACCCTTTATACCTACTAACTCTAGACATGATGTTCGAAAAAGCTTAATATGTTTAAAGTTGCGCCTTTAAACACTTCAGTAATTTATTCATTAAATTGTTTTCTTTTCTTGCCAAAGCTCTCCTTGTCTCAATGCCCTTTTTCTAGACAGGATCCATAGAGCTGTGTATTTTTTTTTAATCCCCCATCCAAAACTTGATCTGAACAGAAACTTAAAGCTAAAGAACCATACCTCATTATTTGTAGATACACTAAAGAACAATAGAATGCTTCTGAAAAACAAGAACAAAGCAAAGACAAACATTCAGGTGGGAACTTTTGTGGTCCCAAATCAACAGATTGAATACCAAGCTACTGCTATTTAGTATTAAGTCATAAATGAGCAATTCCACAAACAGTGTTTTGGGCGTTGACTTGAAAAAAACATGCTCAAACCTTGTGAATGTTATGGTTACAAGATCCTACAAGATAAGAAACATAACATAACCATAACCTTTGTCCACTCTAATGTCTTTAAAAAATGAAGGAGCAAATTTGTACAACTCCCTCCCAATTTCCCTAGTTTTCAAACCCAGAACCCTTCTCAAGATATACACTTGACATAATCAGTACTGTTACAGTGGACAGAAATAAAACATTTGCACAGATATTGTTGATTAACTCGAAACAATTTTCAACAAAAGATAGGGAGGGTTATAGACAGTAATACCATCTGTTATATTTTCAAGGCAACAAAAAACTGTTTAAATTTAAAGTTAAGACTTTGAGATGAAGAAAATAGTCTAGGAAGCGCCATTGTATAGGGTACAGAGTGGACACAAACAGACAGACGTTCGTCCACAACATATTCTTAATAGCAGAGGATCTTAGATAGGAACTCACCACAAATGCGTTCACATAACATGTAAGTCGACAAATCCAGAACCAAGTAACCCTAGTGAATCATCCTTAACCCTCTACAATTATTTGGCATATCAAGAAGACATGTGCAAAGCATACTGCAGCCAAGGTCAGGATCTACAATCAAGCAAAAACCAAACAATACAATCTTATAGGAGAAACAATCTGTACTTACGCCATTGACAATGTTGCTGAGCCTTTGCCTGCTTTTGCTTCAACAACTTCTGTCCCGCCATCCTGAGTACGCTTTGTCAAAGCTTTGATATCCTCATCAGTCAAGGAGTTAGCTTTAGGTGTTGCCTAAGCATGACAATCAAGGTATCAGTTGCCTTTCCAAATCTTTGATCTTCAAAATAATCTTCAAATTGTTACCATCACTAAATTGATCCACCAACATCCAAGATGCAAAGACAACACAAGAAAGACCATCAAACACTGAAGACACGGGTACCCTAAAGATCATTCACCTGTGAAAAAAGAGGAAGAATTGTAATCCCAGCATGTCCACCAACAACAGGCACATCAACACCTGCAGACCCAACAAAAATTGGATATCTAACATTTGAACAAAATTAAACCAATAAAAGAAAATTCACAACATTTCTATCTAGACCTAACTATATGCTAAAACCATTTTCTTCGACTGGTTGCAATAACACTAAGATTCCCATACCTTCAACAGGAACTCCTGCCTTTGCAGCGTAGAAAGTCTTTGCACGGACAACATCAAGGGTAGTTACACCAAAGAGCTTCTTTTCATCATAGGTTCCAGCCTTCTTGAAAACTTCAGAAGCAATTGGTACAGTAGAATTTACAGGATTGCTGATCATATTGACCAGTGCCTGCCATCAACAAAATGTTACCAGATATAATAGCTTTAAAATTTCCATATCAGAAATAAATTAATCTCCTGCACAAACTCTCTATCTTTCTACACAAGCATGTGTGTCCAAACTCTACAATTCAAAAGCCCTTACAAACGTGAAAAAATGAATTGCCAAAAAATTAAAGTATATCATTTCATACCCAAAACATTCTATGATATCAACTCTGAGGACACAATCGTTTAGATTTCTCAGAATTCCAATGCATATCATTTCAACTGTTTACATTTCCTCTAATCATTACAATGACGTTCAAGAATTGAATCAGTATGCCACAAACTCTCGTTCTATTCAGAAAAATGGGTAGGTGCATCCAGATTCCAACATTCAAAAGCTCGTATAATTTTATACTGAAAATTTTCTGTTATATCAACTCTGAAGCTATGTCACCAAAAATAAGAAACATGAAACTACAACAGCAACACAAAGGGAAACAAAACTAGCAAGGTTACCCTTAGGAAACGGATTTTCTATATATAAATTGCATATATTTATTTTAAACTTGACTAAATTCACTTAATTGAACTTTAAAAAAATTACATTATAATTATATAAATAAAATAAATATAATTATATCAATCAGTTGTATTACCCATATAATTGCAATAATGTCTAAAATATGAAAAAGTAGGAGATAAAAAATATTAACCCATAATGTTAAAATTGAAAACCATCAAAAGAAATCGGATGGTATGATGATAATATGTAATAAAATAAAATCTGTAATTTAAAATTATTAATTTATAGTATACATTAATTTAAGTATATGGTTATGGAATAAGAAATAATATTTAAATGGAGGTTGCACTGACATACCATCTATACTAACAATAAGGGTAAAAGCAAAATATTTTATTTCATTTCAACTCCCAATTCATCACTCATCCATTCCATTTTGCAGCACTCTTTCCTTGCATAGAGAAACGCAACAGAGAGGCTGGAAACACATGATCACATTTGGACCGCATTTCAGGCACTAAAACGGGCAACGGGCCTCTCCCGATGCATTTCTAGCTACACAGCTCTGAGGGTACAATTGTTTAGATTTCGCAGAACTCTTATGCATTCCTTATATACATGTTCTAATCAGTATGCTGAAAACTCACTCTTTATATGCAGAAAAATATGTGTGTTCATCCAACTTCCAAAATTCAAAAGCCAATATCAATCAGTTCAAATGCACAAACATGGCTTGCTAAAAGAAAATAAAAGCATATCATTTCATACACATGAACACTTTATTTCATTTAGACAACTGAACACAATTGCACAAGATTCCTAAGAAATCCTAGCAAAAGACAATTGATGCCTTCCAGAAAAATACTTTATTTTATCTTGGCGCAGAGGACACAATTATCTAAATATCACACTAAAGTCCTGACAAAGACTACTATTGCCTTCCAACACATTCATTCACTGCATATATGTGTTAATCAGCTTTGTCATAAGACGTTAACAATAACTGGTCTAGGATCTAATCAACTGCAGACTCACACCTCTATATCTAGGCCATAACCAAGTGCAAATCGAATTGTTTACTCATTGCTCCAATATATCATCAAATTGTAATCATTCAAACGCGTAGGCTACAGATTGGTTACTTTTAGTTACTGATGTGTTTCCACTTCCAAAAAAGAGCCAGTCACCACAAAGTCCAATAAATGTGTAAATCAGCTTTTTCATAAGACATTAACAAATATTGATATAGTATGTAACCAACTGCATAGTAACACCACTTGGTAAAAACCAAATTCTGGCTCTAACCAACTGCAGATTGGCACTGTCTACTCAATGCTATAATGAATAACACAGTAGTTCCAAGAGAACACATTGGATAAACATTGATTACTTACAGCTACTACTCACAAATGAAAAATAAAAGGTGCTTGACAAAGCAAATACAAGAAGAATAGTTCATTAGGAAATAAATTTAGGACAGCAAAACCTTTTTAAGCTTTCAAAACAAATGACAATAAAATTGTTAAAACTTACCCCTGGGCAATATTTTGCAATTACAGAGCAAAGATTTTTAACTATTCCTGCATTTATGTTAAAAAGATCATCACAGGTCATGCCAGGCTTCGGATGTACACCAGCAGGAATGATCACAATATCTGCATTTTCCAGTGTCGTGCCAAGTCCAAAGAGAGAATAAAAACCGACCCAATTTGAAAACCCATCTGAAATATCCTAATCAGAATCTTTAAGCAACCAGATTCAATGAAAAATGAGACTGTGTGCCAAATATTGCGTGCCAAAGACTTTATACTTCAAAACATATTCAGTTTTTAAGAAACAGCGTAGATGGGTTATAGGTAGATGACTTGCCTCCACAATATTCCTCGGATTTGGAAGGAATGACCACGAAATGATTGATTTTAGGTAGATTTTAGATGGCTCCTGCCTACGAGACACCCGCTCATGTCGCCTACCTACTGAGACACCCACTCCAACCGCCTACCCTCTGAGAAACCCACTCCCTCTGCCTCTCCTCCCAGCTCACGCAGACTCTACCTCTCCTCCCACCTCGTACAGACCCTGCCTCTCCTCCTAGCTCGCAACCTGTGTACCTTCCCCCCCAATACCTAATTCGCCATACTGAAAAAACTAAACCCTTCCACCCACATAGCATACCGGTATATTGAGATTTGTTTTGGCCATTTTTAATCCCCCAATATGAACGGGAACGTGGTAGGATACCACCTAGTTAGTGAACCCCCCGTGATCTACAACAGCCTCCATAGTCTACATATATGGAGGAGTCTCTCTAGCAATCATAAGCAATAAAAAAACATGTACAAATCAATATTAATCTACATGACTGCCACATAACAGAGCCAAAGCATAATCCACGTGAACTTCCACAATTAGAACCAAAGTGTAAAGAGAAACTAACCCGCGTAAAAGTCACGTGAGGCGTGCCAATAGCCTCAGTTCCCAGAGCAGATGATGACCCGCCAAGCTCCTGCACATATAAAAGACAAACATATATTAATATGTACATGTACATGTGAAACATTATAATAATAAAATTGCACAATCAAATGAAATTTAAAATTTAAGTACAACTTGAAACTTAAGTTTGTAACATGCCTAGCTACAGTAGCTAACATGTCGACGCCAGATGTTTCCTTCACCAAATTTTGCTATTTAAAGTAAAATAAAAAATTAATTTTTTTATGTATGTACATAACGTACAATGAAATATATATATATATATATATATATATATATATATATATATATATATATTAAAATCTCAAACATGAATTAAACTATTGTATATATATTAAATATTTATTTGACATTTACCTTTGAAAGACCAAGATCCATTGCACCAATTCTAAAAACATTTGTCATCATCTCATCTAGAGAAAAGAAATCATGTGATCCAGCAAATGATGTCTCACCCGCAGTGCATACGGCACTACATGATCCGCAGTGGTGTGGTGCACTAGAACTTGCACCTCCACCAACATCACCAGATGCAATCTTCTCACTATGATGGGTTAGAGTGTCAGTCAACTCCCTCAATACATGTAGTGTGTCAATCTCCACAGCCTCCTTCAATGTAGGAGGGATAACTGAAGGTAGTGGGGGTTTGGGGCATGTGGATATTTGGTTGACCTACGCGTGCACTAGGTCTAATCTGTGCAGAGCCACCTCCTCGCCCATAAAAATCAGAAAATTCAAAATAATTTGGGACCTCATTAAACACGAACTCACAATATAATTTTTTCAAAAAATAGAGGGGAACCTCATTGTTGTTGCATGGTGGATAATCAAAAACCATCCACCATCGGTCCCAAAAATTGTTCTTGATTCGGTCATCGTGGCACCAATGGATTGGAAACCATTTGCAAGTAACTACGGGGAGCATTGGTTTTTGGGTCAGTAAATAATACACAAATGCGGTCTTTTCCAAAAAAATTGTCTTTTACGGCCGCATGGGATAATTTATTTGCATACCACTTCTTACAATCACCTCTAAAGGTATTCCATCTATTTATTTGGTTAGTTGCGGAGTCAACTTTGTCAATCAATGTTTGCAATGTGTTGGCTAAAGTCATGCGGGACGGATTTGTGGCATGATTTTGTCTTATATTCTAAATAAGGTTCTCAATGAAAATTTTATTTTGTCGTATTTTTCAAATGATATCAACTTGTGTTCCTGTTGGTTTCGTGGGGACAGAAGGAGCCACAGGAGGTGGATCTATGTTTGGAGGAGGGATTTCCGGAATGTTTTGAGGATTTTGAGGAATTTTTTGATGGTTTATAGGATTACGAGCTTGTTGAGCAACTGACAAAAAAAATTGAAACAAAAAATTGAAAAACCCATGAAAATCACAAAAAAAACCTAAAATGTAAACAAAATGATCAAATCGAGGGCTTACCTCTTTGTCTTGCCAGCATAGTTGAAACTATCACGATCCACAAGTCCGAAGAGTAATTTTTAGGGGGTATTCAAAGCGGTGTAGGAGAAATCGTGGTTGGAAAGGAAAAATGAGGAGTCGTTGGTCTGTATTTTTTGTCTTAGAGGACCGCGATCGTGGTTTGTAAACCGCAATCACAGTTTTAGGTTCGAAAATCACCGAGCCTATAAAAACAGTTGCGCTAGCGTGGTTTAAAAATAGTGAGTGCAGTACCTAAATTTTGGCGATAGAATTTATACGGGGAACCCTTAGAGCACTGTAATAGACTCACCAATTCTTACTTACCTGCTTTAGAGTGAATCACCACGTGTAAAATAGGTTTTGTGAAAAGGTGGAATGTGTATGGTGTTCTTATAAATCCCCAAATATTTACATGGATGATGCCCAGGCTTCGTTGTTACAACTATTTAGTCATGACTCTCATGCGCCACATGACAACATTACCTGTAAGTGAAGAGCAGGGGCGAGGTAAATACCAAATGTTGTGATGAGACTATGTCTCAAAGTGCAATGCAGATGCAAATGTTGTTGGTGCGTGGTAGTCAAGTCTATGTCACCAGTGTAGCTTTGGTGGTGATGAAATCCACCTCTACTACGTGCAAAAGCAAGAATGTTGTGATTATATGCAAGGTTCTTTCCAATTTGAAATAAATTACTAGTGGAAAATGACAACGTACTTGAGCGTGCTAATTTTTTTTGGTTTCAACAGTTTTTTCTGAATGGTGGTACTTTTGCGGGATTTATTTTTTATTGTGTTTTTTATAATATTCTAGTGATGTGGTCCTGCAAAGAATAGATTAGTAGTTATCATGTAGACGACGTGTTATAAAATTGATCGTGGTTGTTTTTTATTTTCCAGATCGCGTGAAGGCGCAGGAAAAAAGCATACACAACCAATGACCAAAAAAATATTAATAATACGGTGGACTAAAATATTGATTGAAATGATAGTTAGAAAAAAAAAGCTAGAGGATCCTCTAATGTTAGAACAAGAAACTAAACAATCACGACCGTTTCTAATTTTCCAAATCACTCGAAGGCACAGGAAAAGAGCATACGCGGATACAATTGTAATAGATGTTTTATAAAATTTTAATAATTATTACAATTAATCGTGATTGTGAAATAGCGATAATGATTATCTTCACAAAAAAAAAATAACGAAAGAAGAGCGTTTAAAACATTACCAGAAGTGTCATCGTGGAAAATTGGTATGTAAGGTAATTTTTTTGTTTTACTAAGTCCGGGTGGCCTCTAGTGTGTAGAAGATGACATGGAATGTGAACCTAATAAGTTTGGCGAGAGAGGTGTGAATAGGTCTTGTATTGTCGAAAGAGGTCCTATAATAAAATGATGAGTAGTTTGTACCTCTGTGACGACCGTAGGATTGAATATTTCCACCATGATCCACAAGTATCCGGATCAAGTGATAGATGTCCCTCTTATAAACACCAAGCACTGAGGAGATCAAAGATAGGACGAGCGTCATAGTTTCATTGTTATAACCTGTAAACACACCACAAGTCACCACACAACAAAAACACTACCCACAGCGTGAATGTTAACCAAAGAAGGCCATAAGGCATAACAAATGAGATAATAAAGAATAATAATAAACAAAGAATGGATAAAACCACTAATTAGGAAGTTAATGGTAACAGATCAAAAGCCACCGGGCGTGCCAGAATTTAAGCTAGGAAAAATACACTACTAACAAGGAAGTAAAATACTAACAACAATAGCTCCTCCTTCGTGTTCCGTAGAAAAACTCAAAATGGGCTAGGAAACTTGGATTGAGCCCTGATTGCGTGACATGTAGGTGCTTTGCCCAAAATGGAGCAAGGCCTTCCTGCAACAATGATCCACTTACTTTGCACCGAATGGATGAAAGGATTATGGATTTGGGGTGCTTCAAGATGAGGCTATTTGGGCATTAGGATGAGGTGGAAGGATGTTCTTTACTCAAAGGATGCAAGAACTTAGACAAGGCATTCAAGCTTATTCTCTGTGTGTTAGAGGGGAGGGGTAAGGCTGTATTTATAGCCCAAGGAAGTGATTAACTTAGAGTAATTTAAATAATCATGGTTTGAAAATGTGGGCAAGATTATGTGAGTGGGGACCATAAAGAATGGGTGAGAATTTGATTTTAGATTTTTAATTCATAAGTGGAGGATTTTAGGTGAGTGGGGACCACGAAGAGTGGGTGAGGATTTGATTTTGATTTTTTAATTCAATAGTAGAAAAACATGGAGAATAATTATATGTGGTAAGGATTATGTTATTTTATATTTGAATATGGATAATTAATCAAATTATATTTGATTAAATTTTAAGTAAATTTTTGTGGGAATGAGGTAGGGGAATTAATTAATTTAGGACAGATGTGAAATTAGGGTGTCTACACTACCCATTAAGTCTTCACTTCAAGTGGTAATTAACCATCACAATCACACACACTTTGATCTCATAGATATCATAGGGTTTGCATGTCACCAGGTATTGTTTAAACCTTGGTCACCACTTTTTTTTAGTCCACTTCAAGCCTTACAACATGTGCCATTAGACTCATCTTTTGTTCACCCACTGATGTTATTTTCCTTCCATTTATCACATCTACATCATTTTTCCTTATAGATCGAACATCTATGGGAAGACGATGATCCTTTCCGTTTCATCTAATCCTCCTCATGTCCCTTTTCAACTGTCATCATCATGACTGGGGGTAGCCTTACTATCATCTGCTAGGGGCATCATCCATTTTAGATACCTCTTACTTTCCATCCTACCCCACATCTGGGGAAAATATCTAACCCATCCACATATGACATCCTATTTCACACTTGGGGAACACCACATTTTATCCCTCAATCCATCCCCCCTATACTCGGGGGCATATCTTTTCATCTTCTATATCCTAAATCTTATCCTATAGCACATCCCTCATCATATCTATCTCCCATCCCGCATCCCATATAATCCAAATCCATCAACTAATCCCTATCCTATCCAACTTATCCAATTTCCCTCTCCTTCCCTTTCATCCTACCGAAACATGCTTTAGGACTTATAAGAGAAATTCACATCCCACCTTACATCCCTTCCCATCCCCTCCATGAGCTATCCCATCCCGAATCCTTTAATCTTACTTATCCTCAACCATTCCCCCATCCTAAATCCCAAATCTCAACATCCAACATCACATAATCTAAACATCCAAAATCCAAAATGTAAAAATCGAAACATTAAAAAAATCCATAAAAAGATCACAAATTACACTAAAAAAAAACTACAAAATACAATGTGTGTATTGTTCCTCATGTGTGTTTACTTGTTTGTCTGCATTTACATTTTGGCCAATGATATGATGCCCATTTTGTTTGGTCCAATGATATGAGGACCACATTTTTTACATTAATATGTCCAATGATATGAGAAAAAAGGTATTTGGAAATTCAATCATCATGGTCTTTATACCTTGGTGCATTTTGCTCTATGTCACATTAGTAACAATGCTAATGATGATAACAGTGGGAACTTTATGGTAACATAACCCCTTCTATCATCATCTTTTTAGCCTCATCATCATCCACGCTTAATACTCAATCCATCCTTTATCAATCAATCAATATCCACATCCAAATCTTATCATCTCACATCTAACATCCAAAATCCTAACCCCTTAGTTGGGGCATCTTCTAACATCCTCTTATTAATCAAACTTGAACATTATTTCTCATCGATTCATCAATAATATCCCAATCATCTCCTCATCAATGTCCTATCATCCACATCAATCCAAAAACATATCCTTATTCTCTCATCCAAACATCCCAATCTTCTAATCCTCCAAATCCAACATCCTATAAACCAATACCATATCTTCCTATCCAATAAATCCTCAAATATAACATCTTCAAATCCAACATCCTCAAATCTAACATCTTCAAATCCAAAATCCTTAAAACTAAATCCCAAATCTTCCAACCTAACCCCTTGATTGGGGCATTTTCTAATGCACTAATCCTAAATCTTCAACCCTTGTCATACATAATTGATTGGGGCATCCTCTACTCCAAAATATAACTTCCAACATCTCCTAATCCTCTAATATCCTACTCCTCTAATCCTCTCTCCTATCTTCTAATCCCCAATCCACTCCTCATCAATATCCTAATCAACATCAACAATCCTTCTATTCTCTAACCCTCAATTCCAATATCCTTAGTCTCAACCCCTTGACTGGGGCACCCTATAATCCAATCCCTTCAATCAATCTTCTAATATGTTAATCATCCCTCCTCCCCTATCATCTTCAGTCTTCTCATCCTATAATCCTTTCTCATCTACTAACTTGTACCTCTCCTCTTTTCGAGTGGTTACCAGACTCCTTCCTCCCCATCTAACCCCTCGAGGGGGCATCATATCACCATCCTAACATCTTCTCTTCTTTTTCTTTGAATGGTCATTGCTATGCAATAACCCTTCAAAGAGGGAAAAAATGTAGACATTTGAAATGTCGACATAATTAATTATGATTAATTTATCTCGCAAATTAACCAAACATCATCACTATCTAAATCCCTATAATTAATTAATTGCAAGATTACTTATTATTAATCCCTTTTATCACATATAACCCTTTATTCTAATTATTTTCATCATTTATCCCATCATTTTATCATTAATCCATTTTATTTCATTATTATATCATATTATCCTATCTTAATCCTTACTAACATTTTATAGAAATTTAATATTCCTACACCCACCTAACCACCTACTCTACACCTACCCAATACCTAGCCTCTCCATGTAATCTATCCCTAATCATCATTTATTAACCTAATCTAATCCTAGACTAATCACATCCTCCACCTCTAAATCTAGAGGCTTCTATTTCTAGAAACCTCTCAAAACTTCTCCTTTCATTGAATTTTTAATTCGATGGAAGCTTCTTCCCACCATGAATTTTGAATTCAAATTATATAATTCTCCATTCTAGAATCCTCCAATACTCTCATAAATTTCCAACCATTGATACTCATTCCTACTTGGATGGAGCTTCACCCTCCATTTTCTCTCCCAAAAACTATAAATCCATAACAAATCTTTGCCATTTTTTTCATCAATTATCCACAATATTCAATCCATCTTTAATCAATCCATTCATCCTTCATCGATCAATCTAAGGCAATCAAGGGGAGGTGTTTCCCATGTGTCTCCACCAAAATCTAGAGCAATAAATAATCAATGAAGAGAAAATCCAACACAACAAAGGAGGAGAATTGCATCTTCTTGGTAAGTGCAGGTATTGACTCTCTCCCACTTTCAATCTATTGCTCAATCTGAGGTATTGTTGGAAGGATTAGCATAGGAAGATAATTTCATTATTTTTCTCATATTCACAACTAGTATTTTCTAACATATACACATAGTAAATGAGGTTAAAAAATCGTATTGTATTACTTGATCCCAAATTTCAGCTCTTTGCAGGCAACTGGGGGATCATGACTTATCCTCTCCATTAATAGTGAGTAGAGGCTACACAATCAAAATGTTTTTCTAGTTCTATGTTTGGATGTGAATGTGCATGTGAACCTTCCCATCGAAAATCATTACCATTTTCATTATACACATGCCTTGTAGAGGAGGAAAAATAATAGAAATGGGTTACCTAATTCCAAATTTTAGCTCTTTGCAAGTGATTGGGGAATTGCAACTTATCGTCCCCGTTAACAGTAAAAAGTGGCTACACATTCAAAATGTATTACTCAATTCCATTACTTGTTGTGAATGTGTGCACCAATATTCCCATCAAAAATCATTACTACTCACATAATGCATTTTGTTGAGATTCTTTCCCCATTATTGTGGTTGTAAATGCACTCTTCTTCATTATCACCTACAAATAGGAAGGTTGCATATGTATGAGTCCATCACACATTTTCCTTTTCTGGCCATGCCCTCTAGCTCATATTCTTCATCCAACTTATCATGTGCATTCCCATTAGAAAACATTACCATTTGTAGAACGCATTTTGTTTAATTTCGTTCACCAACACTTGGTTGTGAATACACTCTCCTTCATGATTACATGCGAATGGGAAGCTTGCATTTATTTTTGTCTTCCACGCTTTTCCCATTTCCTAACACACCCCTCTAGCTCATTTTTGGTGGCCAACTTATCCTCTTAGTTAAGAGGAAACAAGTTCCACACAATCAAAATGGATTATTTGAATCTAAATCCGAGCTCTTTGCACGATACCGAGAGAGTGCGATGACCTACACCTAAGGGGGAAAGACTTGAGTTAGCGACCCTTGCATCCACATTCTCCTTGACCTCAAGGGTTTTGCTTAGTTTCCTCTACTAACGCCTAGCTATGAGTACGCATGCCAAATATCCCACCAAAAAGCATTACCATTTGCACAATGCACAGGCTTGGCATAGGAGCCAAAACAATGTGAATGTATTACCTAATTCTAAATTTGACCTCTTTGAAAGATACTGAGGGACCACAATGACCCATATAAAAAGGGGCAAGACTCAAGCTATTGACCATTATATCAACATTCTCTCTGCCTTCGGAAGTTCCGCAAAGTCTCTTTCACCATCCCCTGCAAATGGGGAGCTTGCATATGTATGACTATAAAATTTTGTTGTCATCCGCCTGTGATGCCCTCTATTTCATGTTTGGTGTCCAACTTATCCTCTCCATTAAGGGTTAACAAAGTGCCAAAAATATCAATTCGTGTTATCATCAGAGATGTGGATGTCTAGGCCATTGAGTCAGTGCACCTAATACATAATATTTTTCATTTGTTTTTTTCCTCTTTTCTTGTTTGTTTCGAGGTATATTCTATGATTAAAATAAGGATTTTAAAGATGGTAATGATGATGAATGGTAACTATTATTTTACTCATTTGACACGTGGATTTTTTGGTGGAATCGTATGTTTTTATTAAAGGATGAATAATCTTAAATGATGCTTTTCTTAATTGAAAAGGAATAAAAAACCACAATAAATAAATAAATTCAGCTGAGAAGGAATACCCAAACCAGTAAAACATCAACATACAACAATAATGCACTATAGTGGGTCCCTTCATTGCAATATTTAGGGATGAGAGTAGATAAAAGGTGTGAATTAAATACTTACATATTCCACACAATTTGTATATTCCACACAGTGACAGAACCCCATTCTAATTTCCACAGTTGTTCCCAGCCAAATAATATTTGTGATCTATGCTCCACTTTATCCATTGTAACAAATGTGATGTTGTCAGCTGTTGTTAGGTCATACATCAACGCACCCCTTCCCAGCACCATCAATCTTACGGCGGTAGGAACCCTTCATCCAAAAGGGGCACGCCTTTTAGTGTGATTAGTAATATAAGAATATATAATATACTTGCACCAAAAAGAGGTGAAATGTTACGCCAACAATTAAATATGGGGGGTTTTAAAGTTATTGAAGTAATTGCAAGATGTATTAAAGAGGTAAATGTCTAATGTGGGTAGTAAGACATGTAAGGTTCGAGGAATCATATAATAGATTCCAAGATGCACCTAAGAGACATATATAACCTTGGTAGCAAGGAAACAAGTGTACATATCTCACAACCAATCAACCATTATGTTAGTGAGAGGAACACCTCCAGTGCGACTTCATCCCTATCGATGCAAGGATTGTAAATAATATCGTGGACTAGGCTATCCAACCTAGACAAGATTGATTTTTTTGACTGAATATGGATTTTTAGGGTCGTGGAAGCAATTCCAAGGTGAACCTATTGGAAATATTGTCATTGATGTCAAAGGAATATTGATAAGTATCTCTTATGTTAAAAATATTGTAATTGATGTCAAAGGAATATTGATAAGTATATTTTATGTTAAAAATATTATCTTTGATGCTTACAGTTGTGTTCCCCTTATGAAAAAGGTGATTTATTTTGAATTATGCATATCCCGTACCAAAGAAAATTATTTTATAGTGTTCCACAGGTCTTGTAGTGTTTAACGGGTTTTTGTAGTGTTCCGTGGGTTATGTAATGTTATGTGGGTATCTGGGGTGCTTCACGGGTGTTTATGGTGTATCGTGGGTTATGGTAGTGCCTCGTGTATTGAAGAATCAGATTGAAGTATTTTTTTGGGTCTGAAATAATACCACTCAATAAAGGATATATGTTCTACAACAAAGAGAAAGACACAAAAGTCAACAAGTGTTGTGATACGATCCCGCCAAAATTAAAGCCATCATGGAAATGCCTCCTCCCCAAAATCTTAAACAATTACGTAACCTCCAGGGAAAAATCCAGTCCATTCGACATTTCATCTCACAATTAGCCGATAAATGTCATAATATTAATCAGTTGCTCAAGAAAGATACACAATTCCAATGGAGTCAAGATTGCCAAGATTCTTTCGCTAAACTCAAAGAATACCTCTCTAGTCTACCTGTTCTTATGTCACCAGTTACAGATAAACCCATGCTTCTTTATACATCTACTGCTAACCATGCCATAGAAGCTTTTCTAGCACAACACAATGATCAAGAAAAAGAGCAGGCTATTTATTACCTTATTCAAACACTTATCGAGCATGAGGTATGATATTCCCAAATTGAAAAAGTATGCTTGGCAGTCGCTTTCACATTCCATAAGCTACGTCATTACTCGCTTAGTCACACAACTAAATTGATCACTAAGGTCGATCCCCTCAAGTATTTCTTGTCTCGACCTATTCTCACAGGAAGAATGTCTAGTTGGGTCATCCTACTTAGTGAATTTTACGTCAAATTCATTCCTCAAAAAGAAATTAAAGTTAAAGCCCTCTCAAACCAACTTGTTGAGGAACCTCTTCCCGAAACAAAACCACTTCATTTTACATTTCCTGATGAATATGTTTTGTATGTAGACATTGCACCAACCTATACTCTATTCTTTGATGGGTTTTGTAACCTCCATGGATCAGGAGCTGGTATTTTTCTTATCACACATGGCAGATATGTTATCCCCAATTCATTTTGATTATCATTCATGTGTACCAATAATATTGTAGATTATAAAGCTCTCATAGCAGGATCAAAACTCACTATATCTTGGAACCTTAAAGAGTTGGTTGTATTTTGTGACTCTTTACTTATCATTAAACAGACTACTGATGAATAGCAGGTCAAGGACGATAAACTTATTCCATATAAGTGCATGGTAGATAGCCTCTAAAGCTATTTTTGATTAATTAACTTTGACCAAATCCCTAGAATTCATAACAAATTCACAGATGTTATGGAAATTATTGGATATTTGTTAGAAATCACATCCAATCAACCCCATGCACATTTTCTCATAGAACATATCTTAATTCCTACTTATGATCTACCTGAAAATACTATGGTATGTGAGATCGTGGGTCCTAATGACCCTTGGTATCATGATATTTATAATTTAATCCATGACAAAACATTCCCTACTAAAATGAAACCAAGTCATAGATGCGCTTTAGCACAACATGCCTCTCATTACACCATTTCAGAAGACACTCTATAGACGAGGTTACGATGGCGCCCTACTCCAATCTCTTAATCAAGAGGAGGCATCTAGCATTCTAATTGAAGTCCACTCTGGTATCTATGGAGTGCCCACGAATGGCATGGCTCTTGCCAAGAAAATCATGTGTGTTGGGTATTATTGGCCCACCATGGAGAATTAGATATGCCATTTTTTCAAACGATGTCAAGCTTTTCAAAAACATGACAACCTTATCCACGCACCTTCTCAAGCATTGCAATTGATCACCACACCATGGTCCTTCTCTCTATGGGGGCTTGATCTGATCGGTAAAATCAGACCCACATCATCGGATGGACATAAGTTCATCATCACCGCTACCGATTACTTCACTAAAATTGTAGAAGCTATACCTCTCACCTATGTTACCGAAAACCAAATATCAAAGTTCATTTTTAACAATATCATATATCAATTTGGAATTCCATCCTCTATTGTCATAGATAATGGAAAATAATTTAAAAACCAGGACATAAAATGTAACACCTTGAACAAACTATTATATTTATCTTTGCATTACAAGTGTTGGCATGTGATTTTCTTAAATGAGGTGTGTTTCCTTGATAGATTGAAAATCATGCTTGTTATGGATAAATCATCTCTGCTCTTGGATTCAGTGGACTGAAATGATATGGCTTTCAGGAATCCATTTTCACTTCTTGTTGATAAGCTGCAATCATATTTTTTTAGAGTTGCAAACTTATCTCTTTTGACTAACTCATCCTTGGATCAATTTCAGTGATCCAAGGAATGTTTTAAATCTTCTTAACAGACTGAATGGTAAACTGACATTCATTGGTTAAAATACATAATGGACTGAACTTGTGTTTGTTACAAATTCTTTATTATCTTGAAAGACTGTGCCTACATTCTATTGTGTGTTGTGCTCGGATCTTCTTGATTGACCTTTGCAGGGAACTTAATGGCGTTAAGGGAAATAGAAACCTGCTTCAACGATTCTTGAGAAAGAGAGAATATAACGTGTCCTATATCTAATAAGGTCTATCCTAATGGGATTTGAGACTCCGGTAAATTTTCCTAACTCTTTCTACACCACTCTACGTGGGATGACATCCTAACCTAAGTTGTTAATACTAAGTTAGTATGTAGGGAAATAACCTAAGGGATGCTAAGTTATTTCTAACCTATTGCCTAATACTATTTGGTTAAGCTATGTCCTAACCTAAGGTGGTAATCTATTTGATTGAAGGTTATATCCTAAGGTTATACTTTTAAATTAACCTAAGATCTAACCTAAATAAAATTGTATCTATCCTAAACTAATGGGGTATGAAAGGGAACCTAAGGGTCAATTGGTAAGTGGGAGCTAAGCGGTGGTTCCTAAGATTTTAATGAGATGTGATTTTGATTTGATTTGGTATTAAGGCATGGAAGTATTGCCAGTTGGGCAGGGGCTAGTTAAATTTTAGCGGGGCTTACATGGAGGCTTCGCTAAGTATGGAATTGCATGTTGGATTGGGATTGGCATCCGCCAATTTTGGGAGGCGATGGCAAGGAGAGATAAGTGGGAGAATAAGGAGTTATGGCATTAATGAATCTCAGTTTTTGTGTGTAAACCATCTTGGAAACTTGAGAGGCGGGTTTGTGAGAGGTTGTTTGGTTTTGCATGCATCGTGAATTTCACTCTGCATGGAGCTATTTGGTTCCTTGAACCAGCAATTTGAATTCTTCTTTTTCTTGGCTATTTTTGGTTTCTCTGGCCTATTTTTGATCAGGGGAATGTATAAGAGGCATTGTGGAAAAATATTATTGTTGGTTGATCTTTCTTGGAGAAGAAGAGGTGTTGGAAACTCGGCTGGAAGTCTTCTTCGAATTGGCAGAGGCACTATCAGGCATGATAGGCTCTACCCATTAAGATTTCTTGCTTTCTTTTAAATGATTCATTAAAACAACTCTGGTCACTAGATATATATTTTTGCATGATGTGTCTGGATATTTACTTGCATGCTTTCATGAAATCTATGTGGGTTTGGAATGTGAATCCTTTTTTGTTAATGATAGTATTTGGGAACTTTCTCTGTAGTAATTATTAGAGGTATTCATGTGAATTTGTATTTGAATCTCTATAGCTTGTATTTGAAGCTTTGTTTCTAGCATTCGAGACTAATGTTGAATGAACTAGCTTGTTGCTTGTTTGGTTATGAATCTCTATTTAGTCTTGTGTTTCGTGAGCTTGAAGTGGAGCTCCGTAGTTGTTTTAATATTGTTTTGAAGCTTCGTGTTTTGTTATGATCTTTTTTCGGGACTTTGTGTTGGTTTTGGACTGAGTTGGAACTTGGTGTAGTTCTAAACTTTGGTTGAATCTTCGTATTCAACAATTGTACTCATATTCAGTTCTTGCGAATGTTGAACTTATTGTTGAGTTGTTGAGTTTTTTTTTGTACTTACATTCTGAACTGGAATTTTATTCTCATTTAAGGATTTGAGAATACTTGGACTCATATTAGAGCATTGGTGTTTTGGTTTTGAGATCGTATTTAGGGCTTCATGTTTCTTTTAGGCTCGTATTTGATCTTGTGTTTGTCTAAGCCAGTGTTAGAGCCTTGTAAAGTCTGAACTTATGTTCGAAGCTCATATTTGACACTGTACAGGTATTCCATTATTGCATGTTCTAGATTTATGTTGGAATCGACGTGTTTACCTGTATTGTGAGTTGGGTTTGGTTGGTATTTGGTTTTGGAAAGCTTTATTCTCTTTATAATATTGTCTGTTCGATAGGGGCTTGAGATTTTAGTTTTGATTTGAAGCCGATCTGGTAATCTCCTTCGTGCCGCTCCTTGAGTGTGATTGGTTTTTGTGCTTCTGTCCTTTTGGATTGTATAACCTTCTTTGAACTTGACAAGGTGAGAGAAATCAAAGTTTAACCTATCCTTCTCTATTCTGAGTGAACCTGTGTCTTGCAGAAAGCTTGAATGTTTTGTTCTTAATATTATAAGGGAACATGAATTATGTCTTGTAATGGGTTTGGTTGGTCTTTTGATTGTTTGGAATAGTCGAATAAAGTTTGATGTTACGGGAATGATGTATTACTCTCTTCGGACCTTCTTGATTGGTTTATTGGGTTTTATTGGAAGTTGAATTTAAAACCTAGAATATTGAATCTTGTTTAAAGTATATATGTGTGTGTGTGTGTGTGTGTGTGTGTGTGTGTGTGTGTGTGTGTGTGTGTGTGTGTGTGTGTGTATATATATATATATATTATCTCTGTTCAGATAATTTTGTATATCTGTTCTTGTTTGGGACATGAACTACATACTTCTTGTATCGAGCTGTTAAAGCCGTGTAATAAGAATTCAATTCTTGAGTTCACAATTCCTTCTGCACTTGTATATCTTCTATGTTTGTGGATTCTTATTCCTTGAGGGGATCATAGAACAAATCTCCTGGGTTTTAGGAAGAGAAATGAATATGAACCATGGGGAAAGTATGCAGTTGGGGACTGTACTGTGTATTTCTTTCTGAGATTTGAATTTGTACTTGAGCTTGGTGAATGGAAATAGGAAACCAGCTTGTTAGTTTTTATTGGAAAGTTGTAGTGTGCATTCTTTGACTGTGAATTCAGTTTGTGTTCTCTTTTGGGAACTAGTTAATGAATTTCTAAGTTTGAAATAGATAAGGGAATTCATTTCATAGTATAAATGAAATGAATTATGGATTGGGTCCTTTTCTGTTTGAGATCCTTTTTATGTTGACTGTATAAGTTCATAGACTGAACTTCTCTTTAATTGACTCTCTTCTGAGATGGAAATTTCTTGTGGATTGGTTAAGAGATTTAGTTGCTAAAGTATAGCTTGGATTTGTGGGTAGTCTGGTTTCAGATCTTTGCATTATATCTACTAACAAATAGAAGTTAGTAAGGCTTTCTGTTAGACTGTTTTAAATCTGCTTGGATTGAATTGGGACTCTTGGTTAGATGTTGCCTCTTTATTTATGGACTCCTTATATTGATATCTTGGACTGAGGCAGTGTTGTGTGTACTAAACCTGATTCTTTCCTTCAGATGAATTGTGTCTGAGGAATAGGTATGTATTGATTCTCTTATTTTGTTTATATGGAAAGATGAAGCATACTAATATGAGTTATGTTGTAACTAACTTCTTTTGTTGCTTGGTAAAGATAAATGTGTATTTCTATTCTTATGGGTTTATGAAATAATTGAATGACAAGACTTGTTGACTATTTTAAAGTAATTGATAGGATCAATTAAGTCTTGTGATATAATTTTGATGTTGCAGATTATATTATGCTCTTTTCTTAAAAGTGAATTCAGATTCTCTTAATTTGTACTTCTTTCTAGATGTTATTACTTATGATTATTTGTATGATGTATATTAATTATTTCATTAAAGCAGAGTTGTTTAATGAAACAATTAGTGGAATGCACTTTACTTTAATGCTTGGTGCTTATCATGCTCAGTTCATTGAACTGACCCGTGCTAGCAATTTTGCAAATGGACATCGTAAGTGATAAAAGAAGACAAGAACTTTCATGTTGTATTGGCTTATTTAATTATGGATCTTATGTAAAGAGTTTCAATTCATTCTTGAGTTGTATTGAAAAAGAAAAGTTGTATTCTTTTTGGAATAGAGGTCGTTTGTTATACAGTATGCCTGAAATGCATAGTCTTGTAAATGTATAGTTTCATAATGATGAATTGAAAGTTGGAGATTTACTTGTATTTGTTGTGTAAATTATCTTGTATTTTATGAAGGAGATGGAAATCCTATCTTGATGATATTCTTCATATCTGTTATATGCTTAATTCGGATAAACTTGATAAGTTAGATAAAGGGAATTAGTTCAATTTCCCTTATTAAGATGCAGCCTGTTAAGTTGCATAAGATAACGATCTTTATCTAAACAATTCTAACATAGTAATGGAATGTGTAATGAATATGCAGTAAAACTATAGAAATTGTGAAAGATAAGAAGGGTATGAAAAACCCTAACACTTAATCAGGTAGAGGAAGACTCTTCCTCACTCAAAGGAATGTAATCTAAAGAATGGTGATATGATCGTTAATCATTAGACTTCATTTCCCTATAAAGTCTACTATAGTTGAACCTATTTGGTTGTTACACCTTCTTTGAATGGTTAAGTTACATTATAATGGAACTTATGATGTTGTTGTCCTATTTCTAGATATCTGTTTGTTAAGCCAAGTAAAACAAACATAAAAAACAATCATAAGTTAAGGAATTTATTTAATGACTAATTGAATCAAATATAGAAAATATCTTATGGAGTGTTGGATTAGCAGTTTAGCAGGTTGTTGTAATCTGTGTAATAATCCAAATTAATAATGTATTAATAACCTCCTTGGGGTATGTACATTGTGATGAGGTAGTTTCTGTAGGATGTTGGTACACGCCAACTGCAGGATTGTACCTTCAAGAAGACAAGGGTCTTCTCGAGGATACAACGTTGCAGTTGACATGTGGCAACACCCTTCTACATTGATCATCTAGATCTACACACAAATAAGGACTTGAAATTAGTTTCTCTCTAGGTCAAGTTAGTAGCATGTTTAGGATAGGTAGTAGCTTTCAATGGCTTAGGGTACCTTAGCACATTCAGTTGACTTAGGTCAACTGAGTATGCCCATATACCCTAAGACATTGTGAGCGTCTTCCTATAATAAATTATGTTTCTAACCCGGGCTAGGGTTAAACCTTGGGCAAGTGGATTGATGGTAGTCAGTAAAGACCAATCTAGATAACAAAAGAGTGAGGTGAAGGACGTATTCTGGAATGATGAGTATGTCGTCTAGGAATAGTAACATGAACAGTATGTTGAAAATCTTTGGCCAAAGTATCGCAAGCTTGATGGTTGCATTGTCCTATGTCACCTAGTTTAAAGAAACGTGATGTCAGATGAATATGGGTAACAAATATTCAGATAGTTTCTTTAAAAGATCACTCATCACCTGGAATATAGGAGAACCAAGTATACATAGTATACATAAAGTATTCTATACTTTAAGTTAACATGAGAGATCGGTTGGTAACCGAGTCATGGAATGAGAGATCGGTAGCATACCAATTCATTACAGCTGCATATGATTATCTGTTATGAGATATATTGGCATGGAATGTGTGTTCTAAATGATGTTTTATTTAGAACAGAGAACATTATGTTTCAAAAAAAAATCCTTGTTTCTAAAGTCTTAAAATGGGAATGTTATATAAAATACCTCACCAAATGTTTCCGCATCAAACTTAAGTGGTCTACTCCATACTACCCCCAGGGTAATGACCAAGAAGAAACAACCAATAAGAATTTAAAATCCATCATGGAAAAAAAAATCGATGCACATGGATGAAATTGGCACACTCAAATTTACCCTGCTCTTTGGGATTACCGCACATGTACAGGAGTCACCCCATTCTCCCTTGTCTATGGTTGTGAAGCCATTTTACCTGTTGAGGTTGAACTCCCATCCTTGAGAATATACCTTAAAGATGTAATTACTGAAGATGAATATTGACAATCACGACTTAATGAGCTTGAGTTTCTCGATGAAAAATGACTTAATGCCCTTAATCATCTTCAAGTCTATCAAAACTGGCTGCAACGTAGTTACCATAAGAAAGTATGACCTAGAGAGTTTGAGGTTGGTGACCTCATTCTCAAAGAAAATCAAAATAATACCACTAAAGAGTGAGAAAAACAAGGAAAATTTGAACCTAATTGGTTAGGACCTTATTTAATTACAACTAAATTTGGCTCTGGAGCCTATAAATTGGCCATTGAAGATGGTCAGGAACTTAACGAACTGATGAATGCACTACATTTACAAAAATTCTCTTCTTGAGGCGCTCTCTATTCTAGGAGACAGCCGCTTGTACATTCCTCATGTCTTACTCATCTCTAAATAATTTAAAATAATTCAATCCATTGGCAGATATTTTAATTATCAAAATCACATCTTCATATTCATCATCATGAGACAAGTGTTAATATAGATCCTATTAAGTTTTGTGAGTATCATACTTCTTATAATGTCCCCCATTTTTTGTTGCTTTCTCTTATGGTCATACCTAGAAGCTTACTAATGGTAATATATTCCCTTCAAAGAAATTCTCTCTTTTACAACAAAGCTCTAAATTTCTTTACCCGGTTCGTTTGACCGTCCATCTCAGTCTTCAGTGTTGAACCTTCACGTCCTACTAGTCGTGTGGGGCTAATATTGGGTGAAAATGCTCCTTCCCACATAAAAATAATTGTTGTACAAGTCAATAAATCAAATAAACTTATGAATAACTCACTCTTACACCTTTCATCCTTCACAGTCTTTGGTGTTGAGCCCACACTTCTTACTAGTAGTGTGAGACTGGGAATGGAGGGAGGTGCCCTTACTCGTCTATGTCTTGTTTTCGGTGATAAACCCTTTCCTCTTACTGGTGGCATGGGGCAAAGCGTAGAGGGTCATTCATGAGTCACAAAGCATAAAAATGTTATAAAAAAAATTTAAAAAAAAAAAAAAGTAAAAAAAATTTACTTGCCTATGTTTTGCCTTTGGTGATGAGCTCTTGCTTCTTACTGGTAGCATGAGGCAAGGCATAGGGAGTCTTTACAAAAATACAAAATCTTATAAATTTGAAAGTGCTTACAATTATAAAATCCCCAGGAAGTAATTTAGATGCCTAAGTGATGAGAGAACTATCATTTCACCTCATATCTTACCAGTCAGTAGGCCACATAACTATCTAAGTCTAATACGTGACCTATAAAGATGAAAGTCATTTTGAAACTGGTTCAACAAACCTTAAGAGGAATTGAGTTATAATTTCCCAAATAGATTTTTGTTAGCACTTGTCTCTAAATTCATTATCTTCATCATGTGTCCTTCCTGATTCTCGATGCTGAGCTCTCTCGCATCTTACTAGTTGCATGGAGTCAAGAACAAAGCCGAACTTATCTTCATCATGTTATCACCAGCATATCCTGCTAATGGAGTGATAATGTCTTATATTATTCGAAACATGAGTTACCACGAGGAACACGGTACATCCGGACGATACCCTAGTTTATCACTTCTTATAAGAAGTTTGCATTCTGGTCCAAAAATCTCAAAAATACCCCAAAAATGGTATAAAATCTCAAAAATCCCAAAAAACAACATAGACATCCAAAAACATTCGAAAAATATCATTAGTCCCCAAAAACAGTATAAAATCCCAAAATTCTCCAAAATTTTTCAATAATCTAGAAAGTCCAAAAACATTTAAAAATCTCAAAAATCCAAAAACATTAGAAAATCTTACTAATCCTAAAAACACTCAACAATTCACAAACTCCTAAAAATTTACAAAAACATCAAAAACCCCAAAAAAAACTTAACAATCAACACAATTCAACCTTTGAACTATTATCCCCAATAAATGTTCCAATCACCTTTCAACTATCAAATTCAAACCATTTCCCCCTCACGTGAATCCTTGCTTGGGGAAAATCTAGCTCTGATTGTTTCCTTGTTTGAGGACAATGACCCAATCACATTCCATCCAATCAATAATAACTGTGAAACACATTAGGGACATGTTTACTTGTTCTTGTGTTGCATTACTAGTTATATGTTTTTTTTTATCTGGTATCTGGGTATATTATTGGGGGCATCTCGATTTCATGTATCCTAGTGTTCCCTCTAATATACTTAGGTTATATGACTGCATGTCGTACATCGGCATCATATCTTTTTTATGGTCCTTATCTATGCTTTCTTGCACTTGCATATCGTACCAGGTCATCATACATTTTTTATGGCCCCTGTCTATGCTCTTATGCATATTACAAGCCTAGTCATCCTAATCTTCTAATATCACGATGCATCATGGTATGTGTTATAGTAAAATTTAGATGCTTTCATTCCCATGATTATCTTCCTGCATGATTGAAAACTTACTTTGCACCCCATCCATTCACCTGTACTAATACATTCTCCAGTTTGCAAATCCTACTTGATCATTGTTGTAGTTTTTGCGAATCCTACTTAAGGATATTTCTGAGGTAGCATTCCTTATCCTGCAACTCCTCATCCCCCACCATGATCCACATGTCTTTGATCCATTGGTCCTCCCTCCTCATTTCCACTCATCCATGCCACTTATACCCCCACATTACCCTTCTCACCATTCTTTTCCCCTCTCACCACTCTGTGTTATTCCCCTTTCACTCTTCCACTTTCAACTTGACTATATTACTTAATCACCCCCTTCCATGTGGGACTCTTGGTTGAAGTATACCCTCTTCCTAAGATCTTCCCCGCTGTAGAAACTTCTCCACCATCTCCTTTTTCATCAAACAACAATCACAAGCACACACATCTTTTCTGCTCCACCTCTTCCACTTATCATTCTTGCCTCATCATCACTCTCACCACACGTGGGCATCCCAGTTAAGGATTCCCTTCATGCTCTCCATTTTACTACCGCATATGTTCCTCCATCCATTCATGTCACACTCCTTTATTTCCTTCCTTCCTTGTTATCACCTCCTCTCACCTCTTGTTCCACTATTGCTTACACCATTCACTTTTTTCTCGTTCTTCCTAGTATTCTGTCTTCTGCTTGGTAATCTTACTTACACAATCTTGCAGTATGGAAAATTCACTTGAGGGTTCCCCTTTAGTCCACCTTGTCATACCCACTTCCCACCAACTCTGTCAATCACTTACTTCTTCCCATCATTCTTCTTCTTCAACTTGGTGATCCTACTTAACCATGCTCTTCGCATGGAAATCTTACTTAAGAGTCCCTCTTAAGTTTGATCTACCATCTATCCCTCCCCTATCCCCTCATATTTCTTCCATCTTCTTTCTCCCACCCCCTCGTCGTAATCATCTATTTCAACCAGCTATTCCACCCTTATACCCAATACATTTTTGTCTTTCACCTTCCATATCGTCATTGTCGGTTTGGCGATCTTACTTAAGCACTCATGCAGCATGGCGGTCTTACATAAGAGTCACCTCTTAAGGTTGATCTGTCATCTTGCCCTTCCCCATCACTACAAATATCCACCCTTCAATTTTTCTTGGCATTCCCCATCATCACACCCTCTCATCGCCTCTGTTTTTATCTTCTGTTTGGAAATCTTACTTAACCACTCATGCAACATGGTGATCTTACTTAATTGTCCCTCTAAAGGATGATATGTCATCTTGCACTCCCCCATCACTCCATATTCTCACTATCCACTTTTTTCTCATCAGTTCCCCATCATCACATCCTCTCACCTCCTCTTTCATTCTCACAAACACCACCTCCTGCTTTCCCCAATTTTCATCTCCATCATCTCTCGCTTGGCAATCTTACTTAACCACTTCTGCCGATGCATGAAAATCCTTACTTAAGGTTCCTCTTTAAGTTGAACTCATCATTTTGGACTTCTCCTTTGCCTCATTATTCGTTCCCTTCGTTGATCGTTTCTTCCTCCTGGTCTCCCCTGCCAACCACATTTTCCTCTTACTAGTATCCTTTCTCAACCTATCATATCCACAGAATGCATCTACTATCTTCTGCCTGTAATCATGTTCTTTTCCCCCATTTTCCCCTTCTTGATCCATCATCCTTCATACCGTTTCCTCCCACTTATTTTCATGTCTTTTTGCTTCATCTTCACCCCATTCATCCTCATCCTCCACATCCTCTCCTCGCCTTCATCTTGTCACAACTCGTCACTCACCTTTTCTTCACTCTTCTCATTCCATATTATCGAGTTATCACACATATCCACCCCCCATGTCTACCTGTAATTATTGTTGGTCTTCCCCTAACATTATTTCATCATCATCTTCCATTTCCACACTAATAACTATTGGTGGACTACCCCTAAAATTCACTCATCCATCATTCTGCACGGCCTTGTTCAATCTCTTTGACCTTCTCCATTGTTTCTTCATTCCTTCCTTCCTTTGTGCCCCACCAATAATTATTGGTGGACTTCCATCGAGCATCCCTTCATTGGCCTTGCCTCTTCTATTCTCCATCCCCTTTTTCACTTTCTTCACTTTTTCCTCTCATCCTTCACTAATAATAATTATAGGTGGAATTTCCCTAACGTCCCTTCACCCAGCATTTCCTCTTCTATCCCCCCCATTCTCTCTTTCATCCCCTACCTTTTCTCCACCCCTTTCTTGTCGCTTCTTCCCCACCTCTCCATTTTCCCTTCGCCCTCGTCAATATCTTTACTTGTCTTCATCACACATCCTTTGTCTATTGTATCGTAATCCTTGTATCCTCATCTCATGCATCTCCGCATCTTTTCCATTCTGTGTTATTCTTCCCCTCTTTCTTCTCTTTATGTTCCTGATGCTACCCACTCTACACCAAATATCCCCATTCTTGATTTCCTTCCTTTTGCATCATTTTCTCTATTATCCTCTCCTCCTTTCCACTCTTCGTCTTATTTCATCTTCTCTTTATCATCTTCTTCCCCTTTTTTCCCTCGTGCCTCTTTTATGCTTCCCCACCAGTACCCTATGCCTCTTTCTCGTTATTCAATCTTTTTAACCCCATCCTCATCCACATGCATCTCCATGTGGTCTATACCATATTCTCTACTTTGGTCTTCCCCACGATGATCGGGTTCCTTCAATCTTCTCCTTGTATCTCGCTTTGTCATCTCTTCTTCCCCCATTATTTTCACCTTCCTTCTCCCCTCCCCTTCTTTTCTCTACTACCCCTACCTTTTCAATCATTTTGTACCAGTTTCTCTTCTTTTCTTTGATCTTCTCCACATCTTCCTAGTCACCTCATAATTTCTTTCTTTCTCTCTGTTCTATTGTCTCTTTTGTTTTCTTTAAATTCTTCATCTTCATCATCTCCTTCATTTTTCCATCCTCCTCTCCCTTTATATCATATTTCCCGCTTCATTTTATCTTTTATATTCCACTACTTTCATTTTGTACCTTTCTCTCCCTCTTTCCTCAGATTTCATTACCCCTACCTCTCATCTCGTCTTCTCCTTCTTGTTCGTCTTTCCTCATTCCCTTCTCCTATCCATCTTTCTCTATTATTCTCTTTCACTTACTTTATTTCCTTCTCCTTCGTCTTCGTCTACTATATTCCATACCCCTTTCTTATTCACCTATTACTATCTATAGCTTATTTATTTTCTCAGTTCTATCATCTCTTTAATTTTCCATTAGCTCTCTCCCTTCATCTCCTTCACCCTTCTTTACTGTTTCCACTGCCTTCATATTGCACATCTCTCTCCCCCTTTTTCAATGCTTTCACCCTTTGCTCTGTCGTCATCTCTCATCTCATCTCGTCTTCTTCTTGCTTGTCATTCATCATTCCCTTCTTCCCCTATCATCCATCTCTTTTATTCTATTCTACCTCTTTCATTCCTTTTTTCTCCTCCTTCGTCTCCGTCTGCTCTATTCCATACCCTTTTCTCCTTTACCTTTGAATTTTCTTTCCCTTCTCATAATCAACCACTACTCGTGTCCATTCCTTTTTTCTTCTATTTTCACTCTTACTCATTACGTCCTTCAACACATCCTCAAACCTAGCATTCAAGGTCGATTGAATCTATCTCCCCATTTGCGCACTATATAGTCGTTCCATTATCTTACACCTTCATTCTCGTCCTTCTCTCCGCAAAGTTGACCTCTCCTCTTTTTGAGAGCTCTGTCGCCTCTTCCATTCTCATTCATCCCTCTTGAGGGGGCATCATCACATCTATTCATAATCGCATCTTCCCATGATATTTTTTTCTTCGAGGATACCATAACATCCATCACCCAACACCTTCTACTCCCCCTTAACAAACATATGTTCTACTTTTTGTTTAGTAAAAGTAGATTGAATTCTTCCCCCTTTCTTACAAGCAAAAGTTTGTTCTACTTTTTTCTTAGAGAATGTTTTCCCTTTTCTTCCTCTAATAACTTCTTATCGAAGGAGCACCTTCCTTAAGAATGAATCTCTTCAAAACTTTCAATCCTTGTTGCCTGGGGCATATTCATCCATCTCGTCTACTTTCTTTGATTGGATACTACTTTCATAGTACCCTTCCAAATAGGGGAAAATTTAGAAAGCCGAATTTCACACCTATCCTAAATCAATTAATTTCAACATTCCATTTCCCACAAAAAATACATATTGAATTAATCGATTTTAATCGATTAATTAATCTATTTCAAGCCCTAAATTAAACCCAATCTTCTTCACATGCCAAATATTCCCCATGTCCCCCCCACTTGCGAATTAAATATTCAACTTTAATTTTGGACCATTCCTCATGTTTCACACTCGCCTAATCATGTTTACTTTCCATAATCATGATTACTCCAAACCCCTGAATTAATCTCACTCTTCTAGGCTATAAATAGAGCCTCACCCCCCTCTTTCAGAATAAGCTTGAATATCCTGTCAAAGCGTCTTGCATCCTTTGAGCATAAAGCATCCTTTCCTACCTCGTCCTAATGACCAAATAGCCCCATCTTGATAATCCCAAATCCATTATCCCATTTATCTCATTGGTGCAAAGTTGAGTTGATCTTGTTACAGAGAAGGTCTTGCTCTGGTTCGAAGGAAGCGCCTACATTTCGAAATAATCTGGGCCCATCCACACTTCATGTTCGCTCATTCTGAGGTTTGTGACGGAATCACGAAGAAGAAGGTATCTGGCTAGTTATTTTACTTTCTTGTTAGCAGTGTATTTTCCTAGCTCATAATAAATATCAAGCTTTTTATAAATGTAGACAAATCCAAAAAGTTCTCTAATCAAATCTTTATATTTGTGTGGACCCCCACAATATATGGCTTAATTGGCTAACCTGAAAGTCCAGCTACTCTTTGTTCCCCCTACTCCCATATATCCATATACTAGCTCAACCCCAACCTCATATATTGATTGCTTCAAGTTAGAAAATTTTGGACTGCTGAGAAAATTTAGAAAAAAATAATAAAACGACAATTTTCATAAACAAACTAGAAAGAGTTGAAATTTGGAGACCATATGTGTACAATGAAAAACTGAAAGTAAACAAATAAGTAAGCAACTAACAAAATGCAAACCTTCCTTAGAGTCTTCTTGCAACCTTACGATGAAATAGCTGAAGTGTTACTACACTTCTTGGATCTCTTAGGATAGTTGTGTGGATACTCCAATCTTGTCTCCAAATGAAGTGGGATGCTACAAGAAAATGAGTGAACACGAGGACAAAATTTCGGTATACAAATTCGAATGGCAAATGAGGAGAATTTTGTTGCAAATGCTTAAAGCTTCCAATGATGAATTGCAAAGGAAAGAGCCTCATATTTATAGCTGAAGAAGAAGCCATGGATTGTGGATCAAGGTTTGAATGAGTTGCAGGATCATGAATACATTTTCTTGGAATAGCCATTTGATTTGGTTTGTACAGTTGGATGGTTTGAATATTCATTAAGGGGCAATGAATATTTGGTTGGTAATAAGATTTTATTCGAGAAGTTGGTTGTACATAAATTATTGTTGCTTCCACCTTTGTAGGGTTCTAAAACTTGAGTGGAATGGGCTAGTTTAACTTGAGAGACTAGGATAGTGAAGTGGAGTTAAGTGGCGACTGAGTATATAATTAACTATTTATTTAATTAAATAACTAATTGAATCAGCCAAATGATATAACAGTATGGTTTAAGAATGATTAAAATTAATTAAATTAATTATAAAGGGATGTGGGTGAATACTTAAAGCATGATAAAATTAATTAGATTAATTCTAAGGAATGTAAATTGAAAAACTATGCAAAGGATAGGGATAACTAGGAATGGCTACAAATATGTATGTATTTTTAGGGTATCTACATTTTCCCCTCTTTAAAGTGTTATTACGAAGTAATAGAATTTTAAAGATAGTAGACACATGTAGATCAATGAGCGGATCATAAGGAAGCACGGTAATTGCCTCGATGAAGTCTTTGGATGCCCCAGCGAGTGTGGATACTAAAAGAATACCCCTTCAAGTGGATGGGTGACGCAACAAAGCGGTGGATGGCCGCTTGATAGGAAAGAGAAAAAGGCGAAGAAGTCACGGAGTAGGACGATGGGAGGGATTTTGCTCGTAACACGAGCTTCATTTAGATAGTGAAAGTTAGAGCAACCTTATTTTGTTGTTACACAATAAAGATGTCACCAGAATTATGAAAGAATCATGATGTTTAACCCATTATGTGTGTAAACACACACACACACACACACACACACACACACACACACACACACACACAAAACAAACAAAAGATAGAAGTAAAACAAACCCAATATACACAATAGATGTATGCACCGTGACTATAAAGGAACCAATATGGGAACATAATACTTGTAATTGGTCCAAAGCAAAAACAAAAGATAAAGAGTAAAATAAACTCAATATACACCGTAAAGTACGCACCATGGTTATAGATGAGCCAAGATGATAACGAAATAATGGTAATTGGTCCAAAAATAATAGCAATGTAAAATAACTTGAAATAAAGACAATTAATTATGCCCCTAATGTGTTCCACGGTGATAATTAAGCATATTTAGATGCCACCATGCAAGGATATTGACATGCAAGGGGATTGGATTAGATTGAAAGAGCGGAGTTAAGCAACTCCTTATGACACTCTTTGTTGGATCTGAAAATATACATGCAAGGGATGAGATGATTTGTTGTGATAATCGTAAGATGGTTGGAATGATCAATAGGATTGGAGTTAAAAGTTCGTTTTTTGTTGAGTTGTGTTGATTTGTTCGGATTTTTTATGTTTTTGTAAAATTTTAAAATTTTGTGATTATTTGAATGTTTTGGGATTTTTATTATTCAAATTTTTTATTGTTTTTTATGTTGATTTTTTGGATTTTGTAAGTGTTTTTGGATTTTTGATGTTTTAAAATGTTTTTGGTTTTTTTTGTTTTTTGGATTTTTGACTCAGTAATTAGTACACTATCTAAACTCATGTTCAAACAAAGTTAATGATTCCATTCCCTTGGAAAAATAGATTGTAGATGATATAGTGATAAGATAGCCAACTCCATTCTTGACTCCACACAACTAGTAAGATGCGAAGGATCAACATTGACCCTAATTTATTCTTACTATTTAGTAGTTATTACTTTATTTGTTTATTAATATGCAAACGACATGATTGTGAAGGTGTAGAAACCAATATTGCAATAACATGATCTTTAACACACATTTATTTATTGATATTGATCATGGATTCTTGTATATGTTATAATAGTATATTTTTTTGACATTATAATATTATATATTCTTTGACAATACATTATGTTTCCTGAAGTCATTGCCCCGTCGAAGCAATAAAATTATTTTTCTTGAGATCCAATTATTATCGTTGCATATACTCTTCTCATATCTCGAGGGAGGACACCATACTATATACTTTTCTATCTTTTTACTTTGATCATTTGGCATAAGAATATATATGATGATAGGGATTGGAAGCTTGAGATTGACAAGGTGCCTAACTTCAATTCCATGCGACTCATAATGCAGTGTTTTGGCTGACTTGACTATAAGTTGTACTCTACTTATATTCGAGGGTGGTTAAACAATATATGATTTTCAGTGCCCGAGATTTTTTTAGTATTTAACAATATTATTTTGAGTTGACCCGTGTGTGTGTAAAAGAGAATAATTTTCAGGTTCCCACATACATTGGATTTCAATTTGGAGCTTCAAGAACACATAATATTATATCCATACCATGACTTCTTTTCTACTTTGATATGTACACACGCACGCGCACACGCACACGCACACATCAAATTCATATTGCATGATTGTATGGTCTTTGTTCAAATTATTGATCTAAATTAGGTGTTATTGGTCTCTTTTTTGGATTGTCATTATGTACCCCTTTCTCTCTCCCCCTCTTCTTCTCTCTTCCCCCTTTCTTCTACTTTCTTTGTTTCCATGTATTTTAGGTTGTCGTTTGGGGTGTCCTATTGTTCCTCATGTTGCCTCGAGTGTTTCAACACGCCTCGTCTTATTTGAAGTGTCTGAATGCCCCTGAGTCATTTTAGTGGCCCTTTTTTGTTGAGGGTGCACCTATTTTTATCGTCCCATCCTTTTTTCCTTTGCCGACATTTTTTTAGTTAACATGCTCGTAAGGGTCCTAATCTGAATATTATTTGTCTATAAATAGATAAGTATTGTAGTTCATTTACATAAAAGGAAACCTATAGAATTCATTTTTATTATTCAAGCGAATCTATTGATCAATTACAAGCATTGTAGATGAATTCAAACAATCGTTAGATCATTCATTAATGCACGCAATTTTATGTTAGACACGTACCACAAGACTTATTTGCATTCTATTGGATCCACTCCAATCATTTAGGTTTGTTATTTTTTATATTGTTACAGTTGTTGGAACCATAACCCATTCCTTGGCAAACTAAGAAATTTTCCATCTTATTTTGTATTTATTAGATAATATGCCTCGTTTGAGGTAAATTGCAACATTCATACAAAATGTGTTGACCACCCTCATAGAATAGATTCTATTTTGTTCCCCACTATTGTTGTTAAAATTGTTGTTGATTGGGGAGTAAATCATGGTAAAAATGGATGTGTTTCTCAAATGTAAGGATTGATTAGCATGATGTTTTCGTTGATTGAGTTAATAATTTGAGAAAGATATTTAATGAGCTTCTCGGGTTTTGAGAACATTGATAATTGTATTATGTTGCAAGTGAGTGTATTTTTTAAACAAACGATATATCCCACAAACCCAATAAAGAATTTGTAATGGTGTATTTATATTTTACATTTTGCTTTATATAGGTGGAGCTTAGTGGGTGTCTTAGTATGTGAGGGTTAACAAAGTATAATATCACACTAAGCCATAATTGACATACGTATTCATTAGAGTTCCAAAGGTTTTATGATGATTAAAGAGAATGCTCTAGCTAACACCAATCATCAATCTCCACAGGGTAGATCTGGGTCGTTCAACAACATCATGAAGATATCTAAAGAAATATACAAAATGTGCCCCATTTTATCACATTACATTGATCAAACCTAATCAATCCCCGCCATTCATCAACTGTTTTACGAACAATCGAGGTAAAAAGAATGCCTTCTCTAATGCAACAATTGTTGTTGATCTAAAATGATAAGATTTTAGTCGTTTATTCATGTTCTAGAGATTTTGAAAGAAAAGTTTGCTATGTGCCTCATGTTATTGCATGGTGTTGATCTCAATCATGCAATCTTGATCATCCATGAAGATTCTAGAGGGATTTCAACAAAAAATTAAAAAACAATTAGGCTTTTGGGAATCTGAGAGCCCTTATTGATGACAAAAACTTATTGCATTTGTTTGTTGATAAACTAAAGGATATTGTTGATCCAAATTTGACTACCCCGAGTATTGAGTTGTTCAAACATGGTTGGTCTTGTTTGAAGTGTAACAAGTTAGTGTGCATTATATGGGTGAACCATTTGAGTAGGCTTATCATTCCTAACTACCACCTTGACCTTGCCTTATATGGACTGAAAAAAGAAACGACTCATCAAGAGAGTGGTTGTGAGTGTCAATAGATATGATGTTTGTATTGCACCCCCAATGGTTTAGACCAATTTAAATACAATGTGAGCCCATTGATTTCAAGAGGAGGATTGATGAGTGCACTTTTGATGTAGGGATTTTCCCCTCTTATCATGATAAAACTAACAACGTCTTGTGTCAAGAATTAGAGGATGAATGCAAGGATAAAAGATATGCCCTACATAATATACCCTTGACCAAGGTGTCGAGACAATATAATTGTGATGTTTGATC
Organism: Taxus chinensis; assembly: GCA_019776745.2. Classification (NCBI taxonomy): domain Eukaryota; kingdom Viridiplantae; phylum Streptophyta; class Pinopsida; order Cupressales; family Taxaceae; genus Taxus; species Taxus chinensis. The sequence goes on from CM034150.1 coordinate 781,935,762, forward strand.
AAGCTATCTTGTTATCGAACAAAATGCACGAGGCCTAGGAGAAGGACAAATCAAGAGAGGTATTCAACTTCATGGAATATTCTCTTTTGTTCCTTCTTCGTAGTTTTCAAACCCTTACCCTCGTGATAGTCTTGAGAGACATTCAATTTTGGGCCCCATCCTCAGATAGGCTACATGCCAACATTAATTATGTTGAATTTCAAGATCATTTCATGGATCCCTTGCACAAACTAATGTTTGAAAACCCACAGACTTACACAAGAAGACATGTAATTATTGAGGCTCAAGGCATTCGGTGTAGAGGAACACCATTAGTATCTTCAATCTAATCACACCTATATTACGATTGATGGCTTCCATGTTGCTCCCTTCAAACTTCCAAAATATGTTCCAAATAGATGCTAGCACTAGAGTTCGAGAGGCAATTAGGCTTTATTGATGATGATTTTGCAATAGCATTGAAAGTGGCTCTCATTAAACTATGTTGTAAGGTAGGGATTTTTACTTTTGAGAATAGATTGGCTTTGAAGGTACCCCAATTTGATTATGAATATATATGGGCTCAAGCCATTGATCATAGACCTTATGATCCAAAACGTGTTATAGACCCCAAGAAAAAGGTCATGAAAGGGCGGGCATGATATGAACGTTCATGCAGCATTAAAGATATAATAATTAAAAATTGTACTCAGTAAGATGATATTCGACACCTGAAGTATGAATATAGACAATTTGAATTACAAGGGGAATGCAGAATTATGTGCATGTTCCATCCCAAGTGTAACGAGTCAAATATAATGCAATGTGCAATAGGCCATCTGTGATTTAGAATGCTTTTAAGGCATATCTATGTCAAATAAACGTAACATGCAATAGGCCATTTGCAATTTTGAATGTTTTATGCATATCTATGTCAAACAAAGCTAGTGAGCCAATGACTAGCTAAATGAAGATCTACTCTCTTGCCGCAAAATACACCTCACTTTGTTTCCCCTTCTTCCAAAATACTAGCACCCTAAAGCTGCCCAAAATTTGTTTGGGGATCGTGATAAAAAAAATAAACTCATCTACCAATCACGTGTAACCAGCCATAAAAATAATATGAAAATAATGCTGGAAAAGGAGAATAAATTGTAAATCCTTTCAAACTTGCAAGGAACGAACTGAAAGAAGAAAATAGTGCATATACAGACATAAAAATTTAGCACCTCAAGTAGGTCGTTTGCATAATATGGCTGGAACAGCAGCACTAAAATCCCAAAGCGGGGACCAAGGGTCAACACTCTCCATCGGACTTCCGAACCAACCTTACTGCAAAGGCGCACCATTTTAATGCAAAGCAGCAAGCAATTAGCATGTTCTGGATCTGACTCTACTATACAATTTCCAAATGTGTTAAAAATGTAGATATGCAATCTTATGATCCTTTCTCCAATTAGCAGGGCATAGATATCACAATGAACTTTCGGTGGGTTCTTATAAACGTCAATGGCCTTTAAACCCCTAACGTGTAAAGGAAAGAAGCAGTTTAACCACTTCATTCCCAATATATTTAAATCTTTCAGTTGCTTCCAAGTCCACCATAGATCTCTCTAGCCCGTAGTAGGTGTCTCTCACTCTATTCCTTGCACACCTCGAGTCTTCTTTTCCTTGTTTGTGATAAAGAATACTGTTTTGAATGTGTAATGCATTCAATGATAGGACATAGGACTGAATTTAACCACTTCATTCCCAATATATTTAAATCTTTCAGTTCCTTCCAAGTCCACCAAGGTAGATCTCTCTAGCCCGCAGTAAGTGTCTCTCACTCTATTCCTTGCACATCTCGAGTCTTATTTTCCTTGTTTGTGCTAATGAATACTGTTTTGAATGTGTACTGCATTCAATGATAGGACATAGGACGGAATTTAGAAAATTGAGTGTAACACCTAGCTTCGACACGAAGGTTATCTACAATTTGAGAAGTTTGGGTCATTACCCTACACCAGGAATGACTCGACTTTGAAAGCACTGTTAAGGACCCACATGAAAAATGAAGTTGGTTCACATACAACTCTACTTGCACCCTAAGGTTATTAAGTATGGCTACTACCTCACATCAAAAAAGAACAAATCATGGGTGCTACAAACCTTGTTAGAGATTCTATTCTTATGGTCAAATGCCATTATTTGTCCACATTTCCCCGCATCCAAAAATATCCCAATACTGGCTCACATGATGCATCATGCTTCCAATGACCACCTGAATGCCCTGTGTCCACTAGTCAGAAGGTATAATGTCCGTTAACCTAAAGCTGGACTTCTACCCTTATACTCTTACCCATGCTCCCTCATACCCCCCCAAAGCTAGGTAGCCGAAATGGCACCCCAGGGCTGTGGGAGCGGGCAGCGTACCTGGGCATTTCTGCAGTCCCCTCGCCGCTCCCGTGCCACTCCCAAGCCTAAACACGTTTTTTTTTCATAAATTTTATACATAAATTTCAAGGGCATAATTTTTTTTATACATAATTTGTTTTTTATTTTTTATATAAATTTATATATTTAAAATATATAAATGTATTCTAGCTTGTTTGTTGTGGTTATTCACTTATTTAACTTATAACTTGTCTTTCATATGCATAATATGTGGTTAATGAATTAAATTCCTATTTAGAAGGCTGAAATTTATATATTTTTTAATTTTTATATAGTTTTTGTACTGCCGTATCCTACGCCGTATCCGGGGTCAAAAAAAATTTGCCATTTCTGCATATCGGATACTTCGTACCCACTCCCGTATCCAAAACGTTTCAGCTACTTAGCCCCAAAGCATAACAAAATTTAGAAAACCACGAGTCCCAAGACACACATCATAATGCCATGCATGTGGGTAATTAGTAAAAAACATACCATTGGTGTGCAAGGACAAGCATTCAGCAGCTACAGGAAGGATCCACATGACCAGCATAAGTCATTTGTCCCTGCATTGCACAAACACCTTCAATGCCTCCTTCCACAATCAAATCTTAAGCTACACTCTACAAGCACAAAATGAGGTTTGAGATCAAGCCTGAATTCAGCCCCAAAATAAGTCATAGACATGTGACATTGATAAAACATGGAAATTTACAAGTAGTGTTTGGACAATACTGGCTAATTCTGTTGGAAGTATATCAGCTTAATATGCTGAAATATGCAAGCAATAACCACTGAAAATAACAACAGCCTTTTAAACTGAAGCTGAGTATCATGCCCGTCTCCTGAATCCTTCCAGCAGAAGAGCAATAGCTGGTTCTCCAACTAGAATATCTCCCAAGTGCAGAGTATATCAATGATATGACAGTACTTAATGGTGAAACTTTAAGAACAAAGCTCTACAATCTACCTAGTGGTGGCAAGAAGGTTGACAGTTTAAGGCTGAAGTCTCACACCATCCATTAGCTGACTTCATCCATGTGATTTCCACGCAGCTACGATTATAATTCAGACATCATAAATGACCTAAATAATTTAGGTGAATTTCATGACTGTTCCATCCAACAGCAAATCACAGAATCGCGCGGGCAAGTAACCAGTTCAGCCACCAACAATCCTCATGAAATTGAAACAATACAATAATGAGCTCATAAATAAAACAATGTTGTGCATCTTATAGAGATAAAATAATATTTCCGAATATTGCATGAAGCATTAGCCCAAAGCAATTGGCCAATCAATTATGGTATATGTCAAAATGGCATAGATTCCTCCTAGACACATATCATGGATTTGAATGAAAACTAAAAATAAATTTAAAGTCATAGACATGAGCAGGTTACAAGTTCGGCCACAACAATCCTCAAGAAAATGAGAAAATCCGAAGACATTGGACTAATGAAAAATGTCAATATTCCAGATCCAAGTGAAGAAACAACCACATTGTTTGAATCATAGACAACAGTAATGAGCCCAGGAATAACTACTCTAGAGTCTTATTAAGAAATAAATTATGCTCTATGCAGAAATTGCTCTTCTTTGATTCATTGCATGAATCTGAAACAACAAAAAAACTTAATCCCTATCATTTTAATATTACAAGATTGAAAAGAGTCATTGCCGATGCTGGGAAAAATTTGTAACACCATGACTCAATGAGCAGATTCCCTGCTGTAGAACAGGTCTAATGTCTTTGCAGGTATGCGATGAAGAAGCTCTCGCGGGAAAATACGTAGAAGTGTCCATGCCAGATCCAAAGATTGATAGATGTCGCGTGTATCATATGCTCCTTGTGTGACAAATTTGCGTTCAAACTTGTCCAAAAACTCTAGGTACAGCTGCATTCAAACACAAAATTAATTGAATATGATGTTCTTGATTCCCATTTCTGGCTATAGATATCATACCAAACATGCATTTTTTTGAGAGAATTGTAATAATAAAAGACTAATTCTTTGATCTTGCAGTTTGAAACCAAAAAAATGAAGTTATGAGCTAAAAAACAAAATTATTTTGAAGTTGTGTTCTAAAGGACATACATAGAGAAATAGGTGATGGCAGATCAAAACACTGCACAAGTGATGTCGGCACTTACATGATCATCAATAACAATATATCCACTTACGATAAATGTTTCTATGTGGAATATGGATGCAGACTGCATAAGATAAGCGAAGGACACCACAGTCATAACATATATACATACCAGATCCTCTGGAGACAGAGCTTCCTCTCCAACAACGGCCTTCATTGCTTGCACATCTTTTCCAATTGCATAATTTGCATACAACTGTAAGACGAGATTTTTTGGTTAGTTATTAATGTTTTTAATAAGCACATGCCGTAAAAGGATCAACAGAAATTTGGATGGTTCTTTGACCTGATTTGAAACATCTGCATGATCACGTCGAGTCATCCCTTCACCTATAGCACTCTGCAAAACAGTATTAAGATACATAAATACTAATGGCCATTTTAAAACAGGTTATTATTAGACTATCAGCTACAACTTCTCTCTATTTGGTAACTAGCTTGGTAGAGAGTGTTGTGGAATATTTCAAGCACATGGCATGTCTGTCCATTCCATCCATGGACTAAAAAATGGAGATTCAAGGTGCTTAACATAAATCAGCTGTCTGCATATGGGCTTAAATTCTTACATGCTTCCATTAAAGAAGAAATTCCACAAACTGGAAAATGGATAAATAACTTAATTCAAAATATGCAGATAACTACAATCCCACTGATGATCAGGACCTAACAGACGTTTTAACAACCTAAGCCCTATGCCATTACTTGTAATGTTGTTTTCATCCAATAAAGACATTCAAAATATGCAGATAACTACAATCCCACTGATGATCAGGTCCTGACAGAGTTTTTAACAACCTAAGCCCTATGCCATTACTTGTAATGTCGTTTTCATCCAATAAAGGCATTCCTTATACCATTAACTTTTCAAGCCAAAACTGGAGGCCTTGTAGAATGCAATTTTATGAGTATGAGATGCTAAGAAAACTACTTGTCAAAAAGAATTATGCAGACCATATCCATGGCATCCATGTGAGAGATGATCCTACTCTATCAATTCAAGTGATGAAATGAACTGGAATGGGTGTGATATTTTGGCACTTAGATGCAAATATCCCATCCATTGTAAAGAGGGAACCAGATGTATGCAAGGTAGATGAATTTTGCATTACATAATGCTAATCTAAAAAACATATGCATTTTATTCATTTCAACAATGTTGGCACTTCTAGTGACAATGCATGCAAGTAAACACCAAAAGGAAATCACAAAATCCAAATATTTATTGTGCTTATAAGTTATATTATATATATCTAGACTGTTTGGAAACGCCTAAGGGCCCCCCGTACCAGCCTGGAAATGTACCAGGTACTGGTACGGGGTACGGTTCACTGTGGGTACACTTGGAAACATACCCATATGGGACAGGGTAGTAACCGGACCGTACCCTGTCCCCTGCGGGTACGTTTCAAGCGCACCCATTTTTTTTCACGTCTTTTAAAAGCAATTTTCATCAAAACTAAAAAAAAAAGCATTTTTTTTTTAATTTTAAGACTTTCTAAATCTAACCTAACCCTAAAGTACCCCCCCAAACACTTATATAAACACCCAATCCCTCTACTTTTTTCTCACACTCAATATTTGATATTTTGCTTGAGCTTGAAGGAGAGAGAGAAAGATAGGTTGAAGGAGAAAGGAAGAGCTTGGAGGAGAGAGTGATTGAGCTTGAAGGTGGAAGAGAGAAGGAGAAGCAAGTCTACAAACATCAAGGAGGATTTTTCCAGGTATTTTACATGCATTCAGGGATTTTTTTTTTTAATCTTTTGAGCAATGTTTTGTATATGAATATGATCAATATCATGAATGATGTGTTTCAAACACATCATTCATGATTATTGATCATGATCTACATTTATTTTTAATATTTAATAATTTATTTATTTTACGGTTATTAAAATATAATATATTATTAATTTTTCCGTATTTTAAGTTTAATAGTGAAGTTTTATTTAATTAAACGTCTACCCTCTATGTATGCTCTCACCTTGCACCATTTATGGCGAACTTGGTGATCAGAATCAGAGATTGACGTGTAGGACTAACTATTTAATTTTTTTAGTTAGTTATGTGTTCGTTTTTTTAATTTTAAAGTTTAATATTGAATTTGTTAAAAATTTAAACGTCTACCCTCTGTGTATGCTCTCACCTCGCACCATTTGTGGCGAACTTGGTGATCAGAATCAGAGAATGACGTGTATGGGTCAACAAATTATTTTAATATTTAGCAATAGTTTAAAAAATATCTCTTATTGTAGGTTATTGAATTAATCCTACAATCATTTTAATATTTAGCAATGTTTTAAAAAATCTCTTATTGTAGGTTATTGAATTAATCCTACAATCATGGCATCCAGTTCAGCTTCAATGGGGCAAGAGGGGAAAAATGTTTCGGGTGGTATGGCAGTGAAAATGGATTCGAATTATCCTTTATGGAGACATATGGAAGTGACAAAGTTTGTTGCCGGTGGTGGTGTCCGTGTTTGGACGTGTCCCCATTGTGTCGCCTCATTTAAATCCTCATATACCCGTTTGAGAGCTCATTTGACTGGGGTATCGAGGATGGGTATTAGACCATGTAAGAAGGTGGAAAAGAAAACCATAGCCACGTACCTAAAAGAGCAAGAGGATGCAAACATTGAAGCAGCAGAAGCTCGCTCTAGAACTGTTTCTTTACAGCAGAGGTCCATGGGAAAACCACCAACATCAACACCATCATTTCATCCTTTCATTGAGACTCGTGTTGAAACTATTCCAGTTGATGACCCTTTTGATGCAGATACCTCAGGGCCATCAAACAAGAGAACAAAAGGCCCATTAGAAAAAGCATTTAACATCGAGAAGAGGGATATTGCAGATGAATTGGTGTCTCGGTGTATATTTGCATGTGGACTGCCATTCAATATCTTGAGATCACCTTATTGGCAGCAGATGGTGAGAGGCACTAATGAGGCACCACAGGGGTATACAAGCCCTACCTATAATAAGGTTCGCACTTCTCTTTTGACAAAAGAAGTGCAACACATTCAGGCATCTCTACAGCGAATTATAGATTCTTGGACTGTTTCAGGAGTCTCTATTATATCAAATGGATGGAAAGACGCCAGAAATAGACCTCTCATCAACATTATTGCAGTATGCCCTAAAGGGCCAATGTTTCTGAAGGCTGTTGATTGTGAGGGGGAAGTAAAAGATGCCCAATTCATTGCAAATATTCTCATTGAGGCTATTGAGTCAATGGGTTCGCAGAGGGTTGTCCAAGTCATCACGGACAATGCCAAAAATTGCAAGGCAGCGAGATTGATAGTTGAGGGTAGGTATGAGCACATATTTTGGACACCATGTGCAATACACTCCCTGAATCTAATAATGCAAAAGATTGGGAAAATTGCATGGATTGAGCAAATATACACGGAGGCAAACGAGATAAAGATGTTTGTCACCAACCATCACATGTCTCAAGCCATATTCAGAAGATTTTCAAAGTTGGAGCTGTTGAAGGTAAATGAACAATTCATTTTAAATTTAATATTTGATTTTAAATTTTTAAATCAATTTCAAATTGTGTTGTTATTGAATTGTTTCCATTCTTTTTTAATAGGTTGCAGAAACTAGGTTTGCCTCTCACACACTCGTCTTGAGACGACTTGTGAAGGTGAGACGTGTTTTGGGCATAATGGTGATTGATAATGTTTGGACCGTCTAGAGGCAATCAAACACAGAAAGAGCTCAAAAAATAAAATCATGGATCCTTGATGAGCATTGGTGGGAAAGAATTGAATATTTGTTGAGTTTCACAGAGCCTATTTTGAGTATGATACGATTTGTTGACAAAGATAATGCTTGCATTGGAGATATATATGATGGCATTGACTCCATGCTTGAAAAAATCCATGATGTCATACAGGCCAAAGAGCAGGACCCTAAGGAAAATTTTTATAATGAAGTTAAAAATGTGATCGTGAAAAGGTGGAACAAAATGACCACCCCATTGCATCTCCTTGCTTATGCTTTAAATCCCAAATATTACAGCAGTGAAATAGTTGGGAAAACTGGTAGACAACGACCATATGATGACCACGAGGTTGCAAATGGGACGAGGGCAGCATTCAGGAGGTTGTTTCCAGAGCAAGCTACATCACTTGCAGTCCACCAAGAGATGTCGATGTTTGTAAATGGACAAGGTAGCATGGGAGAGGTAGAGGTTATTTGTGACAAACCCACCACGGATCCAATCACATGGTGGACTTGTCATGGCCATGATGCCAAGTTCTTACGACCAATTGTGATCAAATTGCTCTCACAGGAATAAAGTTTGTAACTTGTTATTTGATATTTTAATTACCAATTACGAATTAAAATTCAAAATGATATCATTCTTTTTTTAATTAATAATTTATAATATTAATACTTTGTTTTTTGTAACAGGTGGCTAGTAATTCTTCTGCAGAGCGCAACTGGAGTACTTATGGCTTCATCCACTCAGCCAAACGCAGCATGTTGGCATCGAAGAAGGCTGAAGATCTAATATACGTTCATTCCAACTTGCGCCTCTTAACCCACAAGACGCAAGAGTATACTAGTGGTCCTAACAAGCTTTGGGGCCTCCAACCTGAAAACACAGACTTTGAAGCTTCAGCTGCTTGTTTAGCCAATGTTTCACTTCTTGGCATTGATGAGGAACTTCCAGGGAGCCCTTCACAAGTGTTCGAAAGTGGAGCTAGTGGGAGTGGAGTTGCAAGTGGCATCCATGAAGATGATTTTGACGATCATCTAGATGATATGCTCTAGAAGTTGAGAACTTGAATGTACTATCATGTTTTGATTCTTTGAACATTATGTCATTCTGAATCAAATTATCAATACAAACTCAAGTCTCAATTCTCAAAGTATTGGAAATTTCAATTTTGTTTTCATGTTCTATGAATGATTTTAAGTTGTATAACTCTATGAGTATTAAATTTCAATAAGTATGCAAATGCTTCTTTAAATTTATAATTTATATGCATATTATATATTTATATACATGTATATATAAAAATATATATATATATATATAACGTACCTAAAAGCGTACCGTACCCAAGATTTTTAAAAATTTGCCGTATCGGCGTACCGTACCCGTACCCGTATCCAGACTGTCTAGATATATATCAAGTGGCTGAATGGATTGAGCTCAAGTGGTAAAATACTTGGGCTTCCAAAGCAAATCCCCTGGTTCAAATCTCCAAGAGTGTTAAATTTTGATAAAATACCACATCCAACTTGATGGGTGAGGCGTATCCCAACAGATGAGGTCGGGGTCAAGTCCCGGGTGAATTTGAATGTAATGTCCCTTTCGGGCTCAAATTTGAGGAATTTTGATTTTCCCCAAAACCCTAATGGAACATTGCTGGAAATGATGATAGATACATGTAGAAAACCTGATTTTTATGACAGCAATTTGATTTTATGCAAAAATTAGGGCAGCGACCGGTTTTAGGTCCACAAAACCCTAGGTGATCTAGGTTAAGTTCAGCTTTTAGTATCTCCCACACAAATCTTCAAACATACATCAACAACATGAAACCCTTGATGAAATCATGCAAATAAATGCTTCAGTAATAAAATACAGATTGCTGGAATTAATTAATTGCTCAAAAAACAGCTGAATCTTTACAGATCCATATCTTCATATAGTTAGAGATAAAATGCAAATGATAGTTCAAAATGACCACAAAAATGGCAGCTATCAAACAAAATTAGAATCAGATTTTTCCAACCACCAAAACCCACTGAAGTGGGTTGCCAGAGCTGAAAATGAGTGTGGCAGCCCCCAAAAAGTGTGCCCTAGTTGGAATTTATTCCCTAGCACTAATGGAAACCCTTGTTCTAAAATTATGAATTTAAAGTTCACTTGTGACTCCCGGATGAAGCCACCAATACAACAAATGAGGGTTTCCATCCCCAAGTGTTGTGACTATTGAGGATTTTCGTCCCCGATAGGATCTGACGAGGGTTTTTGTCCTCAAAGGCTGAAAATGAGAGCTCGATGCTCCAATTTCCAAGAGAGAAGTATTAAGATTCACCAAATGATCCTTACAATGAGCCCCAACATTTGCCTTTATAGCCTTTTCTTTCTTTTTCCTTGTGGAGCGCACATATGGGACCCTTTATTTCTTTTTTAACATTTACTTGTCTCCTTTTTAGTTCTCCTTTTGGGTCGCTCCACTTTGGACATTTAAAAATAATTAATTAAATGCACTTTTCCCTCTTATTAATAATTTAATTAGAGTGCCAATAATTTTAATTACTTTAGCACTTAAATTAAATTATTAATTTACTTCCTTCCTTTTCCCCCTTTTAGCCGACTGAAAATAATGAAAATGGGCTAAGAGTCTTCTTTTTGCTTTATAATAAATTTTATACTTAACACTACCAATAATATTATTAAGTTGCCCATAAATAGAGAGTTATCTAGGCTCAACTTAAAAATATTATTAAGTATTTCTAATTTAGAAAAGGGGACATTGCATTGAGGGAAGAGATACCCCTCAATCATGGCATCTAAGCAAAAGGTCGCCATGAAAGAGGAGTTTACCGAATCAAAAAAATGTAAATATCAATTGTACAAATTCAAATAGAAAAGCACGCTAAAAATAAAAGCTTTAAGAAATAACCTTCATCAAACGTGATAGGGATGGAAGGACATTAATTGGTGGGTATATCTGCATCATAAAAAGGCAGAAAGAATCAGTTACCTAGTTCAGAATATAGCCAAAACTCATATAACTAAACTTTTGCAATGTTTTTTCTAATGCAAGGTAGCTGTTAGCTAAAACAGCTGATAGAAACATTAAGGTCTGGAGAAGAATAACAATATTATAAATTACCTGCCGATTTTGAAGTTGTCTATCAACGTATACCTGGCCTTCTGTAATGTAACCAGTTAGATCTGGTATCGGATGTGTAATATCTGGTAAAAACACAGGGCACTTCAGTAAAATAAGGACTATAGACTAAATAGTGTTATTCTCACACAAACACGCTTCTTTGAATCCAAACTAAGAAAAATCAACTCTGCACTTGCCATCATTTGGCATGGTAAGGATGGGAATCTGGGTAATGGACCCTTTCCGGCCTTCAATACGTCCTGCTCGTTCATAAATGGTTGCCAAGTCAGTATACATGTACCCAGGATAACCACGGCGCCCAGGCACTTCTTCACGAGCAGCAGAAACCTGTCATCGATTGTAATTGTGAATTTAACACAGGTAAGACTGCAGCACAAAACACTAGAATATAATGGATGAAGGAAAACATTTACATGGCAAACACAACTATATCAAAACAAAAAAAAACAAACTCCAAGTTTACATGCAGCAACTTACTTCACGTAAAGCATCTGCATATGAGCTCATGTCTGTCAATATGACCAAAACATGTTTTCCACATTCATAGGCAAGATATTCTGCTGTTGTCAAAGCAATCCTAGGTGTAATAATACGCTCGATAGTTGGATCATTTGCCTATAGAAACAAACATTTCATTAGAAAAATTCTATACACCATTTCAGAGTTTAAGGCTCAAAGACAGATATATTGAAGTGTTACATTTGATTTTGAGCAGCTTAATGTCAAATGTCATCAATGTTTCGATAGCCATTTCAAGTCATGACTATAAGTATATATGCACCTACCCTGCCTGCGAGGAATGAAAATTGAAATTACATAGGAGCTTAAAATCTAAAAGAACTCACCAAGTTCAGAAAAAGTGTAACTCTTTCCATGGAACCGTTTTCTTCAAAATCGCGCTTGAAAAATTGGGCAGTTTCCATGTTAACTCCCATGGCTGCAAAAACTATGGCGAAGTTGTCTTCTGTGTCAGCCTGCACATCAAATGCAAACCAAATCAATTGATCAGAATATTCATACTATTTGAAAATGGACTTTCAAATCACCACTTGATTTAATCATTCACTCCATTTCTTTGATATATGAAAAGCATCAGTACCTCTAACAAATTTTGAGATTTCTCCAATCTTTTCACGAGCCCTGCCTGTCTGCAAATTTGTGCAGCAATCTCATTATGTGGTAAACCAGCTGCCGAAAAGAGAGGAATTTTCTGACCACGAGCAATGGAGTTCATCACATCTATTGTAGAAATTCCAGTTTGGATCATCTCTTCTGGATAAGTTCTTTCACTTGGATTGATAGAACTACCTGTGTCACACTCGCAAATATTGATGACAAGGTTTGTCAGACAGGATGCGAGAATAAGCAGTATAGATGTAGCCCATGAAAGTACGTAAGCATGTCAATTAAAGTTGACATGGACTCAAAAAAACTACATGGGGTCATAAAAATGTTGCATGCCATCTATTACAAAGTAAGATCTTATTCAGCATAGGAAGATAAGCAGCACCTTGAGTAGCAAAAATGAAAGCAGTTTTGAAGATAAAAAGACAGTTTATTTCTTCTGTTTCAGATGTTACCTGATATGTCCAAATAGGCCTCTGGCAATATGGGAGGGCCATTGTCTATAGGCTTTCCAGACCCATTAAATATGCGCCCAAGCATGTCCATAGATACTGGTGTCTTCAGAACCTATAAATTTTATAAAAAAAAAAAAAAGCCTGAATCAATATGCAAAGAATGAGCAAACAATATATTGTGAATACACAGTTATCATCGCTTGTGAGGTAGAGAACTTATTATGTTTATTTAATATCTATCTTTGGTCAATAACTAGTACAGTTATCTTAAACATACATATCTGAACAATGCCGAGAGATATCAATCACAGGGCACCTGTCTTGGATTTGTCACGTACCACAATGATTAATAACTCCATTACGTTCTCCACAAATTTCCCACTGATTCCTGAAAAATGGTCTCAATCTGGCAAGACCACTGTGTCCGGCTTGAAAAAAAACTTTTTAGAAAAGAAAAGGCAAGGCTCCGAACTCCACCATATGGGCAAGATATTATGATTTTTTGATCAAATTCTCCAAGCAAGAAGAAAAAACTTCAGAATTACAGTCAAAAAGACATCAAATTTAAGGTACGCAATTATTTGTTAGCCACTCGTGAATATTACAGTCCAACACCATCAACCTCAGTTGCAATTGTAGAATGCCTCTCGGCATAATTAATGGGGTGGCACGTTAAGACAGTTTTTAGTGGGGGCACAATAATGTGCTTTACTTCCCATGGTTAGAACTTAGGATGGGCCACGCCCAGGCTGGGCCCCAATGATGTCCCCAAGTACTCTTAACAAAAAAATAATGTTGAAGGACAATTTGATTATAACATGAAGATCCAACCATGTCACTAGGAATTCCAAATGGAAGGAAAATCCTTACCGTAGGTAGGGCTGTGCCCTATTTATTCTTAAATTAAAGTTAGGAGTTTGAAAAACTATTAGTTTGTTTTGGTGACCACCACGTAACAATAATCAGAATTAATGACTCATTTTCCAACAAAAATCCCCAAAAGATTAGAAAAGGCATAATTTTTAAAAAACAAGGGTACAAAAATTAAAGATTATAATAATCAAGATATGAATTCCCAAAGAACTCTTATTCTTGACAAAAGATTTAAATGGAACAAACTAGCCACCATTTTCTGAAAAAATAACTTCAAATTTGGTAATCAGGTATACATGCAACATGAAACTTAAAAACAGTTAGCAATAGAAACAAATAAGAAAGATGAGCTACCACCATCCTATAACCATAACAAGTAAATAAAAAAACAGATTACAATAAGCCTTTCCAAACACAATAAAAATTATTAAGTGACAGAATCTTTCTAACCTCTCCAGTAAACTGAATGGTAGTGTGCTTGTTATCAATTCCTGATGTCCCTTCAAAGACCTGATAACATTTAACGTGAAAGGCAAACAATGTTTGCAATAATTAATTATAATAATATGCAAATATAACACCATAAATATATCAAGAAAATGAAAGTAAACTTACAGCAGGTTACAAATTTATTGAAGTTTTAACTTTAACAGTCAAAAACTCTAAAAATAAATTCTTCAAGATATCAAGCCATTAAATAGTAAAATCAATTTATATTAGAATCTAATAAGTCAAAGAAGTACTTTTAGCAATCGATGACCAAAAGGCACTCGCCACAGAAGAATATTGAAATAAAGCTCTAAGCCTTCCTCCGGGCATGAACATGGAGTTTTTGTCGGCATTGACTGTTATCTCCATTCTAATGCAACATAAATATCACATATACCTTTGTCAAAAAAATTACAGCTTTAATCACTCACATTCACGCACACACACTTGCTGTCATTATCTCCACTGTGTGCATATGCAAATACAAGGAAGATGGTACGTAACATCATTACCAATGTTTGGCAACTACACTTATTAAAACATGTGCTTCTCATACACATCTCAGTTTTTCTTAAGCAAAGAATACACCTAGTCACCATCTCTTTGGCAAGCATCCAAGCAGACCAGCTACCTCTGCCGTCCTGAATCCTTCATTCATAATTCAAAAACATCACCCTGTTAAGTAAAAAATACGCCTAGCCACCATTTCTTTGGCAAGCATCCAAGCAGACCAGCAAGCTCTGCTGTCCTGAATTCTTCATTCATTCAAACACACCCCTTTAAAGGCCAAAGTTATCCTTCAGACCAAAATTTCATATCTAGCCCCGCATCCTTCTATCAGCCAACTGTTTTTTAATTACATGTCTTTCTTAGATTAGACTCGTTGAAGTGTTTAAGATATGATGCTGTAATCAGTTGCATACCAACTGGCACATTTCATAAGTGCTTCCTCAGGGACCTAAGTTTGCCCAAGACAAAAATACACCTTGGAATGCACAAGACCATCCAACATCTTAAGGCAAATCTCAAATGACTGTGTAGGAAGAAGAATACCAACCCGTGCCTTTAACAAAAGAGCATAGCTTATGTCCATCAACTCTATTAGTATTTTTCAGCCTATGTCTTAGCATCAGCAGGAATGTCTCTGCAGCAAAACCATTGGCACTCCTACAACATTAGAGACTTTATTCAAGCATTATTGATCTCACTCTGGATTTCCAATCACTTTGGATTAGGAATCCCAAATTCTTAGCCACTTCTGGCATTCTCTCTGGATTTGGTACATCCACAAGACACCATCCAAGACTTCTAACAGCCACTGATAGGGATTATACTAATGGAAGACTAGGATCAGGACCACTGAAATATTTAAGTTGCTTTCCTCATCTCAAAAAGAAATTGGGGAAATTTTCTTCATAAGATGGGCAAAAATGAACATGGAATTATGTGCTATTTATGTGTAGTGCATCTAAATTTCACCCCATAGTAGTTTTGTCATTTGAGTATTTTACTTTTAGTTAAGTTCATCATTTAGTGGAATATAACTCCCATCTAGCATATAATAGATCATTTCAATTACCTAAGGTGATGTTCATCTAAGAGACACCTTTACCTACAAAGCCCCCTCCCCCTATTTGTTTAAGTATTTCATGTGTTCCACACAAACGCACCCTCTGGGGTCTGAATAACATCCCAAGGATGGAGCATCAGAGCTCCTCCACCCCACCAATCCCAAAAAAAGGAGGCCAATGTCCCCTAAAAAGAGGGATGCCATGGCATCCGAGACATCTTTTTTTTTAAAAACAAACCCCAAAAAATCTGTTTCAAAAATACATAAAACCCTAAAATGCTGTTTATGTTTTTTGCACTTGCAATGTGTTGAATTCTTTCTATTTTTTAAAGCTCTCTGCGTTAAGATTTCAAAGTGCTGTTTTTTCCCCATCCTGAAATAGTCTGTTTTTAAATATATGTTGCTGTTTTGTTTATTTATTAAAACATTTTGCTTATTTTGGTTTGCTCAAGTTATTTTTTATTTTTTAAATTATTTGTATTTTAAAAGTTTGAACAATATTTTTTATATATTATTTTAAAAGCTGTTCCCCTGCCATCTACGGCCATATCATTCTCCGAAGCACTCAATCAACATTTCAAACATAAGTTTTTCTTCGATAGGTTTTTAAGATGTGCCTTTTGTTTCACATTTCATCTGATAGATGCTATTTCAATCACTGTTCTTTGCAAGAAATAACAATAGAAATATTTTAAAGCATTAAACCACCTCTTAAGCTTGGTCATATAACATGAGTGAAACAATCCCATTTTCTTGCATCTCCTTGGTCAGTTTAAACAGGTTTGTAATTTATTTTTCAGAGGCTTCTCAAGGTTACTATGGACACATTCAATGTATTGATCATTACAGACACATCCAATGGCAATGCATTGCACTTAATCTGGTCACTATACTCTCTACTGAACCAGAAACCAATCATAACATGCAATGTAGTTGACAAACAAATCCACATCATGTTGGATTCCAAAACTAGATTATGTTGAATTCCAGCCCTAGATACTGCTATCACCAGAGCTTTCTTCAATTGAATCTTGACGGCAAGGACTTGTTCTCATCAACCAGACACACTTCTAGTATACTCCAATTTACTCCAATTTGTTTACATTCTCATACCAATCCATTAAGACTTCCCAAGATTACCCCACACACATCCAAACACATCACATTGCACATAATCTGATCACTATAATCTATATGAACCAGATGTCAAGCATAAGATGAAAATGTTGCTGGCAAGCTAATCTGCATCATGATACAATCCAATACTTGACAGCAAATAATCATTCACATCAACCAGTCATACTTTTAGTATACTATAGAAACCAGTTGTCCATTCAATACAGTATCTAGGGATCCAATTTTTTAGTTTCTTGTTGATAAGTACCATGTCAACAGTTCCTAAGCCAGAGCATGCATGCTTATCAGCCCTGCATAAGTCATTTTCTTTGCTTCAAGTGCTGTCACATCAAAAGTGTGTTCCAATTATGCATCATATATGTTCTTGTTTGAGTGTAACGTTTATTTTCTAACTAAAGGTTTGGGGTAAAACAAAAAGCAATGGTATTGCAACAAACCAGATTTGCTTCAAGTCTTATTGATAAGTACCATGTCAACAGTTCCTAAGCCAGAGCATGCATGCTTATCAGCCCTGCCCTGCACCAGTCATTTTCTTGCTTCAAGTGCTGTCACATCAAAAGTGTGTTTCAATTATGCTTCATATATGTTCTTGTTTGAGTGTAACGTTTATTTTCTAAGTAAAGGTTTGGGGTAAAACAAAAAGCAATGGTATTGCAACAAACCAGATTTGATTCAAGTCTTATTGATAAGTACCATGTCAACAGTTCCTAAGCCAGAGCATGCATGCTTATCAGCCCTGCACCAGTCATTTTCTTTGCTTCAAGTGTTGTCACATCAAAAGTGTATTCTAATTATGTTTCATATATGTTCTTGTTTGAGTGTAACGTTTATTTTCTAACTAAAGGTTTGGGGTAAAACAAAAAGCAATGTTATTGCAACAAACCAGATTTGCTTCAAGTCTAGTAACCTTCACCCTCTCCTTGAATAATGTCATTATAATAGTTTTCTTCAAAACCCATTAAGTGTTTTCTATTTTTGGATGCATTTTTCATACAAGGCTAAAGGACATGCATTTTTCATACAAGGCTTAAAGGAGGTTTGCAGGTATCATTCAAACATGTTTACACAAATGAAAAGAGCTTAACTAAACATCAATATTTACCTGCACAACAGCCCTTTCACCATCAACTTCTAGAACCTGACCTCGACGTGTTGTGCCATCCCCTAATCTAATGTTGACAATCTCCTGATATTTTGGACCCTGTAGATGATCAAGATATGCAATCAACAAGAATAACAAGTATACAATGGCAATTGTCAATAGTGCTTAACTACATTTTATAATGAACACATCACAACTTAGGTATAATATTCTTGAAAATGAAAACCACAATAGGCAAAGCAAACACCAAGATATCGACTAAACAAAAATAAGGCATATCAAAGAAAGGTGACTGAAAACCTTGCATACTTACCTTCACTTTCTCCAAAATAACCAATGGACCTGCGACTCCTGATACGGTCCGATACTCTGCAACCAATGATAAAGATATCCACTATAAAAATTAAGGTAATGGATGCTACAATACTTCACTTAAAAACAGCTATCTATATGGTACGGAATCCTCAACATAGTTGCTCATTACGATTATACTGAAATTTCATTAACTAAGATATTCCATGTCATTAATTTGCCTTGATAAAGTATCTAATTCAAGAAGTTTCATGATCCCCTCAACAATTATTGATTGATATGGTTATCTGCGAGGATACATGAGGTGTGAAATTTTGCTCCTCAGAAATAGCTGCATTATTTTCATCATTTCAAAATTTCCCATTCTTCGATCCATCGAGTAGTGAGATAATGGAAAGTGGTGTCTCTTGTTAATGAGCGGTCCAAGGTTCAAATCTAACTCTGTGTTAAGGCGGCCCACTACTTGATGGATTCCCCATTAATAGGACACCGCACTAAAGTGGTTCAATCTGTGGGCACACCATGATAAAGTGATCTCAATGCCTAAAATTCCCATCCTTAGAATCAATCCACAGCCAGTGTGAGCTGGTGATCCCATGTACCCTTAGCCAAAAAAGAAAATCTCAAGCTTCTATTAGAATCTTCATTTTGGGCAAAATTGTTATAGTAGGGTAAATGCCTAAAAATTATCATAAGGCAAATATGCCTAGGATTTTAAAATTTGGGTGCACCCCTTTAATGTAATATTGTCCCATGTATTTAAAAAAGGGGGTAGTGCCTCTTATTCAATAATGGGAGCATAAAGTAAAGGCCCTTTTTAAATAAGATGACATGCGCAGAAAATGATATTAAAAAAGAGATTTACTAATTTAGCCTCTTAAAAGGAGATTAATGAAATTAAAGGCATTGCCTTTGCTTCATTCATCTTTTGGAGCCCACGGGCACAATATTTCCAACAAAGGTATTTTCAAAGAGAGATTATTTTGGATGAAGATGGATATTTTTGGAGAAGATAAAGATCAATCAAATGTATTAATGGCACTCCCAAAAAATTCTATGTGAAGTCTAGGAGCAATTTTAGTATGAGATTAAGCACTGAAATCAGGGCATGTTATATACTTCAAATCTCACCTTCTCTTCTCTTTTCTTTTGTAGTAAATAAAGTCTCTACAATCTGGATCTTAGCCCATCGAGCTTTTCCAGCTCTCAAAGAGAGTTTCATTGTGAATTCATAGCCATAGTTTTTGCTTTCTGTTTAATGGTGGTTTACTTTCAGAGCTCTACACATCTGTGTAATTTTGCTGCGCTTGATAAAGATTTTGTAGCTACTCCATTTCTCTTATACTGGACGTATACGGAATGGTTTAATCTATTTGCAGTATTGAATTTATTACCTCTTATATTCAGTTGTGATTGCTGATGTTTAAATGGATCTGAGTATTTGTTATGTTATTATTCCTTTGATGGGGCATTAGATGATCTATTTTGGGACATCAGCTTTTGTTTTTGTATTTGTTGTGTTTCTTTCTCACTCTTTTCACCCCCAACCCAATTTTTAATTTAACACTAGAATAAATAAGGAATCTGGCCCTTCTCTCTGGAAGTTGCTTTGACATTAAACTACCAAGGCTTCATATTGTGATGCTCTGACAATGGGTGCAACAAAGTCGGACATTCAGGAGCATCAACAAGATGGATTAATATAAAGAAAAATAAATGGAAATCACCATCTAGAAATCATAATTTGAAATACCTCAAAATCATTCAATAAGCATGCAACACATGGTCCAGAAACAAAAATTCAACCTACAGCCTATGGACCTCGAATGCCATACTTATCACAGTACTTGCATGCAGGCTCACAGATTAACCATGCAATCAATCAAGGGAAATGTACATCCCTACTTTTGCAAACATTATTACCAACAACTGCAGTGACATGACAAACAAAATTGTGTGCCGTTTTTTCTAAAAATTCGCCCCACATTAGGATAGACAAAAATGATCATGAATCAAATGCAACATTGCAAATGTAAGCCTTCGGAGATCCCCTACTTATAATATCATGAACCCTAGGAAATTATCCGGGTGTCAAATAAAAATGAATACTCACATTTTAAGATGCAACAGAATCACGTCACTTGCATATAGAGCATATACTGCAAACCAAAGGTGATCATGTGCCTCAATTCCCTAGTAATCTTATGCTTAGATCAATCCTTTTATGCTATGGTCTGCTAATAGAGATTAAATTTTTAAAATCCCGCATGCGAGTCCAATAGCAACGTATTTAACTCAAATAATTCTACAGTGTAAAATTACAGCAGCACCAAGAAGTTTGGCCTCCAATAAATCTGTAAAATCAGAAATCATTATGTTTGGTATGGTCTAATTCTTTTCTCCCACAGTGTCAACTAGATTTCAGATTACCGGTGCATACAAAAACATTTTGATTGATCTCAACTTAAGGGAAAGTCACTTTGGATCCTTTAATGCAGCCATGGAGTAAAACCTATGTCGAAGCAAAATTGAATTAAAACAAACCGAACATAAAAATCTTCCCGAGCTCTCTTATATTAAAAAGAACCCGATTTCAGTCCCCTCAAATGTCAATACTACCTATCACAAAAAAGAAATCCATAAAATCAATAAACGCAATCATAGGGGAGGGACGAAAATTATCTACCCTGGCAGACAGCAACATTAAAATTAAATCATCGAGGCACAGATCAATCATCAAAACAGGGAGAAATTTAGGCCTAAGGAATTGGGAGGACTCGATCCTGTGACCTCCCGAGAAAAAAAATAACTGAGAAAAAGGGTTAAAAATGTTTTTACGGCGAAATTGAGGCCAGGGCAACTGGGATGATTCGATCCTTCAACCTCCATGAAAATATAATTACTTAAGAAACTGCTTGCAAATTATTTTCACAGTGAATTTAGGTCAATGAAGCGTGAAGGGTTCGAACCGTTGACATCTCCGAAAAAAAAAAATTATTTACATACACATAGGTTTCAAATAGTTTTAATGGATCCGCGAAAAAATGACCTTACCGATCAAGGGCTGGCATTCGTAGTCCCCGTTAAGGGAGTCGCCTTTGGCCACCATTTTTGTATGAGAAAATTTTCTTCAGAGGCGCGGGTTATCTGCACTCACAATGTAGATCTGAAAGTGGAGATATTTTATTTACTTGTATTCCCGTTTGGAAAAAAACCGCTATTATTTGCCCACGTAATTGCGGATACGTATATACATACGTATGTTGTATCTGTAGAGCTACGCCCTGGATCACGGTTCCGTTTTGCTTAAATTTAGATTTATTATTAAATGGCCAATAAGGTATATTCTTTTTATATGGGAGCTACGTTAGAGGGGAGCACCAATGGTTAAGCACCCTAACTTTAGGGGTGTATCAAGAAAAACTAGGGTCGCGAAGGACTGTTATATTGGCGTGCCACGTTACATTTTTTTTGTAATTTTTAAAAAATTGATGTCTACCTCAGCGCCACGTCTTGTGCCATGTGTTGGACGCCGAATTCAAAGTAAAATGAAATAGTCAAACTTGGACAATAAACCAATGGCTAAACCCTCTTGCTAAAAAATTTACATGGTTTGACGTGGCGCACAGATGGACTAGCGTTCGTAGGTAAACCTAAATACATTCAAACCTCATTCATTTTGTTCTTATCACTCTATCTCCATCTTCTGTCATATCTAACTATGTAACATTACTCCATTCATTGCTCCCATGAACTCCCTCCATCTGTCTATATTCATCCACATTTTGGACATCGTGGGTGAATTTATAGGAGCCCGTCAAACCTATTATGGTGTCGTTCTACAATAAAAACCCAATGTCTCCAATGATTTTGAGGTCGTTTCTCGTCCTAAATCACTCCTTGTTTCGAATCGCCAATTGCATCATGAGGTGATCTTGGATTTACGCGGTTTTTGTATTGTTTCTCTACAAGTTTCATGCAATGAGCACATTCACAAGCAATACCAAAATTACAAACGTCTTAGTATATATTGAGTTATCTCATTGCATGTTCTTATTTAATCTTCCATTCACCACAAACTAAACTCAAACAATGTATTCAAGATCTAAAATGGGGTTTTTCCATGCATGCACATTAAACTATTGCATACAAATTGTGTGGTCTCTTATATTTGCAATATATAATAAGTCATTCCAATGCATATTCTTATTTTCAATATTTATTGAGTTACCTCAGTGCATGGTATAAATATACGGTGTTATTATTGAATATAATTTGAATCTTAGTTACCATAACAACTAACAAACGTCTACATATGTAAAGATTGTCTAAAGATACATTGAATATGTGAATATAAAGTGAGCAGTAGTTACCATAACAACTGAAGAATATCTGAATACACATAAGTGTTGTGTTAATATCATAATATCCATAGTTAATTTTATGTTAACTAGTTGAATATACACTGACATTACTTAACACACATTGAATATGCGACTGTAATTTTCATTTTCTATTGTGCTTTCAAACTTTTAATGTGTTGAAATCATTGAATATGTTAATTGAATACATCCTATCGTAACAAAAAAGGTTCACCAACTACTACATGCTCAGCAATCAATGTCTCTCCCCTAAACACTTAAATGTTTGAATATACATTAAAATATAAAACACATTTGTACACATTAAAAAAATCAATTATAACACAATATTACATATTTGTACACATTAACAAAATTTCCACTTATATATTGAATGGATTAAGTTAACAAAATATAAGTCCTAGAATTTTTTTTTTCCAACATATATGTCTTTGCTCTTCTGCAATGAGGTTAAAATTTATTATATTTACAAACAATTACCATAACCAAAAATGTTCATGCATTAATTCCTTACATAGACAAATACTTTTCATACCAGCAAAGTTTCATGCATTGAACCCTTACATTTACGGATGCCTACCACACCAAAAAGTTTCATAAATTAATTTAGTTTACCACATGCAACCTAAATCTATATTGTACGAAAGCTTAATTCTTCTTCTAGACCATTTGTTGCCTCTTCTTTCATTGTTTTCTATTTTGTTGCATTCTCCATTTGGGGTGTACATGGCATGTTTGTTGTGTTTGATGAAGGAATTTGCATGTTACTTGCATGACCAAGTTGCATTTGGCTAGAAGTAGGACATGGCATGTTTGTTGCGCTTGGTGAAGGAAATTGCATATTACCTACATGAGCAAATTGCATTTGACTTGAAAGAAATTGCATTGTTGTTGTTGAAGAAAACCATTTGATTTGTAGGAGAAGAGGTGTTGTAGATTTGGTAATTGGCCACATCTGGAAAAGTTAAAGTGTAAATGTTGTAGAAATCGATCATAATTGGGTGTTGTGAAGGAATATGATTTCCCAAACTGCTTAACGGCTTTGACTTTGCATCTCCTTTTCAATCCTCTCTTTCTCTCGTTGAAGCCTCTTATGTTCCTTCTTATTCTTTGTTTACTGATGTTTTATCTTCTCCATTTCATTCCTTTGTTTTTTCAACTCTCTTTCAAGTTTGTTTACTTCCCTTTTTTGTTGTTTCATGGTTTTGTTTGCCTTTCCTCTCAAGTTGCCCTTTTTCCCTCACTTTTAACTCCTCTAATTCCATCCTCTATGTTTTTTGTTCTTCAAGTAATTGCAAGTAGTCACTTGATGTGAGAATTTGTGACTGTGTACTCGACCTGATAGTCCTTTTGTTTACACATTATGATCTCTCTTTAACCATTTCAATTGTAAGCTTTACGAATTTCTATAGTGACCCACTCCATTGGCTTCCTAATTCTACAATGTATGGTTGTTCTTGTGTGCCTTATACAAAATTTTCAAAATACTCTAAATATGCAGCTTCCAAATGGCAATCTTCTTCATTTTTCCATTCGAAACAATTTGCATAAAAGTGAACTATTCCACTTAACATGGTAGGGAGGAGGGGATAGTATGGAAAGTGATATATCATCATTGGGGAGGTCGATTGGAATCCCCAAGTTTGTTGAACTTATTTCAACCATTATGGTTGGCTTACTTGCATTGGCATACTCATACCATCATTAACCACCACGGATTCTCATGTCTGACTAACATGATTTTTTGTGTTGTTGTCAGGTTGTGGAGCTAGATTGCTTCACAGTTAGCATGAAATGGAAAGTGACTAGAAATACAGTAACCAACATCGGTTACAGTGGAACCAACGTCGGTCAGGAAAAGGAGGAACCGACCGTGGTTAGGTCTAACCGGCGCCAGTTACCTGTGCGAAGCACTTTATTTTTAAGTCAAAGGTGTTAATATTGTTTTTGTTTTAAAGCAAATCTATTGGATGTAATTTCATGGCTAAGTTTCCCTAAGTTTTTCTAAGCTTATATAAGCTAGAAAACTAGGGTTAAAGGTGTTGAGGAGAAGAAGAGCATAATCCTTGGTTGAAAGGATGAAGAAGAAGAAGAATAAAAAGCATATTACATGAAGACAAGAGCTTTCATGGAGAGACGTTGAACAGAAGGAAAGTGCAGGTAACCTGTTGGTGAGAAGATGGTAATATCTTCTACTATATTTCCTTTGTATTGTTTGATCTCATGTAATGGCTTGCATAGTATGCAAAGCACTTAGAGTTTTCTTCTTCTTAAATCCATAGGTTGTTGTGAGATCTTGTTATTGCTTATTCTTGTAGATCCACATGTTGTGAGATCTTGTATTGCAGATCCATGAGATCATGTTGTATTGTTGATCCATAGGAATCTAGCATGGTAGAGGAAGTTGTCTTCATGTTTGCAGTTTGTTGCAGTGATGGAGGAGAGACTTACTTCTTGGTGCATGGTTAGGGTTGCACATTGGTAGATCTTTCTAGAGGTCTTGTTTGCAGATTCACAATACAATGAGAGCTTGGTTGCACAATGGCAAATGCAGGGTAGCTTCAGGTATGTGAGATCTGGTTATGTTTGAGAGGCACAGTTGTAGTGCACTCAGGTAGATCTGGTTAGAGATCTGGAGGAAACACAAGTGGTGGTATGGAGGCACGGTTTAGTGTACTCAAGCAAATCTGGTTGGAGATCTGGGAGGAGGAGATACTCTTGTAGAGATACATGTACTCTTTGGTGGATGTAGCCCACATTTGGTGAACCACGGTACATGTTTGTATATGTGATGTGTATTTTTGTGTGGATTTGCCCACATTGGGTAGTTTATACTTGTTACTGCTGTGTGATTTTGTGTGATTTGAATTGTTCTAGTTTATACTTGTGTGCATGATTTTGTTTGTTATTAAAGCATAGCATTATTCTGCAGTCACAAAATTCCCAACAACTGGTATCATAGCGATGGCTTTAGTTTTCAGAGCAAGGGTTTGCTTCATGGTTTTGTTAGTAGTTATTACTGACATGTATGAGAGCAGGGTTTATTTTGCCTGATGTGAAAATCGCAGGAAGAGATTGAATCTCAAATGGGAGTTGGAAGAGTAAGGTTGCTGGAAATTACAGTGACCGGCGTCTATTAAGTGGCAACCGGCGTCGGCAGGGTGACCATGGTCGGTTACAGGGTAACCGTGGTCGGTTATAGGGTGACTGTGGTGGTTCAGGGTGACCGTGGTCGGTTGCTGGGCAGCCTAGTTTTAAAAAGAAAATCACAGATCTGAAGAAATGGTAAGATACATAGAATGTATCTTGTTTGTTGAGGTTTCCCCAGTTCTTGGAGGCACAAGCATGTTGGTCAGATTGCAGATCCAGTTATTGAGGTATGGTTTTATCTTGGTATTGCAGTGCTTATATTATTTTGGTTGCACATGCATGTTTGGGATTGCATATCTAGATCTAAGAATGAGATAGAGGAGTAGTTATGCATTCTTGGTTCAGTGAGATGCACAGGCTTCGGTAGAGAGGCAGTAGCACAGAACGAAGACGGGGCTTCCATCAGAGAAGCATGTACTTCAGTTGAAGATGCAGTTGAGTATCTTGGTGCTGGTAAGGTGATGTATTTCATCTTGATGCAATTTATTGCATGGATTTGTTGTATTGTTTTTGTATGAGATTTGGATGCTTCTTGAAATGGTTGGCTCAACTCAACTATCGACTTCGGTCAAAGTAGGCACCTGGTGTGGTGTGCTATGCCAAATTGTGTGGTGTTGGGTTCGTTCCAGCAGCATTGACATCGATCTAAGAACCGAGGTCGGTCACAGAGGAACCAATATTGGTCAGCTAACCATGGTTGGTTAGCGGATGACCGTGGTTGGTCTTTGTGGCAACTTATCTGTACAGGGTTTTTTGCAGCAAGAGAGGGCAGATGGTTTTGTGGCCTGTTTTAGAGGATCGAGTTTCTGGCACAGTGTGTACATGGCAGAAACAGTGTTGATCACTTCAATGGTTTGGATCAGATTGAGGACGGATTTGGCTCGAGTTAGTCCATTGAGACTTTGAGTCAAGTATCTCTATATGGTTCATGTTTTATTTCTTTCGTTTGAAGCAACTGATATTATGTTTGGATTGTGTGCACAAATTTACACCATGGTTTCTTGGTGTTGTTTCACTTTTATTTCCCAGTTGTGTGGAATCTTGAGGACAAGGGTTTCTAGTCTAAGGATGAGATCCTCAATGAAAAGTCATGGTTAGACACAATTGCAGGTAACGAGAGATGTTGAGTACATACGGATGGAAAGAAGGTGATTCACCTACTTCACAAGAAGTCCAAACTTCTGTGATGTAGAAGTATTCTCAGAGAAGAAAGGGAATCAATTTTATAGTTCTTTCATCTGGTTTTATTTCTCACTGACATATTAACTTTTGAGCTTGGTGTTAGAGGCAGTGCTGGAGATTTCGTGTTCAGTGGGAGCAAGTCATGGTTGTTGGCATTGCAGGATTGGATACATGATGCACATGCAAAGTGAGAGGAGTTTGCTACTATTCAAAGTGGCAAGAGGCACAAGTTAGTTTTGAAGGGCAATCATGGTTTTGCAGGTATATTGAGTTTATTGCTTTGTGATGTCACTTCTAGTTTAATTTGTGGTCCCTGGATATCCCTATAGGATTACAGTTGATGGCTAGATTCAGCTAGGTGAAGATGATAGAGCAATTTTTCAGAGTTTTAAGGGTTTAAGGAGAAACTCTAACTGTTACAGAGATCGGTGTCAGTTAGGATTAACCCTAACTGTGGTCGGTCAGGCAGTGACCGGGGTCGGTTTGGTTACAGTTTTGACAGTGGTGTTTATTTACCATTTTTAGATGGTGCCCTTGTTTTTGCTTTCATCTTGGTTGGTTTGTGCAGAGTATGTTGATGACATGTTTGCTGGTATTTGCACTTGGTATTAGTGGCATGGTTTAGAATGGATGTTTGTTATTCACATTGGTGAGCACAGGATTCATATTCGGCTTTGGAGTTACTCGGTGGCAGAATTGGAGCTTCTTGAGAGCTAGTGATATGGATGGATGTACATGGTGAGTTTGTACATGTTGGATAGATTCAGTTTTGTGAGTCTATGATGATGCAGATGTTTGATTTGCACATGGATGCTCTTAGCATGAGTAGGGGATGTTTGTATTTCCTCTTGATTACTATGTTACTCCTTGAGAGATGTTATCTACAAATGATTGTCTTGGACATGCTAGTTGTTTATGTAAGGTTGGATTTGCAGATTGCAGTGTTTGGATTCTTTGAGCTACGCAGGTTTGTGGATTGTTCACCCATTGTTGCAGGTAGAACTCATTTGGGTTGTCTTTACCCAAGATCTTGTTTTGCTTTCGCATATTCCAGTTTGACTTGTCTTGGTCAGTTGCATTGGTGGTTTCATGAAGACATGGATAGATGGATGGAGAACATGGTTGGTTTTACAGGTATGGCTACGGATGCGATTGAGGCTCAGAACTTCAGTTTGAGTGGGAGCTCTTGCAGGTGTGTTAATCAAGATGGCTTGTTGCATGAGGAGCTAGGTTGGCTTGTTTGTCTGATACCAACAATTGGTATGGTGTTACGATTTAGTGGGAGCTTGAGGCTTGGTGTCACGGATCAGTTGTAGCTTCGTGCAGGTTTGGTAAGTCATGTTTTTTATCTTCTTGGTTTGAGAAGATGGTTTGATCTTCCTGATTTTATTTTTTCTTTGAGAGAATTGTTGAAAGAAAGAATAGATGGTCTTCATGGTGTGTTGAGGACAGTGATGTACAGGTACAGGTATAGAGGTTCAGCAATTTATCTCCAAGTGGGAGATTGTTAGGTTGTGGAGCTAGATTGCTTCATAGTTAGCATGAAATGGAAAGTGACTAGAAATATAGTAACCAGCATCGGTTACAGTGGGACCGACGTCAGTCAGGAAAAGGAAGAACCGGCCGTGGTTAGGTCTAACCTGCGCCAGTTACCTGTGTGAAGCACTTTATTTTTAAGTCATGGGTTTTAATATTGTTTTTGTTTTAAAGCAAATCTATTGGATGTAATTTCATGGCTAAGTTGCCCTAAGTTTTTCTAAGCTTATATAAGCTAGAAAACTAGGGTTAAAGGTGTTGAGGAGAAGAAGAGCATAATCCTTGGTTGAAAGGATGAAGAAGAAGAAGAAGAAAAAGCAGATTACATGAAGACAAGAGCTTTCATGGAGAGAAGCTGAATAGAAGGAAAGTGCAGGTAGCCTGTTGGTAAGAAGATGGTATTATCTTCTACTGTATTTCCTTTGTATTGTTTAATCTTGTGTAATGGCTTACATAGTATGCAAAGCACTTAGAGTTTCTTCTTGTTAGATCCACAGGTTGTGAGATCTTGTTATTGCTTATTCTTGTAGATCCACACGTTGTGAGATCTTGTATTGCAGATCCATGAGATCATGTTGTATTGTTGATCCATAGGAATCTAGCATGGTAGAGGAAGTTGTCTTCATGTTTGCAGTTTGTTGCAGTGATGGAGGTGAGACTTACTTCTCGGTGCATGGTTAGGGTTGCACATTGGTAGATCTTTCTAGAGGTCTTGTTGGCAGATTCACAATACAGTGAGAGCTTGGCTACACAGTGGCAGATGCAGGGTAGCTTCAGGTATGTGAAATCTGGTTATGTTTGAGAGGCACGGTTGTAGTGCACTCAGGTAGATCTAGTTAGAGATCTGGAGGAGACACAAGTGGTGGTATGGAGGCACGGTTTGGTGTACTGAGACAGATCCGGTTGGAGATCTGGTAGGAGGAGATACTCTTGTGGAGATACATGTACTCTTGTGCACAAGAGTTGGTTTGTAATCTCTTGTTATATTTTATATATATATATGAGATCTCTATCTTTAGTGGATGTAGCCCACATTGGGTGAACCACAATACATGCTTGTTATGTGTGTGTATTTTTGTGTGATTTGGATTATTCTAGTTTATACTTCCACTGCTGTAAATTTTGTGGGGAATTGTTTAGATCATGTGTGCATGGTTTTGTTTGTTATTAAACCATAGCATTATTCCGCAGTCACAAAATTCCCAACAACTTCCATTATTATCATGTATAAATTGTTTGATTTCTTCCCTATTATATCATGTCATTTCCAAAATGTTATCCACTATTATTTCATCCTTTGCTTGTTCGGCATTGAATATATCACTTGAGCATGTGTCATTGTTAAGATATTTCTCTATCAAATTAATTAAATAGAGTCCACTTCAAGGGGGATACCTCCTAAAATCAAAATAAATGATTAAATAGACTAAATAATATGTTATGTGTGACTTTGGGAGAATGACACCCACCCATATTTATATATATAAATATGAGGGGTCACACATGTTCATCCTAAGCAGGTCGCACCCTTTCATCCTAAAGAGCCTCAAATAGGGTAACCATAAAGATCCTCAAATGGTGTCATTTTTGTTGATGTGTGAAATGATGTGTTATACCACCACTCTTCATATGAAATCCATTTGGACAATTGTCCTTGTATTTATAATGCAAAACAACGTAGTTATCCTTCTAAACATTTATTCACAATTTTTGTTTGGCCATTTTATTATGGATGATAAGATGAATTATGTGCTAGATTTGTGCCCTGCGTTGTAAATAGTTTAGTCCAAAATATGCTAGTGAAGATAGGATCTCAATCACTTACAATTATTTTGGGAATATTATGGAGTTTTTGTACCTTTTCCATGAAGACTTATGTCATTGTACTAGCTTGAAATGGATGAGAAAGTCCACAAAAATGTGCATACTTAGTGATTCTATCCACAACCACCAATATCACATCCAAATTATTCGACTTAGGAAGGCCTGTAATGAAGTCCATCGATATTTCCTCCCAATGTTGTGCTGGAATGTTTAATGGTTGTAAGAGCCCCAGAGTCTTAGCTATTTCTCCTTTATATTGTTGACATATTAAATATTCTACCACAACTTTTTGTACATCCCCCTTAAGACCTTCCCAAAAAAAATCCTTCTTTAAATGGTGATGGATTTTTAAAAACACCCAATGTCCTCTTATG
Source organism: Taxus chinensis (assembly GCA_019776745.2). Taxonomy (NCBI): domain Eukaryota; kingdom Viridiplantae; phylum Streptophyta; class Pinopsida; order Cupressales; family Taxaceae; genus Taxus; species Taxus chinensis. The sequence goes on from CM034150.1 coordinate 781,966,708, forward strand.
GATGATTCATGCATTTGAGACAAGACATTAGCTTTCAATTTTGAATTTTTGCATAAAAAGAGCCTATCTTTATACCATAAGGAGACCCCTTTCCACACATACTTATTAGAAGATGATGAGTTCTCTTGAAGTCGATGTATGAGTTTCCTTGTTGGCGCATCCTTATTCCAATCTATTTTCGTTGCTTATATCCATTCTGGTTGTAGTAAAGATATAACATGAATTGTTGCTTCATTTATTTCATGTCTAGAGAGGGCATAAACTACAATATTATCCTTTCCTTTTTTGTAAATAATTTCAAAGTCACACCCTAACATCTTTGTGACCCATTTTTGTTGCTCCTTTGAAGATAACCTTTACTCTAAAAAATACTTTCGACTCTCTTGGTATGTCTTTACTTTGTGTAGTCACTAAATCATGCACTTACTATGTACATCTAGCCTCTAAATATGCCATTTATATGCATGATTCCTAAGCAAGATAATTACTCATTAACAACCCTTTACTTTGCTCTGACATTGATTTTATCCTTTTCATCTTTATTGCTTATTGTTTCTAATTTGCAACTTACAGTTTTACATACCAGTTGACATCTTAGCCTACTATGATTTCATTGTTTTACCTTTTTTGGCACCCTATACAAAACCACCCATTAGGGACAGGAGCACCTGGGTGTGCTTTTGTCCACTTTCTCTCTTTTTTTGATTTTTAAGATATTACTTCTTTCTTGTCTTTGGTTAACACCCTTAGTCATATTTCCACTTGTTAATGTCAAATCTTAGGTAAAGGAATCATATTTATACATGACTTGTTTAGCCTCATTAAGGGGGGCAAGCATTTTCAAGAGGCACTTACTACCACAAGGAGATAAATATTTCCAATCTACTACATCACTAAAGGACTACATTATTCATTGCACATGGAGGGCTATTCTGAATTCCATACCACACATTTTGCATTGGGACAAAGTAGTTGTCGTTGTTATTATTTGTGCCACTGTCACTAGAGCAACCTAGGTCAAGGGAAACTATTCCAATCTTTCTCTCTCTCTCTCTCTCTCTCTCTCTCTCTCTCTCTCTCTCTCTCTCTCTCTCTCTCTCTCTCACACACACACACACACACACACACACACACACACACACACACACACACACACACACACACACACACACACCAAACCTACATTGATTCTAAAATATAGTGCAGCGGTCAGTGGCAATCACATTGGGGTGGTCGTCAAGGTTTGTCTGACTCAAGCATATGTATTATTTATTTATTTAATGTACGTTTGAGTATTGTATAGGTAGCTAGGGTTTCTTTTGCAAGTACCGGTGTGACATAGCAAAATTGTAGCAAACCTAGCACGACTTGTTGCAAATAAGAGACCACAAGAAATGACACAAAAAGAACCAAGACCGAAGCTATTATGCAGACACCATCATCCAAAATAAACACTAACGCCCAAGAGGTCGTTACCTCTCCCAGGTGTTTATGTTTATGAGATCTTCACATTTCAGTTTCTGAATCAAAGCTAACATAGCCAAGATTAAGCCTTTCTAGATCAGTCACCATCCTAGAATCAGTTTAGACCTATAGAGGCAAGTTGAGTCATTCTACAAACCCTATCTATCACTCTTGCTTGTATTTCTATAGCTAGATCTTACTTGAATATTGTTATATTTATTTGATCAGAAGTATCCTTACATAGATTTGAATTTTATTAAATCACTTTGAAATGTCTTCCCATGATATATTGGCATCATTGTTTGATTGCAGGAATGATTGCTAACATTTTTTCTCATATGTGGGCCTTAATAAGTTATTTCCTTTTAGTTATCCACTCTCAAATGCTAATGAACACCCTTTTTGCATTAATACTACCCCAATTCCCTGTCCAAAAGCATCACATTCTACCACAAATGTCTTATAGAATTCAAGGGTAGCTAGCACAAGGGTGGAAGTTAGAGGATATTTTAGTTTTTTAAATGATCGAGTGGCTAAATCTTACCATGAAAATGAATCCTTCTTAATAAATTTGTTAAGGGTGCCAATATATGTGCATAATTTCAAACAAATCTTTTATAGTATTAGGTCGAACCCAAGAATCCTCTTAAATTTTTAATGCTTTTAAGTATTGACCATTCTTTGACAACTACAATCTTTTTAGGTTCCACTTTAACGCCTTCATAAGACACCGCATATCCTAAGTATTCCACTTCCTTCACCCCAAAAGTACATTTGGATTATTTTACATAAAGTTGAGTATCTTCTAGAACATGTAATATCTTCTTTACATGTTGTAAATGTTCTTCACATGTTTAACTATAAATTAAGATGTCATCAAAGAATACCAACACAATTTTTCAAAGAAATGATCGGGAAATTAAATTCATAAGGATCTGAAAAGTAGGAGCATTAGTGAGACTAAATGACATCACTAAGAACTCATAATGATCATCATTTGTTCTAAATGTTGTTTTATGTACATCCTCATTCTTTACTCGAATTTGATGGTAACCTGAATGCAAATCTAACTTATTACAAAAACATAACCATTCAATTCATCAATGATGGAGATGGGAAACTTGTATTTAAGAGTGATCTTATTGAGTTCCAGGTAGTTTGGACACATTCTCCATGACTCATACTTTTTTTAACCATAATCATTAGAGATGAATATGCACTTTTATTGGGACGAATAATGTCTAAGCCGAGCATTTCCTTAACCAACTTTTTAATTTATGAATTTTTTGATAAGGATAACGATAAGGTCTAATATTAAGAGGTATACTTCCTAAAATCAAATCAATTACATGATCTGATCTTGGATTGGAGGTAAGCTCTTTGGTTCTTGAAATACTTGTTGATGGTTTTGAATAATCTCTTGAAGATTTGATGGAGCCTGGTTTTCTTCATCATGCACTTCTATGAAATTTAGTTGTGCCACCACACCATAAGTTTCCTTCTTAAGTGTTTCTTCCTCCTATGAGAGCTAATAATTTAATTTGGTGGTGACTACATCCTGTGAAGTTTGTAATTTTTTCAATTCATGAATAAGTCTTGAAAATTGAAATACATTGTTCTCAATTGTTTAACCCATTGCACTCCCAAAACTATCACCTGCTCCCCTAATTGGGATGACAAACATTTTAGAATCGGGAAGATAGTCCTTCATTGATAGTTTGATATGATGACATTTGCCACCATAAGAGAGTTTTTTCCCATCAATAATCATAACTTGCAAATTGGAGATAGGAAACACAAAGTGGTAGAGTGCATTTGTTAATTTTATATCAATGAAGTTATGGGTACTCTCCACATCTATCAAAATTGTCACTTTTTTCTTTGTAATACAACCAATGGCTTTGATTGTTTGATGTGTGATTATCCCATTCAATGCATGTGGTGAGATAGTAGAATTGTCTTCCTCCTCCAAGTTAGCATGTTCATGTGCTATTATTGGTTCTACACTATCAATCTCTTCCTCATCCAATGCCTCATTTTCAATAACCATGAGTCTTTTCTCTCCCCCAACACACGTATGACCTCTAGACCATTTACTATCACAATGCTAACATAGGACCATTTACTATCACAATGCCAACATAGGCATTTTTCTCTCTTTTTTGCCTCTTTTTTAGGAGAGAGCTTGGAAATTTGACTTCGGTTAAAAGAGTTAACCACATTTTTGTTAGTATTATTAGTCATATTTTTTATCTCTTCATCCCATAGTTTGACCTTGTGTGAATCTCTTAGCAGCTAAGTTTCGTTGTTCAATGTGTAGTTCTTATTGCATAACTTTCCTATTTGTACATGGTTATAACAAATGAATGTCATGCTTAACTCAATCATTTAGTCCATTGATGTAAAATTGTAGTCTCTAGTAAGGTGTTGCTTATGATGTCTGGATCACCAATCTCATATGCTCAACATTATATTTCGCTACAAATCCTGTTTGTTTAAGATTAGTTAATTGGGTGTGGTAGCATCCCTTCCATGGCTGTTCACAGTGGGCTACTAAGTCATTAATAAATTCCTCCCAACTAATAATATTACCTTTTATGTCATTCATCATCCATTGGTACCACTCATATGGTTCAGATTCTACATTTAGTGAAGCTATGTCAACCATTACATCGTCTGGTATATTGTGCAACTTAAAGTATTGTTCCATGAGACATATCCATGAGGTTACATCTGTACCATCAAACTTACAAATTTCCATCTTTGGTAGGTTCAATTTTGACACTTGGAATGGTTGCCCTATATTTGGTCTATTTTTCCCTCCTATATGGTTTAGTTGTGTGTGAGTGGTTATATGAGGTAGATTAAATAAGGTTTTCAACTCATAAACCACATCCTTTTAAAACCTATTTAAACCCTCGTGTAAAGATGTCGCAAATGGGGCAAACAATTTCTCTTGTATAAAATTTACCACCATTTCACATCCTGCAGGAATATCACCCTCAATTTTAGGCGGTGGACAATAAAGAGCTTCATTGGTACCAATGGTTGATGAAAATGTATCTATTTCAAAATGCATGGCTATTAATGTGGATTTTTTCTTGTTCTTGATTGATTATCGATCTGGAGGAGAAAGTATCATGAGCGAGTAACCATAAACCGTCAAAATATGTGTTATATATGAATATGATGTTCCCACGTTGACTAACTTTGACCTGAGAATTTCTAAATAAAGAGTGTCTTAAATCATAAAATACAACGAATGGACCTTACCTCAAAGTTTATGAGGTTTTGAAAATGTAAATAACATAGGAAAATTCCAAAAAAATTAGTGTATATAGTGGATTTGTCAAAAATAATGAAATCAAAATAACTTAAACAAATCAGACCAAAAGAGGCTGAAATTTGGAATGAAGACGTTTTATTACGTATAACAACAACCCTGAAAAAAAACTCTGAAAAAATTACAGATTTGTACAAGCTACGGTGGGAAAACAAATGTTTCCAAAAATCGATGCTCTAATACTACTTGTTAAGATGTTTCTTTATCGACTTACTTGAATATAGTCCACTTCAAGGGGGATACCTTCAGAAATTAGAATAAATGATTAAATAGACTTAATAATATGTTATGACATGCCTTCTAGAGAATCACACCCACCCACATTTATATACATAAATATGAGGGGTCACACCCATTCATCCTAATTAGGTTGCACCCTTTAATACTAATTAGGTTGCTTTAACTTATTTACGAAGGACTAATAAATGAAAGGTTAAGGTTATGCACTCCACTACATGACCTTAGAAATCATGTGAATATATAATGTTAAGGACATAACAACTATTCACAAGCGCATCACAATTAAGAAGTCACATTCACATCCTCTTAAATCTAAATTTAATATTAGATGGAGTTAAATACCTTTTAAAATTTGACGCCAATTCTGATCTCCTCAAGTCTACTGTTTATTGTTTGGCCATCCATTTGGATCTCTCATATTTGAAGTATGTCTCAAATGGAAAAAACATGCTAACATCTAATTGTTGCAATTTATGGCTATTCTATGTAGGTAAAGTGATTAGATATATGCTCAATGTTTTTGCCTCTTGGATTATGTCATACGCCACATGGTTTTCATGGCCATTAAATATGAGTAGATGCCTATTTTATGGTGAAACACCACATGAAACTAATCTAGTAAAGTGGTGTAACCAATTAATAAATAATTCCTTTTTCATCTACACATGTGGTTGGGATGTCATGCATGCATCGGGTTCATAATTTGTAATATAGTTTGTTAGTTTACTTTATACTTTAAATATATAGAAGCACAGTATACTTCGCCTTGTTGCATTAGCATAACAAAGTATTGTGATCCACTCTCTACTCTTTGGTAGTATGTGGGGTACACTCATGTTTCCAATCTATGCAATCACCCTCATCCCAAAATTATTATCATCTTACACACCAATTTAATTCAATTTCCATACCCTTAGAGTTCCATATTGTTTTGTTCTATACATTATGTCTAGGTTGTCATAAAATGTGAAAACTATGTCAAGCCAAAGCACAACTACTCTATCTCGATCTAGGCCTTCCTCAGTCCTTAAAGACACATCTCAATGTCTCTTTTGGAACCTTTTCACCAAGATTTTCCAAGAAATCCATACTTTAATGGAGTAAACATACTTTCACATGTGTTCCATGCGAGCCTTTAATGAATTGATTTACAACCCATGATCCATATAAACAACATCTTTACAATATTGTATGATTCAAGCATCTTCTTGATTTGTTAATATGGTTAGGGGTCCTTTGCGCTTGGTGGTTGCGATACTATTCATCTACTTAGATAATGAACTATTAAGACACCCCACTTTTCTTCAATAACACTAATGGGAATTCCATTGTCCTCAACATCTTTGGTTTCTCCTTTCATGTTTTCAAGTGTCCACTCGTTTCTAAAAAAAGACTTGCTTGATGTAGTTGCATGTTTTCTATTGACATGAACATTCACCTCAATTTTTTGTTTTGGTTTTTGCTTTGGTTCTTCACGTGGTTTAGTTTGAATTTGTTTTTTTTTTAGTTACTTCAACAATCTCTTCCTTAGTGTCAGATATATAATCAAGTTTCACACCCCTTTTTTAGGGTCCATTTGTGACTTCCTTCTTCTTCTCCTCTTGAACACTATGATTTTCTATAATTTATTTGTCAAATAAACACGAGTACTAATATAATGAAATGACATCTACATGGTGCTATTAAGAAAATGTGATACAATATGTGATACATGGATAAACAAAGTCAATTAATGGCAATATTGAATAGAGTAATGGTGTGCAACTAACTATCAAGGAGTAGACAAACAAAGTGATAGGGATGAAAAGAATTATGCTTGAATACATTTAGGTTTGACTACATACTCTTAATTGTTTGTGCACCACGTTGAACCATGTATATGTTGGGGTTAGCACAAGGTTATACAGATAATATATCAGATCTAAACATACATGTAAATAAAAGCGGATATTCTACTAGAAGAAATATACAAAACAATAGATATAAATCAACACTAGATTTAACGTGGTTCACCCAGTGTGGGCTACGTCCACCAAGAAACAAGCCAATATATTATCCAAAGCTTTGACAAGATATACAATCTTCCACACCTCTCAGATGTACAATATTGTCTTTCACCCAAGCTTTTGCTTCTTCTCCAAGAATTCTCTCTCTCATAATTATTCTCACAATAATCAACTTTTGCAAGTTCTTCTTAATTCTTACTTCTAAACCCTAGCTTTCATGCTTATATAGGTGTATACAAACTTAGGGCACTTAGCCATGTAATTATAATCAATATATTTGCTTTAATACTAAAAATAGATCTAATTCCCGTGAGTTAATTAAAACACCCACACACAGGTAACCGACGTCGGTTAGCCCTAACTGACATCGGTTCCTCCTTGCCTGGCTGATGCTGGTCATAAGTCACCGATGCTGGTCCCTCCATAACCGATGTCGGTTAATGTGTTTTCCAACAAGTTTCATACTGCATGCTAATCCGAAGTAATTGATCTCCACAAATTAACAATATATTTTTAGATAGGATGGTTTAGCCATCCGTTCGTCATTTGAAATTGACAGTGTCATTGAATTTGAGCATAGGGTATTCAATGTCCATTTCTCAAAAAACTCATATTACATTCAAATATTGGATATGCACTAAAAATACTTAATATACATTGAATATATAGGAGTAACCTAGGCATTTAATACATTATATAAGTTGATTTTGTATCTAAGTAAACATTGAATATGAACATACATTGAAATTACTAATTATGCAATTTTAAATATAATGTTGAATACAATGTACTAATAGAGTTTTTGGTGAATTAAATAACTAAATAGCCTTAAAAATAGAAATTATTGAATATATAGTTATAATTTAGTCAATGAATGCATTGTATGAACATGCGGTTGATGAATTTTTTTTTGCTAAGATGGGGTGAATTTAGTTAACAGATTCAATGTATATTCGGTGCTTTCATTAATCATTTATGTGTTTGGGTGGGTCATCATGTAGTTAACAAATTCAATGTATATTAAATGATTTTAGTACATATTTATAATTTCAATGCAAAGTAGAAAATGATTAGATCAATGCAATATATTGTAGTCACTAAATCATGCACTAACTATGTACATTTAGCCTCTAAATACTTCATTTATATGCATGATTCCTAAGCGAGAGAACTAGTTATTAACAACCCTTTTAATTTGCCTTGACATTTCTTTCATCCTTATTACTTATTGTTTCTGACTCGCAACTTGCAATTTTACATACTAGTTGACATCTTTCTCAGCTATGATTTCATTGTTTACTTTTTTGAGTATCATGTACATGACCACCCATTAGGGACAGGAGCACATAGGTGTTATTGTCCCCTTTGGGCAGTCTTGTACACTCTCTCTTTTAGTAATTTTTAGATGATTCTCCTTTCTTATCTTTTTTATCACTCTTATTCAAATTTTCACTTGTTAATGAAGAAACTTAAGCAAAGCAATCATGTATATACACGTCTTATTTAACCTCATTAGGGGGGCAAGCATTCAATAGGGACATGCTATTATAAGGAGCTAATATTTTCTATCTACTACACCAAGGACTGCATTTTGGCACTGCATACTTCATTATATAAGAGAGTTTATTCTGAATTCCATACCACACATTTGCATTGGGATAAAGTAGCTGTATCCTATTATTCTCTATGAGGACTGAACCAGGGCATCCTAGCTCAAAGAACACTATTTCAATCAAACACATGCTAGAACTACATTGAGTCTGAAATGTAGTGTAGCGCTCGGTGACAATCACATTGGGGTGACCGCCGAGGTCAGTCCGACTCAAGTATATACATATTTTATTCATCCAATGTATGCTCAAATATTGTGTAGGTAGCTAGGTTTTATTTTGCAGGTACATGTAAGACACAATGAATATGATGTGACCTGCAACAAACAAGGAAAAACACTAAGCGACACATAAAGAATAAGATTCTAAGTATTTATGTAGACACCAGCACCTAGATCAGATGCTAGTGCCCAGGCAACCCTGTCCTAGTCTAGGTGCTCTTATCCCTTAGATCATCACATGTTATTTTTAGAATTAGAGCTTACACAACCCAAAATATGCTTGTTCAGATTATTCACTAGCCCAGAATTAGTCCAGACCCACGGTGGCAAGCTGAGTTATTCTAGAAACCCTATCTATCACTCTTTCTTGTATTTTCATGCTTGATCTTTCTTATTTATTGTTTTATATATCTAATTAGCAGTGTCCTTATCAAGGATTTAATTTCATTAAACCATATATTCAATAATTATCATGTATATAAAACTAATTAATATAATATTAACCATGTATAGTTTGATACTAACTAAGTAGATATACATTGAAACAACTCAATATACATTGAAAGCATTGTTGTAATCCTCATATTTCCTACATATGTACTCATTGTGTGAAATTTGTAAAAAAAAATGAAACCATTTATTGAAATATGAGTTCACTTAATGACCAACTTGATGATTCAAAATAGACAACAATATATTTAGACTGTATATTCAATCCTTGAATACATAGTACAAAATGAAAAAATTAGTGAAATATATTCAATGTATGTTTAGTCATTCAACTGTATATTGAACCAGTTAATACAATATTAGCCATGTATATTTATACATTTCTAAGATGTTATGGTAACAAATATTTAAAGTATATTCAATAATATTGTTGTATATTCATATATCAAAGACCATACATTTTATAAACAATAGTTCCTCGTGCATGTATGAAACTACCCTATTTTATACATTGAATACATCGTGTCAGTTGAGTTTTTGGTGAATGGAAGAATAAATAAAAGTATGCATTGAAACAACTCAACATATACCAAAAAAGACTTTTGTAATCCTAGTATTGTTTGCAAATGTGCTCATTGCATGAAACCCTGGCTCCTAAAAGGATTTTTTACTATATTTAGCCACCTTGGAATTAAGTATATAGTAAGTACATTCAATGTATATTTTAGTCATTTTAGTGTATTCGGGAGAGGAAAAAATTGTTGAGTACTTTGCATTTAGTACAAAATATTATTGTTAGGGTGACGTGTATTCAGTTAACATAATAAAGGTATTTTTGTAATTTTAGTGCATATTCAAAGTTTGAATGCAAAGAGCAAAATGGAAAACTTACAATCATATATTCAATATATGTTTAGTAATTCCAATGTATATTCAATGTATGTTCAGTAATCCAATGTATATTTAATGTATGCTTAGTAATTCCAATGTATATTCAACCAGTTAATATAAATTTAATTGTGTATATTTAGATTTTAACTACCTAAAAAAACACAACACTTATGTATATTCAAATATTCTTTGGTAATTACAATAATTGATACTCAATGTAGATTTAGACATTCAATGTATATTTAGGCATTATGTACATATTGAGACATTATTTTCATATTTAGACATTCCTTAGTTGTTATGGTAACTCGTACTCAATGTAAATTCAAATATTCAATGTATAATAAGACATTATGTACATATTCAAACATTATTTACATATGCATACGGTAATTGAATATTACCTCTTGAATTTGTAGTTTTCTTGGATATCCAAATCTAATCTCAGCCAATTGTAGTATTTGTTAATTTGATCCCTACCAATTTGTCAAAGAAATTCCTAGATATCCTTATGCATCCAATTTATAATAGTCTCTAATTTTTTGGAATTTTTATAGCACTCATCCACTCCATATATGATAGCACCAATGGAAATTAGTTGTAGTCATTTCATGTTTTCAAATTTTAGCTCTTCCAGTTTTTGAAGACAACATTATTATAATTAGAGACAAATTGTGAATTAGGGTTTAGCTATTGCTCTGTATGTTGCTTTAACGTTGTAAGATGCATATAATCATGTTATCACACTGTCGATATGATTAACATATAAGTAGGATTTTGATCTCCCTGTGTATTTATTGCATTGAAATAGTCCTCATTTTTACCCTTTAGGTGGCATAAAATCCTATATTAATAGCCATCTCTTCAGCTCTTGCATCATTTGATGCAAGTTTTGTTGATAGAGCTCTAGACAAAAAGGGCACCGAAGAAGGCAAGGATATTTGTTTCTAAGGTCTTCCATGAGGTATTGGATCTGGCCCAGAAACCCCTTTTCTTGATGTTATTCATGATTTACTAGAATTTGATAAAGCATGTCATTGGATTGAATCTTTTACCCTTATTGGTTATTTGTTTGTCAAATCTCCCTTGAGAACCTACTTAAACAATGAGTTCATAAGCACCGGTAGTTTCATGGCGACAAGCTTAATGGGGTTCAAAATTTAACCAAGTATTTTTTCCTTTTTTGTTTCAATGATGTTGAACATTGTAAATCCATTATTGATCATGGCCCATGGTTTATTCACAACACTTTGGTAGTGTTCTCCAACTAGACCAAATATTTCCAAGTTTTTGAATAAGCTAAACTTAAAATCTTAGTCTGGGTTAAGTTCCCTAGACTTCCTCTCCCCCTTTGGGTATTTGTTGAAGAACTCATAAATCCCCTAGGGAATTTCATCTTCCTAAAGCATACCAAATTCTACGCAGCTCATCCAAAAAAATGTGTTTACATTGAAATTGATTTGGCTAAAGACCTTAAGGAAACCATATAGATATCTAGATTTGGGAAACTCAGTTCTTTCGAGTACGTGCTTTTGGCACCAAGATTCAGACCCATATCATTAGGTATGAATTTTAATGGCTGCCTTGCAATATTACCTATAAGAAAAAAGCCCAATTGAAACCAAAAACCCTAGGAAAGTGTCTACCAGTTAGTCCAAAGTGTTGATAAGGAAAATGTTAAGATTGAAGAGCAAAGTCTATGTGTAGGAACGTGCGCCGCATGAAAATGAAGTATCGTGTGAAGGGTTAGGTGCATGGAAAAGATAGGGTGACGAGTGCTATAGATAGAAAGGTTAAGGACTTAGCCATTTTCTGAGGACAGACTAAAATTAGACTTGGAGTGCTAATCACACAAGGGATAAAATCAGAATAACTTGGCAGTTAAGTAAAGGCTATTTTTGGAGAAAGCACATGTAGATTAGGGATTAAAGTACACACATGGAAAATGTTATTAATAGGATTAAAACAAGTCTCATTTTAGGACAATCTATTATTAGTTGTTTTGTAAAAGCATGCATGTTATTATTATAAACATGCCTATTTTTAGGAGAGTGCATTGGTGGTGAAGGGAAAGTGCCCACCCCTATATATATATATATATATATATATATATATATATATATATATATATCTGTTGTATGCCATTGGTGTAGTTAGTTATGATATGTTCTATCAGAGTCATGTTGTGATGATAAAGATCTAGGGTTTGATACTCGTGTGTATGGTCCAACATACTAGTACAATGTTAACTATGTATTAAACTTCCATTAAGTAATGAATTGTAGTTTGTGATGGACAATTGTGGATGGATTCTAATTATTGACATGTCTGAATATGGTGATCTAATGGTGCAAATGATCTTGGTTATTGTTTGAACTATTATGTTTTCCTATTATATGTGTTTCCAAGGTGACTTGGATGCAACGGTTATATATGATTGGATGTTTTCTTAGTTAGATATTATTATAAACATGCATGCTAACTTCCTGTCAAACATCTCAAAGGAGGGAACTGGTAGTTGCGTGTGCTTTGGGTGAGAGTTTATACCTCTTTGAATGAAGTGCCAATGCACATAGCGGTTGATTGAAACTAAGGACTACAAAAATTCACGGATAAAACAATGCCTCCTATGGTGTCACTCAACCACAACTAGTTTCTTACTGCCATATTGGTAACTCTAGATCTACCTCCTCTGTCACCATTTCTAAACAAGTTTTACTACTTGTTGGCAAAGTTTCATCACCACTCTCCTACACCCCACTCGTTGCTCCATCCATGGTTCCTTCCAACTCTAATGTGCATACATCACAACCCCTTTTTAGGGTGAGCTATCTAGAGGACAATGTTTTCTTGCTTAAATGCAAGTTTTTACTCCACCACTCTCGAAGGCCTTCCCTATTTGAAGATGGAAAATATGTCTAAGAAAAGAAACAACCTTTCCGAGTTATGACTTCATGATTCCTTCCTACTACACCCTTAATCCTTGGTCATATATCAAGATATGAGTGGGTGGCTTGTGGCTAACATAATATCTTATCATGTCATATCACATTCATTTATGTTTTCATATGTTTCGTAGGTTAGCCTTGGTTCTTTCCATAACACGGTAGGGTATATATAAGAGTTAGTAGTTAATAAATGATCATCATATTGAGCACTTTAGTCTTATCGCATGGTTTTGAGGTTTCCCCCTCAAAGTGGCCAAGTCATTCTTCTTGCATCTTATGATAATTTTCTCTATATGTTAGTGTTCCTTGGTATTCTCTTACTGTTAATATTCATATTTATCTAAGTAATTTAATTACCAGTGTATTTGAACTTCTATTTGGGTTAGAATTAGGTCATAACCCTTAGTTTGAATATTCAATTGTATCTCAAAAATGGTGATGAATGTTTTTGTAATGTTTCAACCAATGTGGTGAAATCACTCAAGTAAGGTTTTCTCAAAATTTTAAGATCTTTTGACTAGTTTGCACAAGTTATATTTATTTTAAGGTTTTTCATAATTTCACTCCATATGCTATGATTTTTGGAATTTTTCTAAGTTTCTTATCTTTTCATAAAGCTTTCCAAAAATTAGTTAGGGGATTTTTCTCTATGTTTCTCTTTATTCATCCAATAACCATACGAAACCCCAAACCCTAAATTCCTACCTTAATACTTGTACCCCGAGACCTAAACCCTACATCATGACAAGGGAAGGGAAAACCCACTCCAAGAATGAATCCAAATAAGGATGATATGTATTTTTAATCTTCATCTTTTGGGGTATCAAAGATAGTCACCCAACTTCAGGACCAGGTGAACAACATGGTGAATAAGGATGGCCTCAAAAATGTGCAGGTTGAGTTTGGTAATATCTTGAACTAAATAAAGGGTTAAATGAATTTATAATTGGATATTAGATTGTACACATTAAAGGGTGAAATAAATATGGATTTCAAATCATTAAAGAAGGATCAATAATTTCCATTCAAGTTACACAAGTTCCTCAAGAAATGCACACTTAGATTCAAACCACACCAAATAGGGTGGATCCTCTACACAAACTAGTGGATATTTTAGCTAATGGTGTAACATTATTCCAAAAGTGGAAATTCACAAGTTCAATGAGCATGATTCGATCACCTAGATCAATAAAATAGAGATTTTTTTATCTGCATCAAGTCCCACATGGACAAAAGGTGGTAATGACATTCTTGTATTTAGAACCAGAACAATTTCATTTGGTATAGATGCATGTGTGAGAAAAATAAAAAGAGGGGTCTCCCTATTACTTGTTCTATATTCATTGATGATATCCAGACACACTACAATAATTGTGTTATAGAGAACTATTTTAGCCAAATAACCAAGATATAACATATAGGAACAATAAAGGATTATATCCAATTGTTCCAAAATCTATCCTTATGATTGGATGACATACTATATGATCATCTAAATTATCTCTTCTTGGGTAGACTCAAGGATAAAATCAAAATTAATGTGTACCTTCTTAATTTGGGTTCGATATCAGAATTTATCACAATTGCTTGTTGCATGGAGGAAAGAGATATGGTAAAAAAAAGGGGTATCACTACTCATAAGTAACATATGATTCTAGAATCATCATTTCCGCAACCATCATGATTAAATCCTCAACTATGTTACAGTTGCGATAACAAGTGGAGCAAGGGACATAAATGTCCTGAGAAGAAATTATTCTACATTGAGGGTCCTAATGAGGAAGAAGATAAGGAGGAAACAATTGGTGAGGATGAAGAGATTCCTAAGATCAAGGTTGAAGAATATCACCCAACTATCTCTTGTCATGTCATTTTAGCAATTAACACCCCATAAACCCTCAAGGTTGTTGGATTCATGAAGAAACAAATGGCGACAATACTAATTGACTCTGGAAGTACTCATAACTTCATCAATCATAAGTTGGCCTCACACATAAAATGCTTCAATTATCTAGCCCTAGAGTTTTAGTTCATGGTTGTAGATGGAGGTAAAGTTAGTTATTCAAGAAAGTTCCATAAGATTAAGCTACCTATGGGAGATTACCTAATAGAGTGTCACATGTATGTCATTTCAATAGGGGGCAAAAACATTGTGTTAGGGGTCTAATGGCTTACTATTTTGGGAACTATTGAGATGAACTTATAGGTTTGTTCATGTAGTTTCATTATGAAGGGAAGAATTTTGAGTTATGTGGGATGAAGGCAAAAGCTCCACACTTGGTAATGTTATAATTTGAGGATTCCAATAAATACGGATTTAATCAACTTACATATTATATAATGTTACAATAAATATTTAAATAAACATTACATCATAACATAACTAAATAAAGAAATACTTACAGGAAATAAATAACACAGGTGACACAATATTTATAGTGGAATACCCCAATAGGGTAAAAACCACTTTGAAAATGACCTTTTACTTCAAAGAACTTATTTTACATCCAGTAAGATCACCTCCTCCTTTGAAACCCTCTTTACCAAGGGTAAAATCAAATCACTTGATTTACACACCTTTGATATATTTCCCGAATATATCAAATGAGGACCTAAAGTCTTTTTTATATAAGGTGATCGGGTATGTCTCCCGACCGACCTTTTCAACCTAAAATGGTTGACACATATATCTAGGTGAGTGTATTTAATAAATAGAAACATAAATGATTCACATTCTTAAATACTTACCTAATGTATATTACCTAGGTATGAATATTTAATAATAGAAAAGTATTTCATATTATTAAATATTTAACCTATATAATAGTGATGGAACCATATTAATTAAGGGTTGGTCAGACCACTTAATCATTATATTCCAACAGGTAATTTCTCATCAAATGTAAAAAATGTTTAAGAAGGGCACAAATGGGTGTGACACAACTATTCTCACTAGAAGCTCAACCATCAAAGGTCATATACTATCAGATATACAGGAAATTATTAATGAGCACTCAGTTGTTTTTTAGGGATATGATGAAATGGTTACCTCCCACAAGAGATCATGATCATGTTATTCAAGTAGTACCAGGAAGCCAACCACCCAATATTACAGCTTACCGGTACCCTTATCTATAAAAGAGTGAGATTGAAAAAATGGTACATGAGATGATAGAAGTAGGTATTATTAACAATAGTCATAATGCTCACTCTTCTCCAGTGGTGATGATATAAATAAAGGATGAAGGTCAGTGCATGTTTCCAGACTACAAGGTACTTAACAAATACACCATGAAAGATAATTTTCCTATTTTTGTCATTGAAAATTTGTTATTTGAGTTGTATGGTGTTGTTCATTTTAGCAAATCAAATCTTCAATTAAGATATCATCAAATCATAAATCATGGCAAAAATATTCATATAACAACAATTATGACACATGAGGGCCACTATGAATTTCTAGCAATGCCTTTTGGCTTTACACATGCACCATCTACTTCCAGAGTTTTATGAATTTGATCTTTTGGCAATTAATGCAAAAAAAATTCCTACTATTCTTTGATGATATATTAATCTACAACAAAACCTAGGAGAAACATTTACATCATGTCAATAAGGTTTTTAACACTCTTGAATAATAACACCTTTATGCCAAGACCTCCAAGTGTGCCTTTGGAGTTAAGGAGGTAGAATCCTTGGGTCATATAATTTATCACGAAGGTGTAAAAGTGGATCCTCATAAGATATGAGCAATGATGGACTAGAATATTCCTAAAACCTTCAAAAACCTAAGGGGCTTCTTAGTGATTATGGATTACTATAACAAATTAGTGAATACTTATGGTAGAATTGTAGCACCATTCATAGGGTTAATGAATAAATGATCATTTCATTGGAATGATGAAGCAACCTAGGGATTTGAGTCATCGAAGAAGGCCATGTGTACCACTCCAATTTTGGATACCACAGATTTCTCCAAAACCTTCATTGTTAAATGTGATGCTTTAGGGTGTGGCATAGGTACAATACTCATACAAGAGGGAAGCCCCATCATATTTGAGAGTCATCAAGTCAAAGATAATAGACTATCAAAACCAATTTATGATAAATAAATGATGGCTATTCTTCATTCCGTTAAATGGTAGAGACTGTATCTCACGGGTCGTCACTTCAAGGTTAAGAAAAATAAAGATAGCTTGAAATAATTCTTATAACAATGACTATCATATGAAGAATAACTTAAATGGGTCACAAACACATTGGTATATGACTTTGAGATCATTTAAAATAAAGGAAAATACAATGTTGTAGTTGATGCACTATCTAGGAGAGACTAGTTCACAGGAGCATTTTTATATGCCATGTCCATATTATAGGTATATTGTGTTGATTAGGCAAGATCAAAATAGAAAAAAGATAGAAAAACCCCCACTCTCTTTCAAAACATCCAATAGGATATGAACACCTATGAAAAATTTATGGAAGGGGGATGCATTATGGTACAAGGAGTGGTCTTACTTATTTAAGAATTTTACCCTTTAAAATCATGTTCTCTTAGAGCTCCATGTTTCTCTAGTGAGGGGCCATTCTGGGTTCCTATAAAATTATCACAGAATCAAACAAGATTTCTTCTAGGAAGGAATGAAAGGGTATGTCCATAAATTTGTAGCAGAATGCTTGGTGTGTTAGTGTAATGAGGTAGAAACTATTAAGTCGCCATGACTTTTGCAACCTCTATCTATTCATAATGAGCATCGAGTATTGGTTTCTATTGATTTCTTCATAGGGTTGCTGAAGTCTAAAGGGAAAAGTGTAATTATGGAGGTTGTGGATAGACTTGCTAAATATGTTCATTTTTGTGCCTTATCACATCCCTTTACAATCCATAAAGTTGTCATATATTTTATGGATATGGTTCAGAAGCTACATGGAACACCCAAGGTTATAATAACTCATTGTGATCCTATATTTACTAATAATTTTGGGAATGATTCATTCTCATATTTAGGTATGTAATTGTCTCGCAGTTCGTCATATCATCCCTAATATGATGGATAAAATAAGGTAGTAAACAAATGTTTGGAGGGGTATCTATGATGCTTTTCTTCAGATAAGCAAGAGAGATAGGTTTAGTAGTTACCATTTGCAAAATGGTGGTAACTTCATTTCATACCTCATCCAAAATGTCCCCATTCTTATAATTATATAGCTACCTTCCACCATTCCTTACCTCCAACTGGAGGATCATGCAAAAAGTAAGAGCAATTGAAGAGCACATTTAATACCAACATGAGGTTTTCTCTAGCCTTAAAGATAATTTGGTAATGATGCAAAATTGCATGAAGCAACAAGATTATCAACACTGTACTGAGTGAATCCTTGAAGTTGGAAACTTTATTTTTCTATGATTACAACCATATAAGCAACTATATGTGAAACAATAAAAAAATAACAAGCTTTCACCTAAATAATATGACCCTTATCAAGTGTCGCAAAAAAATGGTAGTGTGACATATAAATTGGAGCTTCCTCAGTCAACTAAAATATATCCAATTTTCCATGTTTCTTTCTTGAAGAAGCTCATTGGACATAAGGTGTCATCTCAATCAATGTTACTAAAGCTTGATAAGGAGGGTTATATCATCTTGGAACCTAAAGGAATCCTACATACATGCACTAAGAAGTTAAGGACAATGGTCATCGCTATATGTTATGCTAAACTTATTATGGCATTCAAATTAAACTAACACCTAATAGCTTCAAAGTAAAGTAAATCTAACTATAAACATCAAAATAAGAGCTTAAAGGAAATAACTATTCTAAATGCATAAACATGAATGAACATATAATGCTAAACCATTCCTACTCTTTTAGTGTATGATTGTTATCAAATTATGAAACTATTTAGATCATAAGCAATCAATTTTGTGTGTTATCTCTAGATGATGAAAGTAGCTCACTAAAATGGCAACAAAGGCATGTTTAGATCTTCCTTTACTAATCAAATATGAGAGAATGGATGAAAAGATGAAGTGGCTATTCCAACAATGGATAAGGATCTTATCATAAGCTTATAGATTTCACTAGCAAAAGTGTGGTGTAGGTGTGAAAGTGTAAACACAAATATTGCACATTAGACAATATTTAACCCAGTTTTATACTACTATTTAGAAGGTTCTCAAATGTACAAAGTACTAATTAAGCCCACCTTTTGGCCACCTTTTTCTTATCTTTTATTTCATCTTTCCCACGTATTTCCTGATACCTATCAGCCCATTTCATGTCCTTTCAAACATTCTAGTATGAAATTAGGGCACCCTAGCTTGTACTGGGGTGCTCCGAGGTGCCCTAATCCCATTCTGGGTGCCTCAGTCTATGCAAAACCTCTTCCAATTCTTTTTGGGTCACTTCTAGCTGTTGCTCATCCTTATCTTCTTCTCACTCGGCCTTATCGGGATTAATTATGAAATTTAGCTTGATATCCCTATAAATATAAAGTTATAATACCATAATTAGGGTCCTAGGTCATTGCATCTTATCACTAATATCACCTCATCTAGGGTTACATCCATTGTATCACTGGTATCCACATAATTCCATGCACTCAATCTATGAGATCTACATCACACACACTACATAGGGGGATGGATTCTATTCTATTCCATGCACACATGTTACTTACATTTCTATAGCTACTATTGCTTGCTACTTCACAAAGTGTGAGTGACATGAGAGCACCTATGGCACAACACACACACACACACACACACACACACACACACACACACACACACACACACCAGAACTACATTAGGGTCTATAATTTAGTGCAATGCTCGGTGATAAGTCCACTAGTTTGGTGGTTGAGGTCAGTCCATCCCATTCATATGCATATTTTATTTTTTTAGGCTTGGATATTTTTCATTGCATCACAGGTCATTCCACAATACATTCAACGGATCCAATGCAACAAACATGAAGCACTCAGAGACACTTAATGACCATACTAGATTCAGATTCTAAGGATTTTCATTGTTCTGCGCACCCATACTACAGACTAGGGCACCCTAGGGTGCCCTAATACAATCCCATGTGCATGTGTCATCTAAGACAACCCAGATCTGCCCTTCATAGGGCCCTTGAGTGTTCATCTGAACTGTCGAGTTCCAGTTCCAGATCTGCAACAACCTGCGACAATCATCATCAATAAGCTAAGTCATTTCCTTTCTTCCTCTTGCATATTAGGGTTTTATTTCACTTAGAATAGTTTATTTATATTTATTTTATACTATCTTGGTACTATTTTAGTTTATTTGCTACAACGTTTTAGTCCTCCTAATTAGATTAACATTAATACCCTAGATATCCTTTAGGCCATATAGGAACTAAAAATATCTATTTTTGTTAATCATTTTGGCGAACTCGATGTCTCTTTCTACCACCTTTTAAGGATTTTTCATTCCACAATCATGAATATCTCTATCACTAAATACCTGTTCACCCACCTTGATTTGCTTCATCACGTCCAAACCTTCTTTACTACTATCAACGTTTCTGCTAACATGTATCTGAATTCCCTGTATGACACATTTTTCGAAGCCTTTTCTCAACATATAGTATTACAGGGAAATCCTCCCACTGACATTCACCCTTTTAACAATAACCCACCACTTTACATCATATCCCGCATCTACAATGTTGCTGTCAAGCATACTCTTATCGATAATGGCTCTGAGTTTAATCTATTCCCCATGTCCTTTCTCCAAGCCATAGGTTTTTCTGCTCATGACATTAGCCCTTCTTTCATTTCACTCAGTGCTTATGATGGTTCTATCCTCCATGTCTAGGCCACCTTACTTTTCCTTTAACTGTAGGTCCTAAAACTCTCCCCAATATTTTCTTCATCATTGATTTCCCTGTCTCATATAATTGTTTGTTAGGAAGACCATGGCTCCAGGCCATGTAAGTTATTCCCTCTACCATCCACCGTTGCACCAAATTATTACACAAGCGTGTTGAGTATACCGTCTTCCGAGATCGTGATCCATTCTAATATTGTGTCCACGAACCTCATATTAGCATCCCTATTCCTCGCATTGACACCACCGATGAACCTCAACCTTTGGATGATCAACCACATTTACTGCCACTTGAGGGAGCTATTTATTTATTAGATGTAATTCCCCCTCCATCACCCATTCACACTACTCTATATCAGCCACCCCTCCCTCCATGAACACTATCATCCCATCTCTGCCATTATCACCCACGCACCCACCCTTCACGTGTACCCTCTTTATTCGTGACTCATTTTGGGACCATGTTCCCTTTGATCCCACATGCGATAAAACCATCTGTTCTCCTGCTGGTCTATCTCACCTTGGCTTTAATTTTGATGATCTTCAGCCTTCTACTCATGCCTCTCATCTCTATTGCGGTTTTGTCACCATCACCACCACTTATGGTTTGTGTGTCTTTGATCTCCTCATTTATCTACCGCGTACCCCTTGTTCTTTTCCACTCACATTAGGGGACTCCTGGCTTACTTACATCAGAGGTATAATAGACCCTAGTCACACTGACATCTCATTCCCATGCCCTTTGGCCACATTTTCATTTGCAATAGTTCCTTTCTTGGCCATTCACCCAACCTCACTTGATGGTATGCACACGATCGTCCACATCCTCCATTTACTGATGAAGAATATGCTATGGGCATGTACCATTTATCTCTCACTGGCTCATTACTTGATCAACCTCATATTATAGCCTGCCAAGTTGCCAATTCCGATCCATTTGACTTTGACCCAGAGGATGACGATCTCCTTGACGAGTTCACATAGCCTCTTCTCACACTACTACTGGGAGGCACATCACATGACATAATCCTCCCCACTCCCTTCGCATACGTATACCCCTTTTATGTCCTACACTTCATCTCTACCACTTATCAACATCACATTTCCATCTATCTCGTCACCTATTATCACACCCTCATTACTTGATGACACACCCTAGTGCTTTAGTTCATACTGGACTATTGAGGGATTACCATTACACTGAACCCCACACATTGCACTATAAGACCTATACATTTACATTATACTATCCTACACCTATGCATCACATATCTTCATAACGTTCATCATCCATATACTACACTAGCTGTCATTACATATGCGTCTAGTTTTATATTCCATCTCTACATTCTACAGTTACACAAGAGTACATTATATCTAATTCTAGCTTCATATCTTACCACTACACATTCCATTTTCTATGTATGTTTCTTACTACATATTATACACCTACACCTTATCCATACATCCAATACATTCTACATGTTACACTAGACTTCCTTATACGTGGGTCTAGTTTTATTTATCATCATTACACATTCTATTTCTATCTACACACTTATTTCATTACACATACCATACCCTACTACACATTCTACATTACATCACCTACACCGTGCATTCACATACCTTGGTCATTTATACCATGTGATGTACTCACCACCCTATGACGTAATCTAGTTCCTCGGTTCATACTCGACTGCCGAGGGTTTACCAATCAAATGGACCTTACGTACATGCGACATGTCATCATACCACATTCATCAAACTAGTGACCAACCCTCTAGGCTATATCATCACCCACACTCATCCTCACATACCATAGTGGTATACACCTTAGGTTAAATCACCACTTTTTTGCATCAATTCTCAATCATCTATTACATTCTATCATCTTCTATTATCTCTTCCTATTAAATTGTCTCAATTCCAAATTATTCCATTATATTATCACACCTTCCATCATCCTGTAGTGGTATACACCTTAGGTTAAATCACCACTCCCTTCATCCATTCTACATTATCCTCGTACATTTGATCATCCCCTGTTCTATTATCATATTCTACATCATTCTATTACCTCATCATTTATCCTACTCATCACCTAGTGGTATACGCTTTAGGCTAAATCACCAGCCTTGCCTTATTCATCACATAGTGGTCTACACTTAGTGCTAAAATCACCACCTTCTGTTGTCCACCACCTACTCATATACACTTCATACGCCCTCCTCACCCATCTGGTAGTGAGATACACTAATTCTGTTAATGGAGGTAGATCAAAATGATCCGCAACTCATGTGCAAGGACAAGCGAGGACTAAAGAAAGATGTTTTATATGACAAATTTCAATGTTTGAGGACATTATAACCTGTGAATGATTCATATGTGTGAATGTTTTTTTACCAATTTTTGGATTTTTGAAAAAAATAAACTAGTTTTTGGATTTTTGAAATTTTACCAATTTTTTGGATTTTTGAAGGTTTTACCAATGTTTTGGATTTTCAAAAATATTACCATTTTTTTGGATTTTTGAAAATTTTACCAATGTTTTTTTGAAAGTTTTATGAACATATATATAGGAAAATGAAGATGCAAATATGCCCCTAGTGAGAGGTGAGAATTTACAAGGGAAAATCCTACATGTATATACAAGAGGAAGATAATGTGGATTAAGGCCAAGACATATAAGTTTAACATGATGATGAACATAAACCAATGAAGTGCCAAGAAGAAGAAAGTGTGCCCCCAGTGCAAACTAGCCAAGAAACAAATGATAGAAAGAAGGACATGTTTGTTTTATTGAAATAAGGGATAAAGGTTCTCATAACCATGGTAAAAAGGTAATCTTATACACATAGATGTCCTAAATGAATAAGAAGAAAAACATGAATGACATGTACGGCTATAGAAAATGTATCTAGAAGACTTGTGACAAACATGTGAATATCCCAAAGGAAAAATCGTGAGACAAGATACAAACTAAAGCAATAGTATGAACAAGGTGTAAACAACACTTGGTAACATATTAATCCCATTTTCTCATTGAGATCCAATGCGTGCACGTGGAAATTAATTACATCTTGAAGTGAATATTTGATAGGCAATAAGTCAGGAAAAACTGTCCAATGTGTAGAAATGATTTATTTTGAAAGGTGATTTATGTATGGAGGGTGGAAGGAGAGTCGTACATTGCTCTGCTGCTAGTTAGGCATCCATAGCCCTAATGAAGATGTATTTGATTCTAGTCACAACATTTCTCTACTGCTAGCTAGGCATCCATAGCCTCGGTAGAGATATTGGAAATACCCCAAGAGAGAGTTATATATTGATTTGCTTTTTCTTTTTTATTATTTTATTGATGTTTTTCTTTCTGAAAATTTATTTAAGTTCTCTCATTTTTTTGGTAAAGGGTTAAAAACCACCAAAGGCTTGGTGGATGGATGTGGAAGTGATTACGATGATGACATTGGATAATGTCAATAAATACACCCAAAAAGGTCTTTGCAACAAGTTAATTAGATGTATGATAGTGATAAGATCTCTAAGAGGTCATTCATTCTTTAATTTACCAAGGTGATGAAATACCAATGTCAAATAGATACCATAGAGATAAATGTTGCATAATGAGCATGAATAGACTAACCAAAATATCATCGAATTGATGAAAATGATGAGATACTTGCAGAGAAATATGAAGAAAGGAAGGAAAGGACATCCATATGTATGCAATACCTGATAGCAATGTTTGATCTTTTTACCTTTGATTTTTTTTGTATTTTTGATTTTTTTTTAATTTGCTTTAATTTTTAACGGTTTTGTGAAGGGAAACTAGCGAAGGGAGAATACGATGAAGATGAATGATTGGGAATTTGGGACCAAAAATGTCACTCCGCGTGATAGGATCCAACAATGATCTTTGAGATTTCTTTAATAAGGGAGACTAGGAGTATTTGCTTATCAAGAGTAATATTGTCTCTAATCTTGATGACCGTAGTGATCTCATACTCGATAAATGACTATGACTTATCTTGAAACATGGATTTTGTATGCGAGAGCTTGAGTTCCTTATCCATAGGTTTCTGCACTTTGTGCCATACTTGATGGTTATGTTGGTGTGCATTCTTGAATCACATTTTATTTTTAACTTTATGTTTTTTGGATTTTTGGGAGCTTTGGAGCTCTTCAGAGTGTTGATCTTAGCTTTATGAAGAAAATTTTTGTGTTTCATTTAAGCTAATGTGTGATTTTTCAGATCCCAATAAGTGGGAGAAGAAAGTGGATGTTTAGGATTGATGATAATAACATTATGGATGATGGTGGGCTTTCCACAGTTTTTGATAGAAGGATGATATGATGGATGAAGAGGATATGGTCCAAGAACTGAAGAGGATGGGCTATCAAGAAGCGAGCCTCAGATAGAAGATGAAGGGATACTAGGATGTGGCCCTAAGATGGAAGAAAAAGGGCTAACAGGAGGTGAGCCATAGATAGAAGATGAAGGGATATTAGGATGTGGCCCAAGTATAGAATAACAAGGGCTACCAGGAGGTGAGCCATAAATAGAATATGAAGGACTACCTAGAGGTGTCCCATAGAAAGAATATGAAGGGATACTATGATGTGGTCCAAGTATAGAAGATGAGGGGCTACTAAGACGTGGCCCGAGAATAGAGGATAAAGGACTACCCAGAGGTGACCCACAAATAAAAGATGAAGGGCTACTAGGATGTGGCCCTAATATAAAAGATAATAGGCTACTAGGAGGTGAGACACATATAGAAGATAATGGGCTACTAAGACGTGACCTAAGAGATGATGAAGATGGGATACCAGGTGGTTGCCCACATATATAAGAAGATGATGGGCTACCAGGAGGTGACCCAAAGAGAGACTGTGATTAAGGAATTGTGATATGTAAGGAATGATTGGGTGGTGAGAAGATATGCCATGGATCAATGATAAACCTATCCATTTCGTCATGTAATGAGGAATGTGAAGATGGAAGAATAAGAAGAGGATCGAGTTTGATGATCTTAGGATCTTCCTCTGTTTTCTGACAAAATGAATCAACCTATTCCCCACAATACGCGAATGTATCAAGGTCTAAAAAGAATCCTTTATAGTGATCCTCTAGAGGAATTTCATTGTGTAGCCCCATGAATTTTCGGATTGCTTCTTCATTCTGAAAGGAACCAATTGGTATGGGTCGTTGTTGGTCAATTATAGAAGGTTGATTAGAAGAAAGAGGTCCAACATGTGTGGAATATTTAGAAGATGTTTGATGATGTAGATGAGGGGAAGCTATGACCTTATTACTTAAGGGCCAAAGAGGGATTGTATTTTGATTAATAGAAGAAGATGACTCGAGATACGAAGTAGATTTGTATTAGGATGTCTCGCGAGTGGAAGAATATGTGGATTTGGAATAGGTTGTATCGTTTTTCCTAGAAGATGACATAGTGCAGGTAGATACATAGGATCACGTAGAAATTCAGTAGATCACAATGTAGGGGCTGACTTGGATGATTGATGAGAGGAATTTTGAGATGCATGGATCTTTGATAGAGGAAGAGGGCATTGAGGCAATTGATAAAGGGGATCCTGTGGAGAAAGGGAGGACCGCAACTCAGGAGTCAAATTAGATGTTTGATTAGAGGAACTTGGAGTCACATGGATCTTCAAAGGGGGAAGATGTCATTAGGGTGACTGATAAAAGGGGTCCTATAGAGAAAGGGAGGATCGTGGCTCAAGATTCGAATTATATGTTTGATGGGGAGAATTTGTGGCAATAAAAATCCTTAGAGGACGAAAATGTTGTTTACGAGATTGGTTATTCCTTAGAATAAATTTGATCGAATAAGGCTCAGGAGACTAAGGGGAATCCAAATAATAGTTTAGATTAGAATAATTAAGAGACTAAGGGGAATAAGAAGAATAACATGGATTGGAATCATCAGAATCATACCACCAATTATGAGATGAAGGTGGGGATATGGGTAGCTAAACGGGTTCTCTAGCGCGAATAACCAATCAAGGTTTAGTCATGATGGGTGTATTTTGATGTGAATTCCTAAACCTAGGTTCCCTATTATCGTAAGTGTGAGGAACCATGTGATAGTTAGTCATTGTTGGCATTGCTGAGTCCAAATGCCTAGACCTAGATAGTGTGATTGAATTTATTCAAATGGAAGGAAGTTCCATGTCGATTCAACCAACATAACGGTCACCAACTAGACATTTAAAAAATATGGGGATGCTCTTGTGATTTTCCAAAGGGGATCTAAGGAAAACAAACATATTGATGACATAATTTTGACAAATCAACAAGGTTTGCAAAACAAGTTACAAGTGTAAATGTCAAAATGGTTGATTGAAATTTAGCAACACAACGGATGCAAAGGAAACTTTTCCAATGTTTCAAATCGTCTCGAGATTTGGTTGATAGGAAATGTTTTTTCTAATGTTTGAAAAATGTGTACAAAAATTACAATAATCCTAGGAAAAACTGAGCAGTGTAACGACTACAAATGTCATAATAAATGACAAGGAATCTCAAAGAATCAAGTCAATTTGAATCAATGATATCAAAGAATAAAGAATGATGCGCTGATATAGAACCATGCAGTAAGAAGTATCAAGGACAAATAGATCATGTACAAGACCAAGATCCAATCACAAGAATAACTATTCCCTACGTTCTTAAAGATAGGTTTGGTGTAATAATGACAACACATAATTTCAATACTTAGATCAAGTTTGGGATAAACAAGACCTAAGTACTAAGATGGTGTTGATGTGGATTCCAAACAAGGTATACTTAAAAAAATTTAGACACCCACAAAGTCAAAGTCTTGAAAATAGAAGCTACAAATGCAAGCAGTGTAACAATACAATTTGGACACGTTAATCAAGATTTGTAGACAAAGCAAGATATTAGTATCAAAATGATGTTGACACGATGTGAACAACGTAACGACAACACTTTTCAAAATTCAAGGCAATGTTGTAATAAAAACAAGGTCTAAGTATGTTAATATGTTGATAATTATGCAAGGAGTGTAACAATACAACTTAGAGACTTAAATCAAGTTTCACAAAGGAAACAAGATGTAAGTATCAAAATTGTATCAATATGATGCGAAAAACGTAACAACTCAAGCGTAAGTCAATTATGAGACAACCTAGCTACAATAAGATGTCTTGATATGGGTATTGAGATAATGGCTACTAAGATATAAAGACGTACCAACACATTTTAAATGCTTACTATCACAGTCGCAATAAGGAAGGATGTAAGTGGGTGAAAAATTGGTAGACATAATCTTGATAACACTATGTATGTATGCTTCTCTTTTGTCCCAAAAAGGGAAACAAGAAAGCAAAGGAGTAGACCGAGTGGTAATGAAAAATACTTAGCCTAACTTTAGCAGATTTTTGCCTTGTCTTAGGACAAGGTAGAAACTAAGACAAATTAATGCCTTGTAAGTTTTGTGATGAATAACACGCTACGCAAACTTCAATGAATTCTCCCCTTGTTCGACTAACAAGGTTTTGACTCCGAAGAAGTTTTTTATTTGTTAGAGCTCTTTAGAACATGATGGATAAAGTCAAGTTGGCCCCAATACCAAATGGTTTCCTAGGAATTTTTTTTCAAAAACTCACCAATTCTTACCTAAGATAGGTACTCATTTCTAGTAAACTAGACAATAGACCATCACTCCACAATCAAATTAATGAACATGACCTAATACATGTAACTTGAAGCTTTTCTCACATGGGTTTTCAACTAGTCAAGTGGGTAAGGGGGCACTTCGTGCTTCGTCCACCAGTTCCCTCAAGGTGTGAAATACTTTGGGGTTCCTATGATAATCCTCATAACGATTTTTATGGCTTATGCCAAGATAATTCCCACATTTTAAAGAGGACAGGTTTAATGTTGTTTTGAATGAAGTGGTGTGTTTTTTTATCTTTAATTAAAAAGGTGTGGTTTAGTACACCATTGCAAACACACTTGTAATTAGTATTTTTTTAGATCCCAATTCTTTGACAAGCGTTAGGTCCCGCACACAAAATATTTTAGCAGTTTCCTATAAAAAGTAAATAAAAGTTGCTTTTGATTCTCAAGATCATTCAAGGATGAAAGAGAAGAGCATACATAATAATTTGATTCAACTAGATAGATGCAAAGGAAAACTTAACTCAAATGAATCATATAAATGCTTGATAAATTGTTCATTCCCTTAAGTAAAAAATGAAAGATTAAGTTTCCAAATTAACCAAATGTGAGAAAATGAAGACTAAAGTTGTTTTTGTTTCTCAAGATCACCCAAAGGTGCAAGAGGAGCATACAAAAACTTTATCTTAACTTAAGCAAAGCATGGGAACATTACATTCATTAAATCTTGAAAACATGTTAGAAATCTGATTAAAAGTGTAAAAACCTATAAAACAGAGTTAGAAAATCTATAAAACAACAACAAACATCAAAAATTAGAATTTGGAAACTTCGAAAACCAAGCCAAATTTTGACACAGAACGCTAGCGCAAGGCTATATAACAATAACACATGAATTTTAGTAATAGTGCAAGGCTAATGCCACTAGCAGAATGAAACTCGCTCTAACGTAGGGGTAGTGGCAAAAACACAAGTATGTGACAAAACAACATAATAGTACAGTGCTAGCGTAAGCAGAGAGTCAATAGCACAGACTTAGAAGTAGAAACACAAGCCTAACATAGAGGAGAAAAGTTCAAGGCAACAAAAATGTAGGCCGAGAGGCACTAGCGTAAGCTTAATAGTAGTAATGCAAGCCTAAAAATGGTAATGCATGGGTTTTGGTAGTAGCGTAAGCCTTCTTATCGGGAAATCAAAAATTGATTGAAATGGAGGGGAATGTTAGTTAATTATCAGGAATTCACAAATTATAATGGAAATGATGGGAAAGAGGGTAATTAGTGTAATATTAGTATTAAAACTACATAAGTAGATTTTAGGTGTCTACAATCATTAAGTATTTGATCTAATGGAATAATTTAGACATTGAAGATGCAACATGGGAAGATGAAGCATTCTAACAAAAACATCCAAAGATCACCAACATTAGGGATAATGTTGTTTTGAAGGGGAGGTACATGCTACACATTTAATCCTAGGCCATATATCAAGATATAGATGTTTGAATTGTGGATAACATAATCTCTTATCATATCATATCACATTCATTTATGATTTCATATGC
This sequence comes from Taxus chinensis, assembly GCA_019776745.2. Classification (NCBI taxonomy): domain Eukaryota; kingdom Viridiplantae; phylum Streptophyta; class Pinopsida; order Cupressales; family Taxaceae; genus Taxus; species Taxus chinensis. Next base: position 781,996,982 of record CM034150.1, read on the forward strand.
TTAATAGGTTGACCTTAGTGCATTGCATAACATAGTAGGGTATGTATATATATAGGAGTTAGTAGCTAGTATATTATCATCATATTGATCACTTGAGTCTTATTCCATGGTTTGGATGTTTCCCCCTCGAAGTGGATAAGTCATTCTACTTGAATCTTATGATCATCTCTCTATATGTTGGTGTTTTTTGGTGTTTTATTATTTTTTATATTCATGTTTATCTAAGTAATTTCATTACACTTCCCAACCAAAATTTGGTAATACTAACAAGTTTGTTTCCCTCGAAGATCTAGATGATGGGGGATCTATACAACTTAATGTTTCCCAATGATTTTATACTCTTGGAATATAAATGGCCCCAATAAACCAACCCGTTGATAGTTGTTCAAGAAAAGATGTATGAAAATTTGTAATATGAATGTTTTGTGCATATAGGAAGGTAAAATATCTAGGTTTCTTCTTTAGTTTTATGCCCACACTATTTTACTAAGCACTATTTTCTAGATGTCAAATCACGAGTTGTGTCATGGAGGGATCATCACACTGTTTGCACCTGAAATTTCTTAGAATAACATCCTATGGGGCTCTAACCCCACTCTTTGAGTGATATGGACCCTCTTTGATTTTGACAGGTGTATCCTTGGGTTGGAAAACTTATATGTGTCCAATGATGTAATTGAATGGTTAGTGCTTGTACCTAAAATTTATCATTATATAATCCCATGGGGCTCTAACCCCATTCATTGAGTGATATGGACCTTCTTTGATTTTGACAGGTGTATCATTGGGTTGGAAAACATGTATGCATCAAATGACGCAGTTGAAATGTCTCTTTTTTGGCATTATCTAGTTGAATTCCTCCCAAATTCCCACTAGATTTTATGTGAGTATTTTAACATGACTGAATCTAATGAAGACAATGAAGGGTGACTGCCAATGCGTTTGTGTGCAGAAGAGTGAGAAGTCTAGTTCTACATGTAGCACAAGCTTGGAATTTATGATCCAAACCACCATTGTAGGTAAGACTCCATTTTTTCTCAGTTCACTTGGTCCAGCTTCCAACATGGTCAACACAAAGTGGTTAAGAGGTTAGATTATGCTCTTTATGAAGAATAATATCTCCTCCTTATCCTCTAATAATAGTATGCATGTTTCAGCCCGTACGTTGTACCCTAGTAGTGGGGAATGTGGGTTATATATGTGAGGTCTTTGGGTCCATTCCCCTAGGTTGGCCACCTCTATAGATCATCATTAATCAACTAGGAAGTACCAGATGGGTCACCTGCTTCGGTGGTGGAGGTGGTCTCTTGACACGGTGCTAATTTGACTTGGTGTTCAATGAGACATGGATCTTGGTCAGGCATGAATCTTGTGTTCAATACAACAAGGCATGTTCTGACATTACAACATGAGAGTTATCCAAAAACTACTTTTCCCGATGGGGTGGGAGTGGTACGGTCAAGTCACATGGTTGTGTGCTTTCTCACCCATGTTCAAATCCCCCTAAGGCACAATCCTCTTTGAGGTGGTTTCACTGCTAGTTATGACATCTTTTCTCGTTGCAGTTATAACATGTTGGTTTCTTCTCTCGCTACAGTGGTAGCATGTTGGTTCTTGATTCACCCAGGTTACTTCACTCACTACTTCACCCAGGTTGCTACTTCACTCGATGTAGTTGTTGTTTCACTTGATGTAGTCACTGCTTCACTCAAGGTGTTGTTTCACTCGTTGCGGATGCTACATATTTATTCTGGTTTCATGGCTGCTTTAATTAGGTTCCTAGTGTTGGTTCCCTTCATTGTAACTAGGTTTTGGATCCTCTAAAAAATCCTCAAATGTACAAGGATGTGGGTCCTTTCAACACCCTCAAATTTACCCCCTTCTAAAAAATAGTATTCATGTTTCATTGGTTCAGAATGCTTTACCCTCAAATAATTACCCCATATTTTTTTAATTTCATAGACTACTCGCCATCTCAAAAGAAAAAAACCCAATTTATCTCAATATTTCCCATCTTCAGCATGAGAGAACTTTGGGCCATATTATAATGGTTAAGAACTTGTTCTCTAGACCTAAAAGGGATATAGGTCGGAAAGAATGGAGGGATGATGTTATTCAAATAATAACAACATTTCTCACAATCTATGGAAAACAAGCTATCACATATAGTAAAATGGCTCATGAGGTATCATACCATGAATTCCAACAAATTTTATAGGAACTTGATAATTCTATATTTAACATATCTTTGCAAAACCAAGCTGCTCATTGGAGGCATAAATTCAAGATTGAAGAGGCCTACAAAGTAAGAGGGGCACAACTTAGAGCTACATTGCACTGGTTTAAGATTAAAGATAAATCATCCAAATAATTTATTGCTCTATTATGTTCCAAACACCCTGCTAACAAGATAAAACCATTCAAGTGGCCAAATGTTAGACTTACAAAATTTCTTGATATCTTGCAAAATTTTGTTCACCGTTACCATGTTATTTTTATTGCTCAACCCTCTTCCACTAAAAGAGAATATGTCTTAAAGAAATCCCCGTAAGTGCTCCTTTGTAGGCTCTCTCAAGCTCAATGAATTTCATGTGATAAACCCCTCTCTCTCCATGATCTTAAAGAGGTAGTATGTAAATGTCTTCAGATAAATCCCCTAGTATTGATGGATTCCCATGTGAATTATATCAAATCTCATGGATATGGTTGGACCTGATTTGCATAAATTCTACATTAAATCCATGGTCTCCAACTCCTTGGGTGAGCTAATCAACCAAGGTAACATTAAATTTATTCCTAAAGCTAAATACCTTAAAGAGATTTATAATTGGAGGTTTGTTACTATCCTCAGTGTATCTTATAATATCATTGCCAAAGCTCTAGCGAATAGACTCAAACATATCCTTTCCCTCATTGTTCAAAGTGAGAAAACTGGTTTTATTCAACATTGAAACATTCTTAATAATGTGATAATTTTTTGGGAAGGCATGGAATGGGCAAGGGTATTTGACAAAAAATCCATTTTTTAAATATTGATTTTGAGAAATCCTGTGATAGGATAGAATAGTCTTTTATTAGTGTCGTTATTTGAGAGGTTAGATTTGGACCTCACTTTGTTTAATAAGTTAATATGCTATTTTAGGATGTAGGAGCCTGCATATCCATCAATTATGATTAATACTCTTGGTTTGGGATTTTCAAATCAATCAGACAAGGGTTTCCACTTTCTCCCTCCCTATATGTTTTGGTTGATAAAGGTTTCAATTATCTACTATACAATTATTCCTCTCAAGGCTTGGTTAATGGATCTTGCTCCCTCTTTATGAGAAATATCTCATCAATGAACACTTTAATGGTGACTCTTTCTCACTTTAATTGAGGAATAAAAGTTAGTAAAAAATCCATGGAATGCCTAGATAGTTTTTTCCTCGGGTTTGGTTCTGTCATACAATAGAAAAAACCAAATGTTATATGCAGTCCCTTGCTCCCAAACCTCTACGGCTAGAAGGATACCAATGGTAATAGATTAAAATTAGTGTAAAATTCAAATTTCTTGGCATACTATTTTATTCCAGAGATTTAGTCCTATGTTGTTCAAAGTGTGGAGAAAATGATTGTTTATTGGGTTACCAAGATTCTTTCTCCCAAATTGAAAATTTGCTCCAAAGTTTTGGATGTCACTCATGTGTATTTTTCATCTTATTGGCCTCCCTCCAAAATGGTTTATGCAAATCTAGAAAAAATTCACATAGACTTATTATAGGCGAATTCTGAGGGACATAAAGGCTTCCATAAAGTATTGTGGGAAATTTGCTAGCCCAAATAAGTAGGAGGTTTGGGGTGGCTATATATTAAACTACAAGGAACTTCTCTTAGTGTCAACTGGATAATTCAAAGTCTTAAAGGAGATAAATCATGCAATATTTAGCTCAGACATTATACAAATCAAGGGACCCCTATGGATCAACATGCTTGGAAAGGCTTGAGATTCTAGAGTCTTCTTATCTCACCTATGCCATTGAATATTTGTGGAATCATTTTTGCTAAAAAAATTTGGAAAACTTTGGAGCTACTCAAACTTAATCTCATATAGACTGAGATTAGCTTTAGATCGAGGATCTCAATCAAATCTATCTTTATGGTGGTCTCCCATTCTTAATTTTCATAAAATCCTATTTTCCATGGTGCCCTCGATTAAATTTTTTTAGATTTTTAAAAAGAGAATTATGAGAATGAACCATTTGGATCAATGGATCCCTTAACATCAAGGTTGTTGCACTCCAATGGAAATGAGAAAATTCTCTAAGTAATCAGCAAGAAAATCAATCGACGAGTAATTGTTCATGTAAAAATAATAGGTCTACTCATGCTTATAGATAAAAAAAAGTACATAAGGGAGTGTTTTGTAGCTCCCATGCCTGGACATGTCATAATCCCATGGTGGAGTGAGAAGTTACAATGATAGGAATAACATGTAACTCTCATATGAAAATGATGCATATGACAAGTATGATAGATTCTATGACAAAATATTTCATATGTCATATAACTCCCTAAAAGACCCATGACTCACCTAAGTGAGATTACTCACCATGTGTGAGGTGGAAAAAACATAATAACTAAATAAAATTTGATAAAATATACCGCACACCAATACCCCACCTCCATCAAAGCTTAGATATAGGCATCACAAGCCAGAAAGAGAAAGAAGACTCCCCTAGACAACTAATAAAGATGCGTCATATGGGTCTCGAAAAATAAATTCATGACGAGGTACCCATGTACAAACAAAAATATTTCTAGAAGAAGAAGAGGAGAAGAGGAATAGAAATCCTGAAGAAGATGAGCGGCTATAGTGGACCTCACCCTAAGAAGAGCGCATAAGTGAAGGAACTTGGCTTCAATGAAGGGCTTGGTAAAGATGTCTGGAACCTAATCTAAAGTTTGATAGTACTACAAATCAATAATGTCTCCAAGGATCAAATCCCAAACTAAGTGCATGTGGATCTCAATGTGATTTTATCACTTATGTTGAACCAAAATTTGGTAAATTGAGATAGTTCTCATGTTGTCACAATAGATGATGGTAGACTACCAAAAGTGAATGCCAAACTCTTTCAAAATCCTCTGTAACCAAACAAATTTAGTGGCAACGTTGACTACTCCCCTATATCATGCCTCTGTAGAAGATATTGCAACCACATTCTACTTCTTTCTCGATTAATTGATAGGACTTGAACCAAGATAAAATTTATAACTAGAGGTAGACTTTCGATGATCAAGATCACTGGCCCAATCAGAATCTGTGAATCTTTGTCCCTCCTAAGTAGTGTATGACATCAATATGAGTACCATGAACATAGTGAAGTATCTTCTTTGCTACTTTCTTATTCAACTCATGAGGATCTTGCATAAATATGGACACAATGTCAATAGCAAATGAAAGATTCATATGAGTGTGAGTTAGGTAGATCAAGCTCCCCACCAACTGACGATAAAGGGTACTATTAGCTAAGGGAGTGGAGAAATCAATAAATAAATTAACCCCATAAAATAAGGGAGTGATAGATGGCTTACAATCATACATGTGAAACCTGGTAATAAAATCAAGGGAATACTTAGGTTGGGAAATCATAATTCCCGAGTCAGATTGGGTAATATGTATCCCAAGGAAATAGTGAAGCAAACCCAAGTCGATTATTAAGAACTTGTTGGCCAAGGAAATATTCACATAATTAATGATCAAGGAAGATATTTTTGTAATCAACATACAACATGAGGATAAGCATGAACTCATCTTACAACACAATGTAAACATTTGGGTTAGAGTGACACGTAGTGAACCCTAATGCAAGAAGAAAGTTGTCCACCTTGGCATGCCAATCCGTAGGGGATTTTTTAAGGCCATAGAAAGACTTATTAAGTTTGTAAATGAGGGAGGAGTTGTGGACATAACCTAGAGGTTGTCCCATATAGATTTCTTCATTTAGGTCCCCATGAAGGATGACACTCTTAACGTCCATTTGATGGACTTCCCATCTATTGGCAGAAACGACCGTGAGGGTCAGTCAAATAGAATTCATCTTTGCAACGAGAGTAAAGGTATATGATGCCAAGAACTCAAAGAGGTAGCATTAATTCAATTTTTTCTTGACTGTCTCAGAGCTTCTTGTTACACTTTTTTAGATCTAGTCTTGTATTTTTATAATTTAAGCTATTAGGTTTGTTTTCATACTAATTCCCAAATAACTATCTCTTACTCAAATGTCTCAAAACTTCAAGGTTATTTCAAGGTATCCCTTAAGGATTTATTCCCCATACACCAGTTTCAAATAGGGTTCCTTTGCACAAAGTTGATTATAACAGGGTATGACAGTTTTAATAGGCCAAAAATTATGTCTTTTTATAACAGCAGAAGGGATATGGATTCTATTTAACTTGAAATGATTGTAATCACCTTCTAAATTCCCTTGATAATTACCTCTAATAGTTTTGTGTTTTAAATTATTAAATTAATCAAGAAAATGGCAAAATTTATAACTCAGAAACCTTATCTCTATCTACACAATCTGAGAAAATTATGTCATCGATATCTTCCTCTATACATTCTCTCAAGAGCTAAAATTTTGTTGTGGAGGTTCTCTTAGTAGGGAAAAAAGTATCTTGAAATTTCTAGCCAATTTGGTCAATTGAGATTTTTAAAAAAGGATTGCCCTAGTTCGAGCTTGCATGCATACTTTTAGCTATAAAATCCTTGAATATAACTGTCAAGAGATAAATTAAATTTTAATGTATTTGTAATAACAATCCTCGCATGTTCAATATGACAGTGGAGGGAAACATGCATTCTAAATTCGACAGTGAACTTACTCCTCGCTTCTCTGTCATAAACCTTCTTACACTGTCATTGAAACATGTAAATTACGAGACAAAGATAATAATTTTCATTTCCAAATTTCATATACTATTCATTATTACTGGAATACACCTTACAAAACATTATTCATTGAATACTTTATCTAAAATTGGATCTTTTACTAACCAACCTCCTAAACTCACTCCTAAAATGACTTTTCTAAACTACAAACCCTCAACAACATTCTTAGCATATAAATTAGGTTAAATCTCATCTTAACTACCTCTCCAGATCATGGATAGCAAATTGCCACTATTTACATGATCCAAATATTCTTTATTTAGCATAAAGCTCACTTAATCTACCTAAATCACCAAGTAATCTCTCTTAATAGCCTATTTACATTTTCCATGCAACTTTACATACAAAATTGAATATGAACAAGAAAAAATGGAGGGAAAACCATTATAATATGACTTTACTGACCACTAAGCCACCTATCAACTATCCCTACACTTACTAAATGATGCTCCTGCATTAGTATCTAAATAATCAACCCCAATAACTTGGGAGAAACCCTTAGCTACAAGTCACAATTTATACTTTTTGAATTTCCCATCGGAACCATATATTGTTTGGTACACCTAATTATACTGAACCATTTTTATTCCTTTCAGAAGAGGGGTGAGATCCCAAGTATCGTTATTCATGAGAGAAAAATACTCCTCATCTATGGTACAATCCCACTCAATAATTCCAATAGATTCTTGGAAAGATTGAGGGTTATAAGTGGAGGAAAAAAATGTGTGGCTTATAACAAACTCTGAACATGTCTTCCTCTCATCTGAAAGATTCCCTATCCATTCTCTAGCACCTTGAAAAAAATTTCTATCCTAGAGAGGACCAGGAAGAGAGTTGGGTTCATAATATGTTGATTCTTCACTCGAGTGAGAGGGGACATAGTCATCATCACCACTATTGTCAAAATCAGAAGATTCTAAAGCACGAGGAATGATAGGAGTAAGAGGAGTAGGAGGATCATGAGTAGGAGGCTTACTACAATCATTAAGGCTTAGTGTCAAATGGATAATTCAAAGACTTGAAGGATCTGAAGCATGAAAAAAAATTCTTAGACATTGCATAACTCAAGATACCCCTATGGATCGATATGCTTGGTATGGCCTGAGATTCTAGAGTATTCTTCTCTCACCTATGCCATTGAAGATTTTGTGCCATTTTTTTTGCTAAAATATATTGTAAAGCTTAGTAATTGCTCAAACTTAATCTCGTATAGGTTGGGGATATATTATATCAGGGATCTCGATAAACTCTCTCTTTATGGTGGGTCTCGCATTCTCAATTTTCATAACATCCCATTTACAATGGTGCCCTGGATTAAAATTATTCATATTTTAAAAAAGGGAATTGTGATAATGAACCATGAGGATCAACAGAGCCTGTGAACATCAAGGTTGTTACACTCCAATAGAGATGATAAAATGCTCTAAGTAATTAGCAAGAAAATCAAATCCACAAACAATTGTTCATGTAAAAAAGAATAGGTATATTCATGCCCATAAATCAAAAGAGAAGTACATAAAGGAGTGATGTGTAACTCCCACGCTTGGACATGTAATACTCCCAAGACGGAGCAAGGAGTTATAATGCTAGGAATAATATGTAACTCCCATATGACAGTGACACATATGACAAATATGACAGATTCTATGATGAAATTTGTCATATGTCATATAACTCCATAAAAGACCTATGACTCACCTAAGTGAGATGACTCACCACGTGTGAGGTGGAAAAAAACTAATAACTAAATTAAAGGTGAAAAAATATACTTCACACCAACACCCCCCTTCATCAAATCTTAGGAGAGGCATGACAAACCCAAAAGAGAAATATGACTCCACTAGAAAACTAAGAAAGATGCGTCATATGGGTCCCGATAACTAAAGAATTGATAAGGTATCCATGTACAAATGAAAATGTTTCTAGAAGAAGAGGAAGAGGATAATAGGACTAGAAATATTGAAAAGATGAACGGCTGTTAGTGGACCTCACCCCAAGAAAAGAGTGCAAGTGAAGGAAACTTGGCTTCAGTGAAGGGGTTTGTAAAGATGTCTATAACCTGATCTAAAGTATGAGAGTACTACAAATCAATGATGTCTCCATATATCAACTCCTGAATTAAGTGCATGTGGATCGCAACGTGTTTCATCCATTGATGTTGAACCCGATTTTGGTAAATCGAGATAGTGATCATGTTTTCCCAATAGATGATGGTAGGTTGCCAAAAGTGAATTCCAAACTCTATCATAATCCCAAGTAACCAAAAAAATGATGTGGCAGCATTGAATGCTCCCCTATATTCTACCTTTGTAAAATATATCGAAATTGCATTATACTTCTTGCTCAATCAAATGACATGACTTGAACCAAGAGAAAAGATCTAGCTAGAGCTAGACTTTCGATGATCGAGATCACCAGCCCAATCAGAATGTATGAATCCAAATAAATGAATATTTTTCCCTCTTAAGTATTGTATTCCATCAGTATGAGTGCCACAAACACAATGAAGGATCTAATTTTACTAATTTCCAATACAACTCATGAGGCTCCTCTATAAATTTGGACATGATGCCAAAAATGAATGAAATATTTGACCAAGTTGTGAGTTAGGTAGATCAAGTTCCCCACCAACTGGCGATAAAAGGGTACCATCTACTGAGGGAGAGGAACAATAAATTATTCATATCACATCCCTCCTATTTGTATTTAAAAATTCAATACATGTTTAATCACGATGATTAAAATTACATGCTTATACTAGATAATTACTTGTTATGGTCATTTTCAAATGTGGAAATTAGAATGCTTATTATCATTATGTTGAGTTTTAATGATTTGGACTAACTACCATTTTGGTGACATGAGGTGGATGCATGAGTAGGTACACCCTCATTGAGATAGCGAGGGAGTACATCATCAGAGAGAGGTTTTTAGATCGAGATGTTGAACTTAAAATAACGAAGATAATGAGAACTGACACACACCACGGGATCAGGTTTTCATCAAATCGGTTGACATCGATAGATGATGATCAAATTATGCCAATGTGGCTAAAGCCATTGACATAACTTGACCATTGTACATTGTAATCAATGTGATGTTGCAAGTGAAGGTTTATTCATTTTATAGGTAGTTTATTAGACTTATGGATAAGTCAGAAAATGTAACAGGGATAAATGGGACCATGTTTGTGTGTTATATTCTCTTATGTGTATATGATGGTTGATTGGTAATATAAATAATTGTTATGAATCCCATTAACTCTGTCATTATCATGGAGATGGTCTACGTATAAGGTGATCTTGGCATGATTATTGAAAAAATATAATATGATATCGATTATATTTAAAATGTTGTTTATGGTTGTCATGCACATATACTTGGCCACATCGCATGGAGCTTTAGATCAATGGTTAGATAAGTAAGAGGGGAGATAAATGTTGTTTTTGAATTTTAATTTTTTTAAATATAAAACTTTCACTAAGTGACTACGTAGCAAAGTGGGGAATAAAAGGATTTTTTTTTGTTTTAATTTTAAAAAATGCACCCATTTGGAAAATGCATTGGAAGAGAGAGATAATGAGAAGTGTATACACCTAATTTTTTACTTTTCATCTTTCATATGAGGGTCACTCGTGCATCTATTTCTTGAGTGGGTTCCTTAAGGGGCCTTCCAGGAATGGGGTATGACTATTCACATGGTCATTATGGGTTAGAGATAGTACACAGAGAGAGTATCATTATGTGGTCCTAGCTTTAGTTATCCTTGTTCCCTAATGTCTCATACACATTGTAATCCTGATAACTTGCTTACATCTCACCATTTGGAACTTTTTAAATCCATTTGCTTGATCTATGGCACCTCTTTTTCACTTTGCATGACATTTAACATTCTTTGTTGACGCCATCACACGTGGGTTGATGGTGTCGGTGTTAGGTTTTTCCCTAGTCAATGCCATTACCCACGGGTGATGGTGTTGTATATCCACACTTTGAAATTCATGAAGGAAGGAAGGAAGGGTGATAGAAGAAATACCATATTTGTAGATAAAAAGGCTGATATGTAAGGTAACTATCACAGCTACTTGGTCAAGTATTGGGGTCATCTTAAAGTGGTGAACGTAGGGTTAAGGATAAGTGAACACTCAACAATATCTTGAGATGTGATTGCAATCTAGCCCTATTGGGGTCACCTATATTGCAGTCCCTTTAGATATGCACTCAAAGGGGTTCCCCTAAGCTAATATCCTATAAAGATAAATCATCTTAAAATAAAAATAATGTGTATACATAGATGCACCAAATGAATACTTTATTATGTAAGTTCACTATATTGCAATGCAATTTCAGTCTTGTATGGATTAGAAACATAATACACCAAAATCAAAGTAAACTATTGTAAAATTAATGAATAAATGAGACACTCAACCAAATGAGCATGGTGCTCTTATTTGATAATCTCCTTAACTTTCCTTTACTTAAATATGGACATTATATTGTGCATGTTTATCTTATCAATCATGGGCAGTATAAACCTACTTAGTAACCCTATTGATACCGAGATCCTATAAACAAGTATTCAACACTATAATCATACACAAGTGGGCCTTCTAAAAAGTAAGTATAATCTAATGTAGATATTACTACTCTCAAATGGAATGTGCTAGGATGGATCTGGATAGCACTACAAAGGGATGCCCCTTTATAAGGTCTGAAAGACCAATGTAAGGTTATGTTCATGGGTTGTCTACTATCAGTTGTCTAAATAGCCTTATAGAAGATAAGGACTGAATCAAGTCCAAGAAACTTGACGATACATTCTTATCATAAAATACATTTCTAGGTCCACTCTGATATAGCCTACTACAGGAGAGACTAAATTAGGTCAGATAAAACTCGATAAAATTTTCCATATGGTACGAATAGTGAATTAAAACTTGTCTACAAATCCTAAACAAGACTATAAATAATGAGGTGAAAGGACCCTAAGAATCAAGCTACACAATACACCTATCGCCTAGTAGAGATCTTAAATTAGGTCTAGAAAACATAGAAAAATTCTTTAAGGTGCATGGATGAGTAAATAAACAAGTACTATCATGCATGAAAAAGAGTGTATGAGTATGTAGATGCATAGTCTCATATGCCTCAAGACCTTGATCAAGCTTATAAGGATAGTAAAACATTAGGTCTATAAAACCTATGAAAATGTCCCCATAAGGTGCCATCAACCCCTATGAGAACATTAAATAGGGTCTGAGTGTGACCTAAAATATAGTGATTTAAATAGAATGTGACATTCAAAATCCCAAATTACATAATATCACCTCTGATGATATTTTTGGCATAATTGAACCAGATTTAATGGTCAAGTCTATGGGATAGTCCTTTATGGATACATATTCTCAAAAATGCATTCTGATACTCAACTAGGGATGGTATCCTAAAATCACTAACTTTCCTAGTCAAACCAATGATGCACTCGTGAGATGATGTTGCCCCAAGTCTGATCCCTCTAAGTAGTAAGAGCAGGGTCATGTTTGTAAAAAGTAGATATGGTGAATGGTTGAAGGAGAAATTGGATACCACCATATCGCATTAAAACAATTTCTTTACTTAAATAAAGAGTACTTTAATCATCCTGGTGAGGACTATGAGGTTTTTCAAGGATATAAAATGATGCCAAGTAATAAGACCATTGGTCTTCGTCACTAGGCGGGTCCTTATCATAATTAGACTCTATCCCTCTGCCTTTTGAATGAGGTCACCCGTATGAATGGTGCGATACATCTCTTTGGAGGGAAGATAATTTTCATGAGTAAACACCTCAAAAACAAAGGTCACTCTGTGTTCCTCATGGATCACTAATATGGTTAGAAGCTTCAAACGCACTAGGTTCACAGGAGGCACACTTATCCCAGAGCTACCACAAAAAGGATGGAAGCCTTAGAAGCAGACAATTTTTTGTTGAAAGAAGAAGTTAAAAACTTGGCTAAGCAAAAAGGTAAGAGGAAGAAGGAGGAGGAGGTTGATATTGACAATAAACAGGTTGAGGATATCTACAAAAAACTAAACTCCCTGGACAACCGTCTAGGGAAAGCCAAGACTCGCCATGACCATAATATGGCTATATTTAGTGAAATCAAAGAATTTATTGAGTAGCATGTCCGCAAAATTTCTAATCTCAGTGGAATACCAGAAACTCTTTGGGGCATGGAAAAGGAAAGCAAACAAACCATTCAACAGCTGAATATTTCTGACTCTACTCATATGACGACATTGGCTATGTTCACCTCTTAGCAGACTATTAAATCCAGAATCAACAAAGCCGCCATCTAAAGTAATTGTGGATCTGCACTGCTCTTGCTACCTTCCTTCATGTTTTTTGTTATGTTTTTGCTGTTGTTTGGCTGCTCTTCTGCCAAACTGTCCAAAATGAACCTTTAGCTCCATACATCACTACCATGGACTTGGCAGAGACTGTCCCTACCATCTTTTACAATGGCTCCATGGATCCATCCCTCAATCCATCCCTCAATCTTAATACCTTTAACAACCTCTACAAAGAATGAATTCAAATAAACACCTACACAACCACTAAACTTCTAGCAAAACATTTTGTAGGCAAGGCATTAGAATGGTATAACTAGTTTCCTCCCAAATCAATAGTTGATTTAGAAGGTTTAGTAAAAACTCTCATCTCTGAGTTTTAGCAATAATATCTGCCCAAAAACACTTTACAAAGATTCATAATCTTAAGCAAGGTATGCACGAATCTGCCCAAAAATTTATCAAGAAATGGAAAACACTTTCCATACAAGCTAATCATAATCTTGATAGTCAAATCCTATGTCAAATATTTATTAAGGCCCTTACACCTACTCTCCAATATAAGTTTAGGTATTTCTCTCCCAACACATTGGAGGAAGCCCTCGAACAAGTAAAAAGACAAGATCATCTCATGTGTGAATTTGGAGGCACTTCTAATTTCATCACATAAACTTAAAAGCACAATGCATGTAATCAGTACTTCGAATCCTTTAAGAGAAAAATGAGTGGAAGAATGTCAAGAATCCCCTTGCCCCTCCCCTCATACTCTTTTATCTCATGTTCAACTTCTCCAAATGCTTCCCACTCTGTAAATTTTCCCCCCTTCAAAACAAGCCTTACCTAACTTTAGAGGTGATCTATTTTGTTGGTGGTTATACCGCTATAAGACACTCTCACAATGATTGTAAAGACCTTAAGAAAGTAGCTCTCAATTCATTCCTTGCATATTATTTCAATTACTTTGCCATTATCTAAGAGTGTTATGAGAAATATCAATCTTTAGAGAGATCTCACTCCAACCGAAGTAAAAGTCATAAAATCCCCTATGAACAATATAGTGAGCACCATAGAGCCTTCATACAATCATAATCTCTTATATTACCAATATATCAATGCAGATAAGGTAAACTATAGACGTAAACTCACCCATAAGGATACCATTATTAAACTAAAGAAATTATTTGATAATCCACCATTGTTTGATACTTCACAAGATCCACCAACGACAAAACCTTCTCCCACAGTGGAGCTTCCACTTATGGTGTCACAAAAAGTACCAAGTAAAGATCCTATCCCACCTTCCTCTGATAAGATAACTCTAACTAAACCATCAACAAATCTAGATACATCTTCCATTATACCACTACTACTGTATCACTATGGAAGCTACTTCGAGCCTCATTGTAACTTTCTAAATGAGTTGAACTCCCTTACATGCAAGATACCCTTTTTGGAACTCGTGCACACCTTGAATTCACCTTGAAAATTCATTCTTCAACAAATACAACGCTTTGAATATCCTCCTAGAGAAGCTCCTAAAATTCCTACCATGTCCCCAAATCCATAAATCCATCACATAGAGACTACACGATCATCCTTACAAAATCCATGCATGGGTTGCTTAGCCTTAGATTTTTTGGAGGATGACATGATTACCGATGAGATCCTATTTCACGTGGATGGCCCACTCCTACTCTATAACATTGTCATTCATGATGCACAAGTTCATAGTTCATAGGGTCCTCGTGGATGAAGGATCGAGAATTAACTTAGCTTCTTTTTCCCTCATCCAGAATCTCAACTATTTTATCAATGACCTTAAGCCCACCCACTTGAATCATTGTGGTTTTGAAAAAAACTAAACAAAAAACCATATGATGCATATTGTTACCCATCATAGTAGAACCCAAAAAGAAGCGCACTAAGATCACAGTTCTAGATTGTACTCTCTCTTATAATATCCTATTAGGCCGACCGTGGACACATTGCATGCACGTAGTTGCATCATCTAGGTACCAATGTATTAAATTCATCCATAACAACCAACACTTTAGGCATGATGTTGATCCCAATCCTTGGGATATTCTTGTACTATTTCCCAATGAGATTTTCCTAATTCCAACTACTCCCGAGATCCAAAGTATTCCATACCCAAAGTTCTTTAATCTTAGGTCTGAAATAAAAAATATATTAAAATATTAAGATGATGACGAAACCTACTGATATTCAAAACACAATCAACAAAAATAGGTTTATGTAATGATATCCCGCATCAGATACCTTTGGTTCTTCTACCTCGAGATCGATTTCCACCTCAAACTGATACGGATGAGCCAATTAGTGACACCTCGACCTCTAATCACTTAGAATGTAACAAGTTAGGAATTACATAAAAAAAAATTGATCACCCTCTCCTCTCACCTAGGTCATTTAACAAGATTGGTATCACAGCTAAGGAGGAGGTTCTTGATATTAAACGAGAAGGGATTTCCTTTGACGAAGATTACATCACTTCGCAAGTTGAGTCAAGGAACTTGGTATTGTACTACCAATGTTCCTTGGCCCAATTATGGTCTTCTTGACTTGATACTAATACCATCGACACATCTTATGAATTCCCTATCTATGATACTAGCAACAATAAGGATGAGGAATATGTATACACCTAAATTTTTACGCTTTCTATTTTCATACTTGTTACTAGCAATTTCTCTTTTCAGGTTTAGAGGTTGCTAATGCATCTATCTCTGGAATGTGTGCCTTAAAGGGGCTCGTTCTAGGATAAGGGTTTGGTTATTCATGTAAGTATTGGGTTAGGGGATGATACATGGAGAGAGAGACAAACTTTTGGTCCCATTTATGTGCTTCTTTTGCTCATATTCCTCTTATTTTACTTCACATTCTCCTGACATCTTGCTTGCTCATGACCCTACTTCTTTCATTTTGCATCATTATTATCATTCATGACTCTTTGAAAATCTTCCCTTCCCTTTTTTCTCCCTTTCTGATGCCATCTCGCCGTGGGGTGATTGCGTCATTGAAAATTCAAATTCCCTACCGATGCCTTTGCCCATGGGCGAGGGCACCGGTATAAATACCCAAACTCTCATTTTAACATCATAATATCTTTTAATTACACAAAGGAACTCACCATTATATTTTATCTTCTACGCCAACTTGCACCTGCTCGCTCAACTTCTAGATTTATTACATCTTGAATCTTGGCTTAGAGATTTCTCTTGCTTGAATTGGTTTATTTACACTTTTGGGTAATCTATAGTGAGCTAGGACTAGACTACTTCCCCTTCTCAACTTGAAAGTTGTTCTCTCTTGGTGTATGGTCCTTTGGGAGATAGATGCATCAACAGCTGCCCCCCCAATGGGTAAGTTCTGTAACTCACTTTGTCATTTTGTGTAGAGTAGTTCCTTACATTCAATACATACTCTATGTTAGCTTAGTATTTTATGGACATGTTAGGTTAGCATATTTTATTTCGGTTCCTTTCATGTCACACACTTTTCATAGGTTAACATAATGTTTGCATGCTTCTTTTATTTATCATTACCCCCCATAATGTCGATTCCTCCATAGGGTTTCTTCCTCTTCTTCAACCTAAGGCCTTGTAAACCTTAATTTGTCTTAGTGTAAGGGTTACTTCCCTTGGGGTATGCAATCATAACGGTCCATGTACCCCATTTAATTCTATCTGTTTGGTGTGTTGGTATTGGTGTGTCCCTTGCTTATTACCCTCGAATACCCTAGTTGAATAGATGATAATAATGCACGATGCCTAGACACATTTTTGTTTTCCATACAAAAGAGACACTTCCCTATGTTCCTTATGCTAATATGCCACTCCTCGATACTCCTTAGGTCATAGAAAAAATCTCTATGCTTTGCGTCACATTACCACAACAACTCCACCACCCGTACCAACTTCTAATCTAGCCTCTGCACTCATCACTACTCCCAATGCTCCTAACATGGCCATTATTGATTCTGCACCCAAATAGGTCACCTTAGTTGCTAGGGTATTATACGTATAACAAATCAACTCTATGCAACATAGAGGACAATAGGCGATACGCAGGACTAGAAATCGACATGGAATACCATGAGCCTCTCCCTACCCTATAAAATGATGAGGATATTCTAGAACTCCTATATTCCTAAGAAGATAAATTCCCTCGACATCACCATAAGTTGGGAAAATTCTCCAAGACACCTATACATTTTGACGAGTATGTCTCTACTATCGATCCTATCCAAGACGAATTAAC
Organism: Taxus chinensis; assembly: GCA_019776745.2. NCBI lineage: Eukaryota > Viridiplantae > Streptophyta > Pinopsida > Cupressales > Taxaceae > Taxus > Taxus chinensis. The sequence goes on from CM034150.1 coordinate 782,014,530, forward strand.
CAAATTACCTGAGGCCCCATATCATTTCCAAGAAGACAATGCTATGTTTGCTGAATAAACCATTATTGTACAACTAGATGATGATCCCATGCACATTAGTCATGCTTGGTGATTGTTTTCCTCATCTACGCGAGCGTCACATAAAAACATTACAAAAACATAAGGAGGCATTTACATGGGGATACACAGATATGCTTGAATTTGATCCTGAAATTTTCTCCCATAACATCATTGCCTATCCCTATGCCGCTACCATTCATAAAAAGATAAGGACATTTCCCACCCAAGAACACATGACTTGTGTCATAAGGAGATCATCAAATTCCTAGACGGAAAATTCATTTGTACAGTGGACTATTATGAGTGTGTGTACAACATCATCCCAGTTTAATAAGAAAGGCCACCTTGGCCATCCATATTTGCATTGACTTTATAAACCTTAACCTCAATTATCCTAAGGATAAATTTCATTTACCCTCCATCAACGCCATTGTCAACACCACGATAGGATAGAAAATTCTATCTCTTATGGAAGGGTGCTTTGGTTACAACCAAATTCAGATTGCCCCTCGAAGATCAACACAAGATTACATTTACTATAGAGTGGGGAACTTATTGCTATGTAAAAATTCCCTTTAGAATCAACATTGCCAAGAACAACGGTATCAATGCACCATGACACACGTGCTTTCATGACATCATACATAAAATAATCGAAGTCTATGTCGATGATCTACTTGTCAAATATCGATGCACTGAAGATCATTCTCATGACTTGGAAATCATGCCTTAGGATGCTTTTGTAAATACAAGGTTCACCTTAATCCCAGAAAATGCATATTTGGGGTGACACAGAGGAAAACTCTTAGGTTTCTATAGTATCTTAACATGTGGTATTGATTTCAACCGAAAAAATATTAAAGCTATCCTCAATATGCCATGATCCATCCTCCATAACAGACATAGACACTTTCCTCAAAAAAAATGGGGATATCTGAAATATTTTTCCACGATGTTTACCTATTGCACTACATTCCATTAATAGTCTCCTATAATGTTTTTTACCAAACTAGAGTGGATCAAAGACTGTCAACAAACATTCGAGCAATATGAAACTCTCTTTATCATCATTACCAACCTTACAACCTCCTTCATCAGATCAACCTTTTCTCTTATATACCTCTTCCACTCTTAGTGTCTGTAGGAGCAATGTTAGCATAGCAAGAACAAGAATGGGGGAAGGAACATGCTGTCTATTATGTTATTTGAGCCTTACTAGACTATGAAGAAAAAGACACATCCATGTTGAGCTAGGCTTATTTCAGCCATATATTATGCAACTAAAAAGTTACATCACTACATGCTGTATCAAACTACTTACATCATTATCCATACAACTCCCTTATGACCACTTCTTATTACTTGTTATCCTTCCCAAAAGATCACATTGGGAAAGTGGATGGCCCTCCTTATGGAGTTTTACCTCTGTATTATCACATGAAAGGTGAGTAAAATTCCAAGCCATAGTGGACTAGCTAGCTATTGCTCCCATATTTGTATCCTGCAACCCATTCATGATACATTACCTGATGAGGAAATTATCCTCATTGAGGGGCTATGAACATAATTTTTTCCATAAAAGACTACTATTACAACTGCATGACCAGTCTTGAGATGAAATCCTTTGACACCAGTAATGAAGAACTTCCCTACATCACTACATGCTGTATCAAACTACTTACATCATTATCCATACAACTCCCTTACACCACTTCTTATTGCATGTTATCCTCTCGAAAGATCACATTGGGAAATGGATGGCCCTCCTTATGGAGTTTTACCATCTGTATTATCACATGAAAGGTGATAAAATGCCAAGCCATAGTGGACTAGCTAGCTATTGCTCCCATATTTTATGGGTACAACCCATTCATGATACATTACCTGATGAGGAAATCCTCCTCATTGAGGGGGTCTATGAACAACGTTTTTTCCATAAAAGACTACTATTACAACTGTATGACCAGTCTTGAGGCACAATCCTTTGACACCAGTAATGAAGAACTTCCCTCGCCTAAAACCAAATGAACAACCAAAATTATAGAGGAGGATGTTACCATTGATATCCACGAGGATACATGGATGCTAAACTTCGATGGGGAAAAATTCCTCCAAGGAGATGGGGCAGGTTGTGTACTTACTGATCCCTCTAGTTAGGCTTTTCTTCTTTCATATCGACTCAAGTTCAAAGTCACTAATAACATGGCCAAGTATGAGGCCCTTATCTTAGGCATACATGCCACCTTAGCTAAGGATGTTACCTATATCCATGCCATTTGAGATTCTCAGTTAATGTGTCGACATGTTAGTGGTGCATATTAATGTCGCAATGAGAACCTTAAGGCTTATTACAACTTAGTTCAAGAGTTAATGTCACACTTCATTTCATTTACCATAGAATTTATTCGACATGAACATAATGCCTTGGCTAATTCTTTGGCTACATCTTCCACTCAGTTTCAGTCACATTCTTATTTTCATGGTGAGACTCTTATAATAAAAATCCATCAAAACCCAACCACTTTACCACCTTAGGATATTCAGGATGTCTATCAGGTCGAACCACGTGGCCCTACACATGACCCTTGGTATGTTGACATCTGCCAACTCATACAACACCAAGCCTACTCAGAAGGTACCGACCCCCGAACACAAATTTACATACACAAAAAGTCTCTCAAATACATATTTAAGAACAAAATCTTATACTATCATAACTTCCAACGCACCCTAGTTCTATGCATTAAAAAATACGAGGTTTCCTTGTCTTAGAGGAAGCACATCAGGGTAGTTGCAGTGACCGTTGTATCAGCCATGCTCTACACACAAGTTCCTACGTATGGGTTACTATTGGCCTATAATAGAATCTAATGCTCACACCTTTTCCAAAAAGTGTTGACCTTTTCAATATCACAGTGACTTGATTCATTTCTCTCTAGTTAAGCTACAATCCATCACATCTCCGTGTCCCTTCAGTATATTGCCTTAGTCTCAAGATGGTCATGTCTTCATCATTACAACCACAAAATACTTTACTAAGTTGGTTGAAGTCATGCCTCTCACCAACATGTCCAACCTTACTACATCTAAATTCATCCTTAACCAAATCATTTTCCACTTTGAATTCCCCACTCCATCATATCTGACAATGGCATGAGTTTCAAATGTAAAGAAATAAAGTATCTTTGTGCTAAGTTCAAAATTAAACATCAATTCTCAATACCATATCATCTGCAATCCAATGGAAAACCGATTATACCAATAAACTTCTCAATAATATCTTAGAGAAGGTGATCTATGAATCACACATAGATTGGCATACGAAGGTCTACCCTGCATTATGGGCATGCCACATAAGTGTTCGTATGGCCATTGGGGCAAACCCCATTTTCGCTTACTTATGGAGCCAAGGAAGTCCTTCCACTCAAGGTGTAACTCCCTTCACTCCCCATCTCCCTTCATGGTATCATTCTAGATGAGGAACTTCGTGAAGTATGTCTCCATGATCTTGACCTATTAGAATAATGACACGACAAAGCATACACTTGTCATCAGAAGCATGAAAAACACCTTGCCAAACAACATAACAAACTTGTTCATCCGTGTACTTTTGACGTGAGTGACCTTTTCCTAAACTTGATTATACACATGAAAAAGAAGGAAAATACACTTATAAATGGTGGGGTTCCTACCTCTAAAGATATCATAGGCCCTAATACATATCATCTTCAAAATAATGAAGGCTACATCTTCAAAGAAACAACACATTCTCAATTTATCAAAAAACATCATGCATAAAGGAAGTTGAGAGTTTCGGTACTTAGCTATCATATTTCATCCTTTCTTATCAAATTCACTACTTCATCAAGCATATCTGAAAAAATTATCAAAATTTTGGCTTTGTACACCATGGTCTTTCCCATTGGAATTCACCACTGTATGATGCACATCCTCAGGATCATGGTCTTGCTTGGATTTATATACCTATTTGAAAACCATATTCTTATACCATCTACCTCAAGGTTTTTGTTCACTTTTCATCGTTGTTATCCACCCTTTGGGCTAATCATCCATCTTCTCTTTATTAGCACATTTGGGTTTATGACAGTTTCTCTATGTAGCTTCTACCATAGGTTTTTTTGTGCTTTTCAACATTGTTACCCATTGCTTAGCTATGACACTATGACACCATACCACTATGAAATTATGGAATCTCGACATTATGACATGACCTATATCTCATGGACCCCTAGCTAGGTGATTTATGTCTTATTTTATTGATGATTTTATAGTGTTTTCTTTCAATTTTACTTCTCCATGGTTCTTGTAGCATTGATTGCACCCGCACATGACAGGATGAGCGACACCATCAGGTATAAATTAGTGGGTATATTTAAATTCAGTTATTCCTTTATGTTCTTACTTTCAATAGCTACTTTTGATTTCAGTGTTATGGGTTGTTTCTTTCCATTGACCATCTCATTTTTCACTATCGCGACATGCGGTGATCAACGGTTGGGGCATATATATACACCTAAATTTTCACTTTTTATCTTTCATACATGTTATAAATAATTTCCCTTGTGCAAATAAGGGTCATTGATGCATATTTTTCTTGAGAGGGTGCCTTAAAGGGCCTACTAGGAATGGGGTATGGCTATTCACATGATCATTATGGGTTAGAGACAGTACATAGAGATAGTATTGTTATGTGGTCCCGACCTTAGTTATTTTTGTTCCGTTATGTCTCATATGTATTGTACTCCTGACAATTTGCTTGCATCTCACCATTTGGCACTTTGTTCATCCATTTTCTTGATCAATGACACCTCTTTTAAAGTTTAAATGACATTTAGCATCCTTGGTCGATGCTATGTCCCGTGGGTGATGGTGTCAGTGTTAGCTATTTCCCTAGTTGAGGCCATCACCCATGAGTGATGTTGTCGTATATATACACACCACACTGTGACATTCATAAAGGAAGAAATCCATAATCATAAGAACTTCCATCTGCTTTGCTCTTTTGCGCCAAATTTACATCTACTGGATCAACAATTGGTTCATCTTGCACTTGAATTGGATTAGATTGGACACTCTTCTAGGGAAAATTTTAAGAGGCCCATAAAAACCCCGTAGATATTACTTGGTGAATCTATGAAAGAATATTTTGAAATTGTGGTGAATCAGAACAAAATGAGTTTCAAACAGTTGGTGAATTATTACATAATGTTGAAGGCCGGTAGCATTTTTGAATGCTACCAACTGGTAGCATTTAGAAATGGTAACAACCGGTAGCATATTATTTGCCATCGGTCAATAATATGCAACATACCATTAGCCGGTAGCATGAAGCATGCTACCGGTCGGTGGCATGCACCATGCTACTGGCCGATGGCATTTTTGAATACTACTGGTCGGTAGCATGCTATGTGTTATCGACCAGTAGAATTTTCTAAATGCTATAGACTGGTAGCATTTTTAAATGCTACTGATCAGTAACATGGAGCTTATTACTGACCGGTAGTATGCAACATGCTACCAGCTAGTAGCATGATGCATGATACCAACCGATAGCATGTATATGTTATCGTACCAACCAATGTGCACCACATGGTCCCATCCTCTATAAATACACCAATTGCATTATTTTTCTCACTTTTAACAATCCCTCTCGCTGAAAAATCACAAGAAAACAATCCATCTTGTTCAAATCCATATATAGAGTCAAATCCACCATGATGGGTTGACCTAAGAAGCACAAAAACAAAAAATAGGAACCACTCATTCCAAAATTATTTCAGAACGAGTGGTTCCTTTTTTTTGTTCCGACTGTATGCCACTAAAACTTGAAAACATTTTCCTTGTCCATTGAAAAGTTAAAGGTGAGATGAGTTTAAAATTTACCTTTCTTTAACTCAAAATATTTTTTTAATTTAAGAATTCTCCTATTTTCTTATAATGTTATATTAAATATTAAAATTATGTTTATTTTTAACAAATCACTAAGGTTGTTGTTGTCACCTGAAGAAACACCGCTATAAGAGGACTCTTACCACATAAGGGTGTCAGAGATAATATTGGGAATATTCTGACAAACTAATTCACCAGCACCTCGTCAGGAAGATCTAACAAATGCATGAGGAGTTCTTTAAAACCTCAACAACTTGAGACATTTATAGGTTTTTTACATTTCAATTTGTGGTAATGTTAAATATTTTTTAGAATATTAGTATTTTACATTTTTTATAACGTACTCATTCAATTTTGCAGCCTTTTCTGCCAGTGTAGACCGCCATCAACCTCCCTTAGTTTCCCAAAGATATGAATATGAATTTGAAGAAGTGTAGTCTCCAAAAAATGTGTCTCCTCGTCAAGCCCAAGGTATGTTTCCAATTACCTTTTACATTTCAATATATTTTAGTTTCATTTAGTTTTAAAGGTGGTCGAAAAATGAGACAAAGATGTTGCCCATTGATGCGACGAAGTAAAGTGACAAATCAAGTTACTGATTAATTTTATAGTTAATCAGGAGTTAGTCATCATGGTGTTACTTATAATGTTGTTCAATAAGGGAAGTATCCTGATCCAACTGCAACAATACAACAATAGACTACAAAATGAAGTAATGTTTCTTGCAAAAACAATTAATTAACATTCACTTATTCAATCATTCTATTCTTTATATGTTCTTCATTTCTGATTTGATTTCCTATTACAGTGCCTCCACCATCTCATACTCATAGTGTTACCATCAGAACACATTTTCCACCACTCCGATAACTACCTTCCCATAATGTTCGGAAAAGGGGTAAAAATATTAGATTTCCAAGTGCTAGTGTGGGAACTGTCCGTTTGTCTACCTCTGAGTTCCTAACTTTTTTTCGATGGTTTACAAAGTATGGGTGTAATTTCGTCTCTAAATAAAACTAATTTGGCTAAGGAATATCTTAGTTTTGGAAGCGGGGACTAGGCTCCTACAAATTTCAATCCTCAACATCTGATTCAGGGTCCAACACAAGATTCCCCATAAAGAGAATAAATGTCCAATAGACCATCTTAAACTCCAAGGGAAATGCCATTAACTAATGATGAGATCACAAAAGTTTTTGTTGGGAAGTCTTTTGGATGATCATTTTTCAACCATTGTTAAAGAAATTATTTTGAAGGATATTAAATCATTAAAAATTTGGGAGTTCAGGGCAAATGCATTGATTAAAGAAATTAATGCCCATTTTCACAACCACTCCCAAGGACATTCTTTATTTTCTTTAGTTCAAAATGAATCGACAAAGATTGATATATTATTGAATAAAGTTGTATCTAGTTCCATTACTGTTTATAATACTTATCATGATAATGTGCTAGATATAATGTTAAACATAATAAAAAATTCAAATGTAGAAGCCCATGCCTACTATAACCAATGGTCCATAGACAATAGCCTTGTTGTGATTGTGAATGCAAAGAAAGAAAAGGTTATGGTAAGTTCTAATAATATTTAGAAAGCTAATAATAATTAATTATGGTTATTTAAAAAAAAATCTTACTATTGTTTATTTTCTAAATGCAGTCCAAGTATCAAAATCTAAAGAATGAGGTACATGTGTTTAATGTGCACCTGAAAAATGTGAAGAAAAGTTTAAATGGATTCATTGGGTTGAAAGAAAAGGTTGTTCTTTTGAACAACAGAATAATTCTCTACGAAGAATTATCAAGGATCATGAAATGGATCCAAATATTTTATTGAAGAAGAAAATGATAAAAACTTCACAATAAGAAATAAACACTGAATATTATAATATGCAAATTGAATTCATCCGGGATGATTATTGATATTGATAGAGGTTACATATATGGTGGTTGATCTCCTAAAATGGTGGAGTCAACACTCATCTTCAATCCCTCATATCTCTCTCCATGAATCTCTCAAAATTATCTCAAACATCCCTACAATCACTCACACTACAAAATAACTACGTGAATTGTTCTCACAACTCACTCAATTAATTAAACTATTACAACTGCATTATTAATATGAGTTCTATAAACTCATTATTAATAATATTACAATTTATTTAATAATGTTACACAATATTTTGGTAACAGAAAAATGATTCAAATCCTAGTTTAGCTTCACTAGGGGATGCAAAAAATGCATAACGTGAAATAATTTTCAATATAAATATTGATGTGAATAATCTAATTAAATCAGAAATATTAAGTGAAGATTCTGGTCAAGCCAAAGGAAAGGAGGTAGTTTCTGTAGAAGAGAAAGGAACAAAAAGTAATACTATTGATATAAATTGAGAAAAATGATTTCTTTTGTAACCTGGAAACATTGTTGGAGAAGTTATTTTTTGTAAGAAATGAAATAAAGAAAATGATTTCTTTTGTATGTGGAGAAATTATTATTTTTTATTTTCTTTGTATCTGATTGTATAAATTAATTGGCAATTTCTACAAATATTACGTGTCTTATTCTTTCCATGCTTAAGATTTATGGAAGCATTATTTTTGCGATCGTTATGATTTAGTTCTTTATGTATTGGCGTTTTAATATTTATCGTGTCCACCAATGAGTGCTATGATGGGTTATTATTTTTAACACACCTCAAGAGTCAAAACAATCATATAGTAAGTTGTAACAGTCAAAACTTAAATAGAAAAGACAATGGAAAAATCTAAATAATTAATAGATTTGTAAATAAAAATAAATAAACAATGATATTGAAACCATATTTCAATAAAGAACATAACATGCCAACAACATATAACAATGTTATATGAAATTTTAGTTCTAGAAAGACAATGTTCTTAAATCATTAGTTAAAATCAAGTAATTGAAACATTCTTGGACCTTCACTAACTTGTTCTTCATAACTCACACTTGTATCTAATGTCCCATATGAATAGTCAGTGTGAATGTGCATATATTATCTTCTAGTGGTTGTATTAAAGATACTTCTCCTATCTATAAGATAACTCCATATTTCCAGTGCTCTTTCATATGGGAATGTGTCCACAAAATATTGTGAAACATACAATCTCAAAAAAGTCTCTAAATTTTTCCAATCTATTTCGGATTTTTGAATTAACAAATGTTAATGCACTAAAAACCATTTCATCTTCCACTAAGCCCAATATCCTTATTTAACACAATTCATATAATCAGAAATATTCACTAATGATTTCCTGCAGGATGCTACTAAGATACAACTTTTTCCATAGTCGTGTAGTAACACCTTTTTTTATGTTGGTTCAATTAGACAATTATATTGATCAATCATTGTGAGTGAAAAATGAGATGACTGATATGTCAGTAATTCCTTCTACAAAAGATTGGAAATCTACAAATTTATTGAAATACTTAATGAGAGTTTCTATAAATTTTTAAAACAAATTTCTTATGCCTTCTTTACCTCTATGAGGATTCATAAAATTAGGATACACCATTGCCATGGCCTCAAGCATGTCATCAATTTTAAAAAGTTATATGATCTCACAATATAAGCATTATGAAATTTTTCTTAATTTTATTCGTGTGTCATATATAGCTTTTTTGTATAAACTACATGTTATAGGTACTTCTTCAAGATCTGCTAGTGTGATATCTCTACATTTTTTGAAAGTGTGCGTTGAAATCTCTATCCCATTAAAAATGATACAAATATGGTCATTGATATTGAATTTCAAATAGCTTGTTTGGATCCTTTATATCAATTAAAGTTTTCCAACTACTGAATAATGGTCCTTTTAAACTTTCTTCAGAGTTGTATAACATATCACGAGATAGACATACATCTTTTCTCAACCTTATGAAGTTAGAAATATATATGGATATTTCTTGAGCATGTTTGATTAAGCAATTGATTTATTTCAACATAGGAAGAATATCACATAGTGTCAATAATGTTTCCAAATCTTTTAAATAGTAAAACAAATCTTTTGCTTTGTCAAATTCCCTATGGTATTTAAACATGAAACCTGCTAAAGATGGATATTTTTCAAAATCCTGTATGCAGGCTCATACATGGAAATCTATCTTGTATCAAAATATTTAGGGAGCTTTTTACCATCAATAACTCCAATTGTAAATTTCTCAAACTCTAAAAATCTTTTTGGACTTCTCACCCTGTAAGCGTGCAAGTTATGGATGAGCTCTTCCACTTTAATTTGTAGGCAAACACAAAGTTCACTTCTATGACCATGCATTACTGATGCACCATCAGTATCAACACACACCAAATTAGTAGCAATTACATAGTCATCCATCCTAACTAAATTCCCCAAATTAGAAATAACCAATTCGCAAATGTTTTCAACATTACAATTTTCAACATTTTTATTAATAACCAACAAATGAGTTTACCTTGAATGATTTTTAAAAGTGTAGATGTGCATGTGAACCCATGATGTGTTGTTAATTGTTATGACCTCATCGATAGACAATGAGATAAAGATTTTTTTTAATTTTTCTTTCAAATTTTCCGTTTCAATTATTACTAGAGACCTTGTCATTTCCCAATCATTGCTCTCTGACCAATGTGATTGTGGAATGTTGAGAAACCCATTTTATTGAAATAAAACCTTATGATCTAAAAAATGTGAAATTTGTCTGCCATTTTTAATAATGTGGAATATAGTAGAGAACTATACATTTTTGGCCTGTAGATTGGTATTCAAACTTTTAAAAATTGTGCATAAATTGTTCCCCCTTTCTCAACAAGTTATTGTTGACATTTTTGTTCATTTTCATACTTAGCTGCATGTCTTACATGCAAGCAATCTTTTACATTTTTCCATTTATGTGTCTTTATTTTTTTTCATCTTTTTTCGTGTTGTCACATATACTTTTCCACAATGTTTCTCAATTGTGTCCAACTTCAGTTGTAATATGTGGTCTTTTTTTAGTTTCCAACTACATATTTTACATCTACATCATTCTCTTCTTCATCTCTTTCCTTTTCACTTTCTTCCTTATTTTCTTTTTGTTCTTGTTTAGCTTCTTTTTCTCCTTTTTCTTCCTCGTGTTTAACATCTATCTTCTTCTCTTCTAGTTGAATATTATCCTTTTCACTACCTTCTTTTTCTATTTTAACCTTTAATATTCATGCATAAACTTTTTTACTAGATTATGGATGAGTGGAGGAAGAAGGAATGATTTGAGGAGAGACAACTTATCGAGAATATTTGAATTTAGCCAACTTCTTTGTAAACCATTTTTTGGTTCTTGAGAGAACAAGATCAATGATATCATCAAGACTATCCTTATCCTTAAGTGAACAATCAATAGTTGGGAGAGGGGAATATTGAATAGAATTCACAAATTCAGGATCCAACAAGTTAGAATCATCATCAATCATCCCTTTAGGTACCTTGAATAATTTTAATTCCTTGATTTTTTGAAGGGTCATTCTTTCATACATTATTTTCCTTACCTCAAATTCATAATCACAGTCTTCCTAGTAGTCTTCAGTTGTAGGCATGTAGAGGTATGATGATAAAATATTATTGTTGATGAAGCTTTTACCGTCAAAGGAAACCCTCTTTTGGAAAGGAGTAAATTTTCACTCTATGTTTTGTGCATCAATAGAGGATATGCAAGTTTAATTTCCTAAGGATATTGGGAATTAAATGACATAAAATTTATTTACTCTGTAAGTTCTGTGAAGGATATTCAGTTGTCTATAAATCTCAATAAGAATTATCTTGTCATTACTGTAAATTGGGAGTTTGTATGGGTTCCCTTCAAAACTTGCAGTTAGTATGGGTTCTGATATATGAGAATATTGAAATTGTATGATCATACTCCCGTATAAAGCTATTAGTTGTTTAACTTCTAGATAAATCTAGTTAGTGACACATCCTTCCAGCAATCTGACAAGAAACATGATAAAGACATCATTAACCCTTTTGAAATGACTTTTACTATTCTCAAAAGTCAATTGAGTATAAAATTCATAGTTGGGGATCTTATTCTTGCCACCTTGATTTGACAAGCCAATCCAAATCTTGTATCCAAAAATAGTATAGATCAAATAGGAATTCATATGGAAGGACTTGGTTTGGTGCACTTGAATGAGTTGTTGAGTTAGATTTTCATAAATTATCTCTCCCAAATTTAATGGTTGATTTCCTTCACAAATTTTGTTGATAAAAATGCACATCTAATCTTGAAATTCCTTGGTGGAGGATAGGCACATCACCCTTGCCAAGAGAGTGTTGATGTATGATAAATCTTCTATGAAATCACTTTTGTATAAAAGTCTTTGGCATATTTCCCTTCTTTTTTATTTTCAACCATATTTGGAAATCATAGTTTGGTATTTGTTAGGGGTTAAGCCATATTCCCTCTTAGCTTCAGCTAGAGTTAAGACTATAACATTATAAAAAGTGGGAATATTGAGGGAAAAATTGATATGATGTGCATCGAGTTGGGCAATGAGTTTGGCCTTGGGGATCTCTCAACTGTTTGGTTTTCTGATCAAAATAGGAAGCATAAGCGAAAACAATATCGGTGCATTGGACAGAGATAGAAAAAACTTTCACCATGGGCCACTGCTGAAAATTATTTGGGCTAATGGAGTTGTTATTTCATCATTCATCCTTCCCAAAACTATATCAGATCCATGTGTTTGATATCACTATCACTAATTTTTGGTATAGAAGTTTCTAGGGAAGAAATCGACTTATAACCCGCATACTAGAACTTCATTTTGACAAAATCAGGAGCAATTGAGGGAACAAAATAGGCTATATAGGAGATTTGGGGTAAAATCAAGGTTAAAGGGCACACCATCAAGAAAGAGATTAAAACAACGACAAATAATAATGAAAATTATTACTTGTTGGATGAAAATGCAATGCTTCCTCCATGTTCTTGGTGCAGCTTGAATTTTTTTAAAATAGTTGGCAAATGATGGAAATTGGGAAAAACAATGGTCAGGAGAGTGACAACGACTGAGGTAAATCTCAAATGTGACTTGAAAGAATGCAAAATGAACGGGAAAGACTAACTTGTAATATATATATATATCCTCGTTTGAATTACCTTAATTTCCATGTAAATCGGTTAATCACAGGTTAGGAGGAACTCAGGAACGGTTCCAGAGGTTTCATCCAAGGCTGATTTACCCCAATAATATGACATTAAGTCAGTGAAGGTAGAGTTGCGGGTACTGTTCCAACAGTGTCTGATTTGTCCAACTTACCTGATAACAACTATTTTTCAGCTTGTGCGGGGAAATAGAGGGACAAGGGAATAGTTTTGTAGGTTCTTGCAGGGCCCAAAATGTATGACTCAATACTTATTTACGAAGGCATCGATTAAGGGCGGTGATTTGGAAGACAGAAGGAACTTGACAACATTTCTATTAGTTCTTCAAATGACTGATTTATCTTATTATGTACTCTTGATCGCTCAAATCGCCCATGCAGGGAACAAAGGTAAGCTTAAGAATTGTTCCTCTTATTCCATAGAAAGCCGATTTAGCCTAAAAATGCATTTAATCAAGAAAAAATGATTATATTTTTTTTAAATGGTTCACCAAGGGGTAAAAAACCAAAACATTTAAAAAATTGTTCCCAGGGGCTTTTAATTTTTTTGAAATTTTACTACTAAGTGACAATAATATATAAATTTCCCATCCAAACAAACCTAAATGCAAAATTAAGATAGAGACACAGAAATGAGTGTGAACATTACTTCCTTCATGGATGATGATGACCTCCAGGTGGATGAAGATGGATTGACGAAGCAAGATCATCTACATCTGCAATTTCTTACGACCCCAAGATTATTAGGACCATTTAGATAAGAACAATTTAAAGGATGGATCGATTGATGATCTAGATTATGGATTATGTTTTGGATTGAACCTTAGATGTCTTCACAGAGAATGGTGTAAGTATGGAGGATGACGTATGGATATGGGTTTCATCTTTGTTGAATTTTGGAAGGAACACTGAAGAGGTAACCCTAGAAGGCGATGATAGTGGATTAACAAATAAGAAAAAAGGAATGGATTGTGCAACTTGAAGAAATTTTTTCACATACATCATGTCTATACATAGAGTTTACTGGAAATAATCGAGTACCCAAGGACAAGGTAGATTATAAGGAAGATGATGTAATCTATGTAGAGGAAATTCTAAGACCCCCCTCATTCCAAGGACATCGCGGGAGAAAATTGTGAAAAAACCTAACACATGTCTCACATAAGAGCTTGGGGTTTGGAGAAGAAATATTAGAAAAAAATAAAGGTTTGAAAGAGGTTGATATACCCTTGTGAGTAAACAAAAAGTGTCATGAGTGGGTTATATCTAAGGTGGAAGGTGGCTTGGTTAATTATAATGGCCTCTCTAGTAAGGATTCCATCAACTCCTTAGGATTAGGGAAGGAGGAAAGTTAAAATAGTAGTTAGGATTCACTACTAACTATCCTTGTTTGGGTTTATAGGAAGCTTTGGAGGGGTAAAAGGTTCATAAATTGGCTAGGATGATGTTGGAAGGGGGTTGACCTATGAAACTTTTAATTCTTTCATAATGATAACATTGTTATCACCTTTACTTATTAAGAGGAAAGGGATCATATTTTAAAGTGCAATTTATGGAATATTTATAAATTTCGTATTGAATTTAGTCTTTGGGAGTGTGACATGAGAAATATCTTGGAGGAATAAATAAGAAATTTGGTTGAGATTATATGGAATTCCTAGGGAATTTCGGCATATCAGATATATAAGGTAGATTAGAAATTCTTTGGATAAATTTGCAAAGGTTTTTTTATTAGATTAGATAATAAGAAAGGATCGAATCCCAGAGGCCTTACATGGAGAGATACATTATGAAAGCACACAAATAGAGAAAAAAACTAGGACATGGCCAAAAAACAGAGTTAAAAAGGCTTAACTCGAGATAAACCAGGTCCATGTTAGGAAATAAGGGATAAAATATACGAAACAATCCCTCACAGAATCGCAACAGTAGAAAATAATATGCAGAAAATATTACAGATCTCAAATAAAAGTGCAGAATAAAAATAACACAACACAAAGAGACAATATTTAACGTGGTTCACCCAATTTGGGCTACATCCACCAAGAATCACTTGCCCAGATTTTATTACAAGCCGCCACTCTCTCAATACAATACCCAGATCTATTTGGAGCTATGCTCAACAAACTCTATAGAATTCACATCTAAATTCAGGCACATCTGCAATGTTATATCAACCCTACCTTATGCACAAAACCACATAAGTAGACAACTACTTTAGCAGTTTTACAAAACTGTGGGTATCAAAACCGTGGACCAAAACCATCCCATAAACCTATAGGTCAAAAATCCCACCCATACAAGAAAATCACATTTCTCAGTATATCGGGCACATTTTTTGAGGCCAGAAAACTTTCCTCTGGGGTTGCACGCCCGAACCTCGATGAGACAACTGTGGAAAGTGTATAGTGCTCTTAGTGTACAATATTCAACATTTTCACACAGGAAAACATGTTCCACAATCTAACAGTCCACACAACCAACAAAAAGATCAAACAAAAACTAAATAGTTTGCAACACAGGAATATACAGTTCACCTACAATCAATAAAAAGACCTAAAACATACAACAAGAAACTAATTTTTCTTGAGACAAATGGAGGGGCTCCCATGAGTACTAGCGGAGTCTTTTTGTGGATGGTTATGAGCCAGGTCCTTCTAAAGCTCCTTCCCTCTGTCTTCCTCATCTGAGATGCTCAAAAGTAAATTTGCAAAGGTAGTTCCATGGTTTTGGAAAAAAAACTTTGAAATTTTTATTCAGTTGAAAATTTGGGTTGATTTAGACTTCTTCTTACTTCCCTCAACAATGTTAAGTTTGAATGGTGAAAATTGGAGTCATGATGTTGTTTATGAGTTCCCTATATCTAGTCCCGATCTCTTACCTCCTCAGTGGAATTCAAACGGTTATATAATTAGGATTTTTTTATGGAACAAGATTACACCAAAGAAAGACCCTATTTTTAGAGATAATACAAAAGCAAATCGCAAGTGATTAGGTTTTTCGAATACTTTTGACACTTTGGCAAGGTCACCAAATAAGGAGAAATTGATTGGGGCCCAAAATAAGTCATGTATTGAAGCCAATAATATAGGTTTTCAATGGTCTTTGGGTTCAATGAAAACATACTATAATATTAATTTGAAGGTGAGTGTTTCCATTAATAATGGGGAATAGTTTCCCATGTATGCTTAAGCCATTACCCCTTATGGCCCTTCTTTGATTTATTAGATGAGTTGTATGGAAATTATTACTATAAGGACCATTGATGTTGGATATGACATGTTACCCATATGTTTAAGTGTGTGACTTATTAAGTGAAGGTAAAAAACATTACTAGAATGAATAAGCTTGTGCGATGGAACATGTTCATAAAAAAGAACATAAATGGGAATTCCTATAATATTTCTTCTTATGACTAGTTTTTTGTGTAACATAAGGAATTCTTAGTTGTCTCATGCAAAATGCGAGGGTATGTCATTAGGGTTGAACTAGATAATCATGTTTCACTAGAGGAGGATGATACATGCAAACATATATTTGAGGAAGCAAGAGGGTTGAATTTATTCTATATGTTTCAAGGAGTAGATGAAGATATTTCATTGGAATATGTGAAGTCCTAGGAGAATAAGGTGGTAAAATGTTGAGGTCTGGCCATTAAAATTTCAGAAGAAGATTTGGGTAGAATTTTGAACCTCTCGTGTGAGGGGGGAAATTGGTTTTTTGTCAAACAGCGAGGGAGACAATGTAAAGATGATTTCCTTATACCTGGGAAGCAGTTCTGGGATATAGGTAAAAGCATTCTCCACACTTCGTAACCATATCATTGGCCTATAGTTTCCTTACTCATCCTCCAATACATCACAAGTGAAGGTAGGTTTTCTCTACTTTTTTCTTACCACTTCACATTATTGGCTCATCTACGACATAAAAATCTAATAAGTTTGTCTTTCTTATTTTTGAGATCATTAGAATGTATGGTCATGAGGGAAAAGGGAGTGAATATACATTCCTAATTCATCGGGGGATTATAAATATTTTGGTAATGGATGTGATTAATTCCTCAACCATGGAAAAATCTTGGGAGGACTTTTGTTTATATAAGGTTGTCATAAGAAATCAACAGACAAAGAGGAAAAGAGTAATTAAACCTCCCCATTTTGTCTCTTTGAAAGACTTTGGTGAAGAGGATGGACATGTTAATCAAACTAAAATTTGAAATAATAGCCTAATCTAATACAAGTTCTTAGTAAATAAATTAATATTGAAATAATACCCAAGCAAACTAAGTGATAAAAAAATGAAACCTTAGTGTGCAAAGAGGGTTCGAAGAGCCTTAGCTGATTCGTAGAGGTTGTTGGATTGTGTCACAGTGGAGACCAACTAAACATAGATCAAAGACATTCACACAGAAGCCTTGAAACTTGTAAATATGGCAGATTTTACTTGACTGGGGAACCTAGAGAGGGATGGGGACACCCGTGGGTGCCTTAGTCTTGATTCTAACCGCCCTGGTCTGCATACATGTTCGGAAACCTGAATTTTCAAGGTCATGATATATTTGCAATTACTTTTCTTTGGTTGCATGCATATCACTGCAAGATCACTGAGTTCGTTTTAGATCTGAAATGAATGAATCACCTTCAAAACCCTGAACAAAGCATCAAACTCTAAAAAAAAAAAGCAAATTAAGGGGTCGGATTGTCCTTAGCTACAAAAATGATGGACTTGTCATTGATCGTTGCACTACATCTCAGATCCAATGTAGTTGTGTGTGTGTGTGTGTGTGCGGAATTTTTCCCTAGGTTTCTCTTGTGTCAATCACACTTTGTGAGTAGTGAACAAGTAACTAGCTATAAAATGTAAATAATGTGTGCATGGAAACAATAGACTCCCATCCTATGAAGTGTGATGTAGACGAACTAACCTTTGTCCCTTGTGATGGAGCTAGATGGATGCAAATGCAGATATAGATTCCTTTGATGAATGAAAACTTAGGTGGAGATAGTAGATGCCTAGTGCTTGGTCCCTTATTATGATCACATAACTTTATATTTATATAATTCCCTTGCTTTAATTTTTTAATCAACCTCGAAAAGGCCGACTACCAAAAATATAAGATGCTCAAATAGCTAGAAAGGACCCAAAAAATGTGACCAAAGTACAAAGAGGACAAGTGCGCCTGGCGTTGGTATCCTGGTTGGGCGTTGGTGTCCAGAATGACAAATGACAAAAGGTGAAAAGACAGATTGAGCTAGTAAGAGTGCAAGACTGAAAGAAGAAGCATAAAGCAAAGAAAGGTGGCCAGAGACATGGTTTAATTAGTACTTTCCTTACTTAGGAATCATGTAAATAGTAGTATTTGATCGATACTAGATAATTACCCAAATTGTGTGATTTTGTGTCTACATTTTACCCCAATTTATGTTGCTGAGCAGAATTCTCAGTAACATAAAGTAGATAGAGATGTGTACCTGATATCCATGTAGATCGATGTAGAAAGTGTGCCGATGGACTAGACAAAGCGTGGAGTGATAAAATGATGGAGTGTGGATACTAAAATGTAAAAGTGTAAAAGGTGATGAAAATGGACTTAGGGTGGAAACGTGTGTGTATATGTTGATGTGTGTGTGATGTACCTATTATTAGTATTGTGTTAATGTTGTTGTTAATGTTGAATGCTTGCTTCCCATACAAATGAACCTGCAAAAGAGAAAATAATCAAGTAGTCAAATACACATGTATATGTAAAAGTTTGTAAAAAGTGTGAAATAAAAGTATGTAAAAATGTTGAAAATGTGAAAAAGGAACATGTGCATCTGATCCATGATGAGAAAAAGGGTGTAGAAAGGATCTCATGGATGATGTTGATGTGTGCAATTTTTTTGAGCGATCTCATGCCAATACAATGGAAGAAGTGTAGGGAGAAACTATATGGTGTCGTCCTTTAACCTTTAACTGCACCCTAAAACTATAGAGATCTTTGTACTGACTAGTTTTTTGGGTGATCTGACGTCACGATAGAAGTAGTGCACAAAGGAAGGTCATGTGTTATCCTCTATACTTTAACTACTCCCTAGAATAAAACACCACTACAGATGATGTGTACTAAAGCATGTACTAAGGACAATTTGCACTATAAAATTTGTTGTGTAGAGTTCTGTAGATTGTGTTGAACCCAATCATTTTGTAATTACCCCTAGTTATAGGCTCTCCAGGAAAGGCATTGTTGTACTAAGGACCCAAGTCTGATTTTGAGCCCTTAATTGTGTCGTATCAGTACTGTGTTATGTTATGTATTGTGTGTAAACCATCGTATGGGGTGACTGATTCACCCAAATGATGCCACCCCTATTTGGGGGCACATGTGACATCGCTGAAGGAGTATGTGGCCCAAAAGAGGAACAACCACTGTAACTGTGCCCTGTAGGGGGAAGGGGATGTGCTTGGTAAAAACAAAGGCACATGCAAACAATTGGCTGGGAGATAAGTGTTAGTACACGAAAATACATACATGCATGTATAAGACAAAGTGTAAGTTAAGAAGACAACGTATATGCTAAGATGTAAGTAAACACGCAAGAAAACAATGTAGACCACAAAGAGTGGGTTGCAAACATGGGACATCACTCATGATGTCACAAGAAAATCAAGGCCGACAAAGCCAAAGACATACAAGTGGCACAGAAGACAAAGGGAAAATCCTGTACACAATGGCATACAATGAAAAACAAGTACAAACAACATAACGGATAACCATGGTGGAAAATAGTCTTGCAAAACAAATGTTTCACATGAAGCTCCTATTATCATGTTAAAGAGATAACAAGTATGGTAAAGCATGTATAATATGATAAAGTAGTGTGTTATGAAACAAAATAAAATGATAACACATGTAATGTACAAAAGTGAATGCCCCCAGGGTCCATTGTGGGACTGGTACTAGGTATTACACCAAACATCCATGTTGTGTGTATTGGACCTGTATTATTTGTGATCACAACTAGAAAGCAAGTGAACGCGCATGTGTGTATGATAAAGATATTGAAATACAAGATATCTATCTAGCATGAGTAATAAATTGAACATGTACAAGTAAATGCAAGCAAGAGTAAATGCAACCAAGATATGCAGCATGTTGTGAATAGATGGAATAGAATATAGAGTGAATGATAGGAGCAGTGTGCCCCCCTGAGTGAATGTACTTGTATGCAGTGATGTTCATTTATCATGCCCCCTCAACAATCAATAATAAACTGTAAATGAGAGTGCATCATCGAGAAATGGTTTGAACAATGTGTTATATGTAGCGTGATGTGATGATATGTGACATAGAAATGAGGTGTAAGAATGTGTGATGATTTATCCTAAATCGTATATCACAACAAGATAATGGAAGAAGTGATGATTTATCCTAAGGTGTATGATTTATCACAACAAGATAAAGGATGCTAGAAGAAGTGATGATGTAGCTTATAGTGTATATCACAACAAGATAATAGAAGAAGTGATGATTTATCCTAAAGCGTATATCACTATAGGGTGCTAGAAGAAGTAATGATGTAGCCTATAACATATATCACTAATGTAGGAATGTCACATGAGAAAAAAAATATTGACTAGTTGAATGTGTGAGCATGATGTGGTCCATTTGTGATGTATACCCTCAACACTCTAGTATGGACTATGAGACTAGAGTGTGTCATCAAGTAGTGAGTGCAACGCGTAAAAGTAGATGAGTAGATTATGTAGATTAATGTGGTGATGAGGAAATGTCATTATGTTAAAGGGTGTAATGTAGAATGTATAGTATGAAATGCAAGATGTGCAGATGGTATAAGATGTGTAGATGCATGATGTATGTAAGACGTAAGTTGTGAAATGTAGGATGTATGATGTATGAAGATGTGTGATGTGTAGTGTCTATTATGCAGTGTGTGAGGTTCATGTGTATAGGATTCCATCAACAATCAAGTGTGAACTGAAGCACAAGAGTGTGTCATTAGGCAATGTCAATATTAGGGTGTGTGTGGTATAATGTGTGTGTCATCAATTAGTGGGGGGAATATGCACGATGCCCCCTAAGTGTGCAGTGGCGAGTGTATTATCTGATGAAAGCAAAGGATTGAGACCCTCCACCTAATCCTCATGGAGATGAGGGTGTGTAATCATGCTCCACAAGCGGTGGTATATATGATAAATGTTGTGCAAGTGAGTGAAGTCTATATGTATGTGATAGATGGGTATATTGTGGGAATTGCGGTTTATCAAAAAGTGTAGGTGACGAATACTTGCGTGAAGCATAACATGGTGGTGATGGACACTTTCATGGAATAAAATGAGGTGGTGACATGTGTCTAGACAAAGGAGATATCCTAGCAATGGGCCTAGACTGATGTACTGGACTAGTAGAGCGATGAGATTGTGCAGGTCATGTGCGAATAGGAGAGATAGGAGCAGATTGTGCTTTAGGTGATAAATGTTCTGACTCAATAGATGGACTTGGTGATGTGGTGGCGACTGTGAGAGGAGAGCACATCCATGGATTAGATGGAAGTACACTATAGATAGAAATGACTTGATTGTTATGAATTAAATTTAGAGACAAATGATTCATGAAGATGATAGAATTAGACCTGCGAATCCAATTGATACCTAATACCATGTCACACCTTCCAACTGCTTGTCCCACAAGAAAGGGTACAAGCATAGTGAGAGGACCTACCACAACATGAAGTTTGACAACGCTATATGAATTTTTCATCGGATATGAAATTTTTGGTAGTGGATAACCAATAGCGATGAGAAGTGGAATAGAACATGCGCTGATGGGCCAAGATGGATCAACCTTATTATTATTGATATGGAAAAATATGATAGAGGCATTAATATGCAAGTGGTTAGAAGAAAATGCCGCATGATAATCATGATCAGAGAAAGAGATGATTGGTGAAGAAATATTAGTGTTAGCAACTAGAAAATCAAGATCCCCTGATGCATGAGGAGGCACTGCGCGATATACATAATTAGCCAAGGATTCAGTTGTTTTTGTGTCATGCTTCGGTAGAGGATTGTTAAAGATTTGGAGCTTATCATTTTTATTGACAGGTGCAAAAATCGTAGGTTTTGGAAGCTCAATTTTACCATTGTCGATTAGGTCTTGAATAAGAATACGAAGCTTGAAACAATGATTAGTGGAATGCCCTATGCGCTAATGATAGTCACAATGATATTTTTCATCGTAATTATGCCCTTTTGGTCGAGATGGATCTAATTGGATCGGAGGAGGAAGTGTGATGAGGTTCATATCGATAAGTTTTGGTAGTAGAATATGTTGGGGGACAGTGAACTTAGTGAATGTATGTTGAGGCGGTTGCGACTAAAGATCTTTAGTGGTAGATATTGTGGTGACCACAATTTTTGTGTTGGTTTGTTTGGTCGTCGAAGGTTTGAATGTTGACTTACTTTGAAATTGTGTAGAAGATGATGTATGTTCCTGGCATTTAAGATTGTTGATGGATAAAAGCTGGGTTTCGTGAAGCTTAATAGTATGACATAGGTATTCGAATGAGGGAGATGTCTTACAAATAACACTCTTCTGGAGAGGTGGTAATAGAATTTGAATGAATAAGTCCTGAAGCTCAGAGTTTGCAAGCACATTTGACATCTTAGCTAAGTTATTTTTGTATCGTAAGACATAGTCTGCTAAGTATTCGTTAGATCCCTGCTTGAGTTTTGTAAGTTAAGGATATGAAATATTAGATCCAATATTGATAGAAAAGTGAGTGAGGAAAGCATCGATTAGATGCGTGAAAGATGTTACCAAGTGGATAGGTAGGTCATATAATCAATGTGTTTCATACTCTTGGAGACTACAAGGAAAAAGCTTTACTAGGAGTATGTGATCATCTGCATAATCAAGACATGTTATGTGAAAAGCTCGAATATGCTCATGTGGGTCACCATGGCCTTTGAAGATGGTCAATTTAGGAGAGTTGAAGTTTGGTGGTAGCAGATACATGGAAATTGTGGGTGAAAAAGGAGTATGAAGAAGTGAAGCGGAGTCAAGCGATGGAGATACATGAGAAGTGGTGATTTGTAGGTGGTGAATTTGTGTCTGCAGATCTTGATATAAGGAAGTGAAATCAGGAGTATTTAAAGAGCAACTAGGTTGTGGATTATGTGTATTAGGTGGAATGATAGGAGTGGTAGTGGTAGGAATGGATACTAGAGCAAGAGGCTGAGTGGAGGTCATGGGAGTCGAAGAGGTAGCTATAAGTGGAGCTGTGACAACATAACAAGTATTTTTAGCAGTGACCAAAGCATGCAAAATATGTAAATGATGGATGGAATTATTACGCAAATCTATTCAAAAATCAGTAAGTGCATTCAATTGGTCTTAATCGACATTAATATCCTCATCGTATTACTTCTCACTATCAGACACTCCTATTTCATTAAGGGGAACATTATGAGAGTTAGCAAAGGGATTTTGAGTTGTATTCAAAGATGCAGAGGCCTCAACCATATATTTAAAAACCCTGCAGGAGAATAGAGGAAGCTCAAGATGCTCAATCAACCAAAATTGACCACTGTGGGTGATAGGCATAAGAAGAAAACCCTAGAAAGAACGTGGATTCGAGTGTGGGGTTCACCAAAATGATTAAACTAAAATGTCAAATAATAGCCTAATCTAATGCAAGTTTGTAGTAAATAAATTAATACTGAAATAATACTCAAGTAAACTAAGCAATAAAAATATGAAACCCTAGTGTGCAAAGAGGGTTAGAAGAGCCTTAGTTGATTCACAAAGGTTGTTGGATTGTGTCCCAGTGGAGATCAGCTGAACAGAGATGGAAGACCTTCACACAAAATCCCTAAAAATTGTAGATCTAGAATATTTGACTAGACTGGGGCACCTGAAGTGGGATGGGGGTGCCCATGGGCACCTTGGTCTTGATTTTGGGTGCCCTAGTCTACATAGATGCTCAAAAACCCAAATTCTCAGGGTCACAAGATGTTTGCAATTACTTGTCTTTGGTCACTTGTATGTCATTGCAAGATCACTGAGCTCACTGTAGATCTAGAATGAATGAATCACTTATAAAACCCCAAACAAAGCATCAAACCCTAAAAAATGAAAGATGCAAATGAAGGGTTCGGATTGTCCTCAGTTACCAAAATGATGGACTTATCACTTAACATTGTACTACATCTTAGACCCAATGTAGTTTTATGTGTGTGTGCGGAATTGTGCCCTAGGTTTCTCTTGTGTCAGTCACACTCTGTGAGTAATGAGAAAGTAACTAGATGTAGAATGTAAATAATGTGTGCATGGAAATAATAGACTCCCCTCCTATGAAGTGTGATGCATATGAACAAGCCTTTGGCCCTTGTGATAGAGCTAGATGGATGTAAATGGATCTATAGATACCTTTGATGGATGTAACCTTAGGTGGAGATAGTAGATGTCTAGTGTTTGGTCCCTTATTATGATCACATAACTTTATATTTATATGTTTTCCTTAAATTTTTTAATTAACCCTGAAAATGTCGACTACCAAAAAGATAAGATGCTCAAATAGCTAGAAAGGACCCAGAAAGTGTGACCAAAGTACAAAGAGGACAAGGGCTCCCCGAGGGGATGGGGGCACTTGGCGTTGACATTCTGGCTAGGAGCTAGTGTCCATAATGACAAATGCCAAAAGGTGAAAAGATAGACTGAGCAAGTAAGATTGCAAGACTAAAAGTAGAAGCATAAATCAAAGAAAGTTGGCTAGAGACATGGGTTGATTAGTATTTTCCTTACTTAGGAACCATGCAAATAGTACTATGTGATCGAGACTAGATAATTACCCAAAGTGCGTGATTTTATGTTTACACAGGTCAACATGGAAAAAGGGGACTCTTCCTTTATCCCTCAGAGGTCCCAAAGATTGGCTAAACTATCAATTGACAATCTTCAGGTTCATCGTTCTACAACATTCAATGAGAAGAATTCATCAATCAAAACAAGAAAGGGTTTAAGGATACATGCAAATATTGGGGTTGATGATTTTTTTGGTATGGACTATGGATCCATAAAAAGAAATGAATATATCTAAGTTGCATTAGAACACAAGATTCTCATTCTTGAAATTCAATTGGAAGACTTAAAGCAGAGAAAAGGTATGGGAAGTCGGGATAGTTTTTCTGGTATGACAACTACTGCAAATCATAAGCATGATCCCTTAATTTAAGATAGGGTTTTACAAATTGAGTGGAAATTCTTGGATAAATTTCACTTATTCAGAAACAATTTGGAAAATATTCAACAAAAATTTGGATGTTTAAATTTGGACTTTGAGGAGTGCAAGTATAATTGGGCCAACTCTCAAAAGGAGATATTGAATATTGGAAAACAAGCTAAGGAAGAGGTTCTACAACTGATGAAAGATTTGAAGAAATATGATCATTATATTAAATGATTATAGGAAAATAATCTTCTATCCTATTATCTTTGCACCCAATTGTCTTCTTGTTGATCCCTATTAAGAATTTATGCTATGATCATGAAAGAGAATTGGTCTAAGTTTCTGATTGGAAGAATATCTTCTTTGTAGCCTATCCAAATTACAAGAGGTAAACAATTCTATCAGGTGTTTTACTCTACTATAGAAGAACAATTTTTTTTTTACGTGAAGCCTACATTCAAAACCTAGTACTTCCACTGAATGATGCATGAAATCCTAACCCCTTTTTTAGTGATATGGTGCTAATATATTTTATATCCTATCTAAAAACTGAGGTAATGATAGCCGAGGAAAGGGGGCCTATGCCATAAAAGAAGGCTCATAGTATCTTTGGCTCTGAGTGGAATATCCAAAACCAATGGCTATTAGAGATGTGTATAAGGAGATAAGGTGTAATTTAAAAATTGAGCTCAAGATGGATGGCATTTAAAGGAAGGTGTGAGAATTACGATAGAGATACCTTCAGGAGTTTGGGATTTAGGCATATAGTGTATGTTGTGCAATATGGCATCTTCTGTCAGTGTCCATACAAAAATGGGAAGTGGTGTCTCCTCCAAATGTGGGGGAGAAAATACTGAGGGCTAATTTCTACCTTAGTATAAGGAGTAGGAATCGAATTAAATGGATGGGACTCATTTTTTTAGTTGTTATTTTTTGGATGTCATTGATGCCCTATAGAAACAGATCTTTAATGGATCAGGAGGAGGAAACTAATATTTTTTAACAATTTGAGGTCACATGTGGATACTATGCTAAGATATACAAGTCGGTTTCTTTTTCCTTAGATGTTTTAGACATGTGTGAAATATTAATCACAAATTGATACAAAGGAAGCATTGGATACAAATGAAGGACAATTTTTAAAAGTGACTACGAAAGAAAATGATGGTTGTTCTGGCAGCCTTGAACTTGGAATCCTTTGTTTCTTATTGTTTCTTTTTTGGATTTTGGTATAGGAAGGCATTAGTAAACATCCCTTAGATTGTCAAGGGAGAAAAATCTATGTAAATTTTTCTATATTAATATAAAAGGGTGAGGGACCCTCCAAACCTCTTTTAGCGATAAACAAATCATAAATTTTTACAAATTTTGGTTTATGTTTTCATTTGTTTGTTTGTGATATTTTTCTTTGTCTTCAACTAATGATTTTTGGCAACCTACGTACATAGTGTTTATTGTTTTTCAAAATAATATTTACCTCTATGCTAAAGATCCTAGCTAGTGCACTACAAGGTGTGACCTATTTTCTAAAATAATCTCACTTTGAGTCACAACGAGTTTGTCAATATTATTTACCTACATTCGTTTTCCAGTAGATTCAATTCTTTATGACTTGAAATGTTCCTGTTCCCACTAAGCTTTACTCTAAATGTACCTTCAAAGAAAAACTAACAAAGTAAGAATCATGTTACCCCAAAATAGAAAAGTAAATCACTACATATCAACATAAGGGAAGCATAAATACATCTAGCACATTTTAAAAATTTCAAGAAAGAGTCTCTAAACAGCCCATAAGGTAAAACAGAGTGAATATGCCACACAGAGCAGTGAAATTGCTGAGACCAATAATTTTCGCAAGATCACCACACAGATTCGTTATATCGTTGTTATGTATGAAACTACAATGCAGAGTGGCAAGACCGAAGTGTTACAAGTAAAACCACAAGACTGATTTTTACACGAGTGAGACAGGCATGCCAAGTTTCCAGACTACTACTAGACACGAGATCACCATGTGAACCCTCAAGACCACTGCTACATAATCGAGACCACCATGAAAATCCTTTAGATCGCTACTACACTTGAGATTGCCATATGAACCCTCGAGACTATTGTTACAAAAGTTAGACTACCACGCAGAGTAACAAGACTGTTGTTTGTAAAAAAATCAAACTTGGGACATGAACTAGAGCGAGATCGTTGTTTATAAAGCAAGACCACTATTATAGAGATGACATAAAAAATATATTAGAATCTTGGATTTAACAAAAATTTTTGACTGAATGTTTGATTTTGCACCACCTCACCTCCTTTTTGTCCCTGATTAACTAAAATAGAAATTTTATTCTAGTGTAATCTAATGTTATAGGAACGCTAAAATGACTGAATAAATGAATTAATGAAATATTGAAATAGTACCCAAACAATCCTAAGTAATAAAATGTGAAACCCTAATGTGCAAGAGAGGGTTAAGAAAAACCTCACCTGATTTCGTAGATTGTCACAGGACTGTGTCACAATGTAGACCAGATGAGCAAGAGGAGGAAACAACTGCACAAAAGTATAAGAAAGCACATATCTAAGCTATCTGACTGAACTGGGGTTCTACCTGGAAATGGATAGGGGTGCACGTGGGTGCCCTGGTCTGATATTTGGGTGCCCTGGTCTACAGAAAATGGCCAGAATACCACCTCTTATTAGGTGTCACTAGAAGTTTTTTTATGTTCACTTCATATCACACTAATGTTGTCTGAGCTGCGATCAAATGTCATTGTGAATAGGATGTGGAAGAATCACCTATGCAAAACCCTAAGATAAAGCATCAAAACCCTACAAAATAAAGATGCATATGAAGGGATCAGATTGTCCTTAGCTGGACACAAATTGGTGGACTTACTAAATGAGTGTTGCATTACATCTCAGACCTAATGTAGTTCTAGGTGTGTGTGTGTGTGTGTGTAATTGTGCCCTAAGGTTTCTCTTGTGCCAATCACACTTTTTGAAGTAGCGAGAAAATAACTAGATGTAGAATGTAGTAAATGTGTGTATGGAAACAATAGACTCCCCTCCTATGAAGTGTGATGTAGATGAACCAGCCTTGTGTGCCTTGTGATGGAGCTACATTGATGCAAATGTAGCTTTAGAAGCCTTTGATGGATGTAAATTTAGATGGTGATAGTAAATTCTTAGCGTTTGGTCCTTCATTATGGTCATATAACTTTATATTTATATGGTTTTGTTGCTTTCAATTTCATAGTTAACCCAAAAAAGGTCTGACCACTAAAAAGATAGGAAGCTCAAACAGATAGAAAGTGCCCAAAAGGTGAGAGTAAAGCGCAAAGAGGATCAAGGCATCCCAGAGGGGTCCTAGGCGCTTGGAGCGCCCCAGTCAAAAATAGGAAAAATGCAGAATGAAAATACAGACTAGGAAAGTGCAAGTGTAAGATCAAAAATACAACAGCAAACAATGTAAAAATGTCCAAATACACGGGTTAATTATTACTCTTTTCACTTGAGAACCATATGAATAGTAATATGAGACCGTAGGACTAAATAATGACTCAAAATGCATGATTTTGTGTCTACATATGCCCCCACTTTATGTTGGTGATCAGAAAGCTCGGTAACATAAAGTAGATAGATATGCGTACCTAATAATCACCTATAGAGTGATTTAGAAAACGTTGCCAAAGAACTAGACAAAGCGTGGAGTGACAAAAAGATGGAGCATGGAGACTAAAGATGTAAAAGTGTAAAAAGTGATGAGAGTGAACCTAGCGTGAGAGCGCATGTGTAGATGTCTAATGTGTGTAGTGTACTTGCATGGTTAGTACCATGTGTGTGATGTACCCATCATGTGAATGTTGTTGTTGTTGACTGCTAGCTTCCCATACGGATGGACCTACAAAAGAGAAGATGATAAAGTAGTTAAATACCCATGTATATGTGTAAAAACGCATGTATATAGTAAAAAGACTGTAAATAAAAGTAGGAAATTGAAAAAGTAACATGTGCACTTGATCTATGATGATACAAAACGAGTGTAGAACAGGATATCCTATAATTGTTGGTGAAGTGTGAGTTTTTTGGGCGATCTCACACCACTGTGGCTCAAAGAAGTTTGGGGAGAAAGTTGTGTTATTTTGTAACCTGTAACTGCTTCCCTGAGAATGTATGAAGAGATATCTGTACTGTCTAGTTTTTTAGGTGATCCGACGCCACTGGATAAAGAATAGTGTGGGAAGGAAATTCCGATTGTTCGTCTAACCTGTAATTTCTCCCCATAATTCTAAGGACAATTTTCTCTATAAAATTCTGTTGTGTATGGAGTTTGTAGAGTGGTCTAAACTCACTCTGTTGTACAACCCACGGTATGTCATGGGAAAAAAACTGAAAACTTGAATTGCATTCGTATACTGTTGTGTAGTGTGTATAAACCAAGTTATGCCCCCCTCCTTAGGGACATATGCAACATCACAAATAAGATATTACGGCCCCAAAACAGGACCGACCGTGTAAATTTGAACTCTGCCATGCAGGGGAAGGGAAGGTGCTTGGTAAAGACCAAGGACACATACAAAAAACATGGCTAAGAAATAAGTTTTAGTACGAACAAGCATGCATGCACGTAGAAAATAAGTGTAAGCTATCAAAATAATGTGTAAGCTAGAACTGCAAGTAAACACGTAAGAATCCAATCATAGATCCGTGAAAAGTGGGTTGTAAACATGGGACAAAACTCACAATGTCGCAAAACACTGCAAGGCCATAATGGCTCACATACAAACAAACAACTATGCACACTAAATAAATGGCAAGGCCCACATATAATAGAAAACCATGATAAACAAGTATAAATAACAAATAGCCATGGTGGCAAGTAATCCTGCAAAATCAAATGCTACACATGAAGCACCCATTATCATTTTAGAAAGATAACTCATATGTCAAACATGTGTATAACCGAAGAATGTAAAGTGTTGAGTCGAAAATGAAACAATAACACCTATAGTATATGAATGTGGATGCCCCCAGTAGCTGATGTGGGGTTGGTAATAGCCAAGCATCAATGTTGCGTTTGAGATACTTGTATCTGTACGATCACATTGTAAAAAGGGACATGAACATGACATGTGTGTCTGGTATATATAATGGCATTCAAGAGACCTATCTAGCATGTGTTAGTAATAGTGAACATGTGACAAGAAAATACAAGAAAGAGTAAAAGCAACCATAGATATGTAATACTTTGTGGATGGATGGAATGGAAATGCAATATGGATGATAGGATCCACATACCCCCCAAGTGAATGGAGTTTTCATGTAGTGAGTTTCATTTTAATATGCCCCCTCAGCAGTCAAGAATGAACTGTAAACGAGATTGACATCATCGGTTAATGGTCAAATTATGTCTTATGTGTAGCGCGTTTTGGTGAATGCGTACATGTGTTGACTGATATGCGACCTAGAGATGAAGTATGCATGAGGTTTGTAGCCTAAACATATATCACGACAAGATGAATAGATAAGGAGTGGTGATTTAGCCTAAACCGTATACCACTAAACAATGTAAGTGAATGTGATGATGTAGCCGATCATGAGATGATGCTAGAAGAAACAACCCTATAGTCTAAAGTGTATATCACTAATCCTAGGAATGTCATATGAGAAAAATAATATTGACATGATGAATGTGTGAGTGTGACAAGGTCCATTTTTTATTTATATCCTCAACAGTCCAGTATGGACTGTGAGACTAGAGTGCATCACCAGAGTAGTGAGTGCAGCACATACAAGTAGATGTAAGCAATAGGCTTACTTTGATGATGGTAGGATATTACCATGTGATGTTAGTAATACTCAAGATGTGTAGATGTCTACTATGAATTGTGTGGGGTTCATCTCATGTAAGTAGCCCTGTAACAATACATAATATTTGATAGCCATGGGGTGCAAGTAGTATAGTCATCGAGATAATGACGATGCAAAATGTATAGATGCATGAAATCGTGCAATGTCTAGAACATTGTAATGTGTGTGTATGAAACGTGTGTGGATGATGTATGGATCATGTGGGGATATGTGGTGTCTAATGTGTATTTCCCTCTCAATTGTGTAATTTATAGATGTCAATGATGTAATATAGATCTAGGAGGTCATCATTTTCATGTGTCAAAACCGAAGGAACAAGAGTGTGCCAATACCTGGTATAGTGATAATGTCAAGTTGCGTATGCGTAAGATGTAACCATTAGAAGGTCGGTAGTGTTATACATGTGACCCATAAGCATGATTCTTCATCAGTATTAGGGAGGATTTAAGTGCGATGCCACCCTATGTGCATACTATGACAAGTGGAGATCCTATGTATATCCAAGAAAATAACTTTTGCAAATGAATACATGACAAAAGGGCATGGGAAAGGATATTTATTCATGTCATGATCAGGGTCGAGTGTGCCTACCCAATGGTAGGCCGAAGCCAACAGTAGGACCATGTAATGGTAAGTGGAATTTTATAAGTGGCAATAATGATCATTAGCAAGGAGTATTTACTTTGAAGATGAAATGACACATTGGAAACAATATATGGTGGTAGGATGGGTAGAGATCTTGAATCCATGATAAAGCTTTGAGAAGAATGTGGCAAGATTGGAGAAAGGTCCTTGATAGGAGTAATAACCTAAATCGATTTTGAGAGGTGCTTGCATGTGTACATATAGACGTTGTCACATTGTAGATGACTCGAATAGGAATGTGTTCCGATGTTGAATTCATTCATAGAGGACATCATCCATGTGAAAGGAGGTTATAGTGCATGGAGGTGACACATGAGTGAGACAAAGGAGCTAAAACGATGTCCGATGTAGTGGATAGGCCTCGATAAACAATCATTAGTCAGTAGTAGTAGCAGGGGAAGACATAGGATGCCAATTCGGATACAGTAATCTATAGATGCAAATGACACCCTCAATGTTGTGTGGTAAATGTGGTATCTCATCAATGGGTTATGGATCACTCAGTATGTATCAAACCTTGGGTTGTAGAAGTGCACTGTTGGGATCATGGTTACATTATTGTCCATGGATGGCGGTCATGATAGGATAGTATATATTGACGACCTTGATATGCAGAAATTTGACATGGAGGATAGTAATGAGTAGATGGTAACTACTTGATCCATGGAATGAAGCCATGGAGCTACCAATTAAGATATGTCATGTATGAAACTTAGGAATTCAATGATCAAATGCGAAGGACCGTGGTCAATGAGTATGACTTAAGGTCTCATCTGATGATGAGCACAAGTAATAGACATCTGAACATGAGAATGAACATAGCCATCATAGGCACGAAGATAACATGAGCATGATGAAGCTGTCCATTAGTATGTTGGAAATACCTATCATTTTCATGAGAGATGTAATCATGGGATTCCATAAGCCTTGAGTTCATATGCATTGATTAATTAAAGTGCATTTGATACCCACATTGTAAATATGAATCCAACATGGATATAAAAGGATTGAGGATCATTGTCAAGACTAGGGTCGTTAAGATTAGTGATCGAAAATTAGGATTTGAATGTTATGTGTTGAGAAAATACATCTACGAAACTTTGATATATCAAGTTTCAGGGTGCATATCAACACTAACTGTGAGTAGTAGCAAGAAGATGTTGGACTCTTATGCCTTAAATCAGGATTTGCAAGCAAGTAATCATTTGATTGAAATACTCATGATGGCTATGACTAGAAAAGATGATAAGCAAATAATGAGGATCCTAAAAGCGTGACCGATTGACGATACAAGTTCCCCAAAATGATTAACTAAAATAGAATTTTATTCTAGTGTAATTTAATGTTATAGGAATAGTAAAATGACTAAATAAATGAAGTAATGACAATATTTAAAATACTACCTAAGCAATCTTAAGCAATAAAATGTGAAACCCTAATGTGCAAGAGAGGGTTAAGAAAATCCTTATTTGATTCAGAAGATGGTCATGGGATTGTGTCGTAGTGTAGACTAGGTGAACGATGAAGAGGAAACGACTACACAGAAGCTTGAGGAAGCACATATCTAAGTTATCTTGACTATACTAGGGAACCTAGTAAAGGGATATGGGCAGCCATTGGGTTCCCTATTCTGAGATATGGGTGCCCTGGTATATGCGGAAATGGCCATAAAAAATCCTCTGAGGTGTCATTGGATGTTCACATGTGTTCTGCTTTCATATCACACTAATGTTGTTGAAATGTGTCGAGATGTTGCATTGTGAATAGGAGATGGAAGAATCACTTCTAAAACTCCGAACAAAGCATCAAAATCCTTAAAAATAAAGATGCATTGAAGGGGTCAGACTATCCTCAACTACTAAATTGATGGAATTATCACTGATCAATGTACTACATCTCAGACCCAATGTAGTTATATGTGTGTGTGTGTGTGTGCAATTGTGCCCTAGGTTGCTCTTGTGTTAGTCATAATTTTTGAAGTAACGAGAAAATAACTAGATGTAGAATGTAGTAAATGTGTGCATGGAAACAATAAACTCACCTCCTATGAAGTGTGATGCAGATGAACCATCCTTGTGTTCCTTGTGATGGAGATAGATGGATGCAACTCTAGATGGCGATAGTAGATGCTTAGTGCTTGGTCCCTCATTATGGTCAGATAACTTTATATTTATATGGTTCTCTTGTTCTAATTTCGTAATTAACCTTGAAAATGTCGACGTCCAAAAAGATGGAAATCTCAAACAGCTAGAAAGTTCCCAAAAGGTGAGAGTAAAGTGCAAAGAGGATCATGGCGCCCCAGAGGGGACCATGGTGCCCTAGTCCTGGCTTGGTGCCCCATTCAGAAATAGGAAAAATGTGGAATGACAATATACAAACTAGGCAAGTGCAAGTGTAAGATCAAAAATACGACAACAAGCAATGTAAAAATGACCAGACATGGGTTAATTATTACTCTTTTCACTTGAGAATATGAATAGTAGTATGATATCGGGACTAACCCACTCAAAGTGCGTGATTTTGTGTCTACAGTCCCTAATGAACACTCAACAACCCTTGGTAATACAAAAAATTTAAGTAAAATACAACATTGAAGCAAATTTTAACAAAACCTTATGCATAAAACTTCAACAAAATAAAATTAAAAATGTGTATAAGACAATGGAGTTAGTTCCACTAGGTGTGCCAAATATATGCATACAAATAATTTAAGAACTAAAACAAGGATTCAACACTAAATAAATGCTTAATATAAATTCAAAACAAATACGTCAAGATTGCGCTTTAAAAATAAAATAAATAATAGAAATTGCATAATCGACATGAGAACATAAACCTTTCTTTTGACTTGTAGATTTGTTCTTACTTTATGGATATCTTGTCAAACTGAGTCCAATCCAATTGGAAAGGATGATTTCTTAAGATAGGTGATCTTGGTGAAGCAAGAGTTCCATTCAAATTGTCTCGCACTATGATCAAATCTCCTCTTTTTTCTTAAACAAAGCATGGGGTTGTCTTCTTAGTTTTTCCTTGAGCTTTATAAGAGTAGGATATTAGCATATGAGGGACAAGTGAAGGAAGGAAATGAAAAGAGTGTTGAACATTTGTAGATAAGTCTCTTTAGAATACTTGGTGTATTTTTGGAATGGGGGTAGAGGGCCTCTTTTATATCCTTCTCTTCCTATGAAGAGAGCCATTCTTATGCATGTGGGACAGTGGAGATGTACACTTGATCCTAATTAGGTAGGATTTAGAGGTGTTTAGATTAAATATGGGTATTTATGGTCAAACAAAAGGAAAGTGTGTTTAATTAAGCATCATGCACTTGACCAATGTGCATATGATATCTTTTAGAAGCTATTTGAGGAGGATTTAGAAGAAATATATGAGATTAAATTATGTTTTTAGAGGAATTTAGTGATAATTTGGAGCAATATTTTGATTAATGGAGGGTTATTAATATGTAGAAGAAGGAGGTTTCCAGTTAATTAATAATGGATCATTAATTAACATCTAGAAGAGGAATTTAATTCATTAATAGATGGTCATTAATTAACAAATGAAGGGTATAATTAGTGTGATTTAACTAGCTTTAGATTAAATTTAATGTGGTTAATTTGGGTTGTTTACACTAGATATAGGAAAAGCTTGGGTAACCCTGATGTATAATCGTCTAAAGTGTAAGGAGGGCCTCTAGAAATTTTATATGTATCGTTTAAAAAATTAATTTTAGATTTCCTCACTTGGCTTTGTCTCTAAGTGTTTGTTGTTTTTTAGCCGCATAAAATAATACATGGATCTAATTAGGATTTTGTAATATACATTGTTATAGATCACTTATCATCTCTTCATCATCATAAGAGGTATGATTGGGGGGTCTATGGAAGTAGATGCATTAATATTGACCATTGTACAAAAGATAAATGCACATCAACAAAGAAGGTTTTTTTAGAAAAATCTTATGAGTAGCTATGATGTTTAAAATCAAATTTAAATATGTAAAACCCTATAGGCGAGGAATGAAGTTGTAAGTTGGCAAAAATCGATAAATAAACTGGGTTCACCAACATGTGATATCAAAACTAGGTTTAATCTCATTAAGATATTTCTAAAATGTGTAATCATAATCCAAAATAGTAATATAATAAAAAAGACATTTTTTACATTATCATTATGTATGGGTGATATTTTTTCTCAACACACATCTATAAAATAGATTAAAAAAATTATGATTAGGGTTGGAATTTAGAACATAATCTCCCCACTTCATGCTTAGATTGTGTAAAAATGATTTAAAATTGGATGAGGATGTTGTGCACGGCATCATAAATCTACTTGTGAAACTTGGGAGCCTGAAACTAAGCACAAGATAAGAACATGTATTTGGGGATAGGTTCACCTGTCAAATGTGTCCTAGGCCCAAAAACTATCTAAGCTTAAGATGGAACCATATCTGAGACAAGAGATGTTTTTCTAAGATTCCAAATATGTGTTCTATATATGGTACATTGATTCCTGACGTGTTAAGTTGAAGATCAAGTCATGACTTAGTGGACGTGACACATAAGATAGAGTAGGAAGACTTTAGTCTAGTCAATATATAGGTAAATGGGATAATGTTAGGATAAATGTTAAAATTTTATTGCCAAGTGCCCCAGGACAAAATTTTGGGTACTACAAGAAGCATGTTTTATTTATTGCACAAACATGGGTAAATGGAGAAACAGTAAATGTTGAATATGAAATTAATAATTATCAAGATATATACTTTTTCCTTAATATGCAACAAAAGTCCCATATGTTTTTCATACCTTCTAAGGATATAAAAATATAGAATAGAGTTATAACCCTATGCAGTAACCTAATTTTGACACCTTTTATGACATTTGGATCAGTAACACATATTTGACTCTTTTAACATGCAGTTCTACCTTTCGATTACCTAGGATCACCTTAGTCACTTCTATCTAGCATGTTCACATTATAAATATCACTTCTAGTTTGTTTAGAACTCATAGTGCACCTCTGTAGACATCATTCCATTTTCTGCATGAATTGGTTTTTACCTCTAGATATGTTTAGCAACATTAGATAAGTTTTTAAACGAACATGTCCTCCTTAAACGAACATGTCCTTCTCCTTTAAAACTATAAGTTTATCAAATTAGGAAATTTTAGTAGGTTGTCCTAGGAATTACTTTATAATTGAATTTGATGATAAATTCAACAAAGAGTGTCACATATAAACAATATCCGTAGAGGTTCTTTTCACATTACACATAAGGCTCACTTTGGAGATCAGTATTCGCAAAATCTATACACATCCTAAATCTTCCAAAAGCAGTTCATGAACTAAATTTTAATATATACACATAAGTTTGATTGCATGTTTCCAAGTATCTTGTGTCAATATAAGGATCGTCTTATCTATATTTTCTTAATCATAGTCACGTTGATTGAGCATTTAAAAGTGAAACCTATACTCACCATTTTTTTTGGGGAGAACTACATGAGACTTGATTCTTTGGATGTGTAGTTTAGCACTTTTACCCAGTTTGTAGTAGAAGGTTGGTCCAATATTAGTCTAGGACTTATCCCTCTAACATTATTTGATTTTTTTCTATGGTTTGAGTCAAGGAGAAGAAAATTATTGAGTGTCGCATAATATTGCAAATGTTCTGCGTGAGATTCTTAAAAAACATAGATAGATGAATGCACATGAAATATTATGAGTTTTTATAGTTTGTAGTATTCAAGTTCAATGGTGTAATATAATTTCATGGTGAAACATATCCCCCTTGGTTGAACCTATCACAAACAACATTCTAGGCGGTCAATTTTTTTAGGATCTATTGCTAATTTACTTTTGAACTTGTTCCCAAATCTTGAGTTTTCAACACGGTCATTTATCATAAGAATAAATTTGAGTGTTTCCTTACTCATCCTCTTTAAATTTCTCCCTCCTAGTAAAATTTATTAAACTACATCTACTTAGCTAGATTCAACAAAATTTAGCTTATACATTATTTATATCTAGATTTTGATTTTGCTTAGTTTTAATTCATTTTAGACCTTTAAGTGTAAAATAGTTAAAAAAGATTAGTGATCTATTTTTTTCTTGAAAACATCAAGCTCAGGGTTTCATTTCTAATTTTAGAGTTTATTTCCCTTTTAGGTTTGATTTTTTATTTCCAAATTACATTTACAAATATAAGTTACTTGTATCATTAGATCTATCTTTCTTGAGGTTTTCTTGTTAACATATTTTGTCATCTAAGAAAGTTAGGTCAATCACATCTATTTGCAAAATGTTATATTGAGTGGTGTTATTTTTTTATCATATCCATACTCTGATTCAATAGTTTGTTATTTTACAAAATAAAATGGTGGTTTGAATGATATTCATACTTCTTCTATTGATGCAAATATGAATGAAAACATTGTTATCATTGAATATGTCCTTAATGCTATTTTTTTATGATCATGCTTTAAATAATGATGAATATTATGACGAGGATAGAATAGAATGTAGTGACCTCAAATATGTAAATGAAGTATGTTTAGATATACATGCTATTTTTTAGAAAGAGATCAAATGATCCCCTAAGGATATTGATGTTATATTAGGTAGGTTATTAGAATCATGTAGAGAAAATCCAAATAAGGAATTTATACATGAGGAAGTACATAATGAACCTTTGATTACTGCTATCTCACCTTCTAGAGGCTCACATTCCACAATAGTTATTAAAACTAATGATACTATTGATTATATTCATATGTTTCCACCTATGGTCTCTCAAGTGATGCATTTACATAGTATACCCACTACAATGGCACCACACACTACTCTTAGTATTATTATGGGAACTCCAACACATCACTCAAATATGGTTATTTTTCCAAAGCCCACTCATAATACTACATCTTTACTGTATGGCATTCTCCAAAACAATGGAATGCATACTATTGTGCATGTTGTTATAAATGCTTCTCAAGACATGTTCTCTCAACAAACCATATTCAAGTCCAAACTCACATAATTGTCGTAAGGATCTAACAAGAAATTTTTTATGATGAGATCTCTTAACATATTACACAATCCATTGGATCCTAAAATCCTTATTTACAATTTACCTATAGTATTTTTTGCACCTAAGATCACAGTATATAGTAATAAGGGTGGCCCAAACAACACATCAAGGATTTATAAGTTTTGTCTATAGATTATGTGGGCAAAGATAAATTTATAGCCAATATACTTCTAAGAAGCCTTAAGGAGTATTCCTTCAACTGGTTTTACATCCTACCAATGAGTACCTTATATGCTTTCAACCCTTTAGCCAATAGTTTACTCCATTGCACAACTTAGAAATGGACTTAATAAGCTTATTAGTGATTATGTGCTTAAATACAAGACTATGACTTCGCAAAGGTCATGCGACATTGAAGATGGTGAATTACAATAAATATTTATTGATAACTTGCTTCAACCAATTGGAGATAAATTAGTGTTTCAAACTTACCATTCTAAAATCAACATAGTCAAAAGGCTTCTTTTGATCCAATGTCCCAACCTAGAAATGGACCCAATGAGCTTGTTGGCGATTATGGGCCAAAATTCAAGCATGTGCTTTCCCAAATGTCACATCACAATGAATATGGTGAGATACAATATTTTTTCATCTATAAATTTCTCCAATCAATTAGAGATAAAAGAGTGTTTTAAACTTATCAATATTTTGATTAACATTTCAATACAAGTAATTATTATGAGATTAATCTCCTTGTAGAAAATATGCTAAAATATGGGAATAATAATTGTCGATAGGGTATGGGTGGAATGGTTAAGACGGATGGTTGTATCCGGTTCCACCCAGGTTGAAATCCCACTAAGGTCTGATCCCCGATCGGGGTGGTAATGTCCAAGGTGGTGCGGCTAACAAGATAATTTAACAAAGGTGGATTCTGGTTCGAATGGTTAAGACAGAGGGTTGTATCCGGTTCCACCCAGGTTCAAATCCCACTAAGGTATTGTTAGGAATATCCTAACTATTAGTGCTCACTAATATGTTAGTGTGAGTAATTATATTATCTAGGATAATATAATATTGCATTGTCTACATTTGGTATCGGAGCATGGTATTTGTTTGAGATGGAAAACATGAGATTTTGATGGATGATCATGGGCACTTCCACCATTGTTGATTTCCAGATCCATGATTAAATTGTTCATTTGGTTATAGTTGCTATTGTTATATAGTATTCAGAGATTAATGTTCAACCATTTCTAGATTTGTTAGGAATTGTTTTATACCAGAACGTGTGCTGTATTGCAAATTTTTCAGATATATTTCAGGCTATTCTTTCCTCTTCCATGAGTGTCTGCATAAAATCATATATTTGTTACTGTCTGCAAGTTCATAGCAGTCATGTTGCATTTGCAAAATCATATGCCTCTGTTTGGGATTCACGCTGTATACTGGATTCTCAAGGTGGATTAATCTCATTACTGACAGTTGATCACAGGCTAGAAGAAAATACTGAAGAGAGAACGTGTTATAGTAAGCTGAGGCGAAGTTGAAAGGCTAAGTCTTGCAAGGAGTGGTCAATAGAAATCACAAAGAATTAAGAAACGTGCAGACTGTGACCTTTTGCAGTTCAGGCATGAAGAACAGTTCCAAATTCAAGTAAAACTCAATCATGAACAGCTTTTTGTTCAGGTAATGAAATCAAATTTTGTTGGTACCATTGCAGAGATATTGAAAGCACCTTTCCAACGCATTTTTTGGTTTATAAAACGGAGCTTTGGTTGTCGAATTATCAACAAATCATTCTCTCACTCAGTTTTTTGCAGCCATTTGTGATTGGCTAATTTTTTAATTTTTAGCAAAGACTATAGTTTGAAAATTTTAATTTTACTATAGTTTTTGTTTAATAATTGCATTTTAAGGGCAATTATTACGTTTTTAGCCAAATTAATATTTTTCCGACACCATTTTTCTGGGCCTTTCACATTTTTGGAATCCTCATTTCCTCCCAGTTCCAATGAGTGGTCACACGATAAATTTGCTCTCCATCTAGAGTAATTTTTTAATCGTTGCTCCAATTTTAATTCAAATTGGGCCATTTTACGGGAAATTGTAACTTCAATAACTTTTGCACGGTAACTCGAAATCGAGCGCCGTTTTTTTCAAAAGTGCATATTTTTTTATTCCCGTCCTGTTGGTTCTAAGTTTGGGAGAAAATATTTTTTTTTGAAAATTACCCTCTATTTTGGTAATCTTGTGGACGCATTATTGGTTGTACCTGACGTCCTGAAATAAAAGGTTTCACATTGAGGGGAGAAGCTTAAATAAATACAATGTGGAAACCATGTAGTCTCATGTTCAGATCCAGCTAAGTAGCATATTACTGGAGGATGGAGGCACAGGAGGCTGGAGGTCATTCAGCGACCTCTCGTTAGTCACCAACGACGGGGCCGCACGAAGCTGTGGTGATAGTGTGTGTGTGAGTTTGCTTTCTTTTCAGAGTTGCAGTTGATTTCAGTTGTGTGCAACATGATTCTTTTTCAGTGTTCCTATTATGGCTTGAATAAGTGAAATGTTCACATTGAGGGGGGGGAACATGGTCTCAATGTTCCATTTTCTCTTTTTCATATTTGTAATCAATGAGTGATATTTCCTACATAATTCCCTGAAGGAAAAACATTGTGGACATATGAAAGCACAAGGAAGAGCAACATCATGATATTGAGGTTGTTGGTTGTCTTGTAAAACCATCCCTGTTGAGGTTGTTGGTTGTCCTATAAAACCATCCATGTTGAGGTTATTGGTTGTCCTATAAAACCATCCATATTGAGGTTGTTGGCTGTCCTGTAAAACCATCCAGATCATGAGCACGCACGGGCGGCACGCTACAGAAGGAAGTGCAATTGTTGTTTCCCCATGTTCGCACTAAGGGGGGGAATGTTAGGAATATCCTAACTATTAGTGCTCACTAATATGTTAGTGTGAGTAATTATATTATCTAGGATAATATAATATTGCATTATTGGTGCGGTTGGTTGTGAGTTACAACAACCCACTTATTTAGGGAGTGTATTGTTATAACATCTCGTATAGAATTAGTGAGAGGTTATGTTTA
Organism: Taxus chinensis; assembly: GCA_019776745.2. Classification (NCBI taxonomy): domain Eukaryota; kingdom Viridiplantae; phylum Streptophyta; class Pinopsida; order Cupressales; family Taxaceae; genus Taxus; species Taxus chinensis. The sequence continues at coordinate 782,056,537 of CM034150.1, forward strand.
GCTTCCTTGATTATAGGAGCAACATTAGCCTATATAAATGTAATGGCCCATATGAATCAACCGATGGTGAATAATATATAAAATATTTGTGTGTTCAACCTGTGTATTGTCTACAGGTATCATCCCCGATCGGGGTGGTAATGTCCAAGGTGGCGCGGTTGACAAGATAATTTAACAAAGGTGGATTCTGGTTCGAGATTGCCTACGCTAGAAGTGTGTTTAAGTGTGGTGGATCTGGTTCAATAATTGTTGAGCTTAAATGTTATATCTTGGTTGAATGTACTCCATTTCATAGCTCCAATCAAAAGAGTTTATCATCTTTAAAAAAATATGGGAATAATACTTCCACATCCATCAAATCTAAATTTAAAATTAAAAACAATCTTCAGGGATAAATCTAATGCCACAACATTTCAAGTTAAGAAAGAGGCTAAAACATCAATAAATATGGTATTAAAATCAAATAACAAGATTTTCATTTTTTCTTCTCAATGAAGGCAATTTACATGTTTATCTCAACCCCCTCACAAATTTATCCAATAATTTCTTTACCTCCATGAGTAAATATTGATGCATCCAAACAAAAATCTAAGATCTTTGATGTGAATACATATTGGGATTCTCATAAATATTGAGGACATTAAATGAATAGGTGTTTCAAATTGAGACATAAGATTCAAGATCTTATTGATAGAAAAATTATTCAAATAGATGGTAACAATACACCAATGAATGAACTAGTTGCAAAAATTTATAAATGCTTTAAAATGTTCACAGACCCTTTTCTAAATCATGATATGCAAAAAACTAGGAAAATTATGAAGTTCGTATGACATATCGTGCACAACCTCGTCCTACTTCATATTATCCTTGGGTTGACATTTATCATTCCATGGATGGATTCATTGTCATATTTAAGAGTGAACTAATACTTACTATTACATTTTAAGACCATGAGACCCTAGCAATGATTCAATTTATGAGCCTTTATTCATATTTGATGCAACCTAGAATTCACGGTGAATAACCTAGGTGTGCTGGCACATCACTCAGCCTAATTTGAGTGCTCACCTAAAGCACGCAAAGACACCAGGTTCCTCTTTATGGTTGTTTATTCAAAATGTTAACATGATGGTGCATATAGGTATTCAGATTCATAGCCAATAGTAAACAACACACAGTGCATAAACCAAATCTAGATCTTAGAATATATGTAAGATGAACTAAACAATGACTATAACAAGATTTACCATGCAAGAATTGGATTTAGTCATGTTCAACACCATTATCTAGCCAATATGAACCATTGTATTAAATATTATAAAATGCATAAGCTTATTAGATTACATAAGTATCTCCATGAGTCATGCGTGCGACAAAACCAGTAACATAACTCTACAATAATTCACCCACTTAACTATGCAAATCAATACATATATATAGGGGCGGGGAATTTCCCTTCACCGCCCATGCAGTTTCCCAAAAATAGGCCACATGCTAATAATAGCCATGCATCTTTACAAGAGGATGCAAAACATGCAAGTATTCTAATAATATACTTCCTATAGATAACTCAGAGTAGAAATCCTATTATTAGACTAAACCATGCATGATGCTTGAACTGATGCTTTCTCCAAAAATACCCTTGCATGGACCACAAGTCTTCATGTCTTTGTGTTCCCAACACGCTAACTCCAAAAATAGCCTTCACAACAGAAGCGGCTAAATCTTGATCCTGGGCATGTCAACCTTATTGTAGCGTCACGCCGCATGTTCATCTCACATCCTACATTCACGCACCCAAAACCTAGCCCCTTTTTGTCCATCTAACATTACCCCACACTAAAATGGATTATCGCTCTAATAATGGGTAATCATCTTGTCATACCAAAGAATATAGGATAATAAATGAAAGAATAAAGAATACGTTGAGTCATCTTATTTTGCACCCTTTTCCTCCTCTAGTAGAATGAAATCTGGATATTCAATTTGAATTTTCCCCTCAAATTCATACCAGTCCTTAAGCGTTGCATTTTCCTTATCAAGGATGTCCAAAATGATGCCATCGAACTCATCTAGAATCATGTTTTCGCCCTCACTCTTCAAAATTCTAAGGATGTTATCCATACCTAAGACTATTCCTTCCATGACATCCATCATTATGGCAATGAGCTTCCCAATGCTCTTGATTTGATCCATGTGTTGTTTCCTTGCAACATCCAATGTGTCGCGCTTCGTTTCTACCAGGGTAACCCAATATGTGTGCTCGAGTGTTTAATCCTTTGCTGCTTGCAGAACTTCATTTTCCTTTGCTTTCGTTCTTTCCTTAATTAAGTTATCAGGCGATGTACACATGGCCAACATCGAATCTGTCTTCTTCATTTCATCCCTTAAGGCTTGCAAAATAGTCTCATAGCTAGATATCTTCCTTGTAATTAAAGCCTTGACCTTGGATGCTTCTTCTATAGTATCCTTTGGTTTAGGGAGGTGTACTGGTTCATCCTCTAAAAGAAAACGAGTTGTTGTATAGAAGTAATGTAGTTCCAAATTGAACTCCTTAGGCACCTTCTGCTGAAAATCAGACCTTTTCTGCAATATTTCATCAACAACCTACTCGACCATCCTTTTGACATTATATGCCTTGGCCACTGCATTATCCCGCTCCTGGATGAGTCGTTTGATTTCTCTGTTCTTATCCTTCTTATCTTCTAGGAGGGCCCGTATTATAGTTGCCTTATTAATGTTCTGGCGTGCTACTTCAATGGACACTTGAACCAATGCGTTACTCACCTGTTCATCATAAAATTGTGTGGGTTTGATGGTCATATGGGGCATATGTGGCGCCTTCCTCATATTCTTTGAGTTGCACGCCTCATCACAATCATAAAAGTTAAGCTCATCCATGTGAGTCTACAAGCTCCATGATAATTGCTTGTGAGTGCAAATATTGGCCATCTCTTGGTCCATCCAATCCCAGCCATATAATTGTATATTGGGCAGGGTGCTCTAAAAGTGGGCGTGAATGATTATTGCTTGGTCATACAAGTAGCCCAACTTTTGAGTTCCCAATGCCTCTTCGCCTCCATACTAAATTTTTTGTTCCCCCATGTCTTCTTAAACATGTGTGGCTTCCCCTTGTGGTTCTTCATCTCCTGCATCTTGTTGTTCTTCTCCTCATGCATTTTGGCTTACTTCCCCCTCTTTCTCTTCTCCTTTAGGCGTGAGGCATTCTAGGTATTTTGTATCCCCACCGGCGCTGCTTTCCCCTTCACCTGAGTGCTGCTCATGAATAATCATATTGTCGTCAATAGTCTCATATATGACTAGGTTCCCAATATCTTCATCCTCTTACATCTCAACGCTAGGGGTGTCCTCCTTCTCTTGCGTGCTTTGTTGAGGGTACTGTTAGTGTAAAATCACAGTACCCCTAGATGTAGATCAATTTTCTAGGTTGATCATTCAGGCATCCAGTGTGATTGCACAACATGGAAACCTCTCTCCAAGCGTGGGACTTGTGAAACTGAGAGAGGAATCTCCAGAGAAGGCTGGTTCCTGCTCCTAAACTACCTGCCACAAGCTATTCCAGTGCAGGCAAGCTAACCTAATCCTAATCTAACCACCAAGGAGACAGGGAGAGAGAGAAAAGGGAAAAAGAACAAAAGCCTACACTAAAACAGTGATACACCAGAGAAGGAGAAATGTTGGACATCTATCAAAACTGCCATGGGACAAGGAGAGGTGAGCAATGGGAAGGATGGACAGATGCATCACAGGCCCAAGGATAGATTTCACACAGAAAATGTCCCAAAACTCCATGAACATATCTCCAGACCTGCAATGAACATTCAAACATGCACAAATACCTGCAATGAAGAGAGGCAAGAAGAGAACAAGCAAAAACGAGGAAGGATGGACAGATGCATCACAAAACACGTTTTGTTGCTCCTGAAGTTTGCACAGAACATCATTCCATTAATAAGAGGCAAAACGCCATTACAGAGCAAGGGAGGAGGCTCGAACTCCATTTTCAACCCTAGAGAAGAAAAGAAGGGAGGGCAGAGCAGAAAAGATGAACCACTTCCTATTTTTTTAGCCAAATCTGGCTTTTTACATTGCATGGGTCGAGCCCAGGGGACAGAAACGTGGGAAAACATGTAAAAACCTATTCCTCATTGAATGCCAATGTATTAAAACAGCATGGGATACCTTACCAACCCATACCCTGCCATCTTTTACCGATTTGGAGGAGAATGCGACCCATTTGTATTAATTTGGCCGCTGAAATGTCACTTCTGGCCGTGCTGAAGAAGAATGCGACCCATTAGCATTAAAACAGGTTGTTGAAACATCGCTTCTGGCCATTACCACGCGTCAGAGCCGTTTCTCGATTTTCTCTCTCCAGACAAAATGGATTTTGAAATATTTTCCCGTGCTTCGCCACCTGGTCGACACGTGGCAAGCTCTGATAAATGCTTAGCGGGCTGCCTGGAGGCTTTTTGGCCGATCCACGTCTTTCTGTCCCACACGTCCCTACTGTCCCAAGGACTAGGACTTAGTCGATTTTCACAATTTTTCCTGGATCAACCTACTTGCCTGGGACTTGAATATTCTGATGCATGTTATCAAAATTACCCTGGGGGGTGAATTTTGGATAACAGTTTTGGCGACTCAGCGGGGTCATCTGCCTGCTAGATGAATGATCAGTAGCCTGAAGCATCCATTGGGCATGGAGTCATGAGTTGTAACCTGCAACTGATCTGAACTTTGAAAATATCTCCCCTCTGAGCCACTTGGAAACCCATTGAACCTGGAGTGTCTTCACCAAGATGCCACTGAAATGAACTGTGCAAGAGCAGAACCAGCAACATCAAAACTATGTACAAAACTGAAAATCATACATGCCCCAAATGGAACATGCAGAGTGTGCACAAGCACTTCTTCTACTGAAAGCAAACCTAGCTACTCTACTCTAACTGGAAGCAAAGGCAAGCTAAACAAACCCTGCAACTGGTTGTGAGAAATAGCTTCCTTTCTTCAAAATTGGCAGCCATGCAATTGATTTGGCACTGATCATGGCTGTTTGGATGGATGGAAAATCAATAAGAAGCTGGTCTTCTATCCAAATTATCAAGGTATCAACTGAAAAATCCAATACCTCTTTTAGTTGCTCTACATTTGGATTGGAGAGGTATGGCAGCTGATCCTTGGTACTTTGTAGCTCATCCTCATGCTCAGAAGCAAGCATGACTGGTTGCGGCTTCTCCTTTGGCTCCAATGAAGCCAAATACCTGATTGGGCAAGGTCTGATCCATTTGATATGCCCATAGCTCTGATTTTCAACTCCAAGAATGGAGTCTTCTTGTAGACCCTCTTGAATGGATGGTGTGGAAGAAATGGTGAAATTCTTCTGTCCTTTCTCTTCCTCCAATGAATAACATGGAAGATAAAAATCTTCCAATCTTGATCCCAAAGAGCTGCTGTAAGATGCAGGATGCTGCAAATGAAAGCTCTCCTTCATGGTAGCAGGCTCTGGTGTTTGGAATGTGGATGATGAAAGAGAGAAAGGTGAAAGCTCAACCGGCTCTTCTCCATCAAAACAGTCCTCCAAATCTGACAGGTAAACTGCCTCATTGCTGTCCTGCTGCTCATTTTCAACTTCCTCCATGGTGTCCTCTTGATCTGCAACTTGACCACCATGGTTTCCTTCACTCTTCAATATTGAGTTTGAGAGATCAAACTCCTTTTCAGTGCTAGAACTTGAGAGAGATGAAGTGGAAAGAAGAACTGAAGGTTCTCCTGTAACCTGCTTTGTGCTCAAAGCCCTTGGATCTGCATTTTTCTCCTCCACAGCTAGATTGTGTTCCTCTTCTTTTGGATTTGGAGCAGCTTCTCCTTCCTCCAATGTTTGAAGGCAATCTTGCTCTTGGTTGAACTCTTCCTCCAGCATGAAGTTTGTCAAGTCAAACTCTTCAATTTGTTGCTCTAAAGGACAAGTTGGGACTGCAAGATCTTCTTCTCCAACAAAATCAGTCCTCACCACCATTTGTTCTCCAACCCTAGCCTCTTTTGTAGGCTTAACCATCAAGGGGATCTTTGTCATCCCAAATTTGGTAGCCCAAACCTTCAAGTCATCTGTCATTTCTTTTCTGTTGGGCTCCTCTTCTTGCTGTCCTTGATGACTGATTTTTTCAATTCCTTCTTCCCCATATGAAATTGGGAATGCAAGAGGAGGAATGGGTTGAAACTCAACCGATTTTACACTTTTTTGTGGTGGTGGAGGCAGTGAAACCTCTTGTTTCTTTGGAGGAGGGGGTATTTCTGTTAGCTCTTGTGGAGGGGATGACTGTTTGGAAGGGAAAAGGAAAGAAGAATCGAGATGGGGTGGAAGACTAGGGGATGGAGGGATGGATTCAACACATGGGACAGCAGATGGGGAGTTTAAATGAGATGGTGCTGCTTGAGTAATGGAAAGAGAAAAACCAGATGATGGTGTAGAACTTACCCATTGACAAGGTTGTTCAACAACAAGTCTGTAGGCCTCTATCTCTGCCGTCCATTGTGCAAGTTGGGGCAGCATCTTTATCATGAAGTCCAGCTTCTCCTGAGGGCTGTAGTGCCCTGGAAAAGGTCCCACCCATGGACAGGGTGCTCCATAACCGATTCCAAAAGCTTTCATTTGTGCTTGAGCCCTGGACTGCACCATCTCCACCTCCATCTTTTGGATTTTCTCCAACAGACCAGCATCTTGGATCTGATGGTCTTCATTGTATGCATACTCTTGCTCTTGGGAAGCTCCATAGCCAAACTGACTTTGGCACTGCTGTTCATATGAATATGCATGCTGATTTGGAGGATTTGTAAAACCTGTTGGAGGTGGAATATACTGTTGTTGTTGATATGAAATCCATGATGGAAATGAAGTCATGATTGCACAACTTCAAAGAATGAGGAAGAATGAAAGAGATGGAAAGAAGGATGAATGGAAAATGAATGAAAATGAATGGAAAGGAAGGTCTGCAACTTCAGAGATGGTTGTTGACCAGATGGAGTCGCCAGATGTGTTTGCAATTGCCTCCAAAGGCTGAAATCTTCACAGGAACACATCAACCTGCAAAAGATGAAGTGAAAGACCTCTAAGGTCCCACCCGGCGTGCCAAAACTGTTAGTGCAAAATCATAGCACCCCTGGACGCACATCAGGCTTCTAGGTTGATGTTCAGGCATCCAGTGTGATTGCACAACATGGAAACCTCTCTCCAAGCGTGGGACTTGTGAAACCGAGAGAGGAATCTCCAGAGAAGGCTGGTTCCTACTCCTAAACTACCTGCCACAAGTTATTCCAGTGCAGGCAAGCTAATCTAATCCTAATCTAACCATGCCAAGGAGACAAAGAGAGAGAGAGAAGGGAAAAACAACAAAATCCTACACTAAAACGGTGATACACCAGAGAAGGAGGATGTTGAACATTTATCAAAACTGCCATGGGACAAAGAGAGGTGAGCAATGGGAAGGATGGACAGATGCATCACAGGCCCAAGGATAGATTTCACACAGAAAATGTCCCAAAACTCCATGAACACAGCTCCAAACCTGCAATGAACATTTAGACATGCATAGATACCTGCAAATGAAGAGAGGCAAGGAGAGAACAAGCAAAAATGAGAGAGGATGGACAGATGCATCACAGAACACGTTTTGTTGCTCCAGAAGTTTACACAGAACATCATTCCATTAGTAAAAGGCAAAAACGCCATTACAGAGCAGCGAGGAGGCTCGAACTCCATTTTCAACCCTAGAGAAGAAAAGAAGGAAGGGCCGAGCAGAAGGAATGAACAACCTCTTTTTTTTTTTAAAATGAGCCAAATCTGGCTTTTACATTGCATGGTTCGAGCCCAGGGGACAGAAAACATGGGAAAACGTGTAAGCCCATTCCTCATTGAATGCCAACGCATTAAAATGGCATGGAGGATCTTACCAACCCATACCCTGTCACTTTGAGTGATTTTGAGGAGAATGCGACCCATTCTACATTAATTTGGCCGCTGAAATGTCACTTCTGGCCATGCAGACGAAGAATGCGACCCATTAGCATTAAAACGGGTTGTTGAAAGGTCGCTTCTGGCCATTACCACATGTCAGAGCCGTTTCTCGATTTTCTCTCTTCAGACTACACCAAAACTCGAGATTGATCCCAGAATCATGTAGAGCATCTCAACAGATTTCCGTTGATATAAAGAACGTGGAAATCCGAGCTCTGGATCAAAAGATATGGCGATCTGAAGATTTAGGGCACGGAACAGACCAAGACAGATTTCGAAATATTTTCCCACGCTTCACCACCTAGACGACACGTGGCAGGTGCTGATTGGACGAGCAATTCTCTCTCCTCTACCCTTCGGCGGGTTGTCTTTTGAATTTTCCTTGTGGGCCCCTTAAACTTGGACACGTGGCGCCATTTCATTGGTTCGGTTCAGCGCTCGATAACTCGCCCCTTTGACCTTTTGACTTTTTCTCCTGTGAGGACACGTGGCAGTTTTTGATTGGTCCTCGGCTCCTTCGGCTCCTTCGCGTACTTCGCCTCCATTTGTCCCGGATGTCCCATTTGATTTTGGGCCCTTTGTGCTCATTTCGGCCGGTTCGGGCATTTCGCGTCCATTTGTCCCAGATGTCCCATTTGATTTTGGACCCTCTGGACTCATTTTCGGCCGATTCGGCCGGTTCGGGCATTTTTGGCCTGCTTGTCCCACTTTGCTTCAGACTGACTTGACTCTTTTCGGCTGGTTCGGCCGGTTCGCGCCTTTTTGGCCCGATTGTCCCATTTGATTTTGGACTGTCTGGCCCTTTTTCGCCCGGTTCGGCCGGTTCGCGCCTTTTTGTCCCGATTGTCCCATTTACGTCCCTCTCAGCAGTTAGCCAATTTTTTCTCTGTCGAACCGGCATTTTGCGCCCGCCGCGTACTTTTGTCCCAGATGTCCATGTTGCTTTGCGGGCTGTTTGTGCTTACTTCGGCCGAGCCGGCCGGTTCGGGCCTTTTTGTCCCAAATGTCCCGACTGCCCCTAGGACTAGGACTTAGTCATTTTTATGATTTTTTCCTGGATCAACCTACTTGCCTTCTGCAACCTTTTTTTCGCATTTTCTCAGAGCTTGCTCTTTTCCTCTCAGACAAGGGACTTAGAAAATATTTGAGGGGACTCAAAGAAATATTTGAAGGGACTTTAGCAACATGATTTTGGCCCCGAATCAATCAATGTTTTCCTGGGACTTGAATATTCTGATGCATGTTATCAAAATTACCCTGGGGGGTTGAATTTTGGATAACAGGTCTGCATGACATGATGTTATTGCGGTGAGGGACGTGCCTGCGCCGTTTATAGCTTTCCACTTTGCACATAGGCCTTAGAAAAGACTGTTACATGGATGCTAGATGCGCCAAAGGGTGCAGGAATTTGTAATGCTGAACTCAAGTTTGATGCGCCAAGAGGGCGCACGGGAAGCGTCTTGCAGCAAGTGGGGGAAGTGTGCTATGAGGGCGTAGCTTTTCTTTGTGTAATAGGGGTGACAAATGCACTGAAGGGGAACAAAAATACAGTTCATTTCAAGCCATGATTCTTCTCAGAGGGGTTTCATTCTTTCAATCTTCTTCTGCAAGGTACCTTGGGGTGATAGAATTGGCTTTAAACAAAGGTTTCCAAGCTATTATTTCAGGACAGAGCTCCCTCTACTAGCAGATCTGGAAAGAGGGGGAGGAATATGTGGAAAGACAGTAGGGGGGTGCAAGTTCATGATTTCATTCTTTTCAATCCAAACTAAACCAACCTAGCATTCAAAAACCCCAAAAAGAAAACGCATGAAAGAAAGAAGGCCACTTACCTGGACTAAATAGCAAAGAACATGCAAACGGGTCCACTATGTGATCGAAATGCGACAGGGCAGGTGTGCTGACAGGCTCAGAGAAAACAATATTACCTAAAAATAATCACGTGATAGCTCTGGTGATAATGACATTGCAGGCGCGCCTATATATAGGCAGCAGGTAGTAATAAATGCGCCACCAACCTTTTAAGTGGCGCACCAAAAGAGATGTTGACACAAGAAAACCTACACCAAAGGATTAAAAGGGGGCACATGAACATTTGATGTTGCATAGTGATTATATGCACCCGCCTGAAAAAGACCAAAAACGGCTAAGTTCGAAAAACTAGATTTCCCGGGAAGGGATTTTGCAACGTTCTGAACGCAAGAAATCCTAGACGAGGGATCGGAACAAAATTTTCGGTAGGGTTATCCGTAAAATTGCCCTTGCCAATTTTACAGGATAACACATGGCACTTTCAAGAAAAGGTTGTGCTCTTCACGAAGGTGTCCAAAACTTATGTCAAGAAAACTCATGTGTCCTAGCTTGAAATCACGTTCCCTAGCTTCTTCTCAAACTCTAGCACTCTATTTCTCCTCTTTGAACACCTATGCTTCACTCAAACCCTTGTCCAATGGGAACACAAGACAATTTCATGCACCACAATCTAATCTCCTCACTTGGTTTAACAACTCTCTACACCTCAACGCATCTTACTCGGTTTGGTTGCAATTAGGTTGCTCAAATAATCATGATTGCAAAGGTAAAAGTGAACCCTCAGCATGTCCTTATATAGATTTAGAAAAATTTATCACATTTATTTCTCCTCCACCTACCACCGATCCTCTCATTGATTGACCATTTACTTGCGCTTTTCTGTGTGATACACCTACGTGCCACAACTATAACCTTGTAGCATGCCTTTATACCTTTTGGCTAAAGACCTCCTTTCATGTACTTCCATGTGCCAAAGTACCTCACCACAATTCCTTCCTCTAAGTAGTTTCTACTACCATAACTTGCCTGACATTACACTATGCATTCATTTTTTTGCCAATTATGGTCTTCTTTAGGAGCAATTTTCTTTCTAGCAACACCTTTGCATACTAACTGCACTTTACTACAAGAGAAATCACTTGCAAAAGTATTTCCTTATGTATATCCATGTTTGAATGACAAACACCCCACACTAAGGGTATGTGCAGACCTCTGCGCATAAAAACACTTCATATTGTAATCATCTTCTGACGTGTAAGCGCACAAAACACTAAAATAAATTGACAAAGCATAGCAACAAAGAATGAAACACATTAAGGAAAAATACAATAAGGGATATCTAATCTAAATGGAAATACAACCTTACTACAAACACCAAGAAGGCTTATTTATAGTAGGGCTTCAACCTAATCCCGTTGAAGTAACTAGGAAACCGTGTTCCATCAAGTGCCTCTACCTGACAAGCACCCGATTCAAGTATATGAATGATAACATACAGTCCCAACCAATGCGCCTTAAGTTTTCTTGGGTGGCATAGAAACTTTGAATCATAAAGAAGTACCATTCTCCCAACCTCAAGCTTATTGTCCTTGATGTGCCTATCGTGCCATGCCTTTTGCCTATATTTTTATTGCTTATGACTCCATCATGTTATGGCGCACCTCTCATCTAGCTGTATTAGCTTGTCAGATCTCTCTTCCAATGCTTTCTCATCAGCTAGACCTCCTACGTGTGTGATACGCAAAAAAGGTAACATGAATTCCATGTGCAAAATTGACTCTATGCTAAACACCAACTGAAAGGGTTTTGCCTTGTTAAACCTTTTGTAGGTTGTTCTATATCCCCAAAGCAGAGCATAAAATTTATCATCCCAATCTTTCCCTCCAAAATCACAATTTTTTTTCAAAGTTTGGCTCAATATCTTGTTAAAAGCCTCAGCAGTCCCATTTTCCTGAGGGTGATAAGGTGTCATCTTATGGTGTGCAATCATAAATTCATCTAATAATATATTGATGGTCTCATTAAGGAAATGAGTGCCCCTATCACTTGTCAAACTTAAAGGACATCCATACCTGGTAAGAATATTTTCCCACAAGAACCTTACTATTGTGGTTGCTATACAATCCTTTTTAGGTGCTGCTTCCACCCACCTTGTAAGATAATCTGTACAAGTGATGATATAAAATGATCTAGTTCTGCATGTGGCTGAGGAAATAGGACCCAAAAATTTGATTTCCCATTTCTCAAAAGGTTCTACTCTAGCAATAGGCCTAAAAGGAATTTCATCTCTCTTCCCAGGTTTTCCAAGGGTGCTGACAGTGATCACATGCCTTACAATACTCCTTGTGATCCTTGTACAAGGTTTCCCACCATAAACTATCTAGTAAAATATTGTGCGTGGTGGCGTCACCTGCATAGTGTCCACTTGTAATACTGCCATGAGCCTCCTCCATGATTTATTGTGTGCTCATGCTCTAGTACACACTAGCGCAAGACTTCATCTCGGCCTAGTTTGTATAAGTCACCACTGATCAACATGAAAGGTGCAACATGAATTGTAAGTTGTTTCTTTTCCAAGGCCTTCATTCCTTTCGGGTGTTATACCTATGCATAAAAAAACAACAATATCCTCTAACTCCAAGGGTGCACGGTTCAACCTATATAACTATGCATCCGACATTGTATCTTTAATACTCTACATGTCCTCTCCTGATTGAATCCTTGACAAATGATCTGGACCAGAATTGCTTCTACCTGGCTTTACCATCACTGTAAAGTCAAATTCCTAGAATAAGAGAACCCATCGACATATGCACCTATGTAAAATGGGCTTATTTACCAAGTATTGCAATGCCATGTGATCTGTATAGAAACACAAAATTTGTTTGCTAGCAATTACTATGTGAATTTATGTAGCGCATAGATAATTGAAAAATCCTCGCGCTCCGTAGTTGTATAATTTTGTTCTGCAGGAGTCAACTTTCTGCTAGCAAAGAAAATAGGAGTGATCTATAATACCTTCTCCAGGATGAGCTAGAACTGTGCCAATGGCCATGCTAGAGGCGTCCATATGTACATGAAAAGGTATATTCCATGAAGGAAAACGTAGAATAGGAACAGTAATAAGCGTTTCCTTTAGCGCTTCGAATGTGCATTGTTGCAGTTCTCCCCAACATAACTTTCCTTTACCCTTTAATAACTCTTCCAAGGGATTGGAAATCTTAGCATATCCTTTGATAAACTTCTTGTAATACCCTATGTGGCCCAAGAATCTGCGCACCTCACTTTGACTAGTAGGCTCCTCTAATCCTAAGATGACTGTAACCTTAGTTGGATCTATGAACAAACCCTCCTTGCAAATGATATGCCCTAACATAGTTCCAAATGGTGTAGCACATACACACTTCCTAATATTTAAGGAGATTCTTAACTATATGCACCTCTCAAACATTAACCTCAAATTGTCACAATGATCCTTGATAATCCCATACACAATCCAATCATCTAATTAAACCTGCAATAATTTGTGAATAAAATCCTAGAATTCTTGAATAACAATGTGTGAAAATACTGCAGGCGCGTTCTTCAATCCAAAGGGCATCACTGTGTATGCAAAACTTCTCCATTCAGTGGTGAAAGTTGTCTTCTCTTGATCTTATTTAGCAATTCTTACTTGATGATACTGAGATAATCCATCTGTAAAAGATTAAATTTTGCACCCTGCAATGCCTTCCAATATTTCTTCAATGAATGGTGTAGGGAAAGGATCAATCACACATGTAACATTCAACTCCCTGTAGTCCACACAAATAACGATTCTTCCATATTTCTTTATGTTGATTACCATAGGGCTAACCCACTTTAATTAATCTATGGGCTCAATGATGCCAGAGTTCAACATCTTTTCAATTTCTTCTTTAACTTTTATTAGTATGCTAGGGTTCATCCTGTAAGGTCTCTTCCTAACTGTGCACGTATCTTCCTTTAGCTTAATTTTCATCTCGACCAAAGATTCATGCACTCCTTTCAACTCATGGTAGCCTCTAGGAAACAAGTCTTGGAAATCGCATAACAACTCAATTATCTTAGCCATTTCAGATTCTGACTAGTAATCTCCAATTATGGCCTCCTTTGATTCAGCATCCGTTTTAATGTTGACTTTCTTCATCTTCATAGGTTAATGGTAGGTGTGTGCCTTCTCATCTACACTGTCTAAGACCTCACGAGTACCCTCTAAATGATCTATGTCAAAAATTTCCACTTCTTCATCATCCACCATGTAGACCATCTTTCCTTTCTCCTTCTCTAGGCAAGCGCTCTCAAGTAGTTCTGCATCTGCCTCATCTACTTCTTCAAAATGTTCTTCTAGGTCTGATTCACCAAACAACTCTTGAATGAGTTCTTCAGCCTTTACACTATCTCCCATAGTAAAGCGATTCATAACCTGTAATGCATTTTTCACCAGAGGTTTAGTGGAGAAGTAGTCAAAAGTCTGGATCATTCCTACAGTCAAGCCTTGTCAATTTCTAGTCTCTTTGTGTAACTCCACATAAACATACCAAACACGTGCGCAGCCTTGCAAGGTGAAATAAACTTTGCGCACCCATAACAAAGGTGGTAAAGCTTTTTGCCCCTCTATCTAGAGTCTCTCACACTTTTGAATGTGGTGTTGAACAATAGTATTACCATGATATTCACATATTTGAGTAGGTGCATTAGTTCTAAGAAACCTTGCTAAGAGGGCAACTCTCACTTCTCCCCATTCTATGAGATTATCCCTATGAACCATCCACCAGTGTGATGTTATTCCACGTAGGGTATAAACTAACATATTCCTTTTGTCCACCCGATCCTTCCATTGGACTTCCATGGCTCGCAGGAACACCTCAAGGTTTCCTTTGCCAATGTATCGGGGTACAGGGTTGTTGCCTAACCGCCTAACACAATGAGACCTACTTACATACACACCTACGCTTCTTACCTTGTGCCCAACCATCTTGTAAGTTTCATGTGCCCAATTGTCATAGACAATACTTGTAGTATCACCAATGGATTGTGCATCATCCCACTGGAGAAATCCTTCTTCAGATGGCTCAAGTGCTTCCGGATCTCGAATGGTGCGCACATAAATTATTTTAAGGTATTCTTCACTTAAAGGCTCAACGTAAGGTGCAGATTTCCTGTCTGTTAAAGGGATAATAAAGCATTCTATCTTGTTCTCAAAACTGATATATCCCTTATTGAACCACAGATCAACATTATTTGCATAGAACCAAGGGCGCCCAAGTAGAGCTAAGAATTTTTCCGCTTCTACAAGCATTAAGACCTCAAATTCCCCAGTGAACTTGGCCCCTATATAGTAATGGATGAATCCTTCAAGAATCTAATTGGCATGGCCTTAGTTTGATTTTCCTTATACATTACATTGGAAGATGGCTACCATCGAGGTCTGCCCATCTGAACCCATACATCTAAGGTAAGCACATTCACTTTCGTGTTTGTGTCAATCAAAATATTGCTCAAAATTCATCCATCCACAACAGCATTCAGAGTGATCTCCTTATCATAATCCAAGCTATGAGGAGGGAGATTAGCATGTAAATTTTTTCGTCCATTCTTAATACCAGCGCGCAGAGTATTTCCCTTTAATCAACTCCCTAGTAATGGAATAATGTTCTCCTAACACATAATCTTGCATACTTCCTTCATATCATTAACATCCGACTGGAAAGTCTCAGATACGTTCATTTGTTCCAACTTCCACCATTGTTCCTTTAAATAGTGTATTTCACCTTGTATATTTTTTAGTACTTCCATGGTTTCTTAATAAACCTCCTTCTGACATGTAGGGTATGGATATTTTGCATGTGAAACCTCCTCCTTAGTAATGGTAGGATTTTGTTGCAATGTTTCTCTGGCACACACAACCTCATCGCATGTATTAATCTTCATAGGTACTACCTCAGGATCCGGTGGTAACTTTGGCATCCATTGGTTTTCCACATCGCGTTGTATTCTAACCATCCATGCACCCTTGTTCTCCTGTTTGTGCTTCTTGCTAATATGTTCATATTCAGGGCACTCTTCATAGTTATAATTCTTTCTGCAAAAATAACAAGTAACATTCTAAGGACACTCGTGCCTATAATGGTTAGGAGATTCACACATATAACATGTTCCATGAGGGAACTCGCCTCGTCCATCACCAAGGCCTCAACATCTGAATCCACCACGGTATCCTCAACCTTTACCATGGCCTCCCTTAAATCACCCTTTATTGTGATCATAGCACCCTTGAGTGTGATCATGATCACGTTGCTCACTTTTATCCTTAGATCTATTTGCAAATCCGGTCTTTCGTACACTAATATCGATGGCATCATTGATCTGATCAATTATTGAAATATTCAGTATTGTGAGTTTGGACTGGAAAATCTTACAGTAACAGGACATGTTCTTCATTATAGCGTGTTGCAACAATGGGTAGCGGCTTGCATCATGGTCTAAATGACATATCTCACATTCCAGTAACAAGGAGCGCATCGATTTGTGATTACAACTATCCTTAGTATGCCCTTATATGTCACAATCTGTGCACCAAATTCAAGTGTGTGTCTTATGTGATGTATTGGCTGATAGTTTCTCCTACTTTTTTTCCATTGCTGCAATCTGAGCCTCTGAGAATGGGCTCACTCCAGTGTATATGCTCTCGACTGCCTCAGCGTGCAAAGCTATTATGTGAGAGCACCCTCCTAAAAGGTGTGATCAGGCCTCTGACAAACCATTGTGCATGCTGACTTGCATGGATACTATAATATAGTTTAGACAAGAGTGTTTTGAAATGGGCATCATATTCTCGGAAACTCTCAGTAGTGCCCTGCTAGATATCCTTGAGCGCGCTTATAATTTTTTGCTCGAACTTAGGGATATAAAATTCTTTAAGGAAAGCATCATATAACGTCATATAATCCACACAAGTATGATTAGGGTCAAACTTCCTGTACTAGCTATGCGCACGTCCTTATAACGTAGTTGTTAAATGACTGGCCTTGCACTATGAAGTTGTAATTCCTTTCATGTGCCACAATATCTCACACACATGGAAATGCTCAGCAACATCTTATATTCCCTTATACTTTGGGAGACGAAGTGACATCTCCATGTAAATATTATGGGGCTGATGAGGACCATGCCCACCAGATACATAACCTCTTGTGTTACCTCCACCTCCAAATCCACCAGATCCACTAGATCCCAAGCCACCTGTGATTCTTGATCCTCCCCTTGTAACAGGAATTGAACCAAAGGATGCACTGCCTTATGTCCCAACAGTGTGTTAAACTAAACTCCCATAGTCTGCGAATTTGCACTAATCCCAAAGGTGATTCCAAAGTTTCTGCGTGCTTATGTTTTGTACTGACGATGCGCCTGAAAAGGTACCTCCAACCGGACCTCCAAATAAAAAGGAACACGTCTGCCTAGCCATTAATGTACTTATTGTTTGATTTACTTCTGATCTTGCTGATAAGTCAACTTTACCTCTTGCTACTCTATTGCCCAAACTAGTTTGTGTTATGTTTGTGGAGCCTATTTTCATGTTATGGGCTGTTTTTGGGCCCATGTTTTTTCGGTACCCATTGTTTTGATACCCATGGTTTTGATACCCACGGTTTTTGCCCATGGTTATGATACCCACAGTTTTGTATCAAACTGCATAAGCAATTGTCTATTTATATGGTCTTATGCATATGATACATAGACAAGCAAACGATTACAGATGTGCTTTGAATTCAGGTGTGAATTATGTAGAGTTTGTTGAGCGTAGCTCCAAACAGATCTGGGTATTGTATTAAGAGAGTGGAGGCTTGTAATAAAATCTAAGCAAGTGATTCTTTGTGGACGTAGCCCAAATTGGGTGAACCACGTTAAATACTATCTTTTTGTGTTGTGTTATTTATTCTGCACTTTTATTTGAGATCTGCAATATTTTCTGCATATTAGTTTCTACTGTTGCGATTCTGTAAGGGATTATTCCACATATTTTATCACTTATTTCCTAATAGTTTGTTGACTGTTGGTTGTACTAGAAACTGGAAAACCAAGCGCAAGGTCTAGGTTGCCAGGTATATTTAGATGCGCGCCCATGGCCCATGTTGTCTTTATTGGCGTGCTCTCATAAGAGGCCGATGAGGGTTCCCTGTCATGCTTTCCCAAACGGGGGAGTTCCAGATGCTCTGGCTCCACGTCCTCTGTGTTAGATCTAAATCCTTCAAGAGTCATCTCTCTCCCCAATGTCATCCATTTGCAACCTCACGCCACTTCTCTAAATCCTTCTCACATGCCTCATTAAAAGTAATCTGCCTTTCTAGTCTTTGCCTCTCTGCCACTAGGTCAACCATCCTTCACCACACCTGCTCCTGCCCCAATGCATGGTGGGATTTAGCTAGCCATCGGCTTCTCTTCCAAATTTACGGTTACCATTAAGATCTTGATCGCCAACGGAATTTCGTGTAGATATGATCCCCTGGGATAACGTAAAAATTGAAACTCAGCTACCCCAGACAAGAGTAAGTGGAAATTGAGTACTCCAAAATATAGCTATTCAGAACACTACTGAACCAAGTATCCATAGCATGTGCATCGAAATTAGATCAACATCATAGAGAGCCTAAAATTATTCTTACATCTAGATAAGTTTGTGAAACCTCTAATTCCTTTTATATGCATAAGAAACTAGACACTCGTATAGTTATATGGGGAAGATATAGCAAACAAACTCTCATATAGGCAGTCATCCAAATTTTTCTCAACCCACGGGTGTGCGTCAAACTCAGATCTAGTACTGAATCTCCAAGCATATTCTTCTTCCAGATCTACTATCCACTCCTCAACACTTGCTAAGGTCAACCGGTACGTCTTCATCATGCAACATCCTGAAAATAACTAAAAAAGAGGTCCCGAAAATGGAACCAATGATGCAACCTATAATTCACTGTGAATAACCTAGGTGTGCTGACACATCACTCAGCCTGATATGAGTTCTCACCCAAAGTGCACGCAAAGGCACCAATTCCATCTTTATGAGTTGTTTTGCATTCAAAATGTTAGCATGATGGTGAATATAGGTATTCAGATTCATAACCTATAGTAAAAAACACACATAGTGCATAAACTAGATCTAGATCTTAGAATATATGGAAGATGAACTAAATAATGACTATAACAAATACTTACCATGTAAGAACCAGATTCAGTCATATTAAACACCATTATCCATCCAATATGAACCATTTTATTAAATATTGTAAAACGTAAAAGCTGTAATACATTACATAAGTATCTCCATGAGTCATGCATGTGCACGACAAAACCAGTAGCAACACAACTCTACAATAATTGACACATACTTAACTGTGCAAATCAATACATATATATAGGGGTGGGGACTTTCCCTTCACGACCCATGCAATTTCCCCAAAATAGGCCACATGCTAATAATAACCATGCACCTTTACAAAAGGATGCAAAACATGCAAGTATTCTAACAATAGACTTCTTATAGATAACTCAGAGTAGAAATCCTTTAATTAGACTAAATTATACATGGCACTTGAATTGATGCTTGCTCCCAAAATACCCTTGCATGGACCACAAGTCTTCATGTCTTTGTGTGCCCAACACGCTAACTCCAAAAATAGCCTTCACAGCAGAAGCGACTAAATCCTGATCCTGGGCGCGTCAACAGTACTATAGCATCACGCCGCATGTTTTTCCCGCGCCCTACATTCCTGTGCCCAACACTTGGCCCCTTTTTCCATCCAACAATATTTCTCTCATTTATTCACATGTAATAAATAACGTTATGATAGAAAATGGATCGGTTAAAAAAATCACTATGCATTACTCATTATCCTTAGGTACACAACCACCAACTTTGTGGGTATATTGATTATGGTCAAAAGATTTGATGGTCAATATTGAAACCTTATTGGGGACATTACAATATTGCTTATGGTAGGACATAAGATAATAGCTACATGTTTCCTAATGTTTTACAACAATAGAGAATATGGCATGTTGTTTGGGAATCCTTAGATACATAAGGTGTAAGTTTTCCCATCTACATTAAATTGATGCTTAAAGCACATGCATGATAACAAGGTTATCATTATTTACATGTTTTAAATAAGTTTTGTATCCAACCTGAGCTATTACATAATGTGCTTACACAATAGAAAATCATACAATTTTTTGTTACTCTTATTTAAAACATCTTTTGGTGTTGTCATTGCAGTTTGCTAATAAGACTTCCAAGAAAATAAAAGCAACGAAAAATACTGACACAAACTAGCAACATAAGCCACAATAAATTTTGGACAATGAGAATTCATACAAGAGAGGTCGTTTAATGTGGGCTTAGTTTTAATAAGATACCTTACATTA
Organism: Taxus chinensis; assembly: GCA_019776745.2. NCBI lineage: Eukaryota > Viridiplantae > Streptophyta > Pinopsida > Cupressales > Taxaceae > Taxus > Taxus chinensis. The sequence goes on from CM034150.1 coordinate 782,076,830, forward strand.
CATCACTATTTTTGCTTGTATCATTTCTATTTTTGACATGTTTAGGGTTTAATTGCTTTGTGTTCACCCCTATAGTTAGATTTAATTGTGTTTTCACTTCTTTGAGCTCTTTTAACTCTCCGTATAGATATTATGTCTTCATTTACTTTCGAGTTGCTTTGACCTACTATGTTCATTCATGAGCATTACTATAAATTCTCTTTCTCTTTATCTTGACGAGAAAATACAATCATAATACTACTCACAAGAAAAGCACAAGAGACGTGATCATAATATTTTTTGGAATTAGGGTAAATCGGGGGTTTTGAAAGGACTCTCATCCTTGATTACAAAAATTCCATCTGGCAAGATAAAGCATTGAAGCTAACATCAAAAAATCCCAAAGGAAAAGAAAAAATAAGTAACTAGAAGTAGCCAAAATATTACATAGCATAGAGGTTTTTGATATCTTCAACAGCTTTCTTCGTTGTAACTGAAGCACTTATATATGCCAAGGTATCTGTCAGTCTAAGAAGTTCGAGGTAGTATTTGTTTGTGTTGTCCCAAGTATTATCAGTATAGTCTTTCCAAGCTTTGATGATAAATAAGGCTCTCTGGAGTTTCTTGAGGATTTTATCCACAATTTCATTATCACTTGTAGCATTGGTAGCTTCATCCAAAAACTGCTCATCCTCCTCTGTCATATTGACATCTTCCATAGCGACATTTGGATAATTTTCAGCCACGGGGTTAGGAGAGTCTAGATAAACCTAAGAGAACTTCTAGGATATCCTTCTCAACCATGGTTTCCATAGGCACCTCAGACAGGATGATCGGGGAAGAGGTGTTAGCAGGGGACGCAACAAAAATCCCAGGAGGGGAAAATTCAACATCTTGAGTAGGAGAAGGGGAAGCAAAAAAAGTAGTGGAACCAATGATCTAGATGTCAGAATTAGAGTCATAGGATATTTGATTCTAACAGTGGTGGCTGCGAGGAGGGGAAGAGGACGAGAAGGGGAGAGCGGGTGGAGGGCGCAACGGAGTGGAAGCGGGGGTAACAACATTTGCCCAATTTGGGAATGAAACGTAAGAGTTCCGTCAGGGAAGCCACAAATTGGAACAACAAGTACTGAAGGTCATGATGGAGTAGAGGGCCCTCTCCCTCTCTGGAAAAATTAATAGACAACTCGAGAGATTGAAAGAGGAAAGAAACCAAATTTACCTTTTTCCCATGGCGCAGATGAGAGAGAAGAAAGATTTGAAGACTGAAGACCAACTTGTAGTAACCATAGAAAGTGAAATAACGCATAAGGACCTTTGTAACTCTGTCCCAGGGTGGAACAATGGAGGTGCACTCATAACTAGACTGGTACTTCCTTAATTTCTCCCACGAGCCGAGAAACTCTGCCACTTCTGCTTTAAGATATCTCTTGAAATAGATGTTGCCAGCAGCAGGGAGACCAGTGGCTGCAGCAATGGAATTTGTAGAAATTGTAAATTTGGTTTTCCTGACTTTCACTTTTCCATTTTTCCAAGAAGCTAAAATATTGTTGGAGAATCTTATCGAGTGCCTTGAGAGTCTCTCCATGAAGGTAGTTATACCAGCTTCTTGCAAAATATCCTAGACGTAATTTTCACTCCTATTTTTTTCACAGGAAACATGCTCCATTCTTTTAATCTCCCCCCCACCCATTTTACAGAAAGTAACTTGAATAATGTCTACCAAAAAGGTGATTGATTGTTGTTAATTAATAGGAATATGCACCATAGCACCATGATTAGATAAGCCTCATTATCACACATGTGTTAGCACTGAGAATTATAAATTACATTGATTTCCCTTGGGATATAATTAGTACTCCCACTGCCACAAAGGTAGGGGGAGTGATCCCAAATCTTTTTTATATCTGATATCAGCTTTATCATTGAAGATGAAGCTGATAAAGAGTCTTATAAAGAAACAAAGCCTTTAGACGATAGTCATTAGTTATAGTGATAAGAAGGTTACTCAAAAAAATTGTGATCCAAGTCTTTTGATCCCCGAAAAGAACCCCAATGTTTTCCAAAGAGTCATCAACCTTGTTTCCTTCTCTATAAGTATGTTGAAAACTTGATCTCTTGAAAATTTGATTGAAGAGCCATGATGTCCTCGATAATGTTTTGAATAGTCCATTGAATGGGCTCCTTGGAATTTAGGATCTTTATGAGATTTAGTGAGTCACTCTCCACAAAAATTTTCCCTTGGCCAATAAGGAGAGCAAGTTCCAAACCTTTAAGAATAGCTAGAGTCTCGGCTCTGTGATTAGTGCTAACTCCAAAATTAACTGCAGTTACAACTAGAGGGAGGCTAGACTGATCTCTCAATATGGCACCTCCCCTCAAAGGACCCGGATTAAATTTTGTAACATCATCAACATTGAGCTTCAACCAGCCAAGAGGAGGAGGAGACCAAAAATTCCTCTCTCTCATAGCTACATAGGGATGAGCAACAATAGGGAGAGAAAGTAGTCAGCGCCAATCAACACTACCATTGAAATTGATTTCCTATTTATACTTCCTCCAGATGAAGCTGTTCAAATTTTCTTGGAAGATAGTTACAATCCCATTGAAGACCTACACAAGATCTCTAGACTGCTCTTTTAAAATACATCTATTTTTTTTCCTTCAAGATACCCCAAAGACCATGTGGGAGAAGAAGATTCCAAGTGAGGGATAAGACAGGGTGGTGGAAAGGGGAGCTCCATTGAGAGAAAGCTTCAAAAAGAGAGGAGGGAAAAATACAAGCTACCCCAAAATGTTGAAGGAGGAGACCCCAAAGAGAATGAGAGATAGGACAGTGGAGCAGAAGATGGGCCGAATTTTCACAGATTGGAAAAGAATACAGCAGGTGGGAATAGAGAATCCCCTTATTTTAAGATTTTCACCAAACAAAATAACATCTCTAAAATAAATCCAAGAGAAAAATTCAATCCTAGGCACAACTATAGAAGACCAGACTTGTCTAAGCGGAGGACCACAAGGGCTATATGGGGTTTGGAGAAATAGGCCGCTTTAACAGAAAATTGCCTAGATGGAGAGAGAGGCCAAATAAGCTCATCTTGATGTAGGGTGAAAGGAATATACTGGGAGGAGAGAGCAGTTCTGAGACATTTGAGACGTTGCAACTGATTATTGTTGCAATCTATCGAAACAAGGATATACTAGCAATGTTTATTATTAATATTGCTAATATATCCATTAAGCTTTCTGCCATAGATTAAGGAGAGTTGAGTTTTGACTGGGCCCTAGAATGGGTCATGATCAAGTGGCTTATCACCAAACCACCAATCATCCCATAAATCAATTTGCATTCCATTACCTAAGTGCCATTTGATTCTAGCTCTCAGCATTGGCAGGGAGCTCACAATAGAGTTCCATATTGTAGAACCCTTTGGTGTCTCTTTATGGAGAAAATATTCTGATGCATAAAGGTATTTAGATATAAGGATTTGAACCTAAGGAGCCTTATCCTTTGAAGCAATAATCCAACCTAGTTTGGTGAGCATGGCCTCGTTCATATCAGCCACTCTTCGAAGCCCCGGGTCTCTAATGTGAGTAGGTTTACAAGTGGTATTCCAAGAGACAAGGTGAACTCTTTTTCTCTCTTTAGAGCTAGAACAAAGAAAGTGTTTTTGAATTTGTTCAATGTGAGTAAAAACCGAAGAAGGCATTTTAAACAAAGACATAAGATAGATAGGAAGGCTTTGGAGAGTATTTTTTACTAGTTGTAGTTTACCTGCTTAGTTGAGAAGAGAGCCCTTCCAACCAGCCAATTTTTTATGATATCATTCAATGACTGACATCCAAAGGTTATTTAGTTATCTTCCTTTAAAGAGGGGGAGACCTAAGTAGGTGGACGGAATGTCCACAATGCTGCAACCAAAAAATACCTGTAATCTTTCTCTGTCTACTGGGAGGAGTAATAAGAAAGGGAACACAACTTTTGGTGAAATTGATGATATGTTGTGAGGCCAATTAGTAGACATCTAGAAACCTTTTTAAAGCCTTGGCTTCCACAACCGAGGAAGTACCCAAGAGCAATGTGTCATCAACAAACTGGCTGTGGGTAGCTGAAGGATTTTTGGTCGTGATCTTGATACCCGAAATTATAGTAGTTTTCTTAGAAGCTTATAAAACATGGCTTACAATATCAACCATAAGATTGAAAAGAAAAAGGGATAAAGGATAACCTTGCCTAATATCGCGACTGTTTTTAAAGTAACTTGTCGGAATACCATTGACCATAATCGAGAAATGGGGAGAAGAGACACAACTATAAATCTAGTTGCATCATTTGTCACATAACCCAAACTTTTTAAGCACTCTGAGGAGGAAAGGCCAGCTGACACGATCAAATGCTTTCTGCATGTCCAGTTTTAGGATCATCCCAAATGCTTTGGAATGGTGAACTGAGTGGATGGCTTCATGTACATTAATGACACCACCTTGGATCAATCTACCTTCAATAAAATTGTTTTGTTGTTCGGAGATAAACAAATTCTAAAAGGCTTAAGCTTAATAGCCATCATTTTGGTAATTATTTTATAGGAAGTGTTACAAAGGCTGATTGACCTAAATTTGGAAACATATTTGGAGCCAAGAGATTTAGGGGCCAAATCAATGAATGTATTATTCCATTTCTTCATAAGAGAATCTTTCCTTTGGAATTCATTAACAACCTCAAAAATATCTCCCTTAATGACTTCCCAACAAGTTTGAAAGAAAGTAGTAGGGAAACCATCAACATCAAGGGACTTATCTCCTTTCATATTGAAAATGGATTTATGGATTTCCTCCATGGAGAACGGTTGTGTAAGCTTTCCATTTATTTCATCCGAAATCAGCTTGTGAATGTGTTGCAGCATTTCAAACACCACATTCTCCACCAGGGGGTCTTCATCCAGGAGAAGATTGAAATAAAAATTTACTAACTCCTAAGAGATATCCTTTTCATCCTTTAAAAGCTTACCATCTGTAGAGAGTTGTTCTTTTATTTTATCCCTACTTTTATGTTTGTAAGTAGTAGCATGGAAAAACTTTGTATTCTGATCCCCCTGCTGAAGCCAAAGATCCTGAGATCTTTGTCGCCACTAAACCTTCTCTTCCACCAATGTATTGTATTAATCGCTCAATAAAGAGGATTCTTGCTAGTGTAGTATAGGAGTTCTACCAAATTTCTCTATATCAATAGCAACTTCCAAGATCTTATAAGAGAGTAGTTGCTTTCTATCCCGAATATCCCCAAAGGTTTTGGCCTTCCAGACTTTTAACTACTTCTTTACCGCACTCAACTTCTTAGAAAATCTATACATGGTCGTGCCCTATATACCCACCTTCCACCAACTTTCAATAAGATTGTCTGGATTATGATTCTAAAGCTAAGCCAACTCGAACCTGAAGGGAGGATTTTTGTTTTTATGAGAATTTGTTGCACTTAATAATAACGGGCTGTGATCGGATGCAGCTTTGGGGAGAGCACTTAGGTAGAATTCAGAGAAGTGTAGGATCCATTCCATAGAACCAAGAACTTTGTCCAAATGACTTTGAATATGGTGATGAGAAAGTCTACGATTTGACCAAGTGAAGGCAGCACCATGCATGTCAAAATCGAAGAATTCACCTTTTCTAATGAATTCAGCTAGAGAATCCATACTACTGAAATTAACTGGGGAAACTCCATGCTTCTCAGAAGGGTAGAGGGTGGTGTTGAAGTCACCTACTACAAGCCAAGGGATCTACTTACAACTATTTCTGAATTCCAGAATGTCTCTCCAGATGATTTCTTTTTGCACTTCAAGGTTATGCACATAGAGATTGATAGCAATCCAACAAGAATCAAGCCATATCTCTTAAAAGAACATGCCCATAAAGTGGGGGGTTTTGATAATACAGTCACCATAAAGGACTTGTGGATACCAAAGAATGCAAAGCCCCCTAGAGTTTCCAGATGATTCCTGAGAGGCGAAAGAGGTAGAAGGCCATAACCTAGAAAGGTTGCAGTCCTCCTTAAGCTTTGTTTCTTGCAACATGATGATGTCCAGGGAGAATATTCCAAGAGATGATTTTCATTTCTTAAATCTGGTTTTTCTCCTGCCATCTAAATTGAGAGTACCTTGTGTGCCTTGTGCAATATCTTGTGCCGATACTTGTTGAATCTTAGCTTGATTAGTAGGTCTACCTATTTTTTTATTGATTCCCACATCAACATTTTTCTTGCAAGTGATTCTAGTGACTCTAGGCTGATTGAGATCCCCCAAAACCATAGAAATAGGAGAGGGAAAGGAAGATTGCTCCTCCAGACAGAGGAAAGGGGATGGAGAAAAGGGGGGAGAGAGGCAAAATCTTCAACAAAAGGGAAAGATGGTCAGAGAGCGAGAGCAGACTCCAGAGGGGGGGCGAGGGAGGAGGAGAGGACATGACAGAGAGGGGGCATTTCACCCTCTTCAAGAACAACAAAAGGATTGGAGGTGCCAACATCAGGGACAACTTTAGGAATGAACTTGTCTTTCTGCTTTGGAGAGACGACAAAGTTTTTTTGCTTGGGGGGGTGGTTTTGATGGGCAAGTTGTAGCCCTATGACCAATACTCTTACAAATTGAGCAAGCTTGGGGAATATATTCATATTCTATAGGTTGATACCATACTCCAAAATCCGATCAAAGGTCTATGGATTTGGGTAGAGGGACACTAACATTAACATTGACACAAAATCGTGCATGACTAAATATGGTTTTAGCTTTAGTAGCTTCATCAATGGCTATAAGTGTACCCAGAGAAAGAGTGATACCTTCAATAACAACATGATCCAAGAATTCTAGAGGGAACTCTGGAAGATGAACCCAAACCAAAGCATGAGTCATAGTTTCAGTATGTTGATTGAAGCCCGGGGACCATTTGTGAAGATAGAAGCCTCTTCTTATAAAGAACCACAGACCTCCAAGGAGAGCATGAGCAAAGTCCTCCTTTAGACTGAAGGTCAACAGGTAAAGCCATTTGGCATGGCTGCAATCTCAAGGGAGCCACAGGGAGTCCACTTCAAGTGCACCCATTTTTTGATGTCCTCCAAGGGGGTCTAGGACCCATCAGCTTGCCAATCAAAGACGAATCCCTCGAGGCCGTAGTAGTAGCAGTGATTTGAGATGGAATCTGCAGAGACAGGGTCCCATCAAGGAGAGTAGGTTTCATCTTGACAGAATGGGACACCGAAGGGGACCCAAAAATGACATTTTTCTAGGCCTCGGGCTGAGGATGTGAAGACAAACCACCTGAATCATCATGTGGGCAATTAGGGGCCGGACCAAAGGGGTCCGACATGGATGCAGGAAGGGCGAATCATAATTCAAAAAAATAGCTAGCGGGAAACAATAGAGATGGCGTGCTCCCAATATTACATACTAATATCTCACAACATTAAATTTCAATACTCGCACGCTTTGTGAGTCTCATAGCCTCAAAATTGTCTAAGGTACAAGGGTTCATTCTCCATAAACTGTAAAATAGATCCGAATATATGAAATACACCAAATCAACATTCTAAATTAGTCTTATGTTTAGTTTCCACAAACAAAAAGAAATTAATGGCCCACAAATAAAATCCTCATAAAATATAAGGTCTTATTGTAACTACCCAAGGATCATCCTCTAATATACCCAATTCGTAAAAAGTTATAGAAATAAACAGTCATCCTCAAAACCAAAAACATAATAGCTCACAGTCACACAATAAATTGGTTTATAAATCAAAGCAAAGTGCCCCTAGAATTTTACAATATATTGGCTCATAACTTGGAAAAAATTTTGGCTCATATAAACAATTGCAAGGTAATTGGTTTGAGTAATCACAGTGTTCACACACAAAAATATTGAATCTCAAGAAAAGGACATTGTAAGGGAAGGATAAACCCAATATATCAATGGTTTCCTACCCTTAATTGTCATAGGCATACTAGGATAAATACAATATAATTATATATCGCAAATTTTCCTTTCATCAATCATAATTATTTCAATGGGAGTATGCATATGACAACAAACCAATCAATATGCCCAACATGCATTAAACATAAATGAAAACACATAATGTAAAACTGGAAACAAGTGCTCTGGGCCTCATCACCCTCCACTAAGAATGTCAAATTATCATTCAATCTCGATGTACATAAATAAATATTCTTTAAAGATTTTGATATCCATGCTAAACAAACTAGTATAGTTGGATAAAATTTGAAATGGGCACACTTAAGCTTGAAACAAAATGTAAATGAATTGTGTTAAAAGAAGTTATTGAACTCTTTAATCTCTTGGGGAACATTATTGAAATTAATCTTGTAAAGCTCAAAAGCAGTATACAAATAATGTTGCATTTTTGAAAGGTAGCTTTTAAGGAAATATATGGAATATAAAATATCTATTATTCTATCCACATGTATTTGAGCAAACATAGGGAAATTGGTAAAACAAGTTATAATTTAAGGGATAATATATTTTTCCTCAGCTAAATTTAGAAAATATTGTTATATCACACAAGATAGTTTTAATGAGGTAACTATTGTATCACACAAAAACAATTATCTTAAACAAGATTGTTACCTCAAATGAGCAGTCCAAAAATAATTTTTGCAGATTTATAGGTAATTAAAAAATAACAATGCAGAGTTCAATCCAACGGATTCATATTGTCTTCTTTGCTCATATGAAGTTATCTGTAGATATCGACCTCTAAGAAAAGTTGTAGTGAGTGTTTCGATAATTGTTTGTAGAGACGAGGGATTTAGAAAAAAGAGAAATGAATGATGCAAAGAACAAAGAGGGGTTTGTAAAAAATAGAAGTGAATATTATCTAGAGAGGGGGGTTTGGGAAAAAGAGATGAATACTATTATGTCATGAGTGAATTTTTTGAATGGGGTTGAAGCAACATGGTCATCAATAATCATTATAGTGAGTTGAGTGTCAACAACAAATTGCAAAGACCCAATGGCTGGGAGTTGCTCAAACAAAGCATGTGACATTAATGTATGGAGATTCTATAGAGAGGGAAGCACAATGGATGGGAGTTGCCCAAACAAAGCATGTGACATTAATGTATGGAGACTCTATAGAGAGGGAAGCGCAACGGATGAGAGTTGCGCAAACAAAGCATGTGACATTAATGTATGGAGACTCTATAGAGGGGAAGAACCAACATGACTGGTCCACATCATACAGGCACCTCTAACTGAATGGTCAATGGATTATTTGGCCCCTAAAATTTGCTATATAACCATTTGAGAAATTGTTTAAGGATGATTTCATATACTAGATATCAACTTCATCTGTTGGTTTTTTCAATTTGTAAGAATTTGTGAATTGTATCATTTGTAGCTTTTTTTTGCCTATGTTATGGTCAAACTCTATCACTTACTCCACAAAATTATAGACTTGCAAACAATTTGATTCAGCCATTGTTTACAATTTTGCTTGGCTTCACCAAACTTTATTCATAATAAAATTAACTCTAAGATGTTGTGATTCATGAACTTTTCTGCAATTTGTTCATATCAAGTTAACAAATCCAATGGTTTTAGAGACAATTGTATTATTTCTTGTCTTTAAGTTACTCTATAAAAATACATTATACCAAAATATAATCTTTTTAGTAGAAATATTCAGATTTTACTCTGTGGCTTTAAATTGTTATTTTCTCTTTGATGGAAATGTTCAGATTTTTTTCTTAAAAGTATTATGTACTCTTATAAAATATATTGGTATATTTACCAATTTATTTATAATTGGCTAACTTTATTGATACCCACCATGCTCATCGATTAAAGCTTTTATTTATTTTGGTCCCTTTCCATGAAATAAACATTTCTTAATATTATGCTTGTAGTTCCCATGTGATTGTGAGCTATTTGATCAATTTAAGAGGGGGTTTCTTCGAGGACTTATTTACTCGCATGTAAGCATTTTCTATTTTTGGCATCAATAACTTTTACCTATAAAAGGTAAAAGGTTCTTTTAGACTAGCAATCGTACATGAAGTGTACGATGAGAACGCCGAAGGGGATGGAGCAAAGAATTACAATTTAAGCGAATAAGAGGGAGAGGATGGGGGAAAAAGAAGATGGGGTATAAGGGAGGAACAATGCATTGTATTCCACTGAATTTTATCTATCTTGGTCACATTATTTGTTTGAGTGAAATATATGTTCAAAAGGAAGAAAATGAAAATTTAAGGAAAATCATAAATGTTGGAAAAATGTTATAGATTGAGGATTGATTATTTATGTGATTAGTATTTGAGGATGAAGTGGTCAAAATTAGAAAAACTTCATTCTCCACCTATCGTTTTATTTACATTTGCCACAAATTTATGTCCTTTCTTGCCAAGGGACGGAGGATATTCTCTTTTGTTGGAATAGGAAAAATGTCTTGGTGTTGCATGACATCCAATGTGACGAAAACACTAAAGTTTGAAAAAAAAATCATTTATGCACCAACTTCCATCCACCTAACATTCGCAATGCTTGCATTATTGCCTAGAGATTAAATCCGAACTGCAACCATTGACACCCTCCTTAGCAATTCTAGTCTATCAGTGCAACACGACATACACATAGATAAGAACGCTCCATAGCCCCTGCTTACATAAAATGTGTTATATGTGGGTTATCCTTTGGTAGGATATATTATAACCTTAGATAGTGTTGATGTCTAGTGACCACCCAGTCGGGTTTTCCATTTTTTTGTTAGCAATCACTATTAGAAAGTACCAATAGTGAGATTTGAACAAGCTTCCAATCTGTGAGTTGTTCTATTCAAGACAACAATGTTTATAATGGCTATATGCAACACCACACATGAAACTGAATGAACACTGAAAAAATACTTCATCTATTTTAAACATTGTGGTTGTAATGCATAATTTGGATGTCATTACAATGGCAATGGATTTATCTCATTTATCGCATCCAACTTTGTGTCTGCACCTCTGATGGACCACAATAACGTGTATCACGTATTTAAGAGTACTTTAGTCTTTTACAAAATATAAAGCTAGAAAAATCAATTCCCACCTTCTACCAAGTGCATTCCTTGAAATTCAATGTCAACATGTCTAGTCAACTAATGTCATCATACTCTGATTATCAAATTGAAAATTCATGGTACAAATGAAGTCATGTTTTTCAGGATGAACAATTGAAAAAAGAAAGATAATGCATTGTTAGCCTCCTTTGAAAAATAGTTCCACACTAATTTGCGAGCCATCAGAACATGAAAACTCAGCCACATAATTTCTAAGGCATTAGAGAAAGAAAACTTGAGCACCTCAACAAGTTATGCCCCCACCTCTAAATATAGATTGAGTGGGCAACTAAGTTGCACGAAAATAGAAACCGAAATGGAAATGGATCCAAGATAGAAATGAAAATGACAATTTCCCAAAAACCTTGCAAACAAAACAACACAAAAACATATGTACAATAAATTAGAAAAGAACATAAATAAATATAAAAAAATCATAACATTATCCACACTAATTTGTGAGCAAGAAAAATTTCATGCATCCCACTTACGTAGAAATCAGTCACCAAGAGACATGGGATATAGGTAAATAAATGGGCATGTCATTCTGGAATAGGGCACATCATATTAAATTTAAATATATAGTCCATGAAGGTAACATCCTCACCACTTTGGCTCCCATCCGCTAGCTATACTAAGCATCCATATTTCACATTCCTGTCCCCTCCAAAAGGGGTCTTTGCAGAACATTAACTATACAAAGTAAAACCAGTGGATGTGGTTATGACACATGTCCATTGAACCCAGCTTTACTGGTGACTATAGTGTAAATAAATGGTAATATAAATAGTTCTACACAACAGGCACCACACCAAACTGACATATTCATGAAATTGAGTCTCAAGGAAAAATTGCTTATACAAGTTTTTCCCATAAAGAACCAAAGAAAATCTATAATTTTCTTGTAATAAACTATTAAAATTGGAATTATTAATTTACAAAACATTCAAGTCCAGTAGTGTGACATATTATATTGAAATAATAGCTCTGAAGCAGAATTTGTAGTGAAGAGCAAAGAAGAAGTAACAAGGTACTCCAAGAGTTTACAATAGCTTCGCAATGTCTCTAATAACCAAGGTGTGTGCTCTATCTTCATTCTCATTGTCTTTTTCTTTTTCAGTTCCTTTTCGTGGATGTGACATAAGTAGACTAGTACAGTCCAGAGTAAAACCCTTGTTGCTTCAAAAGTAGTCAAAAGTTTTTGAATTGTACCATGTGAATATAAGTAATTGACTACCAGTTGTCATAAATAACTATTGTTATGTCATCCACAACCCTCCCTAAGTACCAAAATTCTGTAGAGAGTGCTAACTCAAACTCAGAAAAAGTACATTTTTCATCCACATTAAGACTCTCGTTGAAAACTTTTGCAAGAGAAACCGCCACGCTCTTTGCTACCCCACTAAGTGATCATGTATCATCTCGACGACGATTTGGAACCACCAATACTTTAACAAGACTAACATAGAAAGACTGCATGGCTGTAGCAACTTTATTCATGGTCTCAAAGTGAAGTAAATCAGGTGACTTCCTTTTAGACTCCTAGGATTGTGATGTTTCGACTGCATTTACAGAGCCACTAATGTCAAGATCTGACACATCTTCTTGTCGTCCAAGTCGACCATGATGCATTCTTGAAATCCCATCAACACCATGGTCCCTCTGACTATGACGATGCAACCCTTCTCTTGTTTGTATAACAGAAAGAAACTCAGGATCAATGCCCCAACTAGATGCAGGCCCATTCCTCATAGACACTGGATTGACATATCTAAGCACTGAAACTGTACTGGCATCACTACCCACTTCTAAACCTAACACATTTGCTACTGCATTTGAAGTTGATGGTCCTTATTCAATGTCTTTCTTTACATCTACTCGTGCATCATTGACAAGAGATACCTGCCAAAGCACTTGCTTGTACACCTTTCACCGAAAAATACTCTACAAATCCCTCTATAAAGAAATTGAAATTACGCACCAAAGCATTTAAACTTGGAAGTAGAGAATAAAATCTGCAATGATCTATCTGGTTCTTGAACCATGATAACACAATAAATTTATGTGAAGGACCAGAATTTAGTCTCAAGACAAAAAACAATTGTCTATCAAAACATTTTGGAACAAAAGTGGCAACTTAAAAGCCAATATCTGAATCCCAAATATTAATAACTTAAGATAACAACATCAATCAACACAAAAAGGCAGATTTTAAAACAACATAAAAATAAATCTGTAATATACATATCACATCTAATCTATTCTAAAAAACGTCAAAATAAAATAAAATTTAAAATCGCTATAATTATGTTTGAACATCTAACATGAAGTCAAATGTGAGCTGTAGAAATGCATCAAATCAATCTAGTAATTTGGTAGAGTGGGTATCTATAAATTGAGTCAATCTGTATTAATGGATATACCAACCATGTACATGGAGATATTGGGTATTGATTTTAGGACGGATTTAACGAGAGCTCTGTTATGCCATTCACGCCCACAATCAATGTGCTCTCTTGTTTTGTGCTAGATAAGGCTGGAATAATTCGAGTTAGTATGTTTCAACACATTTATTGGAACATGTTCTGGTATCAGCTCGACCCTTCACATAAAATTTGTATCTGATGAATGTAACGTATATGACCTCTGCAGTGCCTTTGGAACGTTCAAATCGAACCTTCATATCTACAACTGTTTCGAAAGATTCTAGCCTAGAGACAATCGCTCATGGGATTTGCAAGAGTAGTTGTCCAATGGTTATGTTCCACAAATCCTGTTTAACTGCGATTTTAGTGCATGCAATGTATACAACTGACCAAACCTGCACCCTTACAAAAAGTTGCATGAGAGGAGTGACGCATCAACCAACCATCCATTAACTTTTGCCTCCGTTGGATTTCAACGAAACTCCAAGGAAGAATGTCCTCCGTTTGATTTCTAACTCCTGTCAAAATCAACAGGTTGAACTCCACTACAAGAACACCTTCGACGTAATTATGGCCAAGCAAGACGTCAATTTTGCATATGGTTGTCTCCTCCCTTGTGGAAGCTTACACGTATTTTTGAAGACTAACAATAATATTTATCAAACATTGGAAACAAGTTTTTTTCTAATGATAGAGGTTAGACTTATAATATAACCTTTTATATCTTTAGATACACATAATTTGAAAAATATTTTATTTTTGATTAAAGGCTTGTCTTTTATTTAGTTATCTATTTTTGTTTTGGTTAGGGATTGCCTCAATCAATAATTATGTCATCAATTTTCATTTTCTACTTCAGGATTAATGATGCTTGGGTTTAATTATGTGCTCATGATAATTTACATTTTTCATTCAAAGTGCCCAGATGCAAATGGAAGCCGAAATTCATACCAAAAAAAATTCCTATATTGATTTTGTAAAACATTTTACAAAGACATCTAGCCGAAAGAAAAACCGTCAAACCATTACTACAATTACTTGTAGTCTTCAATCTTCCCAACCCCTCTAGTTATTTACTTCATCTTTCCAAACCATTGTTGCAAGGATTCGTCACAATTCAATTTTTTTGAGCAGGAGATGCTAGGGACAATAAGAAGAAACAATTTTATCTTCATCAGACTCGATGCATGTTGTGATTTTCATTTTGGCACCTTTTTAGGGTTAGTTTGGATATTCTTTGTTGATTTCATGGTGGGAGAAGATGTAGTTATGCTTTCTTCACTCACCTATACTTCGGTAAGTTGACCGCAGAACATGTGTCCACTCCTCCCCCTTGATTCACTTTTGGAATGATTGGAGAGGACAAAATCACACCTCCCTTTGCTTTGATCTTGATAAGACCAAAGACTGCCATTTTCTCTTTGCTTTGATCTTGATATAACAAGAACTATTTACTGGAGGAGAATTTTGAGCCACCTTGCATATGCAGAGAGAAAGCATGGCCATGATGTCCCCTCCCCCTTCCCCACTTTGGTATAATTTTTTAATTTTCATCTTTTTACAGGGCCTAATTGTCAGTCATGCAGGATAACTTCACCAACCAGGGATGCACCTACATCAACCATCTGAACGAACTTTGTTCTTTGTTATGCAGACTCTTCTGACTTTACCGTCTATTGTATAGTCACCCTGATTTTGCTAGCCAGATTTCCTTCAACGTGATAAAAGGCACTTTTTCCCAACCAAAAACAATGTGGGCAAATATTTGATTAATACAACATAGAAACCATGAAGACATTATGAATGACATATAAGCACATTTTTAGTTAAAAATGTTATGAGACCCTGTCAATTACATTTCAATGCCACCATGTTAATCTAAGACCTGCATGAAAAAGTACTGGAAATAAAAAATTACTTAGACAAATCATAGAAAAAGCCCATATGTGAAGATATGATTTTATACCTTAAGAGTCGAAACTTACTTTTTACTTCAGTTTTAAGTTATATGACGAAGATATTTACTCCAAAGACGAGTAAAGCAACTTCATATTCATACGTAAATTGTATAAAGGAAAAGAAAACGAATAGCTGAAAAAAGTTAACTAGGGTTTAACGAAGAGTTGCTCTTGGGGAATGGATGTGTAGCTCCCCTATAGTTGGAGGCCCTTCTGAAAAAGTTGATGCCAGTATCTTATTTAAATGGCTATTTTTCGAAGCTATAGAGGCCCTCTTGAAAAAGTTGATGCCAATATCTAATTTTAATGCTATTTTTCGAAGCTATATGCAGAAAATAATCAATAGATTTTGTATATTTAGTTCAAAGTTTAGATATTTAGTCTAGTTTCAGATTTCAGTCATATGGGATGAGTTACAATAGCAGATTTTGAGTGGATCTTATTAACTGTATCCAAGCTTGTCAATTTAATTTCAGTTTGCAAGTTCAAACTTCTATTCCAAAATTTCTGACTTTATATTAATCATATTTTGACAGTTTTTAAATTCCTATTCCAAAAATTTAGACCTTCATACTAGTCATATTTTGATTGCGAGTTTTTCCACATTTTGACAAATCTCAAATTTGGCTATATTAACAATAATAGTGGAGCTGCTTGCTTGGAAATTCTGCACCAGACTGAACTGGAAAATTGTTCAAAAAAAAAACTCCCTACCAAATGCAAAAATAATTCCTCCCATGTGAACACAAATCAAGTTTAAAAGCTATCAGATTGTATTCAAGAGAATAACTCTGAGGTCAAAAACTTGGTCAAAGCCAAAAAGAGAATGACAATGATGAGAACAGTTGCCAAAGGGGTCTCCACATCTAATGTAGGACATGATGGTTGCATATGCTAAATAGTATAGGTAGCTAAGAGTAGTATTAGCAGATCAATTTATGCAGTCTGTATGACCGCTACAACAGTCCTCGCACAAAAAACCATCTAAACACAAGATAAGGGAGTTAAAGGCGACTGCAGAATATTATCAATCTGTATCTTTTGCAAAATGATTATTTTGAAAAACAAATTATTGAAAAGACCTAAAACCAGAGGCCTATTCTGTTTGCCATTGTAATCATAAGCAGCTATTGCAGAAATTTCAGTTGAGGATAAGGATTATTGATAAGCGCATAAACTGGTGAAGATGTTGAATGACCAGTTAATTAGTCATGTCTGAAATTTGGGATGGTACAGCAGTTGATCAATGCCATAGGGTTGCAACCTGCTGCAACTACATCGATTATGGCACACAAAATGACCAAAACACTTGGTAAGGTCGAGACATCTTATGCTTCTAGTATAATGATATGAAAGGACTACACTTTTAAGAGAAACGTGTGCAGGTACCTGCTTGCAGTCATTGTTATATTAGTCTGTGGATGACCTGGAAAATAAGAACACAACACTGAGTTGACAAAATGATTTGCTCCACTAATTGCGGTGGAAAGCAATTTAAGGAGGTCAATTATGATTGTCATTCTCAATTATAATTTTATTCTGTTTGATATGGTCAAGGCCTTGCTTTCATTTTTTAGAAAATCAATGCTTTATGGTGCTTGAACAGAGCATGGAAAGCGGATTGTGGAGCATTGATTTGGTCTTTCTCCCTGTTCCTTTAGGCTTAAAGATTGCTTGGCTTTGCTAGAACTCTACTAAAGTACTTCACAATCACTATGGAGAGGCTGTCAACCATATTTGCTCAAATTACAAATTTACTTGGGAAGTGTGGGCTGCAGATCAAGTAGATATGTCAGGATTTTCTTTATTAGACCCATTCATTGGAGATTGGAGAGCTTTTTTTGTGACCCCTAATTATGTGGAAAATAGCCAGGAGGCGTTAGTTAGTTCTCCATCTTATTGCATCTCCTTCATAAGCAAAGATGATTGACAGTGCTATACACCATAGCCAGATATATAGCATTTTCTCAACCTTAGCTCGAAGTATGAGCCCTTACGAGACTATGCCGACAGAACTCACTGAACTACCATGTTCAATTATACAAAAAGTCAAAAAGCAAGCTTCAAGCAGGGTTTAGCCACAAGCATTTGACAGTGTCATATTGCCTGCAATCCAAGATAGAAGATTGACACCTTTTCTAGTTTTTAAAGTACAACATAGAAGCATAAGTTTGCAATATTTTACAAAAAAATAGTACCCTAAGCACATCAATGAGATTAACAATTGATACAAATAACCCATCTCATCCTTTCTTCACAAATTTGCATATTCAAAAAAAGAAAATCAACCGACACAACACATCACTACTCACACGTCAATATGATGCCTTTTACAAGATAACATGATACCAACAATGCTAAAATACTACCAGTCATTCTTCACAAGAAGATTTTTCAAAATAAGATGCCATTGTGCATTCCAATTTATAGAAACAAAGCAACTGTTAAAATAATGATAATTTTTTAATAGATGACCAGTGACAGACACATATCCCTAATAAAAAACATGCCCAAAGACACTCCAACGAAACTAAAGCTGCTGCTATGTTGTTTTAACTAGTCGCACCTAATCATCTCCCAACGAAAGTTATGTAGAAATTGTGCATCACTTAGAAATTATGGAAAGATCTACTGAACATTGAAATATCATTTTGTAAAAAAATTTGAATAGCATTCTGTAACAAAATATATTTTGAGAAAAATAGATGCAGGACAAGACTACGTAGTATGGACAATTGCAGGCTTTAAAATGTGGAAGAGAAAACGATGAAAAAAAAGGTATATCGCTAACTTGTTTAATACGCTTCTCACTAAATGTGTCAAAAATTTAAAATTTTGAAGACCTTCATAACAAAATTCAAAAAATAATGCTCCATCTGCACAAGGTGGTATGAACCAGCAGTGTTCTATTTTTAGTCTTTACCATACTAGGAAATACAAAACCAACCTAAACCGTGGAGGCCTATAGATCTAGATAATGCCAATCTTGTTAGCTACATCCAAAGCATCATAATCTGGTGTCAACCTTACATATGCCTTCTTCAATCCATCAGGCCTAAACACAGCAAACACAAAATCAATTATCCATATCAAAAAAGCTATGACAAATATATGGTCTCTATTTCCTCTATACATTAAGCAGGCAACTGATTTAACCTAAAAATAAAACTCATAAAAATAAGCCCAGCAAATCATACAAGCACTTAATACAGAAAAACAAATTAAGAAGATAAATAGTTAGAATCCAGATCATAACTCACCTAATTAAGGTGTTAACTTTCTTAGTCTGTATGTCATACATTTTTTTCACCGCATCCTTAATCTTCTTCTTATCTGCCCGGACGTCAACAATGAAGACAAGTGTATTATTGTCTTCTATCTTTTTCATTGCATATTCCGTTGTCAAAGGGTACTTAAGAATCTCATACTGATCAAGCTTGTTCCTGCGAGGTGCACTGAGACGGGGGTATTTAGGATTACGGGGTGTTGAGAGTGTCTTTGGGCGGTGAAAAGTTACTGATGTTCGAATCTTTTTGGTTCTTTTCTTTAAAGTACTTGCCCCAGCTTTCACGGCTTTGGCAGCCTTTTGTGCCTGACCCTTTGGATCAGCCTTCTTTGCAACACCTGAAGCAAGAGTATCATAAAAATTAAAAATAAAACATCAGTAAAACTGCAGATATCCCAACACGGAGAGTCTGGAGAATGAGAGAAGATTAGACTTTTTACATAGATATATTGTACATGTAAGCATACTCCAGCACAAAGGGACATTAAAGATTCAAACTTCAGTGTAACATTGACATATTGATATAACTAGTTCAGATATCTTGAACACATCTATCTCAACCCATTTGAGAGCTTGCTCAATGTTGTTAAGGGCTTGAAACTGACCCCTTTGGACTCATAAAGGACTCTGATGAGTACTTCTGGAAACTTGCTAAGTGGAATAGAGACCCTCCTCTCCTGTAAATAAGGTTAAGGAACTTTATGAGAGGATTTCTTTTTCCCATGAGATCTCTTCAGGTCTAAATAAAAAATGGGCTCTTTGTGATCCGCCTGCAAGATGGAAAGATAAGTTTGCTGTGTTATGCTCCTCTTAAATTGATGCCAAAAAAGCTTGCTTTAGATGGCTGATATTGCATCCAAGGATTTTTGTTGGATCTATACAGTCTTAAAATGGTATAGGTGACATTTTTGCCTTGTATATGGTCAAGGAGAGTCTATTGTTCATCTCTTTGTTTTAAGCCCTTGTGCTCAAGCTGTCTGCACTACCTTAATTCTTGGTCTAAATGTATTAAGAACACTGTTTCTTGGCTATATATTGCTTTTGGATTCATTAGGTTTAGAGAAGAAAATCTCACTTTTTCTACAACATTTGGACTGAGATTCTTTGGTTTAATTGGAAAGCTATGACTGATGATGTTTTCAGAGACGGGGTAAATCTTTTACTGGCTTCAACTGTAAAATCATGGTTATGAGCAGGTGAATGTGCATTTGAGGATCCCTGAAGAACTTAAGAAATTTTTGGAGCGAGGATATATCAAGATATGTCCCAGATATCTGGTTGGCACAAGGAACTTTCCAAGAATAAACCCAGCAGATGGAGAACTGTATGGAATATAAAGAAGGCTCAGGGATGCCACAAAAGCAAGCTATATAACACAGGCTGAATGGATGTAGTCAGGAAGCTATTCTCAGTGCGCTTGACAGGATTGAAATAAATGAGGCTACCATTGACCTTGAGATTTTAGGTGCTAGGGAGGGATCATCTGGTCTGCATGTTGTTATGGATGCAGACAAAACCTCCTCTTGCACCCTTCCTTCTGCATCCTCCATGGCACCATCTAACATAACTCTTCATGCTAAAGGCAATGGTGGCATACTACCGAACTGGATGGAGGACTTGATTGAAAAGCATGTCAGAAACACTACTCGCAACTTGGTGAACATCCTTGAAAGGATGTATGATCAATAACCAGGTGCATGTGAAGAATGATGAGCGGCTTGATCAGCATGCAGGAATACCCAATAACAGCATTGGTAATAATGGGGTTCAGAATGGCAAAGTTCTTATTGGTGCCATGAAAGGACCTGTTTCTACCGCGTGATCTGTAATTGATGAAGGATCTGGTAATGATGAGGGACCTGTGCTTCATTTGGGACTTGAAGAGGATGATGCATACATCATTTAAAAAGAAATGACTACTAGTATGGAAATGACTGCTGTAGGTGGACAATGATCCTTTTTTAGTGTACCTTTCAAAATATGTTGACAACTGTGGACTTGTTCCATTATAGTCTTAATTACTCAAATTGATGTTATACACTGTAAACTGCCTAGGGTGCTCATGAGAGCTGCTATGTTGTGATACTTTTCGTATGAGAGTTACGTCGTATCAGTCTTACTTGAACTGGTCCTGCGTGTCTTATATTGTTTTGTTTGCACTAGTTCAATATAAAAAAAATTACAAGTATCTGAAAAAAGCCAAGAGATTTCAATCTTAAGGCGTTTCCCACATTGATTAATAATCCCATTACCTTCTCTGCAAATTTCCAGTGACTGGTGCAAAATGGCCCCAATCTAGCTGCAACATTGTGTTGGGATTGAAGAAATCTTCTAGTAAAAACAATGGACTCCAACTTCTACCATATGGTCAAGATGCTACCAGTGACTTCTCTGATCAAGTCGAAAAAACTTTAAGGTGACAGTAAATGGATGTCAAATATAAGGTTGAAATTATACTGTGATGGTTAAATGGACATCAGATTTAAGGTCTGTCATTAATTGTTAACTCACAGACATTACAGTCCACCACCACCCCTAGATGCCAATGAAGGACACCTCTCAAGTGCATCAATGAGAACAGTGCATATAGCCAATCAATTATTTCGTGGGATCATTTCTCCTGTGGTTAACGAGATGTAGTTAAAGCTCCATAGCTTCCACTGTAACTGTAAATAGATAAAAAATTGTTGACTCCAAAACTAAGTTAGGAGTTATTCAGAAGTTCGCATACCTCAACATGCTTAACCTCTCGTTCAATTAAGCTAAGTCATTCAAAAATCCACAGATCTCAACAAACTTAACCTCTAGTAAAAACTACTATGTATATCGCATACCTAGATTGTAAGGGTTACTCATAAATGGCCATACTAAGCTTTCACCATCAAAATTGTGGTTGCCTTCGTCCTGAAGCACGACTAGTAAAAGATGGATGACAGTATCAGATCCTGCTATTTCGAAATAAGTAGGTTTTACACCAGTCCATAAATTCTCTATGATTTATTTACTATATGGGTGATTCCCTCGCAGCCATGGTAGAAACTGGAACTCAACATCACTGAGTCTCGACTTATTAAGTTGAACACAGAGAGCTCAAGGTGAGTGGAACGATGCCACCATTCATTAATTCCTAATCAATAGAAATCGGAAATAAAAGAGTATTGTGCAATATTTACAACGCTGATACATGAGTCACCTATATTCAAGATCTGGTGCGCTCAGCGAAGCTTCCCATTATTCCAACAATGATGTAATGCATATGGGTTATGGACCAGATGTAAAATCTCAAGAATGTGAACCACACTTCCCTTTACCTCGGAATCAAGGCTACCTATAGACTCTTTCAAGCTTTACCAATAATATACGATCGGAAAACGATATTGAGAATAAACATATGGAAACCTTTATACAAGAATGTACTTCCATGATCCATAAACAATAAAGGATATTCACTCATAATCTTGACAGGATCATAGCCCCAATAAGAGGCAATCCTTAGTTTTTGAGCTGAGAGTCAAATACAATTAAGAGAAACAATGTATGGCTCACGGAAGATGACAATCATACACAGAAAAACAGCCATTGCATAACATCTCGGGCTTGTGTTTGAAAGGGTTTAGGCTGGCCATTTTTTTCTGTTTTGTAATTAGAGCGCCGGCAAGGTTATGTATTGGAGTCCATTGCTGACATAATACAAGCAGCAAACTGTAATAGATTTGGAAGGTTATTCAGTGAATCATACCTTTGGGAGGAGCCATTGCAGTCGATTGCCTCCGTGTTCTTCTTCTTCCTTTGCTATTCGCCTCCTACCTAGCGTGACAACTATTTTCTTGCGATGTTTATGCCCTAATTCACAATCCCTTGCTGGATTTGAAACATTTACTCAATTTCACCTAGAGCTCTCAAAACCCTAAACCTAAGTTCTCCTCTGAAATTATGTTTAACTAGCTTATTGCCTAGCAAACATTTTACTAGTTTATTGTGTGGGAAAATCGAGATGAGTTTTGGGAAGGAAGGAAGACTCTTATAATAGTGTGAGATGTCAACGCTAAAAAGTTCAAGTTTATTTGATCATTAGGGAAGAGGCACCGCTTGTGGTGCACCCTATTTTGTTATTGGGCCAAGTCACTGCCACGTGGGCGAGTAGAAACATCTCCATTTGGCATTTTTCTAACTTCTAAAATTCATTTGGATTGTTAATTTTTTAACCTTGCCCCATGTCCTAGCAATTTATTTAACGATGTTAAAATGGGGAGATTTATGGTTGGGACCAACTAGTGACTGTGTCCAACGCCCCCTGGAGTGTTTGCTACGGCTAGTAATTAAATGCCTTTGCCCTGAGCATTGAAACAGTTGGCGCCAGTAATTGCACCCACCATCACCAAAAATCACAAATGTATCCTGTAGACATTGAAACACGTGTTTTAATGGTTGAGACATTTTTCATCGTTGGTGGCTTTGTTTTTGCTCCGACATGCGCTACATCTTCCTCAGTGACAACTCAGCCTCTACCCAACTGCAGGGAATTCAAGACCGGATGTAGGGGCGAATGTAAGTTTTATCCCATTGTCTATGTCGGCAATGCCAGATGTTTTCTTTCACATTCCGCACTTGGAACATTTTTAGGATGGTTCATCATGGTGGAGAGAAGATGAAAGGAGATAGAAAAAGGGTGAGAAGCTTCTCACGGAAGCAATGATCCTTCAGTGTTTTTAAACATTGCATTATTATGGGAAGTTTGTTGTTGGCCATTCAGTGTTTTTCTCTGCTGAAGAAACTTATTTGTTCCTTTTCCATGTTTTACATCTATGCAATGCAAACTATATCATTCTCTATTATGTGAGTATACCAACCATTAAATTAAACTAGCACTCATATCTATTCTTATCACATCGTTTGGCCATTTTTATCAGTTAGTTTGCAGTCCTTGAGTAGTCTTTACCTCTTTAGAAAGAGCACTATTGCAGTGTTAAAGATATTACTTTCATATTTTCTTTGTATTTTTTTGTTTACATTCTTTCTACAAGAAAATATGCATCATAAAATTTGATAGACATTGCAGGGACCAAGAAGATCTCCACAAGACATAAAGTGGAGGTGACAATATTTTCTTGCCCTGCAATGGATTGAAGATAGTTTTCTAAAAATATTGTTAAGCAAGAGTTTTATAAGAAATTTAGAGAACTTGGAAAAAAAATTGCTTTCCTTTATATTTACTCTTTATTTTCGGGGAAGTTAAAAAAAACAAGCAATGTACTAATTATGAAACCTTTTAAGGACTTGCAATGTTATATCATTTACCAAATCTTGTCCTTTCATTTTCCAAATAAAATTTCAATCCCTAAATGTCTCTTAGAACATCTTTAGATGAAGTATTTCTCCTATCATCTCTTTCACAGAGTTATAAGGGTAGTGATAAAATAGCAAATTCAAAAATAAAGTTATGACAACTAGAATAACATTTTCCCCTTTGGTAGCTCTATGTATCATCTGAGTTGCTCTGTTGAGAGCTTTAAACAATTACAACATAATGTCAGGATTAGATTGGTTGCTTAATTGAGGAAAGATTAGTTCTGACTTGACTTTTGTGTCTTACAATTGTTTCACCATGTTGTATATCAATGTAAAAGCATTCTAAAATGATAATATAAATGTTCTTCGTAAGATTCTGAAATGATAATATAAAAGCATTCTAGTATTGTTGTATTGTTTCTCGCTGAGATTGATATAAGTCTAATGTTAATTTGAATAAAACATTGTTGATTCAAAGAACTTGCAATACTTAAAATACTTTGAAAAATAAAAAACATGGTGTAAATCCTAGAGCATCATCATATTGTTATATTAGCATAAGTTTAATTGAATACATAAAAAGTTGGAAAGTATTTCCGATTACATACGCAAAATTTATATTGCAAACATAACTAAAAAACTACATATGAAGACTCCAGCGAAATACAACATCTAGCAAAATGGTCTATCCAACAAAATTACTATCATCATCAATCTTCGTAATATTGCTCTCTTTCAATCTTTGTATCATCATCATCCAGCAAAATGGTTTATTATGAGCACATGCTCAATATCTTAGGTAGTATAAGTCATATTTCCCTCTTTCAATATTGTTGTTGGATTTTCTTTTCCTACTGATACAGAGTTCAATTGCCCAACTGAAAAGGGATTTAGACCTCTTTTGACAGAGGATTTGGTTGCCCAACTGATAAGGGATCTGGTTCCCCTGCTGAAAAAGGAATTGGTTGTCTAGTTGATAAGGGATTTTCCCCTTGCTGCTGACAAAGGATTTGGTTTCCCTGTTGATGCTTGCATCCATGGTGGCATTGAAAATGAACTACTAGGACTGCTTGAACTTGTACGAAGTAAATGAGGTGATACATACCAAGATGGAATTGTACAAGAGTTATTCATAAGTGATGGAGGTGTTCCAATTTGAGCATAACCTGGGATTTGAATATTTAACATATCTTGAAAAATCCTTCGATTTTCATGATCCGTTGAAGAACTTACACACATCCTCTTTTTGTATTCCCTTAATTGATTTTCAAGTTCCCTCTCCCTCTTCTCTTGCTCTTTCCTTTGTTGCTTATGTGCCTTCTCAATCTCTTTTTGTTGCTCCTTAGCCTGCTTCTCCCTTTCTCTTTCAAGCTTCTCTTGCAATTTTTTTTTTTTTGTTGCAAGTCTAGCAACCTTTTTTTCTTGTGCTAATTATTTTTTCCTTAACTTTAGTTTTTCTTGTTCCTCCTTCTTTCTTTCTATATCAACCAATAGCTCCATGTATTCAGATGCAGTTAAAATATGTGAATGCCTACTCAGCCTAATAGAACCATCTGAATCTTCGACTCTCTTTTTGTTTATGATCTCCCTTGGAAGCAAAAATTTAGAAAGTAACTTACCAGTTCCATTTTGGATTTGAGTCTCTTCAGGTACTTGAGGTTCATGTTGCATAACTTCTGAGTTTATTTCATTTTCCTAAGCATCCTCTTCAAATTCAACTCCATATTGTTCATCCTCATCTCCAACATCTGCATAGTAATGAATTATTTCTTGTTGTTCCAAGTCCTTCAGGAAAGGAAGGCATATTCAAGCTTTGATCTTTTGTGTTGGAAGGTAGCTTGTAACCCATTTTTTTCATGGCATCCTCTAACCATTGAGGCGGGTTAACTTGACTTGGTAAGGACATATCATTGTTACATAGAAAATTTGCAGACCCTTCATTATTGTTAATGATGTTACTTGGGTTTCCAAGAGCACCATTTAGCTCCACTCCATGTGTTGCAATTGCTTCCATATCATCTCTTGAGTCAACATTTTACATGAATTGAGTTTCAGGTACCACCTCTTCACTATTATTTAATTCTGGATTTATTCCTTAAGATAGACTCAAGATGTTTGTGACAACATCAACATCTTCCTCACCTTGCATGTCAAATGCTTGGCTGCATGCCATGTCATTTATGAGAGCATCATAATTCAATGGCCAAATATCAGTTCTTTTAAAACCTACAATTATGTTAGATGGTGTTAGTGCCTTTTTTAAGGCTCTACTTGCAAGCTCAACAATGTCATTCCTTTTTCACATTTTCACATATGTTCTTTGTCATCCATTTGGTCCTCTTAGCTCTAAAATATGTCTTGAAAGGGTTGAACACACTCACGTCAAGAGGTTGCAACTTATGACTAGTATGTGTTGGTAGTGTTATCAAGTCAATGCCCAATTTTTTGGCCTCCTCCACATAGTTTGTAATGCTACATGGTTGTCATGGCCATCAAATATTAATAGGTTCCTATTATTTGGAGAAACACCTCCTAGTATTGAACGTGCAAAATGACATAGCCAATTTAAAAACAATTCCATTTGTCATCCATGCATTTGGATGTGCAGCCATGCATGCTCCAGGTTCACAATTTTTAATATAATTCTTTAACATTCTCTTTCCCTTGAACAAATAAAATCCTGGGATTGACAAACCTGCTGCATTGACACAACACAATATAGTGATCCACTCCCTACTTTTTGGTATTACCTTTGAGACATTTTGACTTCCCCTCTTAGCAATAACACGCATTCCACAATTTCTCCCAACCTTGCAAACCAGTCTCATCACAATTCCATATTTTATGAGCACTGTATGCATAGGTTCCATAACATTTGGCCAAATTGTCATAAAATTTGGTTACTATTGTAGGGCACAAGTTTAAAGCTCTATCCCTATCAAGTCCCTCAGTTGTTTGGATTGCAAGGTCTGGATGATGCTTTTTGAATCCAACCCACCATGATTTACCAGGAAACCCATCTTTGAAGGGGTTTTGTCTTGTTTCACAAATCTTAGCAACATTTTCCTTTAGTTACATTAACTCCAAGACATGACCCATATCAGCCATTTCTTTGCACCATTCAACAATTTCCTCTTCTTCTTCTTCAGTTATAATTATTGGAGGACCCCTCCTCTTAGTGTGGGTGAGACCATTTAGCCAATAGTGTAATGATGTGGGTGGAATGAAATACTTCTTTGTTTCTGCTCTAACTGAGAACCCATTAAACTCAACATCATCTATTGCCTTTTCCATATCTTCTTTTGTCCAACCTCAGATGACACTAAGCTTCTTTGTTGCAGATGTTCTTTGAACTGAGACAATGGGTGGGTTTCTACATTCTGGTTCATTACCAATTGGTGCAGAATTATCCTCTTCATCAATGACATTATGTGATAATTGTACACCTCTCACTTTGGGCCTCCTTGACCTTCGAGTAATACCACCTCTTGTCATGACTTAAATGAAATACCTGATTCACAACATGACATACAAAATAGAAGCACATGGTTATCAACTCAATTCTAATTGTTGAAAGAAAGATGATTGTTAGCAAAGAAATTGTAAAAATACTAAAAAAAAAATGTTGATGCTTCAGGTTTCTTTTGAGGCTCATCGTTAACTTAATTATGATCTTAATGATGGGTAGCAAACAAGATATGAAACAACAATATTTTATTTTATTTTACACCAAGTTTCTTTCCCAAAAATCTTCTTTAAATTTCTCATCTTAGCTTTGGCAAAGAAAATATAAAAATACAAAAAAAAATGTTGATGCTTCAAGTCTCTTTTGAGGCTCAATCGTTAACTTAATTATGATCTCAATGATGGGTAGCAAACAAGAATATGAAACAACAATATTTTTTTATTTTACATCAAGTTTCTTTCCCAAAAATCTTCTTTAAATAGCTTAGCTTTGGTTTGCATTGTACTCAATATTAAATTGAAAATTTGAACATATATTTGGGGAAAGTTTTGGATAAAAATGGTGAGTGGTGGGGGAAATTCAATTGGCATCAGAAGAAGGTTGAAATGATGTTAAGGTTGAAAATGGTCACTTACATTCACACTTACAGAAAATGGATGATATGGAGTGGGAGCTTGATGATGATATTTAAAATAAGAAACATCAATGTGTCCATATTAAAGGGACGTCCATAGTATTGTTGTATTATGCTAAGTAATGACTATACACAAGAGAATGAGATATCTGGAAAAAATGAACAATATAGTGAATTCTAAAATGTAATATGAAATGCAGATATACAACACTACTGGACTATACAACACTTCTGGACTATATAGACTGTTGGAATATACAACACTGAAAAAATGAACAAAGGGCTTGAATTTTGAAATAGTTTGCATTGCATAAATGTCTTACCTGAACTGCTCGTCACTTCTTCAACTGTGAGAGATGAAAACTGTTGGAACCATTGGAATTGTAATTGGTCATTCAACTTTTATTCTATGATCCTAAATTTTGATTGGTTGATGGTAGTTGACATGGATCCAATATGAAAGTTCAATCTGAATGGTTTGGATTTATTGGGATTAAATCCAATGGATAGTATTTTATTTGGTTATTTCTATTATTTTATTAAGTTGGTTACACAATTTATTGTTCATATGGTACTGAGTTTTTAAACACTATGAAAGGTGAGCCTGACCATAATGTCATTTATTGTTATGCAGGTGGTTATTGGGGATTGAAGACTCTTATATCAATAAAGAGTACATTATATTTGAGATTTGGTTTACAAAGTCTTCTGAAATGACTTGTTGAAGTGGATGTAATAGATATGGTGTACATAAAATGTAAATATTATTTAATGAGTAGTTGGATTCATAGACTTGATATTTGTACACTTATATATAAATTAATGTATATTTGAAGTTCTATCAATGAATAAGAGAATATTGACTAATTTTAAAGTTGTCTTATTCAACATATCATACTTCCATGTTTAAATAATATATAATAATAATAATTAAGTCAGGTTGTATTAAATTCACATTTCATTCTAAATCGTGTTTTGAAAAGGTAAATGTCTTTTCTAATACTATCTCCACTATTGGACCTTGCACCACAACCGGTGCCTCATAAGTGTCTAAAGATTGATACATATTGGCATTTTTCAAATAGATATATTTTAAATCATTATATTTGTTTTCACCCTTTGTAAATTTTGAGATTATGATTTATACCTATGACCAAAAAGGAATGAAATAAAAGCTATATGGGGTTATTCTAATTAATTAACTTCCAACATTAACCATGTAATATCAAAATAACACATTAATGCTTGCAACAAATGTACACAATATAATACAAGTTCATAAACATAAAGCATTGAGTGCACTTAACTAATTATAGATGATTTTGGGAAAATATGGGTGATTTGAATGATGAAACATGGGTATTTGGTTTTGGGAGTGCTTCAAAACTAGAATTATGACTTGAAAATGCTTCTGGGCAGGACCGTATAGTAGGGGAAAGAACATTTGTATGACCTTGATCTATTTGTATGGTCTTGACCCTACTCAGAAATGTGACCTACAACTTTCTGGGCTTGATGCTTATCTGAATCTCTTCATCACTATATGTCGGTTACTATCAGTCACACTACGAGGGTATTTGAATATTCTACTCAATCTTTCGAAACCCTAACCATGGATAGAGATTCTTGCAAAATAAACATTATTTGGGTTGTGGGCACGTCGTGCACCACCAACGTTGGCACTACTCCAAAGAGGCCTTAAACCGCACATCTTTCTCCACCTGACATGTGATTTCTAGTTGTCGTGCAATCAATTTTGACATCCTTCCTTTGACAAAGCTTGGCTTTAGTTTCTTTCTTACAAATCTACTTGATTGAGTTCCTTTGAGTGCTTGTAAATGTGGGAAGCAGACCCCTAGACTTAGTGGGAAGCTTCAAACTTGTAGATGGTGTTGCCCTAATAAATGTGTAGAGGTATTTAAAAAGTTTAGGGAGGTTTGTGTGCCTTTTTTGCTAGCTTTTGCAATAGGAGTCCAAAATAGTGTTAGGCTCTAAATGAGGTGAGTTTCACTTACTTATATATGCTTCTGAAGGTGATTTAAGTTAAAAAGGTCAACTGAGGAGGAGTAAATTACCCAAAGAATAATGTGCAATTGAAAGTTCAAGATCAAAGTAAGCAATGTCAAAACCATTCACTAGGTTTAGGAACGTATGGACATTCTTGTCCCTATTATATGTCTTTGACCCTAAGGAGACAATTTGAAATGTGAAGTTTGGAAGCTAACAAGTGGAGTTTCTAAATGGATTTCATGCGTGCAATTCTAAAAAATTATTGACATATAAGTATGTGTGTGTGTGTGTGTGTGTGTGTGTGTGTGTGTGTGTGTGTGTGTGTGTGTGTGTGTGTGTGTGTGTGTGTGTGTGTGTGTGTGTGTGTGTGTGACCAAGCAAGCTAGACAAGAGACCTAAAGATGTACTGAATGAGAATGGGTGAACTACACTTGTTTGAGCAAGAGATCAATGTCAAGACTAGCAATGTCAAATAGTAGAATTACCAAATTTGAGTGTTTACATTTTCCCCCCTTTAAGTATGAAATGAAATTACATGCTTAGTGTAGACACACTTTGTCTTCACTCGATGTTTGTCTTGTAAGATCCCATAACATTGGTGTTGGCATGCTCCATGATGAAACCTGCAACACAAAGTGTAGTCAATGTCCATGATAAAATATTGAACTTTAACTCCAAATGAAAAGATGCAATGTATATGAAATCTGAAACTGTAAATAGTGAAATAAAGAGATGCAAAACGTGGAAGGAATACACATGTTTGTTTTACGGAGGGAATAGTTTCTTATTCTTTGCTTGTGCTTGGAGTTTTTGGATTGCTAAACTTTTCCTAAGAATTGGGGGTGATTAGTCCCTAATTGTGCTTAGGACATGCCAAAGTATTGGGTGTATGGAACCTGACACACAAATGCCAATGAGATAAAAGAAGAATGAGGAGTCGAAGCACCCCATGAAGGAAGAAGATTGTGTATCAAATTCATTCAACAACTTTGATATCTTTCCCTTTAGGTATAATAGGAGATGAGATACCTACCTACGAAGTCCTTAGTTGCTTTAATACCTTCCATGACCTACAAACCACATTATTAGAAACGGATTTAGGCTCAATTTGGTAAATTAGGACACACAATATAAAAGAGAATGAATTTCCCCCGTACTCGACCCATTTGTTGCACAAATGATTAGGCCCTGAATAAAGCTTAAATGCGTTAAAATTTAGCTGAAGAAATGAGACCCATGCCCCCAACATCCCTGAAACTGAAACTGAAATTGAATATAATAGAGAAGAAGGCTAAAACTGGTCTAAATTGAATCATATGAGTCTTAAACTATGCCAAAAATTTGTGTTTGTAAGTGAAAATCTAAAATTGATAAGAAAGTTGTTGTAACAACCCCAGGGTAAAACCATAGAAATGGGTTAAGAAAATTTATAACGGTCCCTGATCGTACCATACGTTTTGGACCTTGTGTTTTATTTTGTATTTCAGTGTTTGATGTTGTTTCTAAGTACTTTTTTCACGTGTTTTCCTTTGTCCAAGTCCAAAAAATTTCCAGTGTTTGTTATAGGTGTAGAATATACTTGAAAGAATATCCCCCTCTTTTGAGGTGCATATGATAAAGTGTTTGAGTAAGTGGCTCAACAAAATAGATGTATAAATATGTCCGATAAGTTTGATCATATGCATAGAAAACATAAGAAGGGATGATGTGGTGGTCGGGGGGTGGTGTGAAGAGATAAGGCTAGGTCAACATAGGCAGCCCAAATAGGTATATAGGGCTAGGGGTGTCGGGGTTGGGTTGAGCCCCTTCCCTTATATTTATATGGGGTGGGGCCTACTACATCTACATATGTTCAAAACAATTATAATATACAATAGAGAGATAGGGAGGCCGAGGACATGGCCTATCTAGATCGATCTATGGCCCATCAATTGAGGTCTATGCTCAAATCTAGGCCAGCCAAATGGCTATCTAGATATAAATATATGGGATATATGGCCAGTAAGGCAATCTACTATGTAAATTTGAAAGGGTTATAAAGATTAATAGGCGATGGCAATCCCCATCATGCCCCATCTCTATACAAATCCCCGGGAGAGCCTCTAATATATAGAGTAGAGGGGTGGGGGAGTGTCTCATATATAGATGGTCAAGTGCCCATATATAGAGATATGGCCTTTACTGTAGTTTTTCAGAGTGATCTAACTTCAGAGTGAGATAGAGATATAGAGAGAGATAAAGAGATAGATAGAGAGAGAAAGAGAGAGAAATATATATATATATATATATATAGAGAGAGAGAGAGACTTTAGATAGAGATTGGGAAGCCGAGGGGGAGAGTCTCCTCGGCTAAACCCAACCCACTCCCTAGTTGTTCATCGTTGAATTGGCCCCTCTATCTTTATGGCGTGGTGATAAGACGAGGCCAATTAAACTATATATACCATGCTCCCCCCCCTTGGAAATGAGATATATGGCTGAACCTATAGATCTATATGCAGGGTATATAATATATAATAGGCCAACGAAGCAACATCTATATGGTGAGATAATAGTAGGGTGTGTGTGTATATATATATATATATATATATATATATATATATGAGGAGCCCACCCAGATAGATATATGGCAGGCTAGCTATATATAGCTATAGTTGTCACTCGAACCCCCTATATCTATTTAGTTGTAAGTCACATATATAGGGAGTGTATGGCCAAGCATAACTATATAACTATAAATATTCCCATCAGTACCCTGATTAAATAGTCCCATTACAAGAGGGGTGGATGAATGGATGTGTCCCTATCAACATTGGGTCTAAGCCCTATATTTATATGGGCATGGGGCCTTATAGATATAACTAGCATTAATCCCTATATAACTAACTGACATTAGGCATGGGCCCCTTTCTCTATTATATGGGCCCTATAGATCTATATGGGTATGGGGGTTGGAGCCCTATAAATGTAACTGACATGGGGCCATATATATATATATATATATATATATATATAGAGAGAGAGAGAGAGAGAGAGAGAGAGAGGCAACTTATTCATCCTGGGAGAACCATCTCAGCATAGCATAAAATTATTGTGGCCATGATCGTGAAACGGACCCCTCTCTCCTCTCTATATATGTGGTGACAGATAGATATACTCGATATGTGGCCTATATATATATGTATATATGGTGGCAGAAAGGATATAGATAATCAAGAGGCGGGTCCCTCCCCTCTCTCTATATGGTATTTTGGGCAGCCCGACCCATATATAGATAGGGATACACTCACTTGTCATCCTCTCTATCACCCCTATCCCCCTATTACAGTCATCTCAAGGCGGCCAGGCTAGGTGAGGCTATATATACAGTCGACACTCACTAGTCTAGTTGGCACCCTATAGAGAATATATGGCTCCTCTATTGGTAACTATAAGATAGTTCAAGGTGGGGTGTGGATATAGATACAGTCTATATAGATATAGGGGCATAAGTCTCTTACAACAATTTTAGTCTTTAATTAAGGATAGATAGATATATAGGGCCACTCATCTCACAGTCTTTATCCCGTCTTTAGTCAGGGATATAATCTATATGCCAACTACCCTATAGTCCCATATATTAAAGGGAAAGGGGTCGGGCCATATAGATAATTTAATGTCTATAGAAGCGAGGTATAGTTATAGATAGGGGTGACTACTGAAAATCACCTTCCCATATACCATATATATAGGGCCCTTTCTCCTATTTTCTGATTTTGAGGTTGTATCATTTATCCACACTGATGTGTCAATTGGTAGAGATAACCGACTCATGCTACCCCAACTAGATAGATGGATGGGGAAAATAGATATAGATAGATATAGGATGTCCCCAACTATATAATATAGGTGCCAAATATTTAATTATATAGGATGGCCGACCCATTCATTGCCATTTATAGAATTGGGGGGCCCTATCTATATGGAGGGGGTGATCCCTTATCTATATCTAGAATTGGCAGCTTATGATCGAAGATCGAATGCCATATATAGATAGGTCCATGACCTATATATCTAACTAGGGGGTCACCCATCACCCATATATAGATAATAGATAGGGGATAATATCTATATCTATTTGGTTGAGGGCCCCTCCCTTATCAGTAGGCATAGGCACAGGCCTTTGGTGGAGGCCCTTCCTTTGTCTAGTAGGGAGAGAGCCCATGTAGTGATGGGGGGTCCATATATGGATAGAGGGCTCTCGATCTATCACTATATAGTATAATCGATTGAGCACTCGACCCCGTATCCATTTATTATAGAGAGGGCTTCAACCACCTAACACAAACCCAATCTATCCACCAAGAAGAAGGTGTACTTGCAAAGGGGATGCACATGGTGGAGACCATGGAATGCAACAAGAGAAACAATAACAACAAGAATAATAGTAGCAACAATGTCAATAAGAGAACTAGTATCAGCAACACTAGTAATGTATATATAAGTAGAAACAAGTGCAAAGATAACAATGCAAATAGTCACGTAAAAGGCTTAACACCTACAAACATGGGACACCCACGTTATCGCAGGACAATCAAGGACCTTGAGCCTACAATCCCATGATTTCATAGAAGTTATGATGTCATAAACGTGGGACACCCACGGTGTCACAAGACAAACAAGGCCCTTATGCCACAATCAAAGTAGCAAACAAGTAGCTACACACACAACTATCAAACATGTATAGAAAACAAGGGTATCATAATGTGATGAAATGACATAGTAAGTGATATATATGAGCATATGAAATAACAGTTGTCAACAATGCACACGATACATTTGTTAGTCTTGTTAGTTCAAAATATAACAAATACACCATTTATGTAATCAAACATAATGAGGAAGTGGAAAGGTGCTATAATGAAATAAAAACACCTAGTTTGTGTGGAGGGATACCCCTAAAATAAGCATGTAAGGAACCAAGATATCTCCCATAATCATGTATCGATATACATGTCCTTCATTTTAATGAATATAAAGTTAATCATAATGTGCAAGTTTTTGTGGAATGAGTATAGTGTGGTAACCTTGGTGTTGATCTCATGGTGAGGTTCAAACAATGTAATTGGAAAAAAACTCAATCCCAAGACCTCTTGAGAGGTTAACTGTAGATAATACCTTGTAATCAACTCCAACTTTTGATTTTTGTTTGACAAGGTGTTGTAGATGGAGTTAATAAGAAACTTGTCGTTGTACTTTTAAAACTTGATGTTTAAACCCCTTATTACTGATAAAAGTATAATGAATGTTTCATGTGGAAAAAATGTGAATGATAACATAATCCCAACTAATAATTGAATTATGAAAATTAATTGTGGTAAGGAATCAAATACAAAGTAAGGAATACTAATTATGAGAAAATGTTTTAATGAAATGAGACACTTGTAAATTTCAAAATAAGAACACATGTGTTTGTGTACATCAAGGTGGTATTATCAATATGTAAAACATATAGCCTTTTTCCACTACCCAAAGGTACCTAATGATTTCACTTTTTAAGTGATTTAATCCAATTTCATTACCTTTTAAAATTTTAGATGTGTTTCTAACTATCATACATAAAAATGATGAAATAATGCAATAGGAGGCTACTCTAATTTAATTAACTTCCAACATTAATTTCCTAAATCAAAATAATGATTTACAAAGTGACTATTGATCTATGAAATCTCAAAACACAAAGGAGAGATTGTAATTAGTTGATTTTGTGTGGATCTGGGAGGTTTTAAGTGATTTGAATGTAGGAATAGGATGATTTTAAAATGAACTTGTTTCATTTTTGGAACTAGCACTTGAGATTGTACTCGATCAAAACCATACAACTAGGTCAAAACCGTCCATATGGGTATGACCCTTCTATATGGTCTTATACGTGCTTAGATTCTAGCTCTGTAACTTTTTGTGTGCTTCACTTGCCTGGAAATGAGTGTCGATATTTCTTGGTATTCTTCGCTCTCCTTCATAATGGTTTTAGAACTTTGATCAAACCCTCAAACCCTCATAGTGCAAGATATTGTTCTTATAAAATAAAGTTAGGTAGGTTGTGGGTACCCTTTGCACCGCTGACATCGCCACTAATCCAAAGAGGGATCAAACCACACGTCATTCTCCTAACATGTGATATCTACCATAGTGTAGTCAAAATTTGACAAAACATTCTTCGACAATACCTTGCTTGAGTTTCACACTTGCTCAAATACTTGGGAAGGGTCACTTTGCTTGCTTGTGGAGAGAAGATGGAGAGTCTTAAAACTGGTAGGTGACTTAAAAAATGTAGATAATATTTCCCTAATGGGTGCACATGAGTTGTTTCACAATTTTGGGAGTTTGGATTTCCTTTTGTGATTGTTTTTATATGAGGAAGTTTTGAACGGTCCAAGACCCTAAATGAGGTAAGATTTACTTGTATATATATGATTTCAATGATTGTTATGTTGTGAAAGGTTGAACAAGAGGGAATATTAGCCATATGAAGATGATGTGACTGATATTTTTTGTGCACAATGTGTCGTTCCAAAACCATACAATAGGGTCAGGTTGTAGGTTTGTACAAATCTACCCAAACTGGTGGTTTTGATCCGAAGGAAAAAATCAAAGTCTAGTTTTCTGGGTCGAAGGATAATTGTCTTTAGATGTATTTTATGTTGTAAACCATCATGAACTGGTGACAAAGATGTGTGCAAAGATGATAAAGTAATCGAAGAGCTATTAGAGCGAGATAAGTAAGAGTGCAGAGAGTGTGTTTTTACGTGTAAGTGTGTAATGCCAATATTAACAATGTCAAAGGATAAATTATCGAATTTGAGTGTCTACACCTAATAAGATGGGTTCACAACGTAAAGTGAATTTGCCTTATCTCTTTAACAAGAGGTCAAACTTAATTTGTTTGATGATAGTGAAATGACTTACTCCCATAGTTGGACATATCTCTCAAGAACAAGAATTTGCCACTCGTAAAGAGTATTACATGACTCGTGTGAACCTTAAATGATATCAAAACAACTAAAATATTTAATGAAATACAAAAATTATATTTTTGAGACATGAACATATGTTTCATGCATGTAAATGTTGTTTAATCAATAATGTTAAATGAAGAAAGTTAACAAAAGGGAAATGTGAACAAAAGGGAAATGATGGGCAAAGCCCTTTCTTCTTATTTCCCTCACGAGGCAATTTTATTGTATTATTTTCACTCATGTGAAGCAGATGTGGCAT
Source organism: Taxus chinensis (assembly GCA_019776745.2). Classification (NCBI taxonomy): domain Eukaryota; kingdom Viridiplantae; phylum Streptophyta; class Pinopsida; order Cupressales; family Taxaceae; genus Taxus; species Taxus chinensis. Next base: position 782,114,239 of record CM034150.1, read on the forward strand.
TGTTGATTGTTGTCTCATTCACGAGTTTGTATGTGATTGTGTATATTATTTGTCATTTAACCAATGTTGATACAAAATGACTAAAGTTTTTATAAGATATAAATTGAGAAATATATGTATATGGTGGTTAAAGAAATTACTCTACCTCTTCCTTGTGGTTATAATTAGTATTTTTCGTTTCACTCTTTTGCAGCCAATGTGAAATTATTTTATTGTCATTTTACTTATATGGATATATGAAAGTATGGGGGTGGGGTAAATCATTGTTTTGGAGGGATAAGTGTGATGTTAGTGAAGGGAGGAATAAGGAGTTGTTTGTTCATATGGAGGAACCAAGAGAATTCATGGCTAACCTTAGTGGACTGATGAGTGTTGTCTCAAGTGGAGGGATAAGTGTATATTTGTTATGTTTTGTTGTATGTTTAATGGGAGGAACCAAAGGATATCTAGGATTTCCTAGTGGAGTGATAAGTGGTAATTTGCAATGATGATCTCTCCCCTTTGCAAGCCTCGTAAGAAGGCTTGATAATGTGACTCATATTATTACTGAAATTTCATTCTAACACTCTCATTATTCTTAATCTTTTATTGCTTATTGGTTTCTCATTGGAGAACGTGTTCATTTATTTGATGGTGGTTGTATATTGCATACATGGGTATGTTTATGATGTGTGTATGTTGGGGACTTGTATTTCCATAGTGGAGGCATAAGTGTTATTATGGTGTATGGGTCTGCTTATTTTTAAGAGGAAACAAAGGTTGAAGAGACTAGCCTTAGTGGCGGAATAAGTGTGTTTTCATGTGCGGTTGCATGACTGTTTTGGAGGAACCAAAGGCTAGTCTTCATTCCTTAGTGGAGGGTTAAGTGGAAGTGGTGGCATCATTTTCCCCTTTGAAAAACCATTGGATGGTTTGGATGTTTTACGTGTAATGCATATTTTATTTTGTTGGCATCACCTTATGGGTAAATGCATGGAAATGGGGGGCCAAAAGGGGGTCTTAAATGAACACTTTTTTTCTGAAAAAATAAAAAACTTCAACTTGTACGAGTTATTTGAGATAGCTACACTCAAAATTTGAAGATATTATAAGAACATGAATTGTAACATTTCGGGTCTAGTTTCTAATCTACTATTTTTTTAAAAATGGTTAAGTTTAAGTGAGTTAAAGAGTTAAAATGTCAATAGGTGCTCTTGTTTTTGTAAAAAAATATAATAGATAGTCGGTCGTGCCCCCCATTTTTTGAGCACTATTTAGTATTTTTGAAAACCCTTGGGTAGAAAGATAGATAGAAGAATCTAGTTTGAGATTAAAAAAATATTAATTTTTTTAGTGAACATTTTTTTAATGATTTTGCAGGTACAAAGATTTTGAAATTTGAAAAATAAAGGATAGTTGGCTATGCCCCACCTAACTACCTAAAAAAAATATAAAAAATTATAATATTTTTGAATATGTATAGAATTAGTCCTAGTTTGGGACTGTATATTTTTTATTCAATTTGGAGAAGTGAAACAAAAGATAGGCATTTGCAATCACTAAAAATAGAGGTATAAAAGACATAGTTTGAAATAAATATAAATGGAAACCTTACAATAGTTAATTTTTTAAAAAAGTATATATTTAGAAAGAGGGTAGTTTTCTTTATGTTCTAGGCATATTTGTAAGAAAAATTTCAATCATTTTTGTAGGATTTATCATGGTGAAAAATGAGTTTATGCATTTTCAGAAGAAAAAAAACATGTAGGTTTCTGTGTTTTAACAAGTGTAGAGCACAAGTTTGGGAAACCAAATCATTTCCAAACTTGGTAGAGTGGTTTGTGTGCAAAATTCAAGGAATGCGTACGCGCTAAAACGCACACACGTTCCTTATTATATGGTGTAATATATGTGTTTTATGGGAGCTTTCTATTTACAAAATAAAATTTTAAGTATAACTTTAAATTTATTTTAGTATATATAAAAAATTAGGGTCACTATGCACCTTATGGAACTAGTCTCACAACTCCATGAGTCACATTTTAGGAAATAGTTTTTCATAAGATAATTTGGTCAGTACATAGGTATTTTTTAGGATTTCAACATTCAGCCTAAAGTTGTTAGGGTTTAAATTCTACAATTAATGTCTATTTTGGGGCCTTTTGGATTATTTATTGACATTTGTAGGAGTGTTAGATGTGTCGCAATTAGATTTTACAAGCTTCACAACTCTCAAAGATAATAAAAGTTGCTCAAATATATGGACTCATGCAATATCTTATAATACATAACAAATCAAAACACATGTACATGTTTTTATTAATTTGAAAATTCTTGACAACATTTACAAATACTGCTCTCATTATTGGGATTGTTACAAAAATAAACAAAAATCCTAAAGCTATTACGATGGTGTTTCTTCAAAACCCTTAGAAAGTTTCACTTGTTTTGTGTGACACAACTCATATATCTACTCTTTTTCACTTTAGCCTCTCAAATAGTAGACTTGAATCACTTCATGCACATATTGTGCTCTTTCACTTGTGTAATCAATGTGCATTATACAATTCAATTGTTACATAAAGCATTCATTCAAAATCCCTGCGTAATCGTCACCATCAGCTAACTTTTGTGTTGCACTTTCCTTTCTCCATTATCCTTCTCACCATCCCTGTGTGTCCCCATACTTAACTAATATTGTAAAAATTATGTATGAAATTCAATTCCCATGTGATACTCTTGCATCACAAATTACACCTTTAATTTCAATAAAATTGACTGATTGATTCATGCCTAGAGTTTAGCACTAGATGAAGTAAAAAATAAAATGATATGGTTCCAATAAGTTTCACATGGATAATTTTAATCTACATTTATTCTCTTATTGAATCAATCAACTAACTGTGTAATACATAATATAATTAGGGGGTCTAAATGATTCGAAATTCACATCACATAGTAAAAACTATGATTAGTGTCTCATTTTTTCCTAAATTATCTCTTTAGCTGAATGAATTGACTAATGACGACACAAAAGGTGGTGACCACTTGAAAAAGTTTGTAGAGTTAACATAGTGGAATGAAAATCAATGGTTCTTCCCATTCACTCAATGGCCTTTGTGACCTATCTACATGTAACTGCTCTCCATGGAGTTTGGAACTCTCTTCTAGAGATTTTACAGACTCTTGTTGTTCTTCCTAGGGACCTATCATAGAGTGGTTATTCTCTCTATTTTGCTTTGATGACCTAGAATTACATAGCCTCTCTTGGTTGGCTTCAACTCTTTCACATTGTCACGTGTGCCTTTATCTTCACATTCCCCAACTCCTCGGCTTGGAGTCTCCTCTGTTTGCACAATCCTTTACACTCTCCCACATTTCCACTAGGGTATCCTCTTTTACGGACTTAGTTGTGCACCATGGTGATATTATGTTCACTCTAGTCCTTTTGGTGGGATTTTTTTTGCACACCCTTCATTCTTCAACTATGTAATCTTCTCTCCCTTCTCTTTTCTTTTCTCTACCACCTCATCCCATGGCTTCATGTAATCTCATGTGTGTTGATGGTATATAACGAGCATCTCCTCCTTTATGACAACCTCCTTCCTCATTGCAACATTCTTGCGCACAACCATGTACCTCTGGGTGACTTCTCTCTTCACCCATATAACTAATTATTTCATATAATGATGTAGTTAGGGTTCATAAAACAAAAAACCACATCATATAGTCACATTTAATTTATTGTTTATGATGTTATTGAGAACAACTAATCCATAAATCTTATCACATCATCGTAATTAAGTTCATATGACTCAAATACGTTAAACTACCTCTCTCTTTAGCCAATCAACCAAATTTTCAATGTTTAATACAATTAGGTCTAAAAACATATTATAAAGTCATACAAATTTGTAGGGCTCAAATGATGCAAAGGAAATCAAGAGGTATATACAATTTTTTTGGTGTGTTAAGGTATTAAACCTCATTTTGGGTGAATAAAGTCTTGTCTTCTTATTATCTCCTTGTATCATAGCTTTTTAAACTTATTTTCTCGCTAAAACCTAATATTTTAAGAATTCAATTTCCTAGTTTGTCTAATAGGTGTTTTCCTTTAGTCTCGTCTCTTTGCTTGATATTGATTCTTCAAGGAAATAGAATGGAAACTTAGAGGCACATTGTGGATGGAAGATCGACTTATAATTGTGTGCAACCCAACTTGGAAACCACTTTGGGTTGAGAAACCAAAAATGTGTTTGTTTTACTCTAACTAAATTTAAATGATAAGGGAGAGAGGATGGGGGGATTTTAATCTGAAGAAAAAGAGTTTGTAATGGAGTGGAAAAAAAAGAGATTTTCAAGTTTTATATATGCAAGGTTGTAATAATATACCAAATAGTTCATAGAGTTATGTTTTTTATGATTCACTAATCCTATATTAACAATGGAATGAAGTTTTTGCATAGTTCCAAGGTTTAGAAACACTAATCTTGACTTGAGTATTTACCTAACTCTATATTTGTTTAATGAGAATAATCAAATCTTGAATATAGTAACCATAATCAAATTAACATTCTTACTCCTGTTATGGGTATGTAAATGTGTAGATGAGGTTTAGGAAGGTTTGAAGCATGTATACATTAATTTATAATACTCCAAGACTCTAATTTTTTTTATAAAACCCTATTATGAATCTCTATTCTACCATAAGGATTAGTCTTATAAATGCATTGTTAGAAGTTTTGGTGTTCCATGTAGAAAGGGGTTTATTATGAAAAGAATGATTTTTAAACCTTTAGTGGAGAGGAACAAAGAAACAAAAGTATTTATATGTGTGTAAAAGTATCTTTATAGGATATATTTAACATCATGTATAATCGTGTGCAAGACTCTTGTTTCACCTCAAAAGTAAATGCGATAAAATAGATAAGTGGGTAACGCGCGTAAGAGGAATACTTGTGTTATGTGGATAGTAGAAGGTGTTGTGTGCACTGTAGAATTTTTGATCCAAGCTGATTGTGTGAGCTTCCCTTTGGATAGGAGGAACGACCTGTATAATAAACACAACAAGACCACCACATAGTATTAAATAGCAAGAGTTAGAGGACTACTTAACAAGGCTAGATCCGAGAAGCGTGATGCTTGAATGGTTGTTAATCCTCTGTTTAATACAATTTAATGTAAGAAATAATAGTTCTTATTATAGTTGATAAGATTTAGGTATCTCTTATTAACATACAACAAGTGAATTTAACTCAACAGGCAATGATTGGAATTAAATCCAGATGATTAATGGGTTGGTTCAGGTCTGTAGGTGTAGCAGAGGCTCTAGGTGAGGTCTGGGTGAAATTAGGAAAGGTTTTGAGCTATTTTGGGGAAGTTGTTAACTCACTATTATAGGTGAAATTATTAGTCTAAGAGATCAATATCAGTTGGTTGACCGATGCTGGTATAGGAGATAGACCGATGTCGGTTGGCTAACCGGTTTCGATAGGGGCAATTTGGTTCAAATGTTAAAACGGGAGTTTCAACCTCCTTGTGATTGCACAAAGAATGAAGTGGGTGTTGATAAGGGTTGTAATATTGTTAAGAAGACTTGGGTATGCTGAAAAGGAGGTTGAAAAGGGTGTAAAGGCTTGGGATGGTTGAATAGTGGGTTGGTGGGAAGAAGGTGATATACGAGTAATGGAAAGAATGATTTACAAAAAGAAACGAAAGATCTATACTTGAATAAGAACAAAAGATAAAATCACAATACTTACTAGGTATGTTGCAGATCATGTGAGTGGAATTGGTTGGTGGTTGATCGAAGAAGAGATGCCTAGGTCCAGTGCCATGACAATACAACCTGTGTGCTCCCGTGAGCATTCCCACCCTCTGGAAGGAGAACTGGTTGCTTGTCTTGCGCTATGGTTGTGTGTGTTCGTCATCTGGATGTAGGAGGGCTTGAAGATTCACGCTTGAATGCAATAAGGCTCCAATCACTGAATGACCAACTTAGGAAAAGGGTTGTTAAATTCTATATAAAGGAACTGATGACATTTTAGGTGACCGACGTTGGCTGAGGATAAACCGATGTCTGTTAGGGTGAAATAGTCTTATTTACCAAAAATAGCCATATCTTCCTAGATTTGACGTGTTTTCCTTGTTGGGTCCACTTAGGGAAGTAGAGTTCTCGTGAGAGAAGGTAGGAAGATCTTAGAAGAAGTCCAAGTAGGTTTAGGAAGAATTCTTAGTTAGTTAGGTCAAGTAGTGACTCAACACTGGGAGTGATGACTTGGTCACTGTGAGTTAAATGCCCCTGGAATGGGTCCAGGATGAGGTGCCATGATGAGGTGGAGGTGTGAGGATGAAATTAACTTAATTAAAATAATTAATTTAATTTAATAATGTGAGGATAAATATTAATATGGGATGAAGGGGTCATGATTAGTTAAATGTGATACATTAATTAATTGAAGGGGACCAAGGGGAGTGTGACCCAAATTTGGTGTCTACAACTCTATTTGGGTTAAATTGAGTGAAATCACTATTAGTTGGGAGTATATAAGTAGACCATCAAAAGAATCATTAGATTAGTGTGCAATCACTAGATTGAGTGAAATCACTATTAGTGTGGGAGTATTCATGATCATAGGTCCAATATCCTATTTTTCTATTCATAACTGAGTCTTTCTTATTTTCTTCTAAAAGAAAATTTTCCACGAGGCTTAGATTTTACTCTTCTTGAAACTGATGATGATAATTTTATAGTACACTCTCATTTACTATATCCCTCTTACAACTTTCACCAAATTCCTTTTTTACAATGCACAAAATTATTTCAATGGTGTCTTGGCCATATATTAATTTATTTCAATGGTGTCTTGACAACGACACAAAAGAATATATGAAGAGCATTTTTCTTAATGTTGATGTATATTTGATTGTTTATGAAGTATGTGGCACTTGAATCAACCTTCCTACTCCTACAATGAGGTGAGAATGGAACTAATTTTCTTAACATAAATATTTATGAAAGTCCTAATTTCATTCTTCATGGAAACTAAATGAATATGTGGAAGATTTTACACATTTTTACCTACTCCTTCCCTAACATTTTTCAATGTTATAAATATATTGATGTGATGCACTCTTTTAGCTTCCAACTCTTCAAGTTACATCTTGTTTTTCTATTAAACAAATTAATATATTATGAGTTCCTTAGATAGATCATCTTCTTGCCCAAACCTTATTATTATTATTCTATATTATAAGGCTCAAAGGATTATATATGTGCCAACATGGGAACCAAGATCACTCCCTTGCACTATTGATTGTGAGAATTGGTCGAGTGGTCCTCTTAAAGATGCATGCCCTAAGCTTTTAAAGTAGGCACCCATCCGTGATATGATTCTATTATGAATCCAAGATGAAATTAGGGATTCAAATCCACACGAATGGGAAAATTCATGAGTCCATATATTTGATCAATTGTTTCTACCTTTGGGAGTTGTGGGGTTTGTAAATTCTAATTTTGAGACATCTAACACTCCTAAAAATGTCATTAAACAATCCAAAAGTCCCCGAAACGTAAACAATGACTATATTATTTCCCAAAATAGACATCGATTATAGAATTTAAACCCTAAAATATTTAGGCTAAATGCTGAAATCTTGAAAAATACCTATGTACTGATTAGATTAGATTATGAAAAACTATCTCTTAAACCATGACTCATGGAGATGTGAGACTAGTTCCATAAGGTGTAGAGTGACCTTAATTAATTATATTTATTAAAATAAATTTAAAGTATAAGAAATAATAAATGAAAAGCTTATACTTATTGCATGTACGCATTTTTGGTTTGTCAATTATTGAACCTAGAATTTTAAAGCGCGAACACGCTCTTACAAACCACATACGTGTTTTGCTTAAAATCACATTTTTGGCCATATTTTGACCACCCAAATTTATGCACTTACCCTTACCCTTGCCTTAGAGATGCATGCTAAGTGATGCATATTGTGTTATGGATCAAGCATTGTGTTGCTATTATGTGGGCCCAAGTATTGTTATTAATAATAATAAGAAAAAATTATCTGTGTTTTAGCCATGTTACTAGTGTGGGTGTTACATTTGGTATCGGAGTAGAGGTTCATAATCGTGAACCTTGGGTATGTATTTGTGATGTGGCAATTGTATATGATATGAATACAATATATTATGTTGTGTTGCATTGTTCACAACTGGTGATTGTGATGTTAGGTATGTATTTACGGTAGTCACTACTTGTAGATTTGTGAGATGATGATTTTTTTCTGATGGGAATAACCCCCTTTTAAATTTAGCTTATAGAGTATGTGTTCTATCAACTTGTTTTGTGAAAACTACATTTTGTTGTGAATCATGAATGTGTTGTAAATTCGTATTACCCCATTGTTTCATATGTGTACCACCCATGTGTTGTATAAAAATGTGATCCTCTATGAAAAATGTATGTATCATAATGGTATACCCCTCGTACTATAATTATGTGGATTGTATGTATGTAGTAATGTGCTTCCTCGTGAATTGGGGTATATGATAATCTTATGAACCCTATTGTAGTGTACCTATATTATTAATGTATTGTGTGAAAAGTGTGTTGTTATGTAAATCATGATTAACTGTAATGTGCATCACCCTCTTACGTGATATATATGTGTATCATGTTGTGTTATAATGTCGTGATTAGTGATGTTGTATTGTGTTATCTTACACCGTCAATCCCTATGGGTAGTATCAAGGTGTATGTGAGGAGTGAGGAGGGTGAAAAATCAGCCATATTACTCAAGTCAAGTATGATATAGGAGGTGGAGTCTCTCATAGACTAAAAACACACTTCTGTTTGTTTGGTATGTATGGCATTACTTTGTGGATGTCATGTATATTCTGTAGCATGCACACATAAGGCTTGGAAAATGGTGACCTATAATTTTTCTTCATTCCTTGAATGATTGTCTTAGGTATGACCTTTTTATATATGTTGATTATGTGAGCCTTGTGAGATTCTGGAGACTATGATTTTGAATAAGAGGATAATTAGGATAATATGGTTATTATTTATTTTGAGTTGGACTCGAGGAGTACACCAGCGATTATCTTGGATTCTTCTGAGTGCTAGGATTTGATGTGCTACTGATTTACCTTGTAAACATATTGCAAACATATTGATGTTTTTCCTTGTCACTGTGTTGGGCACATGTTGTTTATGTTTTATGCTTGAGACCTGTTGTGAAGTACTATGATTTATGGACTGTATTTTTCTTTCCCTAGTTGGGATGGTGGATTTATTTTGTGTTACAATCATGAAAATATGAAGTTAGCCTGTGTTGTGGTTTTGGGTTTTGTATGACCCAGTGATGTCAAATATTGTTGGAAACCTTGTGGAAACAATGAAAAGGATTAAAAACATTGAATCATCGAACTTGTATTAATAAGAAAACTAATAATTTAGATTTTCTTTCAAGAAAATACTAGACATGACTACCAAACTAAGAATTAATTAACAATGGTAAGGAGGACTACCAATCTTCTTAGAACATTAACAGTTTGAGAAAATTACATTTTTTGTTCCCTTATGTTTGTGTGTCGATGAAAATTTCTTTTGATAAGTAACGTTAGAAATTGTTGACCCATTTCTTCTCGTGTATCCTTCTAACTAACCTTAGCATTGTGTCACATCAAGGAAGATGCTCTTAGATCAACCTTTATGTTATTAAAACAAATAATAATGTAATTAGTAATGCAAAAAGTTACAAATCCACATGCCCCCCTACTTTTTAACATACGCGACCTATATTTTCTAAATAGTATTTAAAGTTATTGAATTTGATGTGACCCTTATAATATGTTTCAAAATTTATTCTCTATATATCATTTTTTTGTGTTCTGAAGTATTTTTTATTTTCATTATGTGTTTACATTTTTTTCATTGTATTGATTCAACATTTATGTTATTAAGATACATAATAATGTAATAGTAAAAATCTAAAAAGTTATCTTGTGATGTTGTATAGAACTCCCTTTTAAAATGGATTGGGATCTAGCAATACATCTTTGGACAAAACAACTAATGATATCAAAGGTACAAAATACCAGGGTCTTATTTTCACAATAATATCTTGATATTGTAACCTCTAAGACCTCCTCATCTAGCTATGTTTTTTGTTTGAATGGATCTACAACTTTCCTATGGGGCCATACGTTTGGATCCAAAACGCTCAATATATGGACCTAATGTAGTGCCCACTTCCTTTTGGCACCTTTTATTACTGATCATGATACTGTAGACTATATGACCAACATTTTAAATAGTTTTGATTTAGTATGGTGTTAGATGGCAGATCCCGGATTATTGTTGAATATGATTATATATATAATGCATGGTGATTATTAGAGACACTCATATGTGGATGATGATATACTATTGACATGGATGTTTAATGGAAGTTATTCGGACATGTGATTTTGGAGATTATGAGTAAACCTAGAAAAGGAAAATTATTTGATGATGATATAGTTGTTGATATAAATTGTAAATGATTTCGTTGATTGCCTTGGTGACTGTTGTGATTCATATGTATAGATGATTTTGTGATTTTATTATATATTCATTTTGGACGTTCTGATATGGCCACGAGATCGAAGGAGGTATTTGTGTTTTACAGGTTTAAAATATCACAACAGACATCGGGGGATCGGAGACCAACCAAAATGGAATTCTAGGTGAATTCAACACGGTCACCATGACAACTCATTTTATTGTGTTGTGTGTTGTTTTGTTAGAGATTCCCATGGGGGGAATCATCTTTACATGTGACCATGGGTTTATGTATTTTATTAATGTGTTTCTTTTATTATAGTTGTATGTATTTTATTAGTAATGTGTTCCTTTAATGTATTAATGTTGTGATAGAATTAATATGAGAATCATATGATTAAAATTTAAATAAATTAAATTGGGATATGGGAAGTAATCATAAGAGTTGTTGGTTGATTGTATTTAATTATGTAAGGGATGTGTAAGTTGTGTAATTCAGATTTTAGAGTAAGAAATACTCCACCTCCATGGAAATTCGAATTTGACCTTGGGGGCTATTTTTGGAGGTTTGTGGGACAAGTAAAACTTGTCCCATGCCTCTAAATTTATGTTACCAACCATACTTATGGTTGGGGAGGTGATTGGTGACTTTTATAATGCATTTTATTCATCTTGTGCATGTTTTTAATTGCACTTTCTTACATTTTAATTGAATGGCTGTCCCTTGTGGTGTGGGTTGTTTTTGAGTGTTCAAGTAACCTGTCATTCTTCACCCACCTCTTTATTGAGCCTTGGAGTTTGGAGTTTGTATTTTGTGTTTGATTGTGAGGATGTATGATGTGGTATCCTACATGGATCCACATCATCCTCTTCTTTCCCCCTTCTTTATATTTGAAACTCTCTTCTTGTTTTGGGTTGTTGAACCTTTTGCATGATTCCTTGGGCACATTTTTCTTATGATTGGAACTCTTACTTTGCAGAATATTTGGTGAAGATTGTTTCTTGGTTGTTGAACCTCTTTGCATTCATCCTTGGGGGTGCATTTTTTCTGTGATTAGAGCTCTTGTTGATTTGGAGGAGATTGGAGAGCATTTGATACTTTGGCACTGCTGTTTTGGGACTGTATTTTTTGACATTCAAAGCTTGTTGTCTGGAGAAAATCCTTCCATGGAGAGGTAGAAGTTTATTCCTTCTTTTATTGTTGTTATTTTATTGTTGAGTTGTGTGTATGGAGAATGTTTTATTACTTTTGTTGGCTGGTTGGGTAGACTGCCTTAGGGAAGGTGTAGGAGAAGGCTATGGGCAATCCATGTGGGGGGGCATAAGGGAATGCCATGGGCTTCAGAGTTTTGTGGAGGGAGTTTTGGGTTTGGGATCCACCATGGAAAATAAATAGCTTGCATTTCTTACTTGTGGGGGGGCATAAGGGAAAATTTGTGGGGGGGCATAAGGAGGGGTTGAGAGGCATAAGGTTTATGGGATATGATATGTTATATTGGCGGTATGATAATAAGTGGATGCCCAATTCCCAATTGGGAGGCATAAGTAGCTTCCCCCATAGTCCTTACTCCTTTGGCTTGCAAGATCAAGCCTGAGTTCTACTTTGAAATGTTTCTAAATGCAGTTGTGAACTACTGTTTGTTTTTGTGTTACATTGTGTTGCAAAAAGAAATGTGTGTGTGAAAGAATGTTGTGTTGTGGAAGCCAGTTGTTGTCATAGTTGAATTGCACCTTTTATTGTATCTTGGTTAGGGCTCGGGGGCAATGATGAAGGAAGGCTTCTCTCTTCTTTGGATGTCTTGGTCGGGTGGAGAGCGTTGCCTTTCCCCCTCTTTTGTTGTGATCAAATTGGAAGAAAATGGAAGTTGCATGTTGTTGTCCTGGAGCAAAAGAAAAGTGCAGTTTGATAGTCCCTTGTGGAGACACATTCATTTTAATCCTTTCCCACTTGTTGTGGATGAAATTGTATCATGTAATTGTGCATGAAGGATGTGTGAAACTTGATTATGAAGTTAGATATTGGAATTGTGAAAGACATGTACATTCTGTATTATTGTTGGAAAGAAATAGAACTCTGTAGTTGCATTCAAGGAATGGAATAGGTAAAGATGTATCCCCTTTTGATTTAATAAAGATTGCAAGTTCATATCTCATTACATTGTTGGGTGAATTGGAGTGTTAAATTGTGATTGGAATCACTGTTTTGGAAAATGAAAGAAGAAGAAATACGTATGAGGGAATTATATTGTATTGGTTCTCTTTTGAAAATTATTAAAGTGGAAATCAAAATTGCAATTTATCTTTGAAATGGTTTGTTTCTAAACAATGGAATGTATTGGACTAGTTTAGGAATGAAGTGCCATATTTGTAGGATGAATTTAATAAACAAACTTCCAGAAATAGATCTCTGTCATAAACCTTATACTGGCAATTAATTTTAATAAAAATGCACAGTTTGGACCAGCACTTAACAATCAACTTGGAAACCTTAAAATTTACCATGATATATTAACAATGTACTCAATTGACAAAGAAGATTTAAGAGAATATCTTGAACCATTGCAAAATTGAGCTTAATCTCTTCCTCAACCATTTTCTGTCATTTGTTGGACAAATTCAATTTCAAATCAATTGAAAAAATTAACTTTCCTAAAACACTCTAAACCCTCCCTAGATAAATCCTCCATGCCTATTTGACATTTTGAGTGAAGGAGGAGACCGAATTCAACCAAATTGAGAAGTTGAAAATTGTCAGTTCACTATTTATAAGCCTGCAGACCATTTTTAAAAAATTGACCCTAAAAACTTTATCAAAATGTAAAATTTATGTTTCCTATGCAAAGAGGGCATCGAGACCTTTCCAAAAAGTCCTCGTTTTCCCAAAACTGAGCTTTCTAGCTCAAGTTATGGCACTTTGAATTTTTTTGGGCCTTGGCGGGAAAATTTTCCCTGGCGGGCCGGCAGCCCGGAAAATTCCCATTTAAAAATCCTTAGGAAAATTTTTGAAAATTTTGGCTCGGGAAAATTTTCACCCTTTCCTCTGTTGGCATGCAGCCAATCAAAGGCTGCCATGTGTCCACACGGGGCATCGGATGAGGTGCGACATTTTCTTGTACACTTAGCCTTTTTGAAAATTTTGGGGAAAATTTTTCATCTTATCCCCGCCGGCTCGCAGCCAATGAGAATGTGCCACGTGGCACCTAGAGGTGGCAGCGGGTGGGGCAAACCCTTTGTTTTTTTGGTTTTCTTAGAATTGGGAAATTTTGGACAAACTTCCCCACGGTCCCCGCTTTCCCGCCCTCGCCTTGGGGTTTTCTCTTCTGTAGGCACGCGGACCCTTGCGTCCCTTTCTCCCTTTTGTCCTCCATCGGGTGCAGCTCGCTAAATATCCCCGTCACTCCATGCCCCTCTTTCTCTCTACTCCCCATGGCCAACCATGGAGTGCCATGCATCCCCAAGTGGACCCGCGAGTGCGGGAGCGCTGGTTTGCTTTTTCCTCTTCCTTGGGTGAAGCGCCCCAAATCCTTTCCTCGTTTCGCCCTTCCCTTTTCCCCGGCGTTGTCTCTGAGGTCGCCACGTGTCCACCAGGGACCCATGGAGGCATAGAAGAAACTTTGTATTTGTGCCAGTGCGATGGGAGAAATTCCCCAAGTTGCCCCATGACCCGCCAACCCGTTGGAGGTGCTTTCCCCTCCTCTGGACATATGTCCCCTTCGGGAAAATTTGACCCAAGAACTTCGCCCGCTCATATCTTGAGTTCTGTAAGGAGTTAGGAGGACTTCTTTATATCATCGGAAAGGTGAGAAAATTTACTATCCATTGGGAATGGTTTGGGGAAATTTTGGAAGTGTTAAGAAGGGGAAAAATCTAGTTTAAACTCTAAGCTTGTTAGAGAGTTAGGTATGGGGGCAAATTGCTCCCTAAACCTAACTGAAACGTCTAGCCCTAAGTTTTGGACCTTGTGACCTCTAAGAATTGTTAATAAAAGAGAAGTTTGTTCTTGTGGATTTGATTTGTTCCAGAATCTGTTAGTGGTAGCTGCTGCCTAGCAACCTGGGGGTAAACACTCTCAATCAAGTTATGGGAGTGGGTAAGTGAGACCTTACTCTGTTGATTTTAAATATGTATTCCATTCCTCACTGTAATTAAACCATGCTCTTGTCTTTGATCTGGTGGAAATTAAATACCTTGGGTATTTAATTGTTTTTTGGGTCCCTTAACCCTAAAATTTCAATCAGGGAATATTTAACTAAAACGTCAATGTAATCAGAAATTAAATTAATCTCTAGAGAGATTTGAGCTAGGGTGGACTGATTGCACCTATTGCTCTATAATGTGAAATTAGTAATTATTATAATGGGAAAATGATCTGTTGAATTTATTTGTCTTTGAGACTTTGGTCGTTAACTCCTTATAAAAAATAAATAAATAAAATTATTCCATAATTTTCTAACTAAACCTAGGTTGTTCATGGTTCTCAAGTGGGTTGTTTTAACCGGGCATCACACCTAAATTTACTTTGATTATTGGATGATATATATACTACAACATACACCCAATTTTCAATATTGTAAAATCATTCTTATTTATAACTATATTAGAAATTATATGTTTGTCACAAGTTGATAAGGAGATCTCTATCTAGTACGATCGAAAACTACGTTTGGTTCCACCTCAATGCCCATGCCATTAAATCTTACCCCCTCCTTTTTAGACACACACAATGAAGAAAACAAAATCCCAAATTAATCATGGAGGTTTCCTTCCCCTTAACAAGAGACTTTCATTGATTCGTAACAACCCTCTTCGCCTTCAATTCCCTATATTTTCTCCCTATCATCTTCCCCTTTTCTCTTGCATGCACTTCTCCTCTTTCCCATAGGTGTCACAAACCTTTACAAATCCACGATTCGATTTGAATCCCCTATCATCGTTCCCATTGTACCTTCCCAGTGTAATTTTTAGTAATAATCTCACATGTACTCTATAATATAGCCTTGTTAATTTCACCTCACAATTACATCAATGGAATGCCCACAACAAAATACACTGCACTCAATGTAATTAGTATTTAAAATTTATGATACATGATGTGTCCAAAACTCTTTGCCTTACATTTTGTATTGGAAACAATGTGGCATGATAACTATATTACATTACAAATACTTGTCAATTTTGTTTGATAAAGCATTTTTGTAGAGCTTGAATTATATGTTACAAAAGATTATTAAAATATTGAACAATTGTATATTTTCCATAAGTTCAATACATTTGTGCCATATTCAGCTATGTAATCCACCATTTTTATTGGAACCATTGCAATTATATTACTATAAAAAAGGTTGCAATAAATTTGGTGGTTCGAAAGAGTCACGACCCAAAACAATGTGCTAAAAAGAAAGAAAAAACAACTGGAAAAATATTACATCACAAACATTGAAGCACAAGTGGATATAACACCAAGTAAGGAGGAGGATTGTTATGAGGTAGAAGGGTTTAAATGGTAGAAAACTCATCATATGGTGGGTCATGAACAAACCATCCATATGGAGAGTATTGAGTAGCTAGTGAAACCATAATTCCCCACCTAGGAGGTAGGGAGCTCATGACAAGTGCTCTATACATAGGGGAAGGCCAATGAGAAAGTGTAGTAGTGAAGGAACAAGCTACATATTTCCCTCGCAGAGCTGATAGACTCCATGCCCTTTGTCGTTAAAGTGTAGGGGTATGAAAATGAACATGACATGGGAAGGGATGATGAATTTGTAAATGTCTCCACCAACGCGCCAAACATATGGTGGTGGTGAACTCTCTTGAAGTGGATTTGAAGGCACCCAACTCATTGTGAAAAGGGCATTCCCCAGTGTGCAAATAAATCCTAAAGATGATGGAATTCCATATCCAAATTCTCAACCTATGCCTGAATCTAAAGGTAAACATTAGTAATAATACAATTCAATAATTTACATTCAAAGTGATTATAAATAATATCATTATTGAAAATAGTTTCATTTCTATCTTTTCATAATTGAAAAATAATGATAGCTCTAAAATTTTTCCATAAGAAAGTAATGTAAGTAGGCCATTGATAAGAGTATCCAAACATATCCATCCTCCAGTTAAGAGGTGATGAGTGCATTATTCGGCTCATTTATATCATTCCTACGATTAGTAAATTTCCACTTAGATATGATTTTCTAATGCATGGGGATGCTTTGTATAGTTATATCATAGTGAGTTTGATGCATTTTCCTTGCTTTTGTTCATAAAAAATGATTACCGTATAAAATTCCTACTAACTGTCTTTGTGAGGAAAATGTGATGATGTGTGCAGAGAAATAATGAACGTTTGTTGTTGATGTAATTACGAAGTCCAAGTTTGGAGCTGGAATACGGGAGCAAGAAGACTTTTTCCACTAGTCGACCTATTAGTATGGGACTTGTTTCTAACTATCCCATAGGAATTTATGAGTTTTAGTTAATATTGATTAGTGGAAGATGTTAGTGCCGCCTATTATGGAGAATACTATAACCGTTTGTGTCTATATTAAGACACCTTCCTAAGAACATGATTAGCTATTATTTTTGGAGATACTTTGCAATATATCGTCTGTGGTATTCAGAACTTTCAACTTCATATGTTGTACATGATATGGAACTTATTTAAATTAATAGAAGTAAACATCATTTTGAAGATCTAAAGCTGTTGGTAATTCCTTTGTCCCAAGGGAGAGCAAGGGCCCACTCGACCGAAGGAGACAAGAGGTTGTTTTATGTTCACATATGCATATGGTTTTCTGATAAGTCTTACTGCAATCCTTGTTTCAGTATATTTCATGCAATATTTGGTTGAATGTATTTGTTTTCCTTACCAACACTTTTATCTAGAATATGTGTTTCCTTTTATGCAAAGTCTAGTTAACATGTAATCTTACTTTTACTAAGTTCTAGCTTTAATTGTGCAGTTGTAATTTCATTTGTTTGAGTATTGTGTGTGTATTTCAATTTCAATTAGAAGTGTAGATTTTTAGACTTCCTTTCATTACAATAGATGAATTCTATAGATTTACATTAGGTTTCCGTAGATTAGTAACCAACACAACACCCCCCAATAGAAATCCCAACGGGAACTGGTTACATAAAGCTCCATTGCATACAACCTAGGACACAACCCTGGTTTATAATGACACTAACATGAGATCATGTTAGTTAAATGATTGGAGAATACAATGACCCATCATTTTTGGCTCCATTTCTGGGGACACCATAAGCACACTATGTCCGTTATTTCACTTCACATGCTATGGGTGTTAATGGAGTTCATATATGCAACCAGTAGATGTCTTGGACCTTGTTTCAATAACCACCTTTGATGCATAGGCCATAGGACGATCAAGGGAGATTTACAACATGCAACATTCAACAAATCTCTCTAGATAGTTTACATGTAGAAGACACTGTGAGTGACACTACCTCCAATACAACACCTAGAATCATTTTTGAACCTTCTGTATCCTCTCGGCCAACACTCAGAAATGGGGGACCATGGGAACAATGGAGACCACCCCCTGGGTCGGACCTTTACTTACCCCATTGTCTTGGATTAGGATGAGGATGCGCCCATGAAAAATATCTCACCATCCATCCTCCCTATCTTTCAAGGCATGTCTATGGAAGACCTTGATCATTTCTTGTTTGAATTCAAAGTCCTGTGCCAAACATATGACTACAGAATGGATAATCAAAAACTCAAACTGTTTCCTTCCACTCTCAAAGATTCTGCTATGAGATGGTTCATGGGGTTGACCTCTAACTCCATTAATTCTTGGGAAGCCATGGAGACAACCTTTTTGGATAAATATCAAGACTAATATAGGGGAAGGGATAGAAAAGAAGAGTTCTTCCAGATACGGAAAAAAGAAGATGAAAATCTAGAGGATTATCTGGATAGATTTCTCTTTCTCCACCGACAAAGTGGTTATGAGTTACATGCTAGACATTACTAAAACAATTTTTCTTAAATGAATTGATGAGGAAACTAAGGATTCCCTCCATCTCATGGGAGGAGGAGATGTGCATAAACTTACCTTGGAACAAATCACTGAGCTATGTAGAAGTTACTCCAGAACACGAAGGGGGTATAAGAAACAAAAAGACATCCAAACTTACTCTGGGTACCTCTGAACTTTTGGAGGAAATGGCTAACATGAAAACAGACATTTTTTTGTAGTTAACATCAACCATAGATGGACTCAAGGCCAAAACCAGTCCTGCCAAAGAACCTCTGGACATATATTTCCCTAAGTGTAGGAAGAGACACCCCCTGAGAGAATGTCCTTTGGATGTCATAGACATGTGTTTAATCTGTGAAGTGGCTGACCATGACACTAAGCATTGCACCCTCTTACCACAGTTGAAAGGAGGCTTGAATGTTGTCTCTCAAGATGATGTAGAGTTAAACTTTGTTCAAAGGCCAAATAATCAGGATGGATTTCCACCTCAGCCTGCTCAGAACCCCTGGAGGATGTCATGGCCCAATCAGGCCCCTCAGCCTACTTGGGGACAACCTGAGTGGACAACATCAAATTGGATGACTTATCCACATCCACCACCTTGGATGAATCCCTACACTCATCCAAGTTAGACACCACCAACCCCAGCAAGTCCATGACACAACCAACAATGGGGTTCTCAACAGAATCCTAACCAAAACCAGCCATGGACACCACCACAAAACATTAATCAACAACGAATATTCCAAAAACCACAACAAGATTTAATGGCCCCCCCCACAAGCCTACCAACAACATGGGACAAGCAACACAAACACAACTTCCAACCCAGCTGGTAGAAAATCCTAAAAATCAGCAGATAGCTTCAATTGATGAAGCAGGACCAAGTAACACAATGCAGGTTAATACTATTGGTAATTTGTGACTGAGGTCTGGAAAAAACATTGAATCCTCCTATTGTTATCATGGAAATTCCTATAGACACTGATAAAGAAGAGACACTTGAGGACAATACAGGACCTGCACCTTCTCCACAGACACAAAACACTCAGAATAGTCAACAACTTAACCAAAATACCCATCAAGCTCCTTTCCCTGAGTGGTTACAAGACACTCAAACTTCAGATGACACAATGCTAGTACAAGAATTGAAAAAAGTGCACATTGAGGTCCCACTTCTGTGAGCAATAAGGGACATTCCTGAATTAAACCAAACCATTAGAAATGAGTGTATAAAAACACCAGGGAGGAAAAATAAATACCCAAAAACTATTCAGGTGGAAGGAAATTTGGCTGATTTAGTAGCTAGCAACCTTATTTCACCAAAATATGGGGATCTCGAGAGTCCAGTTATTACTATTTGTATAAACAATCAATCAATATCTAATGTTTTGGTGGATCTTGGTGCTACCATTAATGTCATCACAACATAAATGTTTAATCTGATGTCCTTAACAGGACTACAACCTACCAATATTGTTCTTCAACTAGCAAATCAATCCATTGCTGTACCAGATGGTGTGATCAAGGATATAATGGTCACCATTGAATCTTGGGAGTATCTTGTAGATTTTATGGTCTTACAGCCTAAAGCTCAGAAATTGGGATATCCAGTTATCTTGGGACGACCCTGGTTAGCCACTGTTGTTGCATATATTGACTGTAGGTCAGGAAAAATGACCATTCTAAATGGGTAGAAATCCAAACATATTTCATTATACCCTCCTGCCCAGCCTTATGTGAGTGCTTGTGACCATGTATGGGTAGATTCTTTGGATACTAACTCTCTGAGTTCTTCTTATTTGGCCACCATTGCAGTGCAAAACCATATGGCGGAAGTTGTTGAGTCACATACACTGGCTGATGCAGAGGGCTCTGTGACTATGGAAATCAACACTCTGGCTACAGAAATCAGAACTCTGACTGTAGACCCATTTTCTCTAGACATGTCCAATGTTATTTCCTTGGTAAGTAATACTTCTGATGAGTCTTGTAAAGAAATCTATGCTTATAATTCAGAATATTCAGTCCCTGATTTCTATTGTCCTTTGACCAAGATTTTGTCTCTTGACAATATACCCATTTACACATGCTTCAACCCCATGTTTTCCCATTGAATTCCTTAATCACCAATGCAGAGCTCACTCTTTTAAATGATACCAAGTAGGTGCCTGTCGGCATAGGAAAAGAGCTGACCATTGGTAATGATTTAGAGGTCAATCAAGAAGCCAGGGTTCTCAAAGTTTTGAAGAAACATTCCCACGCTTTTTCCTGGGATTACACTGATATGAAGGGAATTCATCCTAACATTTGTACTCACCATATCTACACTGAGGATGTCAAACCTATAAGGAAGCCACAATGGAGAATTAACCCAGTGCTCAGAGACATAGTCAAAGGCGAGATAGAAAAATTGCTAAAGGTAGGATTCATCTACCCTATATCTGATAGTCAGTGGGTCTCCCCATTAGTTATAGTTCCCAAGAAAAATGGTAAATGGTGAATATGTGTTGACTACAGGGAACTTAACAAAGCCACCAAGAAAGATTATTTTCCCCTGCCTTTTATTGACCAGGTTCTGGACAATCTTGCTGGTAAGAAATATTTTTCTTTCTTGGATGGGTTTAGTGGGTATAACCAAATTAGTATTGCCCCTATGCTGATCAAGATAAAACTACCTTTACTTGCCCCTGGGGTACATTTTCTTATCGAGTCTTACCTTTTGGACTTTGTAATGCACCCGCTATGTTTCAGAGAGCAGTCTTGGCCATCTTTGCAGATCTCACTAATGACTGTGTTGAAGTTTACATGGATGACTTCACTGTCCATGGATCCACTTTTGACGAATCCCTGAATAACCTTGAGAAAGTATTAAGCAGATGTGAGCAACACCAATTATCTCTGAGTCATGAAAAATGTCTAATGATGGTCGATCAGGGAAATTGTCTTAGGTCACCATGTTTCTGCCAAAGGTATACAGGTTGACCCCAAAAAGATATCAGTCATCACTCAGTTACCTACACCAACTAATCAGACTGACATCAAAAGTTTCCTTGGTCATGTAGGGTATTATCGGTGGTTCATAAAATATTTTAGTAAAATTGTTGCACCTATGTTCTCATTGCTAACAAAAGATTGTGTTTTTGAATGGTCCCCTCAGTGCCAGTAGGCATTTGATTCTATCAAAGAGAAGATGACCACTGCCCTAGTCTTACGAGGCCCTGATTGGGGACAACCTTTCCATATCCACACTGATGCCTCTAATACAGCCATGGGTGTTGTCCTTGGGAAAAAAGATGCAGAAGATCACATGTATGCCATTTACTTTATCAGCAAGAACCTGACTCCTATGGAAAGAAATTACACTACTACATGGAAAAGGAATTCTTGGTTGTGGTATACTCCTTGAATAAATTTCATCATTACATCACTGGGTATAAAATATTTATTTACACTGACCACTCTGCCATTCGATATTTGATGAATAAACTAGTGGTTGGAGGTAGGATTATTCAATGGTTACTCTTGTTACATGAATTCAATCTTACCATTATTGATAAGCCAGGAAAATCTAACGTTGTTGTTGATTTCCTTTCAAGATTGAATGTTTCAGGTAATGATGAAGCAGTCCAGGATCAATTTCCTGATGAACATTTGTTTTCTATATCAACTAAGACTCATGGTTTTCCGATCTTGTGAATTATTTAACAACAGGGAAGTTTCCTGCCTATTTCACTCATAAGGAGAAACAGAGACTGGTTAAAAATAGTGCAATGTATAAATGGTGTAATGGACTTTTATTCAAATGTTGTCCTGATATGGTTCTTCACAGGTGCATTCGAGAAGATGAAGTACATGACATATTGCGAGCTTGTCATGATGAGCCAGGAGGTGGACATTATTCAGTAAAAAGGACAATTCACAAAGTCCTTGGAGTAGGGTACTATTGGCCTTCCCTCCACAGGACTGTCAAAAAGTATGTATGGTAGTGTGATGCATGCCAATGAATGGGGAAGCCCACACTTTCAATGGAAATGCCTCTTAATCCTCAGCTGGTCTTAGGACCATTTGAGAAATGGGGAATTGATTTTGTTGGACCTTTTGATCCCCCATCTTTCAGGAAAGAATACCTCTTGGTATGCATGGACTACGTCACTAAATGGGATGAAGTTCAAGCATTGACATCTGCCAATGAGGATGTTGTTGCTGATTTTCTGTACAATCAGATATTGCTATGATTTGGTGCACCCAGGGCCATTGTATCTGATCAAGGTCCTCAATTTGTTTCAAACATGATTGAGGATTTTTTGGAAATCTACTGAATCAAGCACCAGAAATCATCACCCTATCACCCCTAGTCCAATGGGTAGGTGGAAGTAACCAATCGAGAACTTGAGAATATTCTGACTAAAGTGGTCAGTGCTGATAGAAAGAATTGGGTACCAAAACTTCCCGAAGCAGTCTGGGCCTATAACACGACCTGGAAAACCACTACTGGTTTTTCCCCCTATGAGTTGGTATTTGGGAAGAAGCCACTGTTACCTGTTGAATTTGAATTGCACACCTGGAGAACAACACTAGAAGTTGGAATTGATGTGGATGAAGCACAACATGAACGAGTGATGTAGCTGAATGAATTGGATGAAATGTGGATGGAGGCACAACAACAGACAGAAATTCTTCAATATCAGCGGAAGACCTGACATGATGCTCATATCAAATCCAGGACATTTCATGAAGGGGACTGGGTCTTACTCTTTGATTCCAGATATCAACAGTTTAAAGGTAAGTTACAGACACGCTGGTTGGGCCCCTATCAGATTGATAGAGTGTTTGATAATGGCTCTATGTGGCTATTACCAATCGATGGTGAACAAATGGACTCTTCTTGTGAATGGACACAGACTCAGGATTTACCAATGACCTCTTGACAAGGAAACTTTCACCAGGGACATTATGCTGAGTGAGGACATGCATGCTGAGGTGGATATTCACCCCTCAAGCCTGGAGTAGTTGTTTCCTGTTAATTTCAATAAAGGAGGATGGTCATGCTTCGATCTTCTTCCCTTAAGTTAGATTGTTTTGTTTTCAATAAATGCAGAAATCTTCATTATTTCGAAACCACTAATCACATTTAATCTCGAACTGCAGGATGTGGGAATCTATGGATATCAACACTGAACTTGGCATGGGTAAGTGCATCCTAACTCACTACGGATATTTCCTTATGAAGCAATCCCCCATGCGTGCACTTTTCATAATTACATCCATCATGCAATGTTCAATATATTTATTGTGGATATCTTTCCAAATCTGACGCTACGGTATCATGGCATAAGGGTGTAATGAGTCATGATTTTCGCACACATCATATGCGTCACATTCTACGAAGAAGGAAAGTGTCAATTGGGTTTCAAATGATGGGATGTGCACCGTCTCACATATCATAAACTCTCATGGATGGCTGGTCTTGCCCACCTTTTTACGCCACCAAATTCACTCTGATTTTACGTCATTCAAGGATTTTGGTGCAATTCAAATTAATAGTTCCAAACTTCTTCCTATCATTGCTTCATGAGTATTGAGCATATCATTCTACCTTCCATCACATAGTGAATTCAAGCACGTCTTGTTCTTGTTTCTCTACTATCAGGATTCATTCACCTTTAGCATGGGACAAAAGAAGAAATCTGAGCCTGATTCTCTGGACCCATTACTCAGGAATGTTGTGCTTTCGTAGGTGTTTTATGATTCAGGTTGGCTTGAATTCATCCAGAAATTTGAAGGTTTTGATGAGGGTATCATGGAGGAGTTCCTGGAAAATTTTGAGGCTACCTGTTCACGTGTTGGAAGGAAACGAGTTGAGATTACCAGCCAGGTAGTTTCTGAACTATCTGGCTTGCTAGATTTTGGTTTGAAAGTAATGATGAATGCTCCCCTCAAAGACTTGCTTTTCTCTGTTTCATGAGGAGGGTGAGGCATTCCCCGAGGTTATCCTTACCCCCCTAGGGTGTTCAGAAAGGTGTTAAGCGGGATAGCCTTCCCGACATTTGGAGAGAGATAGCCAAATGGGTTAACATGTATTTTATATGTGATGGACAGCCCTCTGTGTTGGGTGGTGATGCACTCAAGATTATTATTCATTTGAAGAAAGGATGTGTCAACCCAACCCTCAGGGTAAATTTACCTGAATACTTGGCGGATGCCGTTATAAAAGTTGGCCAAAAATACAAGTCTGGAGGGGGAAAAGTGGTGTTGAAACACCCAGGGCTAATTCATTTATTGTGCTCACATCAAGTATTTTGTCAGCCAAAGCGGAGGCTCGAAAGGATTATTGTGGGGGAGGGTTCCAAGCCAAAATAGTTAAAATCAGGGCCATCTTCCATGCCTCGGTCCATTCCCACACCAGCCTCTTTCCCTGCACACAAGAAAAAGGAGGAACTTGGCACTCTGGAGCATGTGGACAAATCAGGTGCCCAAGTAAGTCCATCTTGACCACTTCCAGTTCTAGGGGTAAGAATACCTCTGCTCCATCTTCTTCTATGTGCCCCCGACCATGTCGGTCTTGTGTATTGCATAAAATTAGAAGCTTCCAGGTCAGAGAGATTCGCTGATGTTTCTACCCCTGTGTGGGAAATGGGGAATGAGGGAGACAACGAGGCTGTCCCCATTGACAAATCACCAGACACCATCTTCACTACCGCTCATCCTTTTCCCCAGTATTCAGCCATGCCTACATCTTCAGAAGTTCACTCCACATCTCTAGAAGCTACTTCAGTACCTAAAGCCCAGAATCCCTGTTCTGGCACCTATTGCAATGGACATTGATATCTCAGGTCATGTCAAGTTTCCAATCCTCACAATTATCTGGAAGAAATCACACTCCTTAAGGCCCAATTGAAAGGTATGGAGGAAACAAACTTGTCTTTACAAACTGAATTTACCCAATGCATAGTGGAGAAAGTTAGAGAAATAACTGCTTTACAAATTGAAGTTAGTAGCTTAAAGTGACAGAAGGATAAAGGTATTAGCATTTTGAATTCTTTCCACCAAATATCTCTTCAGAATGCAGAATTAAACAAAGAAAATAAGAAATTAAAAGGGGAGATGGAAATTATCCAAGATGAAAAACAAAAATTTCTCTCTTTTGGACTCTTGTCTGTCCTTTGGCTTTTAAGCTCTTATCCTGTAGGAAACCCTCCTCAGTTTATAACATGTTTATTCAGGAGTATTTTTATTCTTAGTAGTTGTTTCAGTTGTGTTTTCAGGTGCCTTACGAAGTTCCTGATGGAAATAGTTTCTTATCTGTTTACAAGTCCAGTACACCTGAAATTCAAAACTTGCTCTGTGAGTTTTACCTCCATAATATGTTAGTTACCAATGTCCCTGACTTTTTACTTAACTTATTTGTGGGGGATTTTCAATTAAAATCCTTTCAGTCCTTGTTGCGAAATCAGATCATATGGGGTGAGAAAATGGATATTTTCAATCACACGGCTCAAACAATAGGTTTCTATATCCGTCCTACACATCATACTGATGTGGATTTGCAAAAAAATTTCAGATCTCTCTACTACCAAGCAGGTATTGGAGAGAATAATTCAAAAATCCTATTGAAATGTGTAGAGGATTTCAAAACCTACAGTCAACAGCACTTTGGGATGGCCAGGTAGGCCTGTGACAGGAGATGGGACACTTTGAGCTTGCCATTGAAATGCAGGGAGGTTATTTCCCCTCAAAACTTGAGTTGGAGTATGTGTCGGGGTGATGCCCTCATTACAATTATAAGAAAGTCATCAGAAAAAAACCAACAAGCAATACAATGATGAATGGGTAGGACTTCAGGTGCATGTCCACCCCTCCTCTTGAGTCCTACTACCACTTGGAAAAACAATGTTGCACAATCAAACGAGAGTTTTATAGCTTGGGTCGAGGTCACTTCAAATACTCATGGATGTAAAGGTATGAGGAAGCAATATGTTGATCAGTTCGAAGAGTATGACATGGCTCAATAGCTTGGTCACAGAGCAGGATGTAGATAGGTTGCATTGGGACATGCAATAGGTAAAGTAAGGGGGAAATGATGAGTACATTGTTTGGCTCATTTATATCATTCCTATGATCAGTAAATTTCCACTTAGATATGATTTGCTAATGCATGGGGATGCTTTGTAGAGTTATATCATAGGGAGTTTGATGCATTTTCCTTGCTTTTGTTCATAAAAACTGATTACCGTATAAACTTCCTACTAACTATCTTTGTGAGGAAAATGTGATGATGTGTAGAGAAATGATGAACGTTTTTGCTTGTTGAGTCTGAGTTTGGAGTTTGAATACGGGAGCAGAAGACTTTTTCCACCAGTCGACCTATTAGTATGGGACTTGTTTCTAACTGTCCCATAAGAATTTATGAGTTTTAGTTAATACTGATTAGTGGAAGATGTTAGTGCCACCTATTATGGAGAATATTGTAACCATTTGTGTCTATATTAAGACACCTTCCTAAGAACATGATTAGTTATTATTTTTTGGAGATACTTTGTAATATATCGTCTGTGGGATTCAAAACTTTCAACTTCATATGTTGTACATGATATGGAACTTATTTAAATTAATAGAATTACACGTCATTTTGAAGATCTAAAGTTGTTGGTAATTCCTCTGTCCCAAGGATAGAGCAAGGGCCCACTCGACTAAGGAGACAAGAGGTTGTTTTATGTTCACATATGTACGGTTTTACTTATAAGTCTTAATGCAATCCTTGTTTCAATATATTTCATGCAATATTTGATTGAATGTATTTTTTTATTTACCAATTTTTTTTAATTTAGAATATGTGTTTCCTTTTACGAAAATTCTAGTTAACATGCCATCTTACTTTTACTAAATTCTAGCTTCAATTGTGTAGTTGTATTTTCATTTGTTTGAGTAATGTGTGTGTATTTCAATTTCAATTAGACAGTGTAGTTTCTTAGAATTCCTTTCATTACAATAGATGAATTATGTATATCTACATTAGGTTTTCATAACTTAGTAACCAACAAAACACCCCCCAATATATATACTAATAGGAACCAGTTACATAAAAGACCCATTACATATAACATAGGACACAACCTTGGTTTATAATGACACTAACATGAGATCGTGTTAGTTAAATGATTGGAGAATACAACGACCCATCAAGAGGCTTAGGGTGATAGAGTGTAGACACTAAATCATGCACTTTGGGTATCTATCTAGTCCTGATCACATACTATTATTCATATGATTCCTAAGCGAAAAAAGTATTAATTGACCACTACCTTTGGCCTATTTGTTGGCTTTCTATTTTCTCTCTTGGTCTTACACTCCTTCTTGTCCAGTTTGTCTTTTCATACTTGGACATTTATGACTCTAGACACCAGTACCCAACCAGGATGCCAGCACCCAGGAACCCTTGTCCCCTTTTGGCGCCCCCGACCTCTTTGTACTGTGTTTGCATCTTTTGGGTCTTTTCTAGCCGTTCGGGTATCTTGCTTTTAACTAGTGGGCATTTTAGTGGTTGATTATGAAATTCAGCCAAGGGAATCATATAAATACAAAACTATGTGAACATAATAAAGGACCAAACACTAAACATATACTATCACCACCTAAGGTTGCATCTAAGGCATTTACAAGAGCATTCAAACATCCATCTAACATCCACACAAGGGAAAGGGTATGCATTTTTCTACATACAATTCATAGGAGGGGAAGGTCATTTTTCCATGCACACATCTATCTACATTTTCTACATCTAGATATTTTTCACTATCAAGTGTGACACATACAAGAGCCACCTATGCCATGATTCTTTTCACACACACATATAACTACATGTGGTCTGAGATGTGGAGCAACACTCAGTTGTGAGTTCACTTTGTTGATAGCTGAGGACAATACAACCCCCATTTGCATCTTTTTTTAGGATTTTATGTGTTTTGGGGTTTTGCAAGTGCTTCTTTCTTATTTCAAGTTAATAACAGTGAAGTGCAACGACATACATGCTATCAAAGGTGACAACTAGTGAACATCTCATGACTGTACGAAATTGGGTTTTGTAACTTCTGAGAAGTCACAGGTACCAAAAATAGGTCTCTGGCACCCCAGGTGCCCTGGTCTTGGCATTTCTGACACTCCTATAATTTTCTAGGTCTGATCGTGACATCCCACCCCTATGTTCCAGTAGTTTTCCAACTTTGCACACCTTCGTCATCACTGCGAATCAACTAAGTCTTTTTATCCCATTCATTTGTAACTAGGGTTTCAAATTTAAATTGCTTATTTTCTTGGATCAAATATGTAGTTAATTATTTATATCATTGTGTTGGTACATATTTAGATTTATCATTTATTTATTTAATATTTGCTTAATAATTTGGTGAACCCCACTCATGATTGGTCATTCGGATCCTTCTTTGACACATCATCTTTTCTATCATGGCTCTTAAAGTTTCTTGATATTTTAAAGGTTGCCGGATTTTAGATATTTTCCTATAGTCCTAGATATTTACTATCCTAGATATTTGATTTTGATTTTATTCTTCATAAAGTAAATTCTATAGTTTACTTTTTGGAAAATAATATTGGTCATATATCTCGTTCAAAGTTTTTGAGATTCAAAAGATTTAATAGATAAATGTTCGGTGTTTGACCAAATGATGAAACGTGATTTAGTTTGGCGACTATCATAATTGTGTCTTACAAAAATATGGACAATAACAAAATAAGAGCTTTGCAACAGCATATAGACATCCATACAATATCAACCCGAAATACAACTCAAATAAACTAAATATTGCTACTATCTCTGGCGTAATTTGCAACTCATTTGCAATTGCTAATTATTAAGTTTCCAATACAAATTTAAGTTTGTAAAGTCAATTAAGTTCCTTGTCAAATAATTATTAAGTTTCTACTAGAAGTTTGAATTTATCAAGTCCAGTCTGACGGACGAACATACATACGATTCTCTTTTCTCGCTCTTTCCACGAATGTGTTGATCGTTCAATTTCTCCTTCCAGAAAAACGGAATGTCGTATCAAATGCGTTGCACGGGCGTCTCCCGTTTTCGAGTGATGTTTCTTTTGCTGTATATATACTCATCTCTTCTTTAGCCACAACATCAACAGTTTAGCCATCATATAAGCAGCTGGAAAGCAAGTATTTGGGAATCGACTGTGTTTCTGTCCTCTTAACAATTCAGAATTCATCTGCATTGGCGGGCTGATGAGTACATCGATCAAATTAGATGGTGGCGAGTCGTGGACGGGCAGCCTGCGACAGGGAAGCACCAGACTGTTCGAACGAAGCACTAGTGTTTTCTCACACTCCACACAACGCCAAGATGACGAGGAAGCTCTTAAATGGGCAGCCATCGAGAAGCTCCCCACTTACGATCGCCTCAGAACTTCCATTCTTAAAAACGTGCATCATGAGAAAGGAGGGCTTGATGAGGTTGACGTAACGCACATAGAGCTCGAGACTCGCCAGCAATTGCTCGACAGGCTTGTCAAAGTTGCAGACGAGGACAATGAACGCCTCCTTCAGAGGCTTCGTCAAAGAATCGACAGGTTTGCTTGGAACCTTCAAAATATGTTTTTTCAGATCCGAAAATACAATGGGTACTGTATTTGATCAAACATTATTAACATTTCTGGGATGGCTGTGCTTGGTATTCAGAGTTGGGATTAAATTGCCGGAAGTTGAATTGCGTTACGAGCATCTGAATGTGGATGCTGATGTTCATGTTGGGGGCAGAGCCTTGCCCACGCTCTTTAACTGGACAGCAAATATGGCGGAGGTAGGATTTCTTGATAACGTAATTGCCCTGATAAAGAAATTATTATAGGATATCGCTTTTAATTTTTCAAGTTGTCTAGAACAAACTGTTTTCCGATTTTACTCGATCCAAACACGCTGCTTATGATTTGAGAGGATCTGGATGAAATATATTTCTTGGCGAGGTTGCGTTCAGCTTAACGATTCCGCTTTAATAACTTTTTTTAGGGACTTTTGCAATCGCTTCATATATACAAAGGAAACAAGACAACCATGACGATTCTTCACAATCTCAACGGTCTAATCAAGCCTGGAAGGTAATCCTGACTTACATGGCAATTTGATTTTATTTTGGTTTTCTATGTCAAATTCTCCTCTAAACCCTCATTAAATATCTGAAATTTTACAGGATGACACTTCTCCTCGGACCTCCTGCTTCGGGCAAGACTACTCTGCTCTTGGCTCTAGCAGGGAAGCTCGACAAAAGCCTCAGAGTATGTAGTAAAGATTGAATAAAATTAATTGAAGTGTTGTTCGAGATGCGTGGATATAGAACACCATATTGAAACCCATGAAAGGGATATTTATTGAGTTTGACAACTTATTGGCGCAGGTTGAGGGATCAGTAACATACAACGGGCATGGCATGGAAGAGTTTGTGCCTCAAAGGACATCGGCTTACATTAGTCAACATGATAAGCACATCGGTGAAATGACTGTGAGGGAAACATTAGACTTTTCTGCCCGCTGCCAGGGTGTTGGATCTAGATATGGTATTGTTATTATTAGCTGTATTTACTCTCAAATTCAAATGCTCATTGACTTTTAACTGTTTCAAAGTAATGAATCATCCATGAATTATCCTCTATAGACGTTTTGACTGAGCTTTCGAGGCGAGAGAAAGAAGAGGGAATTAAACCAGACCCGGACATTGATATCTTCATGAAGGTGCGTGCAACATTCTGATTTTTGAATAATTGCCTTTTTTAATGAACTGTATAATTTGAGGTATTCATAGAAGGTGGTATAATTTGTTGCAGGCAACTGCAATAGAGGGACAAAAGTCCAATATGATCACGGATTATGTTTTGAAGGTACCTTTTCTAATACATTTTACATCAAGAAAGAGTTAGGAATGGATCATCTAAATTGCAGTTGGTTAATACTTAATGGTTGGAGCAGATATTGGGGTTGGACATATGTGCTGATACCATGGTAGGAGATGCAATGCGGAGAGGTATATCGGGTGGTCAGAAGAAAAGAGTTACAACGGGGGAGATGATAGTTGGAGCAGCAAATGCCCTCTTCATGGACGAGATTTCCACTGGTCTCGACAGCTCCACAACGTTTCAGATTGTCAAATGCCTACGGCATTATGTTCATGTTTTTAAATCAACAATGGTGATTTCCCTATTGCAACCTGCCCCTGAAACATACGATCTCTTTGATGATGTGATTCTACTTTCTGAAGGTTATCTCGTTTACCAAGGACCACAAGAATCCATTCTTGAATTCTTTGAGTCCATGGGATTTAAATGCCCTGACAGGAAAGGTGTTGCAGATTTCTTGCAAGAGGTAAACACTTTATCTTCTTTTTGTAATAATTATAACATTTTGCATGGCTCAATCTTACCTTTTCGCCTATGTGAGCATCAGGCGACGCAATAACTACCAAGTGAAGTATTCAACTCTTAGAGATAGATTATTTTGAATCACTACTCTTAGAAGGAAATTGGATATTAAATATTCGATACAGCTAATCTCATAACATTATATTTAATCATTAACATGTAAGCTGCTAGTAGGGAAGGTGCTACTCAATGTGACCATAATTCCATCCATCGTCTTGAACAGGTGACTTCTCTTAAAGATCAAGAACAATACTGGGCGGACACACGGCAGCCATACCGTTATGTTCCTGTCAAGGAGTTTGCCGATGCATTCCAATCTTTTCATGTTGCCGCCAAAATGAATGCCGAATTATCAATTCCATTTGATAAAAAGAAGTCTCATCCAGCTGCGCTCACCACGGACAAATTTGGTTTAAGCCAAAAAGAGATTTTCAAAGCATGTTTTGATAGAGAAATTTTGCTCATGAAGAGGAGTTCCTTCATCTATATCTTCAAATCCTTTCAGGTTCTATATTCTTTAGTGATTATTTTCCTAAAGCTATGGAGATTTGTGTCATAGGAAATTTAGAGCTGAAATTTTATTGAATGGAACCTGTTTTTGACAGATAACTCTAATGGCTTTGATCACTATGAGTGTGTTCTTTCGAACTAATATGCATCAAAGAAATCTCAATGACGGAGGTGTATACTTTGGAGCTCTCTTCTTCGGGTTGGTTACGGTGATGTTCAATGGGATGGCAGAACTGGCAATGACACTGGATAAACTTCCGGTATTTTACAAGCAGAGAGATTTCAAGTTTTACCCTGCCTGGGCCTTCTCTCTTCCTACTTGGGTTATGAGGATTCCTCTTTCCCTTATGGAATCTTTATTGTGGATCATTCTGACATACTTTACTATTGGTTTTGCCCCAAGTCCACGGAGGTAGGAACAGGACCGCTTCTTGAAGCTCTATATAAAATTGTCCTTCTGTTACTATTGTAGTTGAAAATCTAATATGAGTATTTTCCTCTGCTATGTGCAGGTTTTTTCAACAGTTGTTGCTCTACATTGCAGTTTCTCAGGCAGCATTAGGGATGTTTCGATTCATAGCATCTCTAGGACGGGATCGAATAGTCGCAAACACTTTCGGCTCATTTGCCATCTTGGTCATTTTTGTTCTCGGAGGATTCATCATCAACAGAAGTACATACTTATCTTAAAATCATCAAGACAATTTATCATCTGACTAGCGCTTGGTGAATAAAAATAAGAGTTATTAATGAATGTTTTGGTAACTGTAACAGAGGATATTAAAAGCTGGTGGATATGGGGTTATTGGATATCTCCTCTTATGTACGCTCAAAATGGTATTGCAGCAAATGAGTTCTTGGCAAGTAGATGGGCAAAGGTTTGTAGTTTCAAATTTTTATTTCTTTCACCTGCTTCTTCTGATCAAATACAAATTAGTCTTACCAAAATGATCTCTTCATGTTTACAGGATAACATCGGCGTCCAATTATTGCACTCTCGTGGATTCTTTTCTAACAACTGGTGGTATTGGCTCTCCATTGCAGCACTTGTCGGGTACAATGTTCTCTTTAATGTTCTATACACATTGGCATTACGGTATCTTGATCGTAAGTACCTCCAACTTGATCTATACTTGGTTTTCATTTGCATCATTAATTCTTTACCTGATAATAACGTGCTTTGGCAATTTCATCAGCGATTGGAAAGCCTCAGGCTTTAATTTCTAAAGAGGACTTGGAACATAAGAAAGAATCCACAACTGGCACCCGAGGTAATTGGCTATTATGACATTTCAGGAAATATTACCATCCACTTTCATGGATTCTCAAACTTACAAAAATAAAATTATACGTAAAAAATTGTAAAACTTTCTTTCTGCAGGGGTTATTACACAAGGAAGGAATAGTACTAATGTCTCAAACAATTCAGACTCTGGTAAAGGTGGAAAGAAAGGAATGGTTCTGCCCTTCCAACCTTTGGCCATGGCCTTCGACAATGTCAACTATTATGTTGACATGCCCGCTGTAAGTTGTTTGCTTTGCCATTTGAATTTTTATTTTCATTGTATAATCTGTCTTTGAATGGTGGTTAATAATTATTTTTCTGCAGGAAATGAAGCAACAAGGAATAACAGAAGACAGACTCCAGCTATTGAGAGGGGTAAGCGGAACATTCAGGCCTGGTGTGCTGACATGCTTAATGGGGGTGAGTGGGGCTGGGAAGACAACCTTGATGGATGTTCTTGCAGGAAGGAAAACTGGTGGCTACATTGAAGGTTCCATTACCATATCTGGTTATCCAAAGAAACAAGAAACCTTTGCTCGCATTTCTGGTTACTGCGAACAAAATGATATCCATTCTCCTTACGTGACTGTATATGAGTCCCTCGTATACTCTGCTTGGCTCCGTCTTCCCAAGGAAGTTGATCAAAAAACAAGAGAGGTATATATTTCTATATTCAACCTGCAATTTTTTTGTAAGATTAGTTCAGCAGGTTGTAATGATAAAAAATTCGACATTTACTGCTATACAGATGTTTGTGGACGAAGTCATGGAGCTTGTAGAGCTAACCAATTTGAAAGGTGCCCTTGTTGGTCTGCCTGGAGTCAATGGTTTATCCACAGAACAACGAAAGAGACTTACAATTGCAGTGGAACTGGTGGCAAATCCTTCAATTATTTTCATGGACGAGCCAACATCAGGACTGGATGCAAGAGCTGCTGCAATTGTTATGCGAACAGTTCGTAATACAGTGGATACAGGGCGAACCGTTGTATGTACCATTCATCAACCTAGCATTGACATATTTGAATCCTTTGACGAGGTACGTATTAGTAATTTTGTATTAGTAATTTCAATGCACTTACAATTTATATCTGTATATGCTGAGATTGTGAATGGGAATGCAACTGCAGCTGGTGCTGATGAAACGTGGAGGGCAGATGATATACGTAGGACCTCTGGGTCGCAATTCACAAGATCTAACTGACTATTTTGAGGCGGTTGAAGGTGTTCCCAAAATCACGCCGGGTTACAATCCGGCGACATGGATGTTGGAGTCAAGTTCGGTTGGAGCTGAGATGCGTTTTGGGATTGATTTTGCAGACGTTTACCTGAATTCATCTCTCTATCAGTAAGTGGTTAACTTAATGCTAGCAGTAATTATTCCAAAAGATCACACTTCATGACCTCAGATTTTTGTAGCCTTCATTCTTTACCCCAATTGTGATATTATTTATTTGAATAATTTCTCCAAGTCTCTACCTTTCTATATGGTTCAGACCAAAAACGCTTTCTTCACTTTTCTCTCAAGAGTGATGCAGATACAGGCTTTAATAAAAAAAAATTAAAAAAAAGTAAGGTAGAGGTGAAATAAAAGAAACTAAACAAACTAGAACTAAAATACATACTACAAAAAGAAAAAGCTTGGCAATATTCAGAACTGTCGCATGAGAGAATAGGAAATCAAAACAAATGGCAGCCTTATTCCTAATTAAAAAGAAAATGTTTCTATAAATTAATAAAAACATTATAACTACTAAATGAATGGTTAAACCCATCAAATGATTTTTTCTATAAAAATTGTCATATTCTTAAAAGTGCTGACCACATTTTTGAAACATTCCTGAACTTGATCCAACCCGATATAACAGTTAGGAAAATAAACTCTAGTATTAACTAATAAAATGAAAGAGATTTATGAGTGGGTGTCATCTTGGTGCAGGCAAAATCAAGCAGTGATCAAGGAAATTAGCACACCGGCTCCAGGCTCAAAGGATGTCTACTTTGAATCGCAATTCTCACAGTCCTTTCTGACACAGACTTGGGCTTGCCTATGGAAGCAGAACTGGTCATATTGGAGAAACCCAGAGTACAATGCAGTTCGCTTCTTTTTCACACTTGTCACTGCTCTAATGTTTGGCACAATTTTCTGGGGAATTGGAAAGAAAACGTAAGGAAGTGACGTTTTCTTAAAGTATAATACACAAAAAATTTAAGTGTCCTTTCTTGTGACTTTTTAACTCGTTTATTATGAACTGCAGAACAGAGCAGCAAAATGTTGTGAATGCAATGGGATCCATGTTTGCGGCTGTATTATTCCTTGGCATGAACAATGCAACATCAGTTCAGCCTGTTGTAGATGTTGAAAGAACAGTATTCTACAGAGAAAAATCCGCAGGGATGTATTCAGCCCTTCCATATGCCTTTGCTCAAGTAAGGCACCTCGTTTAAAATTTGACAGCTGAATTCATCTATAACTCTATTATTCAATGTGAATTAACTAACTCATGGCATTATGGGTGCAACAGGTGTTGATCGAAATACCCTACATATTTGTTCAAGCCGTGGTGTATGGAGTACTGGTGTATGCAATGATTGACTTTGAATGGAAGGCAGCAAAATTCTTGTGGTTTTTCTTTTTCATGTTCTTTACATTCTTATACTACACATACTATGGGATGATGACCGTCTCTCTTACTCCTAATGCAAACATAGCTGCAATTGTATCTGCGGGGTTCTACGGAATCTGGATGTTGTTCTGTGGTTTTATACTTCCTCGCAATGTAAGTATTGATTCAAAGTAGATAAAAGTAGATACATTGGTTCTTTTTAACAGAGGAGAGTTTCTCAAGTATGTGTTCATTGGCTCTGCAGAAAATCCCGGTATGGTGGAGATGGTATTACTGGGCATCTCCAGTTGCATGGACCCTTTACGGGTTGATAACATCACAGTTTGGAGACATCACAACACCAATGTCAAGATCAGACACCTCAGTACTTATGGGGGAATCAGTGAAGGATTTCTTGAGGAGTGTCTATGGATTTAGGCACGACTTTCTGGGAGTTACGGCAGGTGTTACGGTCGGTTGGAGCATTCTGTTTGCCTTTATCTTCGCCTTTGCCATAAAAAACCTGAACTTCCAAAACAGATAAGAAACTAAGTAAGATGATAAGAGCCTGGCAAAGAGTTGTTTTTGTGGAACTTAGTATGCATTCTAAAGGGGTCTAGGAGAGAAGAGAGGCTGGAATATTTTTGCTATTAATGTATATATACTAATAAATGACATAAAGAAAGTGTGTCTGAAATTGTAATTGTTGTTCGCAATTTTCCAATAATAATTCTTTTATTTTCACTAATAAATATTTTTTAAATAGCCCTGGTAGCTTTAGGCTCTGCCTTCTGGGGATTTCTTCAAGCTATATTTTGTGGCCTGATGCACTCTGTTAAAGCTTCATTTTTTATGCTGCCTGTGTAATATTTGGTTGTAAGGTATTTTGGTATAGTTGATCTTGTGTGGAAGACTAGATGATGAACTGTGGCATAGATTTCAGCTTGGACTTGACAGTAATGCAGTCAAAATGAATCTCACTCCTGAAATAATCGACATATACAGCTCAGTTCTATGAGTATAAACAGATAGATTAAAAAAACTATAAACATGTTTCTAAATATGCCCATGATCTCAATCAATAGTAAAGCACGAGGAAATCTTTTTTAAGTTGACCAAATTATGGAACAGAGAAGTACATAAAGGAAAGTATTTAATTGCATTTTATTCTAACAAGACCACTCGTGGCTGACTTTATTTAAGCGGCACTATTTTGAAATGTGTGTTGTTGATATAACTACAGTATACGAGGGTAAATTTCTTAAGGTGCCCATGATTGCAACAGGTATTTCTGAGCTATTTAGTTTTTTATGTTCTTTGAGGAAATGCACATTCCACCTGAAGGAGTTATATATGATTCTCTATATGTATATGAATAACCAGAGTGATTGTCCAGAACTTTCAAAAGTGCTATTTGCAATTTCTAGGAGAGTATTGAAAGTATTGAGAGCAGATGAAACTTCTCCAAACAACTTATGACATACAAAGTGATCCAAATTGGATCAGGAAAGTTAGTAAATACAGCCAAGTAAGCTATTATCACTTACTATTCAAACCAAGTAAGGCAACCTGAAACATTTTTATCAATCATGATATAATGAATTCCAGTAAGAACACAATATATAGGATTTGTACATGGGTCCACAGAGGTTGCGAAGGGTACTAAGATGATCTGGACACCTTGTGGTCAACTTCAAGAAATAATTGAAGGTTCCTTAAACAGAACAAAAACATAGAGTAGTATGTGCAGTGAGAAAACCACCAGCTATAGCACAGTGATAGTTGTGTTAGTGTCATGGTGGTTGCATTAGTGTCGAGGTTATTTCGTTCTGGTATTTGTGGTAGTTCTGCCATGTCAAATCAGAAGAGAAAAGTAGCGGAGGGGAACAATGTCTTTTCATGTTCTTTTGTGTTTTGGACCAACTCTTTGGTTCGTTCTTACTGAGTTCGGTCATATACGCCCTCTAGGATTCATTCCATTCATGGAAGGATTCAAGGAATATTCATTCATTCATGCATTCTTGGTTTTCTAAACAGTTGTAGACTTCATCAAGATGTCACCTGAGAGTGTGCACTGAAGCAAGTTGCAGAGCATGGCAAGCTGTAATGAAACTATTGATATGGTGATGGTGTCCTTGGAGGCATCAGGAAGGCAATAAGCTTGTAGTGTTGCAGAGAATATAGTGGTAAGCGAAGGCAAGGCCTTACTCTTCTGAAGTTTTCCCACGTTGTGTTTCTCCAAGGTAAAATCGCTTGTGTCAAGCTCTGTTTTCTATATGATTGCACTTCTTTCTTCTTTCATTTTTTGTTAAATTACCACAAAATATATTGATAATTCAATGCCAAATGTCATGATATTCACTGGTCAAACTTAAATTAGTCTTAGAACAAGTTCATAGTGCGAATGTTACAATGTATCCACAAAAATCAAGACAGATCAAAATATTCATCCCCAGATTCATCCAGGGTACTGCAGCAGGCCTCTGGGCATGCCTGGATTCGTCACTGCAGTACCCTGGAAAAATCCAAGGCCAAATCGCCCCCGTATCTATAACTAGGCCGAATCGTATCCGGACCCCCATGTACAAGTGAATCCGGTAATGTAGGTTATAGCGCTTACAAACTCATTTCTAAGCTCAAATTGATTGTTTTCTAAAGTAAACACTAAGGAAACAAAAATAAATCAACTAATTTGTTTATGGACGAAGTAAGATTTCATGGTGGTGAATTAGTCATAGAATATTTATGTTAACTATGGTTAGAGCAGTTAAACCAACTCTCATACGAGCTCACAGATCAGATTAGTTTTAGAGTAGGTTGCTTTCATTGTTTGTGTAGCTTACTTGTGGTGTGACCGTTCTGCAGATTGATGTCTCTTACCAGAACAACTAGTGCAAGAGGAGGAGATGAATAAATTACCTTACAGCAAGAGATATCCACAGATGAGTGGAATAAAGAACTGAAAAGCATATGGCCATTAAATAAAAAAGATTGCCTCAAGATGATGAAGCAAGATTCATCAAGTTGGAAGAAGATGTGGCAAGCATTGCTCAATTCATTTGGGAAGCTAGGTCAATTTGTATTGATCGTGGAGTTGAATGGGAAAACTAGGGAGTGTTTCCACTTTCCATGGAGGCTCCTGAAGAAAAAGAAGAAGCTTCCCTTTGATCAAGGCATCTTCGCTTTGTCTCTCTACGTATATGTACTCATCTCTTCCCGCATTCTTAGAACCGTATTGTTTTGATTTCTTTTTTTAATATTAGGGAAACCAAAACAGTTTAGCCATTACATAGAAATTTTGAACCAGGAAAAACTAGTATTTGGGAATCGACGGTGTTTGTGCCCTCTTTTAACAACTCAGAATTTTTGAAGCGCCCGAAGGGCAATTCATCTTGATTGGCGGGCTGATTAGTACATCGATCAAATTAGATGGTGGCGAGTCGTGGACGGGCAGCCTGCGACAGGGAAGCACCAGACTGTTCGAACGAAGCACTAGTGTTTTCTCACACTCTACACAACGCCAAGATGACGAGGAAGCGCTTAAATGGGCAGCCATCGAGAAACTCCCCACTTACGATCGACTCAGAACTTCCATTCTTAAAAACGTTCATCACGAGAAAGGAGGGTTTGATGAGGTTGACATAACGCATATAGAACTCGAGACTCGCCAGTGTAGGAGTAAATGAATAAGACTTCCCCTTTTATAATTGTTTTGTATGGTTATGCGGTTGTAACCACTAATTAATTTTGTAACCGTCTTTGCATAATAAATATCCGGACACACAACCCATTTGGACAGTGTGTATTCCGGTTTTCTCTTCAATCATTCTTTACACATTTATTCGGTTTATTCTCTCTCTCCGCAAATTCTAACATTGGTATCAGAGCGAGGTTATTCCAGTAGCTTATTAGAGAGGGAGGTAGCAAGCTATTTTTGTGCTTCTACATTCCGGCATGCAGACGCCGCAATTTAATGGAAAGCCATTAGGGCACGAAAAAATCACGCTGTATAGTCGTTGAACCATGAAGGCGCTATTCAGATCTCAAGACGTGTGGGAGATTGTTAGAAGATGGGTACACAGAAGCCCACGAAAATGCAGCAGCGTGATACTGACACGTTTCTCAAGCAGAGATTATCAGATACTTTGAAGGAGTTACGAAAGATAGGAGTGGCGAATGGCTCTTTTTTATATTCATCAGGCAATGCATGAACAGCATTCTTTCAAGCAGTGGTAGTCAGCTAGTCATAGCCACGAAAGATCGTGCATTTGGGATATTTTTACAAGTTGCGATATACATTAGGTAAGGAGAAAGTAAAAACCGTCACGAATTGCTAGGGCACTTACTTCGTAGAGATTTTTGATCGACATTTAGGCAATGAAAGATTCAGATTCTGTAGAATCATTTTTTACATATGACTAGTTGCGCTTAGGTCAATCAAATCAAATCCCACTGGTGATTTTACTCTTGAGGACAAAAGGATTCATTGAAAAATACGCTTAGAAGTGTATTCCTACGAAATTCTGATCCTTTAGTTAAATTGCTATTGCCCATAGAAACTAAGGATTCTGAGTCTAAATTTTCTATTGATGGAGATTGCATGCATCACTAATGCAACTCATGAACAGAGGATGAATTAGATGGGGCATTGTAAAGTGAAAGAGACAACACTTTTGCGATACATCAGACAGCATTGGTAGTCATGGCAAAACAAAGAGGATAGTTTCAG
The DNA here is from genome assembly GCA_019776745.2 of Taxus chinensis. Taxonomy (NCBI): domain Eukaryota; kingdom Viridiplantae; phylum Streptophyta; class Pinopsida; order Cupressales; family Taxaceae; genus Taxus; species Taxus chinensis. The sequence continues at coordinate 782,155,361 of CM034150.1, forward strand.
CTTAAGAGGCTATTATTGGAAGAAGCTCTCATCTAGAGGACGTGGCAGCAGTAGACCTAGCCAAATCATCGAAGTGGAAGATTTGGATATAATCTAAGATACAGAGTTATTTGGAGCGAAAGAGACAATGATAAATTTTCCCTCATACTTCAGTGTCATATAGGTTGCAAGAATGCATGACGGCACTATGCTTATGATTGCAAGAAAAAGCAATATGATCTAGGAGAGTCCAAAATCAGAGAATCTAGGTTGGAAGTTCTATTTCTAAACCTATGTTTATTGCATGCACGAAGGATTGCCGAAGCAATACCTTCTTTATCCCCTATTGAATGTAATTTGTCAAAAGAGAGTCCATGTGATGTATGGTATTTAGATTCAGGTTGTAGTAATCACAATGACAGGATGATATGATAGCATTTGTTCTTCTAGCTTTGGATGATTCAGTTAAGAGTGATGCAGAAGGTCATTCCCAGAAATAACAATGCATTGTATTCTGTGAACCAGGAAAATATCACGGTTAGTATTCTAACAAGACAGAGATTGGATGTCATTACAAGTATGAAAAGATGTTTACTACGTTGCATGGGTTTGAAACATAACCTGTATCGAGTATTGGACAACTGTGCTACAAGGATACCGAGTCATATCAAATGGAAGACAATGAGTGCGTGATTGTGGACAAAGCTCCTAGCACTCAGTTGATTGCAAAAGTGAAGATGAGCAGCAATGACGGATACGTTTCCATAAAGATGCTTTGAAACCTGGAAAGAAGAAGAAATCAGGATACAGGGTAAATGCAGCAAAGTCATGCGATTATTGCTCAAATCAGTCTTGGGAGACTGTGAGATCCTGCGAATCATACCCTCACGATGAGTCATGCGCCAACTTGATGGAAATTAGTGTCTGCGCTACAGTAAGCGATGGTCCTGTGCCCAATGATTCCTACGGAAATATAGTTGAGTCCGGGACGTTCGGGAAGGAAGACAATCAGGAACTCGGGAATTTAGTCATGAAGGATGAAACATGGCTTTGGCATCTAAGGTCATGGACAGCTTGAATTTCGGAGGTTTGAATTTATCATAGCATAGCTTTCAATATGGTTAAAGTGTTTGCCATTGATTGCAGTAAACCTGAAAGGGTATGTTAGATTGGTTGTATTTTGAGGAAAGCAACACAAAGATTCATTCCCAGGGGGTGTAGGCAATAACATGCAAGAGCAGAGTGCACCACTTTGATAATTGTACATTTAGTATGGTTATGTGGACCTATGCAGACAGCTAACTAATTGGAGGTTGTATTTATTTTATGACATAATCATTGATGATTACACAACCCATTTGGACAGTGGGTATTCCGGTTTTCTGAGAAATAAATCTTTACACATGCCTTTGATACATTCTCAGCAGTCTCAAGGCAAATTAGTAACAGCCAGCAATTGCTGGATAGGCTACATCAAAGTTCTCAGAACGAGGACAGATGGACGCCTCCTCCAGTATGTTTCGTCAATGAGTTTATGAATTTTTGTAGCATATCATGGTATACACAAGTAAGTTTACTACCAGGTCCATACACCACAATGCAGAACTGTGTTGTGGCAGAGAGGAAAAATAGAACCATTTCATGGAGATGGCAAGAAGCATGGTATTCAGAGTTGGCATTAACATCTTCCAGAAGTTGAGTATTGGGCAGTTAGCAGTAGCAACTTCTGAATTTATATTTTGAATAGGTGTCCAACGAAACTTGTTAGGAACATGAGCCTTGCCTCAACAAGCATGGACTTTAACTAGGAGAACACAGTGTGGTCACATTTCAGAGTTTTTGGTTGTGTAGCGTATGCACATGTACCTGATGAGCTAAGGAAGAAGTATAGATAACAAAGGAGAAAAGTGTATTTAATTGTTGAAGTATTCAGAGAATACAAAAGCTTTTTTACAAGTTGTACAATCCAGTCAACTGGAAAGGTTGTGATCAGCAGAGGATCTGGATGACATTTTATTGAGAATGAAGCATGGTTGATGGAAGCTATAACCATTTTGCCTTAATAACAGTGAGTATAGCAACATCTATTCCACATCGCCTCATGATATGACAGATGAAACTTTAGAGCAACAAACTGACTGTATTCTACACAATCTCAACGGACTAATGCAAGCCTGGAAGTTGTAGCACAAGACTTACACCTGGCCATCTGATTTTAGTCAGGAGGTCTATGTCAAGATTCTCCTCTAAGCCATCATTAAATCCATGCTAAGAGACACCATAGGATGACACTTCTCATCAGAAGCTACTCCATCACGGCAAAAAGTAGTCCTTCATCAAATGGCTCCTACGCAGCAGAAGCTCGACAAGAAGTCTAAGTGAGTATTTAGTAAATGTTGATACAACTAATTCATTTTCAGTGTTGTTGCGATTATTTTCTCAAGCTGCAGATCCAATATATTACGATACCCAGGCTATAAAGGTACTTATTGAAGTTGGGAAAAAGCTTATTGGATGCATGAGATTGAGGGCTATAGAGAAGAATACAGACATGGGAGCTAATGGATCTTCCAAAAGGAAAGTGACGTGATAGGAGTCAAGTGGGTCTTACATTAGTCAACAAAATAAGCACATGCTGATGGAAATGACTGTGACAGAAGCACAAAGACAAGGCTGCCCGTTGCAAGAGGTTTTACGCAGCTATATATGGTAGTTGACTACAATGATTAACTGTATTTACACTCAAAGTCAGCACGCTCATTAGATACGGTAAGAATGGTTTCAAAGCAATTGCAGCTCAAAACATGAATGGTCTATTTATCAGATGGATGTTAAATCGAGCATTCTAGGTGAGAGAAAGAAGATGGAGTTAAACCTTGAAGTGGACATAGATATCTTCATGTAAGGTGCGTGCACCATTCTGAAGGTTATGAATAATTGCAAGTTTCTAATGAATTGGAAAAGTATGACAGTATTGATAGAAAGTGGTATAATATGGTCTCAAGCAACTGCACCTGGAGCTTGGTACAACAAAATCCAATATGATCTTATTTGATTGAGAATGGTTTTAGTAGGTAGCAGCAGTGAGCTAATACCTTATACACCAAGATAAGAGTTTGAACAATGGATCATCTAAATTTTAATTGTTTGTTTATACTGTAGATGATTTGAGCCTATGTACTGCCAAATACTACCCTGACCCCCCATGTTTCATGTCTGATCAGCGTATGAAGATACGGAGTTTGAGATGACAGATACTTGGTCTTATGCATTACTTTTTGGGTATTGAAGTTCAACAATCAGAAGGTGAAGTTTTTATCTCACAATGCAAAGTATGCAAGTGACGTTTTGAAAAGGTTTGAACATTGATTGAAGTTGTAAGCTAGCACCAACACCAGTTGCAGTATGGACTTGAAGTTGAGCAAAGTGAGTAGATGTATAGGATCATATTGTGGATCTAGCATTGTTTGAATATATATGTACGGTTGTATCCAAGTCTTATGTATTTGACAGCCACAAGGCCTGATATCATATATGGTGTGAGCCTCATATCAAGCGTATCATGGAATCGTACCCGTACAATAGATGTACACGTATCCTGGAAACATAGGCTGGAGCAAATAATTTTGAGGTGTGGACATATGTGGAACAAGAAATCATGGAATTCTTTATTCAAGTTCAGATGAGTTCAAACTCATGGCGGTTATATAGAAAATAGTTACAACAGTGCTGGAAGATGATAGATGGATCAGGAAAAGCACATCTTCATGGCTGATACTTTTCACTGCTCTGGAACAGCTCCACAACATTTCAGATGGGCATCAAAGAAGCCTAGCGGCATTACGTTCACGTTATCTAAATCAGCAGAAGCAGTAGTTTCCCTGTAGCAACCTGCAACAGGAGCATACGATGTCTTTAACGCTGTAATTGGACTTTCTGAAGAGTGTATGACAGATTTACAACAGAAACACAGAGGAAGCTACATTCTTGAATTTTTTGTGACAACATGGGACTCAGCCATAGCGTTGTCCAGGAAAGGTCGCATGATTTCTTGCATAAGAGGAGCAAGCATATTGATACGAGGTATCATTTCATCAGGGAGCTAAGTATAACATTTTGCAAGGAAATTCAATCTTGACCTTTTCACCTATGATCCGAAGCATCAGTTTGCACGACAATTTTTACCAAGTAAGGCTAATTAGCAAAAGTACAGTTTTCGAACTATTTGAGAGGTTGTTTGGGAGTCATGTGACTCCTAAAACATGGCAGATCTGAATATTAAATATTCAATACAGCTAACTCTCAGAAGAGTGAAAGCTACAGTCATTGAAATGTAAGCTGGGAGTAGGTAAGGTGCAATACTGCAATGTGATGCATATTTAATTCCAACCGTAGCTTTTTTTAGGAACAGCTGACTTCTCTTAAAGCTTTAGAACAATACTTTTAGTTTGCTTTAGTTAAGTTAGCTTTATCTTTTTTTTATCATTAGATTTAATTCAAATAAATCTGTTTTAAATCATGCATAGCATGCAACTGTTTTAAAGCACGATCTTTAGATGTTAGAATGCTCAGTTGAAGAGCTGTTAGTGGGTGAGTTATTCGATTTAAATAACAGCAATTGTAATTGCATTTGTATGCACACACAAGAGGTGTGATCCATCTGCACTCAGCAAGGAAGGATGTGCATTGAAAGCACACAGCTGCACGCACAGACTTGATTGTAAAGAGCTGAAGCTCTGAGTATGATGAAGCTTTTATTAATGGAGATTATGCACAGCAGTGCTGGTTCAAATATTCATTTGTTTATGCAAGTTATATAAGTATTCTGTTTATTTCTTTTATGTTGTTTGTTGTATAAGACTGCAGATTTTCTACAGAAATTGTATTGAATGGAACCTGTTTTTGACAGATAACTCTAATGGCTTTGATCACTATGAGTGTGTTCTTTCGAACTAATATGCATCAAAGAAATCTCAATGATGGAGGCACATACTTTGGAGCTCTTTTATTCGGGTTGGTTACTGTGATGTTCAATGGGATGGCAGAACTGGCAATGACACTGGATAAACTTCCAGTATTTTACAAGCAGAGAGATTTCAAGTTTTACCCTGCCCGGGCCTTCTCTCTTCCCACTTGGGTTATGAGGATTCCTCTTTCCCTTATGGAATCTTTATTATGGATTATTCTGACATACTTTACTATTGGTTTTGCCCCAAGTCCACAGAGGTAGGACCAGGACCGCTTCTGGAAGCTCTATAAAATTGTCCTGCTGTTACTATTGTAGTTAAAAATATAATCCGAGTATTCTCTTCTCTTTTATGTGCAGGTTTTTTCAGCAGTTGTTGCTTTACATTGCAGTTTCTCAGGCAGCATTAGGGATGTTTCGATTCATAGCAGCTCTAGGCCGAGATCGAATAGTCGCAAACACTTTCGGCTCAGTTGCCATCTTGGTCATTTTTGTTCTCGGAGGATTCATCATCAACAGAAGTACATACTTATCTTAAAAGCATTAAGACTATTTATCATCTGACTAGTGCTTGGTGAATAAAAATAAGAGTTAGTAATGAATGTTTTGGTAACTGTAATAGAGGATATTAAAAGCTGGTGGATCTGGGGTTATTGGATATCTCCTCCCATGTACGCTCAAAATGGCATTGCAGCAAATGAGTTCTTGGCAAGTACGTGGAAAAGGTTTGTAGTTTCAAATTTCTATTTCTTTCAGCCGCTTCTTCTGATCAAATTTCTTTGTATAATTTAATTCAAATGCATCATAATCACCAAGTTGTTCTAAAAAAATCCCTAGATACTATGTATTTCCCTAGAGATACGCCACCACATCAAGTGAGTGCTATTTTCAATCGTTTATCCGATAACCCTAGTCTTCGTGATCCTCCATCTAATCAACTCACGGTGGAGTTAATTCAAGCTTTGCATTATTTATTTCAAGACAAATTTAAAGCTATGGAATCCACAATTACATCTCTTAAATCTGAAATATAACAACTTAAGAACACTTCTTAGGATCACGTTAGTTCTTCTTCACATCCTCATTCTATGTCTTATACATGTGCTCATATCAGTGAACCTCAAATCTTGCCACTCCCCGTGCCTCTCAAGTTTGATCTCAATGCTTACAGATAAGATATTATTATGCAACTCATAGTTCATCAATTCATCAGCTTACCATCTACTCATTGATATCCTCCTTATCAGATTGAAAAATATCAAGGTCATCTATATTGCAATTATCATTGAAACAACAGACATAATGACAATGATTACTATGGTATACAACGAAGAATCAAACATCTTGAGAGTTAAGGTTTTATCTCATTCACTGCATAAAGTTCTATTACATGGTTCTCTCAACTTATTACATCTCAATGGGCTCCTAAATCTGATTCATCTATGTCTAAGTAGCATCATGCTATCACTCAAGTGCAGCATATGCATTCTACGCAAGTTAAGTAACCACCTCTCAAAATCAGTCTCACTCCGCCTCCTCTCAAGTTATCTAAGGAACTACCAAGTCAAACTAAGAAACCTCCTCTAAAAATTAATTCAACACCTCCTCCTACCGAGTCTACTACAACGTTACACAATAACCCACCACTTTAGCAACCAATCATTTTTTATCAAAGAAACTGCTCCTTATTTTGATCCTCAAGACCCATTTCAACCTCCACCAACATGTGATGCTCCTACTATTGCTTTTTCTTACCATTGTGTTGGCCCTCTCTCTTATCATGATACAAACGATGCTCTTCCACAATGACAAGATATATCTCATGTCGCTGTGTAAATCTCCATCATTGGCACACTTGGGGGGCATCATGCTCACTTTCCCCCTTTTAGCATTATCAAGTGTCTCACATTCCTATTATTACACTTTGTGCTTCATGTTTCATCTCTCTGAGCATCATTACATACATATATTGATACACTTGTATCATCATTTCCTGATGACGCACTATGGTGCTATGGTTCACACTTGACTGTCGAGGGCTCACTACATTCATGAACCTCACCTCATCACATTACACACTACACACTCAACACATTCACAACATATCTTTCTCATGTACATTCAACACGATTAACTACCCTATGATGCATTCTAGTTCCACGATTTATACTCGACTACTGAGGGTCTAAATCTAAAATGAACCTCACCTCACAACACTTACACTCCTCACACTCTATGCTTCATGATCACATCTTTCTAGCACACAAATTCAAACCATTTCCCAATGAAACACTCTTGTTCTATGGTTCATTCTCAATTGTTCAGGGGTGCATTTAAAAGAACCTCATCTCATGCATACTCATTCACATTCACTCGAGGGGCACGCGGCTCCTATCACACCCACTCTTCTTTCCATTCCATCTCACACATCCATAGCATACTGCATATCTCAGTTGCACATTGTTCTTGCTTACTTATACTCGCATGTTACATATTTCTTACTATGTTAGCTAGATACATTGTATGTCATTATATTTTTTTATATGCACATGCATGTTCACTTGTCTTCTAGTTGTGATCATAGCCTTTATGCAAATCAATACATGTAGCATGAATTCTTGGTGTAGTACCTATTACCAGTCCCACAACAACTCTTAGGGGCATCCACTTTCGTACACATTTCAGGTGCTATTGTTTCGATTTATACTACTTTCTATTCATACTAGAACACTACATTATATCAGATTATACACGTTTTGACATACTTTCTATCTTTCTAACATGCTAATGGGTGCTTCATGTGCAATATTTTGTCTTGTAGGAAGGATTTACTACCATGGTTGTCTATTACTATTTGCTTGTTACTGGTTGTCATTGCTTGATCTTGTATACCATTTTTTGTGGGCTTTGTGTTTTGTCGTGTGTGCACAACGTCTGCTTTTGGCTATATTGGCCTTGATTGTCTTGTGATATCGCAAGCGATGTCCCATGTTTGTAACCCACTTTTTGCGTGGTCTACATTGTCTTATTGTTTGCTAGCTTACACATTATATTCTACATGCATATTTATTTTGTTTGCACTAACACTTGTTTCCAACCACTTTGTTTGCGTGTGCCTTAGTTTCTACCAATCACACTCTTCCCCTTGTAGGGCTTCAGTTTCAATACACCGTGTGATCCTCCTTTGGGCCGAATACTCCTTACGATGCCGCATACACCCCAAATGAGGGGGGGAATCCATTGGGTGAATCAGTCACCCCATGCAACATTTTACAGTCACAGTATAACACAACTTAGTTCACAATCAACACAACATTCAGTCTCAGCAACGACCCAAAACTTGAATTAGGTCCTCAACACAACACAAACACTAGAAACCAGACACAAACAGTAGCACATGGGTGCCCTTGACCCTTCCTAGATGCCTATGACTAGCAGCAGTTACACAACATTTCTTAATTTAGTATAGTTTTTGGCAGTTTACAAAACAAATTTTACAGGATAGACAATCCTTTAACACTCAAGATGCATGTACTACACCTTATTTTATACTCTCGTGTTGGATCAGACTGGATTTGATTTCTACACATCATCTGTAGTGGTGTTTACACTTCATGAAGCAGTCAAAGGTTGGATAATAACACTAGACCTTTCTCCCTACACTTCTTCCGCATTAAGCATGAGATCACCCAAAAACTCACATTCAACGTAAAATTTTGGGAAATGTGTCAAAATTTTTCATGGATGTCAAATATATATTGATGTCAAAGTGTCACCAAGTAGTTTCAGATGTCAAATCATGATGTCATGGTATGCAAGTATGATCTAGGTGCATGGTCAAACAAGTGAATTATGGAAATGTGTTCTTCCTAAGCTGAATGAAGGTTCCATAAGGTCAAACATGGTCAATGATATATTTCTGAGGTGCTAATGTTTTTGTAATAGGTCAACATGGTTAAACTCATGAAGAGTCAAGTGATTTTAGGCTTAATCTTGGTCCTAATCAAGCAAGTTGGCATGGAAATATGAGAAATGGATCCAGTAATAACAAGGAAAGCATTTTTAGAGTAATATGATCTAGTATAATAACCATAGGAAGAGTCTTAGGTTAAACATCAGGGCTATATGGCATGAAGATGGGCATTCTGGAGCTTTTCAGGTAAGATATGCCTAATAAGAAATTAAGGGTGATGACCTAAGGTATGGTGATGAAAAATAAGTATTACATGAGCATAATATGATGACATATTAGGTGTTCAAATCTTCACAAGTGCCTAATGAGGTGATTTGAGAAATCATATAGGTTGGCATAACACTCTAGCTTAGAACTAGAGAACAAATGTTGCAATTGAATGAGATGGGACAAAGATTTTTGGAGAAAGATATGACAAAGTGTCCATTGGAATTTATGGAGGAGTGAGTTTTGAAGGTGTGATCAAAATTTCAGGACCTAAAGATGTGCTTTATGTAAGCTATGAAAGTTTTACCAAAACTGGGTTGTTAGAAAATGCAAACTAGGCACCCTAACTTCTTAGCTGTCAAGGAAAATTGAAAAGCCTCCTTCATATAAATAATACAAGGAATTTTTGAAGAGAACTCAGATACATAATTTTTTTAAAAATAATAATTGAAAAGGAGCAAATACAAGAAAGTTCTATTTGTTCTTCTATCACTGTTCATATCTTCACTCTAAAGGGATAAGCATAAAACAAGGTTTTCAGTATCCAAAACAATTTTGATAGTAGGTACAACTGCTCATGATTGAAGAATACTCTTTCTAGGTCCAAGACATCTTTTTTGGAGTTCATAGTTGTTTTGGTAAAGTGGTGTGAAGTCTTGGTTTTACATTGTCCTTAAACTGTGTTATATGTCCAGTCAGTAAGTCTGAGAGACTAAGGAGGTTTTATATGTGTTTTTCTTCATAATCCTTTCTTAGAAGTGGTTAGAGATGGTGTAGATAACCTAATTGAAATTTTGATGGCATTGAATGATCATAAGAGTGAAATTATGCTAGTAAGAATACTCCAAAATTTAAGACTAATTTATGGTACCTCAGAAACCAATTTAACACAGTCCTAAGAATTGGTTGTTTTTCATGTTGCATTCCTTGGATTAGTTATTGCTCTTGATTGTGGTGAGTGGAAAAGGTCCCGGGAATCTCAAACGTGTAGCTCATATTCTTTGAGACAAGGTTTATCCAAGTAAGTTCAATCACTCTTTGAAGACTTTATTTGGTTCACTGAGACAGTCATATGAGACATAACCCATGAAGTTCCTCATCCAATTCATGAAATAGAAAACTTGAAGTCAGTTGCAAGCAATCTCATTAAAGTAACCCTACATTCATATTGACACACAAGTGAAGGAAAAGGTGTTAAAGGGATCAAAACAATGACTGAGGGTTTGGAATTCAAAACCACAAGTAAGCACAATTCTTACAAATCAAACTAAGGTAGATCTAGTGAGCCTCATATCAATCAAGATCTCGATTTGAGAGCAATGGACATGTCTTCCTCTCTCTTGAAAATTTCTTTACAATAGTGGTTGACTAAGATTGTATGTGAACAATCTAGATATTGAGTATGTAAGTTTTATATGGACAAAACAATATGTGCCCAGTCTTGATGCCTATGTCACAAATATAATCATGGATATCTTGAACTTTTGAGTACTACAGGTGATGAATAAGCTCACGCATCAATATCTCCCAGTTGTGAAGAATTTTCTCACTCATTTTTTGTGATGAGTTAGGTCATTTCTTGACTGTAACTATGCACCCCATTTTTAAGAACAATTAAAGGGTGTGTTTGCTCTGTTGGCCTTCTTGAATGTCTCTCATAGTCTATGTAGATGTAGTAAAGCTCTTTCCCATATGATACACATGCTCATATAATCTGATCTGAGGTCCTTAGCGTGCTTAATCTGATATGATATACATTATCTTGCACTTAGTGTGCTTACATGAACTCAAATGAAGTTGGAGGTTAAAATGGTGAATGCCAAGAGGTATAAAGAGCTATAAAAGTTTGTTATGTGCCTTGGTAACATACTTAAGCCATGTTACCACCTAACATTCAACACAAACATGTCAGAGTCCAGTTTACTCGCCATATTTTGATATAAGTCAGAGATGACGGTTACAAAAAGGATAGTTATAGGAAGAGGTAGAGTGATAGGATATGTTTGAACTTCTCATTAGTCAATTGTTGAACAAAATGGATCTTGGTAGGTCTAAAAAGTATATGTAAGTAATTGAAGTTGATCAGATGATAGAAGACAAATTTTTGAGGCAATTTTGTAAATTTCTTTTGTATGCTCTTTTACACAGGAAGAATGAGTCATGTGAAGATTCATTGAACATGAAAAAATCGAGAGTCATGTTTAGTAGTCATCATTGTTTATTTAAGCTCAAATTTTTAGCATATAGTAGTTGTTAAAAGTGAGGAGATCTGAGAGCTAGTATTGAGAAAATAAGAAGAGTTTTAGTGTGTTGAAGCCATGGAAAACTAAGCGAGGAGAAGAGAAAGAAAGTAAGCTGAAACAATGATCACATCAAGTTGATGCAAACAACAAGGTAAAGAAGGTGATCAAAATTTCTTATATGTTTCAATTCTAAGTCATTGCTCAACAATTTGGGAGTGGGTGTTTTCTAGAAAGTAGGTGCTTGCTAAATTACTCAAGTGGGTGCTTAATTTTGTATCAGAGTGGGTGCTTCAGAATTGGAGTGGGTGCTCACCACATGATTAAATCATTATAACTTTATAAGACAAGTGTCCAAGCTAGTTCTCTAGTTTTAGTGGGTTTTTGTCCCTTGGTGGGTTTCCCACATTAAATCTTGTCTTCTCATGTGTTCATGTGTGTTTATTGCTCTTTCTCTTTCATGCTTGGATGTTCATACTTTTCATGGTTAACATAGTTAATGTTGATTGATTGAATCATAGTAAATTGCTTGAAAATTTATAATAAGCATTGATTTACCCCCCCTCTCAATCCTTAGAATTTCTAACACAACTGGCGTGAGATCGCCCAAAAAAATCGTTCTTCAACAACATCTTTAGGATCGTTTCTTTCTCTTTCACTCATTGTGTATCAGGTGCACATGTTCCTTTTTAAAATTTTACATACTTTTTACTCACTTTTTACTCATTTAGATTGAAATTTTCATATACGCATATTTGACTACTTGTTCGTTCTTCTCTTTTGCAGGTCAGTCCTTATGGGAAGCGGTAATCACATCAATCACACATCATCACACATCAAACAAAATCAACAACAGGTACAATGTGACACTTACATGTACGCTCTCACCCTAGGGTCATCATCATCACTTTTTTTACTTCCTCTTCTTTGGCCTCCTTGCTTCACATTTTTATCACTCCATGCTTTTCCTTGTCTCTCGACACACTTTTCGCCATCGATCTACATGGTTATCAGGTATGCATCTTTGATGTACTTTATGTTATCGAGTATTTTCTCAACAACATAAAGTGGGGGCAAATGTAGACACTAAATCACACACTTTGGGTATCTACTCCTGATCACATACTACTATTCATATGATTCCTAAGTGAGAAAAGTACTAATCGACCACTTCCTTTGACCACTTTGTTGGCTTTCTATTTTCTCTCTTAGTCTTACACTCCTTCTTTTCCAGTCTGTCTTTTCATACTTTGGCATTTATGACTCTAGGCACTAACACCTAGCTGAGACGCTAATGTTCAGGTGCCCCTGTCCCCTCTGGGCACGCCAGACCTTTTTGTACTTTGTTCACATCTTTTGGGTCTTTTCTAGCCATTTGGGCATCTTTCTTTTTACTAGTCGGCCTTTTAGTGATTAATTATGAAATTTAACTAAGGGAATCATATAAATACAAAGTTATGTGATCATAATAAATGACCAAGCACTAAACATCTACTATCACCACTTAAGATTGCATCTAAAGGTGTTTACAAGAGCATTCAAGCATCCATCCAACATCCACACAAGGGCAAGGGACTGCATTTTTCTATAAACACTTCATAGGAGGGGAAGTTCATTTTTCCAGGAACACATCTATCTACATTTTCTACATATAACTCTTTCTCGCTATCAAGTATGACTTGCACAAGAATCACCTAGGGCATGATTCTTCACACACACACATAGAAATACATGGGGTTTGAGATGTAGTGCAATGCTTGGTCATATGTTCACTTTGTTGATAGTTGAGGACAGTCTGACCCCCAATTTACATCTTTTTATTTTTAGGATTTGATGTGTTTTGGGGTTTTGCAGGTGCTTCTATCTTATTATAGGTTTTAGGTGAATAACAACGAAGTGTAACGACATACATGAAATCAAATGCGACAACCAACAAATATTTCATGACCCTAAGAAATTGGGTTTCACAACTTCTGAGCAGTCATAGGTGCCCAAAACAAGTATCTGGCACCCCCGACGCCCTTGAACTTGCATACACACCCTAGTATTGGCATTTTTGACACTCCTGTAATTTTATAGGTCTAATCGTGACATACTGCCTCTTTATTCTAGTAGTTTTCCATCTCTTCACACCTTCATCATCACTGTGAATCAACTAAGTCTTTTTATCCCTTCATTGCAACCAAGGTTTCAAATTTAAATTGTTTATTTGCTTGGATCAAATATGTACTTAATTATTTATATCATTGTGGTGGTACATAATTAGATTTAGCATTTATTTATTTAATATTTTCTTAATCATAGGGTTTGAAAAATGAGTGTATATAGTTATAGGAAGCTAGAACACAAGAGAAAAACCAAAAAATATTCTTGAAGGTCTCAAGGATTCTGCAAACAATACATTTGGGGTTGACAACACCAAGGTGTTTAATCCTTTCACCGAGTGGGAGGCCTTGATAAACAAGGTACCATAAGAAATGGGTGATTTTGGGTTCAAATTGGGAATGCCAATCACGATTGAGGTGGAATAGCCACGTTCGAGGGGAAGAATTGCGGTTTAAATAATTAAGCTTACAAATGATGAAAAAAGGGCTCATAAGTTGGTAAAGCGATCCTGGTGCTTAAAATTTAAACTATGTGTCCAAGTTCCATCTCCAATATTTCCACCAAGAAGCTCATGGCTGTAGACCCAATCTGTGAAGCATCAGATAAGGGAGAAAATCCCACACTTTGAGAATAGAATGGACATCTAAATTATTCAAACCAAATTTGAATTTGATCTCCTACAAGGGAATCCAATCTCTAGAATGAACAAGGATTCAAATGGTGGAAATTTCCTTCTTGTAAAGACATAAGGCTTTGACACTAGGAGTTTCTACCAAATGAATGTAATTTCTAGCAATAATAGGAGACCACTAGATGTTATGGTCATTGAGTGAGAGCTCGGTCCTAAACCCATCTCTAACCCAACACAAGTATGACTTGATTGTCTTATAAGCATACCATAGGCTCTTAGAAACAAAGGTGCCTTCAATTTGGACTAGGACCAAAGTGATCAAGATAGTGTGGAGACCTATATTCTTCCAACACTTCTTATCATAAGGAGCACCTGCTGAGATACTATGTCATACATTTTTTCCATGCTTCTTACACTTCAATAGCTTTAGCAATACATTTAGCACACAAAGCAAGACTTTTTTTGAAAACATCAATAGTTCCCATGCCACCTTTCTTCCATGGGGTGCAACAAGCCTCCCATGGCACACGATAAAAGTCCCCTGTTTAGCATTGTCCCATAAAAATATCGAAGCATATTGTCTGGATTGTTATAGGGAGCTTTGGAAGGTGTCCAACAAGAAGAGTAGTAAACATGGATGGAAATGAGAATCTTGGTGTAAACCTAAAATTTGTTAGCAAGAGAAAACAATTTGGAGATCTAGTAAGATATCTTTTTTCAACACAATCCAAAACACATTGCCAAAACACCAGAGGAGTGAAGTCAAAAGTGAAGGGAATGCCCAAAAACATGAACGACTCACCATTCCACCATTTAGGTTTTATTGGGTATCACATTTAAATAAATAATGAAACACAAATTCTTGTGCCAATATATCAAACTTGAAGTGAGCGTTCAATTGTATTTGTGGAGAGACTATGAATGGAATCATATTATCCTTATTAAATGACTTAATCCCTTCATAAACTTATTATAATATGACATCATCATTATCAATTTATGTAATGTTTTGTTGTTATTTTTGTTTATGTGTTGAAATAGAAATAGATAAAATAAATAAATAATGTTTTATATTATGACAGTTATCTTTAAAATGTAAATTTTTTGTAGGGATGTGATTTAAAAAATAAAATAAAGTATTTTAGATTAGGATTTTTTGAATATAAAGTTTTATTTTATAGTAAGAGACATGAGTGAGGGTTGTAAAGTCCACAAAATATAAGAATCATAGTCTCATTTGTAATACATCTTGAATTGGTGGTTTTATTTGCTATTTTTCTATGTAATCACATTTTGTGTAAAATTTTAAAATGTAGACCACCTCTTTATCACATAAATAGGGAGTCCATTGAGAGATCTTTCATATGCTAATTATTGATTATAAGTAGAGGACTAGTTAATTGCTATGGTTTTAGAGTATTGATTATTAGTATGAAATTAGTTAATTGTTATGTTATTAATGTAACTCTATGTTATTCTAATTATTGATGAAACTAGTTTATTTTTATTTAATTTAATTATTGATATAGGACTAATCAATTACTACAATGTTAATATATCTTTGTATTTATTAATTAGTACTTATTGACAAGACTAGTTAATTGATATGTTATTAATTTATTTGTGTGTTTAAATTGATTATTGATAGTATAATAAGTCAAGCGGTTGAGGCTTGGATTGTATCTTGGATGATTTTGATGTCATGGATACCTCTTAACCATAGCTGCTAGCTAAAAGGTGTTCACTAATTTAGGTTATGCGCTTACTCAACATTATATTTCGTTATATGTTTCCTCCGAAACATAGACATATATCCATTATAATACTTTGGCATTCAATCCAAGAAATAATAATTTAACATTTAAAATGAAATAATATGTAATAAAATCTTAAAGAATATTTCACATCCTTTTTAATAATAGTTAATGTTGTTTTAAGAGTGAATGAACAAAGTGAAATAGTAGGGTAGTTGTAAGTTAGTTCTAGGTGAAGATCCATCCAACAATCATGAATTATGAATTTAGAATTAAGATAGGCTATCCTAAAAATGAAGGGTGACAATATGTCATTGACTTGTAGTCATATTTATTGATTTTATATATTTGGAAGGAATAAAAATTACATAAGCCCTCAAATTGGTATTGAAATTTAATAATAACCAGATTTTTGTTTTTAGACTTCCAAATTTAATTATGCAAAAATACAATTTAGCTTAGTTACAATACAAAAATTAATTTAAAAGATGACACTTTTAGGTAGTTGTAGACACTTCTGAATTTTTATTACTTTCAATAGCATGTGTTTTATTTAAAAGTCTATTTATTAGTGAAATAAATAAATTAATAAAGTCTTTCTTCCAACTTATTCATTATTTAAATGCGGCCTTAATTAATATCATAAAATCTAGCTACAAATTAAAAATGAAAATTTACATACACAAGAAAAAGTAAAAATCTAAGATAGAAATAATGCACATAAAAAGAAATCTATTTCGTGTAATCTTACAAGTAAATTTATAAAACTATAAATTTATAAAACTACTCTTAGTTATTTCTAAATTGAAGTATGGTATTTAAGAGAGGAAGAAAATAAAATTCATAAGAGATAAATAAATCACTCTATGATAAGTAAATGATCAATGTAAAAATTAGAAAAGGCACAAACACATAAAACAAAAAATCATAACGTATTTGATTTTCTTCTAGTTCTCAAATAGTAATTTTTTTGCTCTCCCTCATTTCTAGATTTTTTTACATTTCATGGCTTTGTGGCATGCTTCCATACCGCCTGATTTTTTTGTGAATTATCTTGTATCATTTTACTTGTTAATATAATATAAGATCTTATTCATAAAAAAATAGTAAATTTTGTTTTGACATTTTATTCACAAGGATACTAGCAATGTTTTGATTGGTTGAGGTTAAATTAGAAAGTTTTCAACTAATGAAAAATCATTTGCTCCATGAAAAATAAAGCTCTAGCCAATAGAATTATAGAAAAAATCTAAAAAATATATAGACTTTAGTCAAAACTTATTAAATTACAAATGATGTATTTTGATTCGCTATTGTAAAAGTGAATAATTACTTTGGTGAAGAATATATACTTGTCTTCGGCGGGATAATAAACTCTCAATTTGAATGTAAGAATATTCTTCTTTGACTTAATCTAAAATAAATAAATATTATTCCACTTAATTCTACTTAACCTTTAATCCAACCTCATTCTTTTAGGTTCTCCTTTTAAGTTATAACTTGTAAAGAAGTTTATTAGTTCCCGCCTCTAGCAAGAATACTATACCTTTCATAAAAACAAACAACTTTTTTCTAACCCACCAATCAAAATAAAAAAAATTCATTCAATTTTAAACTTTCTAATGTTTATATGTTATTTAAATATTTTTCTAATGCAAATAAGTCATTTAACTATTCATTTATTAGTTAGTTGGTATTGATTTGACAAATATAAGGCCTTATTCCACCATTGATTTTTTTAAAAACTTAAATTCTTATAAAGACACATGTTTAGTCTTTAAATGAGATTTTGACATTAAGAACAAAAAAACTTCACTAAATACTCCTGTCATGTTTGTGACTAGTACATTAATGCCAGGAGACTGCTATACCCATTTATTAAAAATTTCATCTAACAATTTGAACAAAAACCTATTATGCATCAATTTGCACACCACCACCACATTAGTTCTAGATTTCTCCATACTGCTTTCCCTTTTCTTTTCTTTTGGTTATTACTATAAACATTATTATAAATATAAATTTCTTATCTTCTCTAAATTTGGTTGTAGATTGTAATGAATTTATCAATTGTTGACAATTTTTTATTGTCAGAATCCATGTTTGTCTCTATATGGAATGCTTTTCAGGATAGGAAAGGGTTCATATTGTGAGTTGTTTATTCGAGATGATATAACAATTATTGATATATTGTAGACAAAAAATCTATGCATTTGAGTACATTTCTAGGTCCTAGAAGCATGTTAGCATTTACATGATTCCTATGCAAGAAAACTAGTAATTGACAACTCCCTTCAACCTTTGCTTTGTTTTTTGTGCTTTATTGGCTTTATACATCTTGCACTCTTGCTGACATTTAACTATTTTATCTTTTATGACCTCAAACACTAGCGCCCAGTCAGGACACTAGGGCTAAGTGCTCCTGTCCTCCTGGGCACTCCTGTCCCTCTTTACCTTTTTCTTATCCTTTTAGACCCCTTTTGTTACTTAATTCCTTTTTATTACTTTGGGTCAACCTTTTAGTTTTCAATTACAAAATTCAAACAAGGGAATCATATAAATACATATGCTTTCAAAATAAAGGACCAAACACTAAGCATTACATACTACCGCCTAAACTTGCATTCAAAAGGTACAAGAGCATCAAATACATCCATCTAACACTCATACAAGGGATAAGGGTTGCATCATTTATACATATAAAGCATAGGAGGGGAAGTTTATTCTATTCCATCCCACACATTCTATACATTTGTTAAATTCTAGATCTAGCCCGCTATCACTGTGCAACTTGCATAAGGGCATCCTAGGGCATCATTTCTACACACACACACTCACACAAGAACTACATGGAGTCTAAGATGTAGTGCAACACTCGGTCATAAGTTCACTCTTCAGGTGACCATTGGGGTTA
The DNA here is from genome assembly GCA_019776745.2 of Taxus chinensis. Lineage (NCBI taxonomy): Eukaryota > Viridiplantae > Streptophyta > Pinopsida > Cupressales > Taxaceae > Taxus > Taxus chinensis. The sequence goes on from CM034150.1 coordinate 782,174,131, forward strand.
GTCTGACTCCCCATTATGAATTTTCCTTTTTAGGTTTGATGTGGTTTGTGGGTATGTGTAGGTGAAATTTTTTCTTGCATGTTACAGGTACACTCACAGATTAGGCAAAAAATCCAAAGTAACAAATAGAAACCAATAACGAAGCTTATCCTGCACATAGAAAATATTAGATCCAAAGCACCTACAAAAACACCAATTTCCATATCCAAACACTAGCACCTAAGCGCTCCTGTCTGACACACTTCTAGATCTAAAAATATCTAGTTTATAGTGACAACGCTGTTCTCAATTTGTTCCAGCTATTCACCTGCCCAGATCACTTCCTATTCATTCTAAAATCAGCTAAGTCCCTCTATTTCTCCTTTTTGCTTAGGGTTTCACATTTACATGCTTCTTTGCTTGTGTCTTCACTATATATTAACACTTGTACATAATTTATTACAGTAGTTACTCTATAATCAGATTTAATAATTAAATATACATTAAATCATTTGTTAAACCCATCACTCAAACCCTACCTTCCTTCTAGCATTTTATTTTGATCCATGTCACCCTTAGTGGTTGTTTTGGTTTCTTTGAGTACATTGAGCTTCCTCCATCTGTCTGTAAGTTCTCTACATCGATGGATGAATATGCTAATCCTCTGCTTAAATCAAACAATATCCCTCTTGAAAACATTGAAACTTATGATAGCGAACATTCATATGATGAGGACACTAATTTTGATCAAGAAGACAAGCTCACTAATTTTCGTTCTGCTTTATGCGACCACCCCATGCATATTCCTCATGTCTTAAATGCTTTAATTGTTTCCAAACATGCTCAAGATGTTGCCTCTCACTCTTTTGTGGGTTCCTCCTCAGCTGTCATGGCCTCTACACAACCCCGTAATATTCCCCCTTCCATTACTATAACTTATGCTCCCCTCATTACTCCCAATACCTCTAATACGCAATATGGTTCCTCTTCAGGAACCCTTGACCTAAATGTTTTATATCAGGATCTACAAATTCAAATATGAAAATTACAGCAACCTACTTCACATTCCTCTCCATCTCTTGATTCCTCACTTCTCCTTCATAACCCTTTTGCACTCGCCATATATTCTCATCCACTACTACTAAATTTTATTGCACCTAAGCTTCATATCTTCAATGGCCATGACAATTGTTAGGAGCATCTTCGATCTTTCCACGTGGAATGTCTTAACTATGCAGATGAATTTACATTGTTGGCTAAATTATTTCCTTGAAGTTTGCAAGATTACGTTATTTGTTGGTTCTATGATCTATTTGTTCACTCGGTAACTTCTTTTACACACTTAGTCGATGCCTTTCTTGCACAATTTTCTATCAATATCAATATTAAAATATCCTATTCCCAATTAACTCAAATCAAACAAGGATCCAATGAGCATCTCACAGATTATGTGTTAAGATATAAGAACAACCTTGCCAAGATGACTAATGTACTAACTGATTCAGAATTGCAAGATATTTTGTCCAAAGTCTCTTACCTCCACTTCAAGAGAGTGTCATCTTTGATACCTCTCCATCCTTTGATCAATCATGCCATACTGTCAAATTACGTGAAGGTAAACTTTTATCTATGGGAAAATTTAAATATCATGATACTACATCATCATCTTCTAATAGATTTCAAGCTAAATATGCATTCAAGCCATCTCCTAATCCCAATGAAGCTAAAGCCACTATTAATTTTGTTTCTCCATCTACCAAACTTCAAGTGCAAGCTCCATGACGTATATTTACTAAGTTACCTTACGATCCTCGATTCCTACTACCAAAACTTATCGAAAGCAATCTTATTACTCTTCCACCACCACTCAATCTAGATCCTTCTCACCCATGTGGATGTAACTATGATGAAAATACACAGTGTGATTACCATCAATGCCTTAAGCATCTCATTGATCGTTGCTTAAAAGTTAGACATCTAATTCAAGATCTTATTGATAGTTTCATCGAGCTTCCTGTGCCATCTACATCCAAGTCGGTCAATGATAATCAAAAGCTTAAAATCTTTAAAGACCCTTTACTAAACCATGACAAACAAGCTAAATATTGTTTTACAAATCATACTTATCATGTTGTGCCTCCTCCTTCATCAGGGCTTCTTGATTTCCTTTTTTCTTCTACTGATGTGCCACCGCCAGTCATTATATTCTCAAATCATGATTATCATGCTAAATTTCCTTCTGATTCGTTACATATCAATGTTTCTGTTAGAACCTATGCTATCAATAATACTATGGTCTATCCGTCGGATTCTACCAATGCATGTTAGGTTGTGGAGTTAGATTGCTTCACAATAAGCATACATTACATGTGGCTTGTTTACATAGTAACCGGCGTCGTTCAACATATTAACCGACATCGGTCAACATATTAACTGTTGTCAGTCAACAGGAAAAACCACCATCAATTAGTAGATGAACCTGCCATAGTCAAAAGATGAACCACCATTGGTCAACAGATGAACAACCATCGGTCAGGGTAATCATTGCCGATTACCTGTGCGTGAAATTCTATTTTTAACTCACGGAAATTAGATCTAACTTTGTTATAAAGTTGATCTAAAGGCTGTAAATGCATAGCTAAGGTTCCCTAAGTTTTTAGATGATTATATAATCATGAAATCTAGGGTTATATGTTATGATGACATGTAATTTATTATTATTGCATGTGGAATCCTTGATTGAGAGGATGAAGAAGAAGAGAAAGAAAGAACAAGTTACATGAAGACAGAGCTTCTATGGAGAGAAGCTAGAAAAAAATAAATAATAGGTATATCTGAATGGTGAGAAGAGGGTAACATCTTCTACTGTATTTTTCTTTGTATAGTTATTGTCTCATTGTAATGACTTGCATAGTATGCAAAACACATAGATTTTCTTCTTATAGATCCACATGTTGGTGAGATCTTGTATTATAGATCCATGTAGATCTAGTCTTATATTGTTATATCCATAATTTACTATGAGATCTTATACTGTAGATCCATGAAATCATATTATATTTCTGATCCATGTAGATCTAGATATTGTAGAGGAGGTTATCTTCATGTTTGCACAAGTTATGTAGTGATGGAGAGACATACTTACTTCTTGGTGCAAAGTCAAGGTTGCACATTGGTAGACATGTGAGAGAGGTTTTGTCGTAGATCCACAAAGAACTTGGTAGCAGTTCAGAGATGTAGTAGTTCCGGGGATATGTGAGATCTGCTGGTGGTGCTTAGAGGCACAGTTGTAGTGCACTTATGTAGTCTTGAATTCCCAACAACTGGTATCAGAGTTTGGTTATTTCAGAGAAAGGTTTTGCTTCAGTATATTATCAGTGGTTTAATGACAGGTGGATAATAACATAATTTGTTTTGCCTTATAATAACATCACAAGAAGAGATTCAATCTCAAGTGGAAGCTAGAAGAGTAAGGTTATCAGAGACTACAGTGATCAACGTCGGTTAGGTGGCAACCAACATCGACAGGGTTACCATGGTCAATTACAGGAGTAACCTTGGGTCAGTTACAGGGTGACCATGGGTTGGTTACTGGGAAGCCTGGTTTTAAAGAGAAAATCACATAGATGAAGAGTTAAGAAGATGCATGGAATGTGTCTTGTTTGTTGAGGTATCCCTAGTTCTTGGAGGCAAAAGCATGTTGGTCAGATTACAAATCTAGGTTATAGAGGTATGGTTTTATCTTGGTATTACAGTGCTTGTATATTTTGGTTTCACATGCATATTTGGGATTACAGATCTAAGTATGAGATAGAGGAGAAGTTATGCATCCTTTGGTGTAGTTAAATGCATGGGATTTGTTAAAGAAGCAAAATATAGTAGCACATAACAAAGATGAGGTTGCCATCAGAGAAGCATGTTCTTCAGTTGAAGATGCGGTTAAGTATCTTGGTGCTGGTAAGGTGATGTATTTCATCTTGGTGAAATTTCATTGCATGTATTATTGTTGTTAAGTTTTTTGTGCAAGATTTGTGTGCTTCTTGAAATGACTGGCTCAACACAACTATCGACTTTGGTCGGAGTAGGCACTTGGTTTGGTGACCTATGCCAATTTGTGGCGTTGTGTTTGTTCCAGCAACACCGACGTCAATCATGGAACCGACATTGGTCACAGAGGGTAACCGATACCGGTCAACGAATCATGGTTAGTATTTTTGATAACAAGTTTACACATGGTTTCTTACAATAGAAGAGGGCATGTATGGTTTAGTGTCCTATTTTGGAGGACCAAGTTTATGGCACAGTGTGTACAGGAAGAAATAGTGCATATCACTTTAATGTTTGGATAAGAAAGAGGACGGAGTTGGCTTGGTTAGTCTAGTGAGACTTTGAGTCAGGTATCTCTATATGATTTGTGTTTTATTTCTTTCATTTGGAGAAACTGATATTGTGTTTGGATTGTGTGCACAAATAAAATTTGCACCATGGATATTTCGTGATCTTGGACTTTTATTTCTAGGATATGTTGGAATCTTGAGGACAAGGATATCTAGTCTAATGATGGTATCCTCAATGAAAAATTCATGTTTAGACACAGTTGTAGTAACGAGAGATGTTGAGTACACATGATGAAAAGAAGTTGATTCAGCTATATCACAAGAAGTCCAAACTTCTGTGATGTAGAAGTATTCTTTGATAAAAAGGGAATAAATTTAAATGTTCTTTCATATGGGTTTATTTCTCACCGATGTATTTGCTCTTGAGCTTGGTGTTAGAAGCAAATGCGGGGGAGTTCAGGTTAAGTGGGAGCAAGCCATGGTTATTGGCATTGCAGGTTAGAGATATATGCACATGTAGAGTGAGAGGAGTATACTAGATTTTTTTTGTGTGGCATGAGGCACAAGTTGGTTTTGGAGGGCAGTCACGACTTTGCAGGTATTTTGAGTTTATTGCTTTGTGATGTCACTTTTGCTTTATTTTGTTGGTACCTAGATATTCCTTAGGGATGGGTAGTTGATGGTTGATTCAGTTAGTTTAAGATGATAGAGTAATTTTAAAATTTTAAAGGGTGAAAAAAGGAGAAAATATGATAGTTATAGAGACCGGTGTCGGTTAGGGTTAACCGTGGTCGGTTCAAGCAGTGACCAGGGTTGGTTAGGAAACTATGGTCGGTTTGGTCACAGGTTTGACAACAATGTTTATTTACCATTTTTAGATGGTACCCTTGTTTTTCTTTCATCTTGGTTGGTTCGTGTAGTATGCTGTTGACATGTATGCTGGTATTTGCATTTGGTATTAGTTGTATAGTTTAGCATGGTTGTTTGTTATTGACATTGATGAGCATAGGATTTATATTCGGATTTTGGAGTTAGTTGGTGGCAGACTTAGAGCTTTTGAAGAGCTGGTGATATGGATGGATGTACATGGTGAATTTGTACATGTGGATAGATTCAATTTTGTGAGTCTATGATGATTCAGTTATTTGATTTACACATGGATGCCTATGAGCACAGTTTAGATGCCTTAAGCATGAGTAGGGAATGTTTGTATTTCCTCTTGATTACTATGTTACTCCATGGGAGATGTTATCTATAGATGATTCTCTTGGACATGCTAGTTGTTTATGTAGGGTTGGATTTACATATTGCATTGTTTGGATTTCTTTGAGCTATGTAGAAGTTTGTGGATTGATCACCCACTATTGAATGTAGAAACTCATTCAAGGTTGTTTTTACCTAGGATCTTGTTTTGCTTTTACATATTCTAGTATTGACTTGTCTTTGGAAAATTGCATTGGTGGTTGCATGGATACATGGATAGATGGATGGAGAACATGGTTGGTTTTATAGGTATGGCTATGGTTGCAGTTGACATTCAGTACTTCATTTGAGTGGGAGATCTTGTACGTGTGTTATTCATGATGGACTATTACATGAGGAGCTTGGTTGGCCTAATTTCCTAATACAAACAATTGTTATGGTGTTACGATTCAATGGGATCTTAAGGCTTGGTTTCACGGATTAGTTGTAGCTTCATGCAGGTTTGGTAGGCCATGATTTTATCTTCTTGGTTTGAGAAGATGGTTTGATCTTCCTAGTTTTATTTTTGAGAGAATTGTTGAAGTAAATAATAGATGGTATTCATGGTATGTAGATGATGGTGATGTATAGGTACAAGTATATAGGTTCAACAATTTATCTCTAAGTGGGATATTGTTAGGTTGTGGAGCTAGATTGCTTCATAATAAGCATGCATTACATGTGGCTGGTTTACACATTAACCAGCGTCGGCAAGCATATTAACCACTGCCGGTCAACATAAGAACCAACATTGATCAGTAGATGAACTGTCATTGGTCAGGGTAACCATCATCAGTTACATGTGCATGAAAGTTTATATTTAACTCACGAGAATCAAATCTAACTTTGTTATAAAGTTGATCTAAAGGTTCTAAATGCGTAACTAAGGTGCCCTAAGTTTGTAGATGCTTATATAAGCATGAAAGCTAGGGTTAGATGTTATGATGGCATGTAATTGATTATTATTACATGTGGAATCCTTAATTGAGAGGATGAAGAAGAAGAGAAAGAAAGAACATGTTACACGAAGACAAAGCTTCCATGGAGAGGAGTTGGACATAAGGAAATAACAGGTACATTTAAATGGTGAGAAGAGGGTAACATCTTCTATTGTATTTCCTTTGTATGGTTATTATCTCATTGTAATGGCTTGCATAGGATGCAAAACACATAGAGTTTCTTATTGTAGATCCACATGTTGGTGAGATCTTGTAATATAGATCCATGTAGATCTAGTCTTATATTGTTAGATCCACAAGTTGTTATGAGATCTTGTATTGTAGATCCATGAGATCATATTGTATTGTTGATCCATGAAGATCTAGATATTGTAGATGTGGTTATCTTCATGTTTGAATAGGTTATATAGTGATGGAGAGACATACTTACTTCTTGGTGCATAGTCATGACTGTACATCGGTATACCCATGAGAGAGGTCTTTTCGCAGATCCACAAAGAACTTGGTAGGAGTTCAAAGATGTAGTACTTCCGGGCTATGTGAGATCTGCTAGTGGTGTTTGGAGGCACATTTTAAGTGCACTTATGTAGACCCATTTAGAGATATGGAGGAGAGGAGATACTCTTGCAGAGATGCATTGTGATCTTTTATTGAAGAGTTGGTTTGTACTCTTGTTATATTATATATATGAGATCTCTATCTTTGGTGGACGTAGCCTGCATTAGGTGAACCACAGTACATGTTGTGTTATGTGTGTGTACTTTGTTTTGATTTGGATTATTCTAGTTTATACTTCCACTGTTGTAGATTTTGGGGAATTTTTTAGATCTTGTGTGCATGATTGGGTTTGTTATTGAATCATAACACTATTCCGCAGTCATTAATTCCCAACAATGCATTCTCCATTGCAATTCTTGTAGTTATTAAATTCCCAATATCATTAATTACATTTCAGGGTCCTAATTCTTATGGTCATGTCATTCTTCCCATCACAATTGTGTCTCTTATCTTCTTTACGCCATTTCTTGTTACCTCTGAAATCATTAGATGTGAAATGCTCTTAGGTATTCCTTAGCTCCATGCCACATGGGATATTCCTTCTATACATCACTTGTGTCTCAAGTTCCTCCATACAAAGCAAGTTATCACCATCAAAGGTATTCCACCTCACACACCATTGCCTCAATCCACTCATGATCATTTTTATGCATCAACCCATACCTTCCATCCTTCTGCATGGCTCATATCTTAGCCCACTCCGACACCTATCTCTCCTATTCGTATATGACCTCCTGTGCATCTTAAGTCCAAATATAGTTTTGCACCTAGTTTTCCTATTCGTTCACGACCTACATCTTGACCTTGTCATCCTCAATGGTCCATTAGTCCACTTCATTTGCCTATGTCCCCTACTAGGGTAAAACTTTCTCACAGATGTCCACCACCTCTTTATTTACATTGGTTTCATTTACATGCACATATTTACTCTCCTACACCATTGACCTTAGATTAGTGTCACACGCCTTTATCTCCTCGACTATTGGGTGGAGGGCCCTCACACTTCACTATCATCAGATAGTATTCAATCCTCACACACTTGGGGGCATCGTGCTTTATTCCACCCCCCTCTAGCACTATAAGTTTTCTCTAGTCTCTAAGTTACTACACTATATTCTTCATGATTCATATCTAAATTTTTTAATCATCCTCACCTCTTGGTACACACATTATACCATCATTTCTAGATGACTAACTCTTGTGTTATGGTTCACACTTAAATGTTAAGGGAACACTACATCAATGAACCTCACATTCTACAATTCATGCTCTATGCTTCATGACATATATTTTTTTAGCATCTACTCACATGCGACAAACCCATTTCTTGATGATGTACTCTTATTTTATGGTTCATTCTTGCTTTATGAGGGGGCATTTATAAATGAAACTCATTTCATGCACATCCACTAAGGGGAAATATGACTCCTTCCATTTTCACATCTTGCATACCATGCCATCAAACTGTCACAACATTTACATATCTTGGTTGCATCTACTCTTGTTTGCCTATACTAATTACATGTTGTAGTTTGTTTACTATACTAGCTAGATTATTAGTATGTCAATATCTTTTTCTATATACACTTATGTGTTCACTTAGTCTCTGGGGGTGAATGTAGATCTCTCATAGCTCTTTACACGATGCATGATGCTCGACATTGAATCCCTTGCCAGTCCTGTTGAGGCTCCTAGAGTTATCTACCTTTACCACTCTCACACATTACAAGTTCTATTGTTACATTCTTTACTACTACTATCAATTTAATTTTTCGTTAATATATACACGCTTTGACATACTATTTATCTTTCTAACAAAATAACGAGTGATTCATGTGTAGCATTGGCCTTGTAGGACTATATGCAACCATTGTTATCTAATACATTTTTCTCGATCTTGTTTGGTGCTATATGCTATTGTTTGTGGGTTATGCCATATGTCTTGTGTAATCATTGTATACTTTTGGTTGCTTCGGCCCTAATTTTCTTGTGACATTGTGAGTGATGCCCATGTTTGAAACCCACTTTTTGCGGTCCATCTTATTTGCACACTTTCTTGTTACATTATTTTCTATTGTATGTTAGCTACTTTTACTACTAACATATTATTTGCACACTTTTATCTTATTTAGCACTACCAAACTCCTCCAAGCTTATGAAGTTTTCCATATGAGCAGGACCCACATTAAGTATCACTCTCACATAAGGCTCTGAAATCCTATCCAACTCATGAATTTATCCCACAGGGTTCATACCCAATTCTAAAACACATGATTTGGAAGATAATGGCATTGAAATAAGAGTAAGGGGTACAAAAATATGGTTATTTTGATTGCTTGATGTCTGATGGATCTAACCTAGAGACTCCATGTCAGGTGCAATCATGGCTCGTGTTATTTCTCTCAACCTTCACAAAACCCCTAATCCAACCTTAAAAACCATGTGTTTTTACTACACCGACACAACCCTTAGCCAATGCACATTGTAGAAAGTTTTAATTTTTATTATGCATATATCCATGTTTTCGTATTTCCCTATATCTTAAATTTATTTCTATATTTTCCTAGTCCATTATATGTGTGTGTGTGTGTGTGTGTGTGTGTGTGTGTGTGTGTGTGTGTGTGTGTGTGTGTGTGTGTATCAAAAGTAAATTTTTTCGATTCTCTTGAGCTCTCTATTTCCCTTAATAAGACAAAAATCAAAGTTATGAAATTCAATCTGTTTTATTCTATTTCATTGATTCTTTTCTGCTATCTATCTTGTAATATAAAATATATGCATTCACATTGACCTAACTCTTCCCATAATTATCTATTTTAGCTGATCTAGATGGTGCAAGATCAATAATGGTGGTTGCTTGTAATCGGCGGCAGTTGAGAAAAATCTTGTCTCCATTCATGTAATTTGACAATCCTTACACATGAAATGCAATTGCAAGGGCATATATATATATATATATATATATATATATATATATATATATATATATATATATATATATATATATCATATGAAAATTATGTTTTCTTGGATTTCTTTCTATTCACATTACAAATTGGTTTTCTACATTGTGAATATTAATAAGGAGACTTACCTTTCTTTTGCATATTTTATATTTCCGATATCCAATTTGACAATGCTAATACTTTTATACTAGAGCTTCGGTTTTTGCTGAGGACCAGAACCAGGAAGGCAACCTGTGAGTATTTTATTGATACAAAAATAACAGATTAAAATTTGTAGCTTACAAGTTGATTCCAAGTAGATTACATAATATGAAGTGTTGTAATGCTTATATACATTGAAAAACTGGTTACAAACAAATATATGGTTACAACCACTTGAAACAAAATACATTTAGGAAATGTAAAAAAATAGGATGTTGCAACTATGCAACAATAAACACATTTGTGATATAATAAGACAATATAAATGGTTATAACACCATAACTATATAACCAAATAATATAATCTACCTAGTTACCACAGTAACAACTAAACTACCTTAGTAACAATAAAATAACTAAGGTAAAAAGTAACTTCAATGCATAATTAATATGGTAAAATATGTTTTTCCTAATCCCCCCCCCTTAATTTTACATTGCCTCAAGGGATGAGGAGAGGAAATCTCTGAACAACTCGAACTTGTAATGTGCAAGTGACTTTGTGAAGATATCTTCTCATTTTTCAGTTGTTGGAAAAAACTGAAGCTGTATATTGTGTTTCAACACATGCTAATGTATGCAACAAACTTATACCTCAATATGTTTGGTTCTCTCACAAAACAGTGGATTGCAAACAATTTGGAGAACACCTCATTGTCAACATACAAGGTAGTCGATTTCTCATGTGATACTCCAAGTCCCTCAAGTATGCGATGTAGCCATATCGTTTCCCAGACAACTCGACATGTAACATTATATTCAGCCTCTATAGAAGAGTAAGAAACAAAGTTTTGTTTCTTACTTCACCATGATATCAATCTAGATCCTAAAAGAATACAAATTCAGAAGTTGATTTCCTGTCATCAATATTACCTACACGATCTGAATATGAATATCTAGTCAAGAATAATCGATCATTCTTCTTGTATTCTAGACCAAGATCCATAGTACCCTTGAGATACCTTAAGATTTTTCTTGCTTCTTTCCAATGAAAAACTTTGGATTCCTACATGAACCTGGAAATATCTAGCTGACTGTAAAGTTGATATCTGGTCTAGTATATGTTAGGTAAATGAGACTCCTAATCACGTGTTGATAAAGAGTTGCATTTATTGGAGGAGATGGATCTGAATGAGATAATTGGAGTCTAATCTCCATGGTGTAGCAATTAGTGTGCAATCCATCATCCTAAACTTCTTGAGCATTGTCTTGGTATATATTTAAATTGAGAAACAAATATATGATTCTCCTTCTACTACACTTATAATCCAAAACAGTAGTGCATGAGCCCAAGATCTATCATGTCGAACGATTGATTAAGATATTTATTTGTAGCATCAATCATCTTCATTGTGGTGCCAGTGATGACTAGATATTGGGATCATATCACAATCACAATCTCTCCTCCTTACCTCTTGAGGTAGATATTGGGATCATATGGGTTTCTAACGAATCCATGCTGAATGAGATGCTCATCAATGTTAATGTACCATGCTTGGGGTGCCTCTTTAAGGCCATACAAAGGTTTCCTGAGTCTACATACCTTTATTTCTTCACCAAGTATGACAAAACCCTCAGGTTGAGTCATGTATACTTCCTCTTGTAGATATCCATTTAGAAAGGCACTTTTCACGTCCATCTGATAGACTTTCTAACCAAATTGAGCAGCTATAGAAAAGATCATCCTGATCATTTTGATCTTAGCTGTGGGAGAAAATGTATCCTCATAGTCTATGCCTTCATTTTGTGCATACCATTTTACTACCAGTCTCACTTTGTACTTGTCTATGGTCCCATCTATTTTGTACGTTGTTTTGAATATCCATATGCAAACCAATGGGTTTCTTCCCTGGTGGAAGATTGACAAGTTATCAAGTTTTATTTTTCATAACTGAATAATACTCAACATCCATAACATCTTTCCAAGCTTTCGACTATAAGGATTCCTAGAAAAAATATGTCTCGAAAGATTCAACAAATCTACTCATCAAAGCAAAGTTTACCTCTTCTCCAACTTTATTGTGAGTCCATGGTCTAGTGGTGGATGTATCTAGTGGAGCATCCAATTTTGCATCTCGAATCATATTAGTATACCACTTAGGCATACATAGTACTACTTCCATGGGTTGTGGTCCCATATGATTATAACCATCATTCCCATCATCACTGTCATCATCAGTGGAAACATCAACTTCTATTTTCACAATAGGTGAAATATCTACATCAGGTGAGTTTGGAGGAGTATTAGCTTCCTTCTTCTCAAAGAATTGAACATCTCTATTGGTGTAGACTTTCCTTATCTTTAGATCCATCAATCTATACCCAAGATGCTCTTCATTGTATCTAATGAAGATGAGGTTTTGTGATTTCATATGTAACTTCTTTCTGTTCTATTTGGGTATGTGCATGTTAGCTTTGCACCTGAATAATCTGAGGCGTGCAATAGATGGTTTTTGATTTGAGCATGTTTCATGTGATGTTAAATCCATTAAGAGCAACTGTGGGAGTTTTGTTCAGTCAATATATTGTTGTTTTTATTGCTTTATTCCGAAATTTCCTTGCTAGTCCAAAACCATTGATCATGCAACACACCATCTCCATGATAGAACAATTTCTTATCTCAACAACACCATTCTACTGCGGTGTGTGTGGAGGCGGCATCTGTCGATGAATCCGCGAGCTTGCAGGTAGGCTTTGCACTCATTATTGGTGAATTACCACCTTGATTTGAGTAGAGAGATCTTATATGATGGAAAATCTCATTATATATAGCCGCTTTGAACTTCTTAAAGTTCTCAAAAACATCACTTTTCTTACAAAGACAAAAAATCCACATTTTTTAAGAATAATCATCAACACATAACATGAAACACTGAAATCCAAAATGACTAGATTGCATTGGACTAAAAATATTGATATAAACCAAATCGTGCTTACCTAGAGCTCGATAAGTACTTTTCTGGAATGAAGATTTGTGTTGTTTACTTGTTAGGAAATGAGGAAACTTGTTTGTATCCTTTTTTAGAGATGGAAATCCTCTCACCATATCATACTAGTGAAGTGTTTAGAGATATTTGAAACTGATGTTGTTGAGCAGAAAACGTATGGCACTAAGGAGAGGGAACATAGAATATTTGTGCATAGGAATAAGGCACATTTAAAGGCATAAAAGGTTAGGAAAGGAAACACATGCAAGGACAAGTTGATTTGGGGACTTATCCATTTTCATGGTTACGGGCTATTTTTGGAGATAGCGTGTAGAGCACACATCGGGATGGAGAATTATGTGACATACAACTACTATTTTGGGATGAGCATTTGATGAGCATCATGCACAAGTTGAAGATAATAATAGGGTTACTACTGACAGTTAACTGTAGGAGATCTATTATTGGCGCACTTGCATGTGTGCCTATTATTGATAAGGCGCATGGCTATTTTCAGCATGTGACCTATTTTAGGAAGTGTGTAAGCGATGAAGGGAAAGTCCCCACTTTTATAAATATGGATCGAACTATGTAGTTTGATATACAGAGACATTGTGTATGAGCTATTATGGAGTTATCTTGCCATATCTGATGCACGCATAAACTTATGATACTATTTATTATAAGAATCTTTTGTATTTACTGTGTTTAGTATAATGGAGTTTATTGGGTGGATAAAGGAATTAAACATGACTATAACTGGTTCTTGCATGGTTGATTTCATTATGTTTATCATTTAATTCATGATTATTTAAGATCTAGATCTAGGTATGCTCTATGGAATGTGTATGCCATTTATGGATCTGGATGCATTATATATTCACCACATTAAAATCCTATACAAGAAAATCTAAGGAGGAGCCTGATACCTTTGCGCACTTCGGGTGACCGCTCAGCTCAGGCTGGGTGATGTGCTAGCGCACCTAGGTTATTTGTGGTAAATTCTAGGCTGCATCATTAGTTCTGTTGTCGAGACCTCTTTTTTAGTTGTTTTCAAGATGGTTCGTGATGAAGACGTACCGGTTGACCCTAGCAAGTGTTGAGGAGTAGATAAAATATCTAGAAGAAGAGTACGCATAGAGGTTCAACACTGGATCTGAATTTGATGCATGCACGTGGGTGGAACAAAATCTATATGACTGTTTGTATGAGAGCTTCTTCACTATCTTCCTAGTAGAAATGTGTGAGTGGCTGATTGCTTATGTGTCTAAATGAAATTGGAGATATCACACACTTCTCTGGATGTAGGAAGAATTTCAGACCCTGTATGATGCTGATCTGATTTGGACACATGTTGTGGATACTTGGTTCTATGGTGTTTTGAACAGCTATATTCTGGAGTACTCAATTTCTGGTTATTATTTCCTAGAGGTAGCTGAGTTACAATTTTTACATTATCCCAAGAGAACTTATTTGCAAGGTATTCCACTGGAAATCAAGATCTTGATGGTGACCCTGAACTTGGAAGAAAACCGAACGAATTGCTAAACCCCACCACGTGCAGGGGCAGGAGCAATTTTGGTGAAAGATTTTGGACGTAGCAGCAAAAAGGTAGATAGAAGAAAGGAGGATTAAGTATAATGAGGTACATGCAAAATGGAGATGGAAAAGTAGCATAGATATTACAGAGTAGATGGCGTTAAGGATAGAGATGAATCTTGAAGGATTTAGAGCTCACGCAGAAGGCGTGGAGCTAGAGCATCTGGAACTCCCCCATTTGGAAAAGCAGGACAGTGAAACCCTTCTTGGCCTCACAGAAAATTTCATGCCAGCAGAGGTGACTTGGGCCGTAGGTGTGCATATCTAAATCTACGTGGCAACCTAGCCCTTGCACTTGGTTTTATAGTATCTAGTACATCCAATAGTTAACTAGCTAATTTGGGTAGTAGAGAGCAGGGGTAAGTCAGATAGAAAGTACATCAATGGTAGGGAAGATGTCTTCATTGTTGTTTGGAGGTACCTTTTCAGGTGCATCATCAACACAAAATTCGAGCACGTAGAATTTGGACTCACTTCTGGGAGTAGTACCACCACGCAGACTGTAGGAGTTCAGTTCAGTACTACTATTGGGACACAAGGAAGTACATCTTCTGGTCCATGCTTTTGGCTACAAGTGGAGGATCAGGGGGTATAGGTGGCTCTAGTTATGGTGGATCTGGTGGTTCTAGAGGTAGAGGTAACACAAGAGGTTCTGGATCAAGGTGGGCAGGGTCCACACCAATCCCCAAAATATTTACATGGAGATGTCTCTCCATCTTCTAGAATATAGGGGCATAGAGGATGTTTTTGAACACATACACATGTGTGAGATACTATGGTGTGCAAAAGGGATCACAACTTCTGAGTGCAAGGCAAGTCAATTTGCAAACTACATTACAGGGATGTGAACACACAGTTGGTACAGGAAGTTTGACCCAGATCAAACTTGCGTAGATTATACAACATTAAAAGATGCATTCCTTAAAGAGTTCTATATCCCTGAATTTGAATAGAAGAGTATAAGCATGCACTCAAGGATATTAAACAGGGCACTACTGAGAGTGTCAGGGAGTATGATGCCCATTTCAAAACACTTTTATCTAAGCTTTCTTATGATATTCATGCAAGCCAACATGCACAATGGTTTGTTGGAGGACTGATCACACCTTTTAGAAGGGCATTGTCACATAAGACATACACTGATCCTTGCACAAAGCACTTGAGGCAGCTTTGCATGCTGAGGTAGTTGGAAGTATAAACACTGGAGTCAGCCCATTCTTGGAAGAACAAATTGCAGCTATGGAAAAATAGTTGGAGAAGCTATCAGTGAATTCAGCATTATGAGATGTGCACTGGATTTGGTGTACAGACTATGAAGTGGAAGGGCACACCAAGGATAGTTTTCCCCATAGGTTAATGCATTCATTATTGCTAGACTGTGAGATATGTCATCTTGAACCATGATGTCAGCCATTGCCCATTATTACAATGCACGATAAGGAAGAATGTATCCTACTATTGTAAAATTTTCTGGTCCACGACTCACGATACAGAATACTACAGGTTGATTGGTCAGATCCATGATGCTATAGATATTGGTGTGCGAAAGACAAGAGTATCAGATAACTCCAAGGGTAAGGGTGAGCACTAGGATTGGGATCACAATCAAGTGCGCTATGATCAAAATGAGGGGCGTTATGAAGGAGGATGTGGTAGAGGTCGAGGATACCATGGTGGTGGTCGAGGACATGGTGGTGGAAAGTGATTTCCCTTGCGGAACATGCTTTACATGTGGATAATCTAACCACTACTAGTGCAAATGTCCTCAGAATATTACATGTTCTTTCTATGGAAAGAATCATAACTATGAGGAATTCATGGATCTATATGATCATCTTAGCAAGTATCATAAACAGGAGAACAAAGGTAGAGGGATGGTTAGGATACAACGCACTATGGAAAATCAATGGATGCCAAAGTTGGCACTAGAACCTGAGGTATTACCTGTGAAGATTACTACACGCGCTGAAGCTGCGCATGCTAAAGAAGTGTTACAATCAGAAGCCTACCATCACTAAGGAGGATGCTTTGCATGCAATAGTATCTGGATCCTGCACACCAGAAGGAGGTTTATCAGGAGACCATGGAGGTACTCAGAAACCTTCAAGGGGAAATACAATGTTTTAAGGAACAATCATGGAAGATGGAATAGAAGAAGGCAAACAAAGACGGTTCAGTCAGATATTGATGACTTAAAGGAGGTATGCAAAATATTGCACTAGGAGAATATCATTCAATTATTAGGGAGTTGGCTAAAGGGAAACACACCACACATGAATATTGAGAATGGATGTCAGATATTACATGCAAATCTTCCCCCTCATAGCTTGGATTACGACAAGGAAATCACTCTTAATGTTGTAGTCGATGGATGGTTCTTGAGTAATATATTGATTGAAAACAAGCAGAAGGTAAATGTGCTTACTTTAGATGCATGGGTACAGATGGGGAGACCTCCATTGCATCCATCTTATAATGTATTGTTCATGACTAATCAAACTAAGGCCACTCCTATCGTAGTTTTAAAAGATGCATCCATTACTATACAAGGGGCCAAGTTCACTGGGGATTTCTTAGGTTTTAACACTTGTAGAATCAGATAGTTTCCTAGCTCTACTTGGGCACCCTTGGTGTTATGCAAATAATGTTGATCTTGGGTTCAACAAAGGATATATAAGTTTTGAGAACAAGGAGGAAAGAGTTATTATTCCTTTAATGGATGGGAAATTTGTGCCCTATGTTGAACCTTTGAGTGAAGAAATATATGAATAGGATTTATGTATGTGCCATTGGGGACCCAGAAGTACTTGATACCATCTAAGGAAGGAATCCTACAGTGGGAAGATGGATAGTCTATTAGTGATACCACAAGTATTGCTTGTGATAATTGGGCTCATGACACTTATGATATGGTTGGGCATGAAGTAAGGAGCACATTTTCCTAGAAAATAAAACCTCGTTGCATTAGGAGGATAGGTAACATCTTGGTACCTCAGTACACTGGAGAGGGAGACCCTATGATTTTCCTTTGCACCATGGAGGAACAATGGATAAACCAATTTGAAATAAGAAATATGTTAGCATATACCCTATGGGAAAATAACAGTGCACTGGTGGGTGGTTCACAGGGATAATCTTGTAGAATGGAATGAATTCAGGATTTACTCTAACAACTTAGTTTTCTAGGAGTAATGCACCTACTCAAATATGCACATATCATGGTAATAAACCTTTTCAGCACCACGTTCAGCAGTGTGAGAGGATAGACAAAGAGGGCAGCGAAGCTTTACCACCTTCGCTATGGGTGCACAAACTTTATTCCATTTTACAAGGATGTGCACACATGCTTGGTATGTATATGTGGAGCTACATAGAGAGACTAGAAATTGGTAGGATTTGATTGCAGGAATGGTCCAGACTTTTGACTACTTCTCTACTAAACCTCCAGTAGAAGAGGCATTAAGGGTTATAAAGCATTTAACTATGGGATATAGTGCAAAAGGTGGAAGAACTCATTCAAGAGTTATTTAAGGAGAAAAAATCAGGAGTGAGCTTTGATAAAGAAGAAGAAACAAATGCCACACTACTTAAATGCACTTGCTTTGAGAAAGAAAAAGGAAAGATGGTCTACATAGTGGATGATGAAGAAGTAGAAAATCTGGATATAGATCATTTAGTAGGTACCCGTGAGGTTTTGGACAGTGTGGATAACAACGCGTGCCTATCATGAACCCATGAAGACAAAGAAAGTGAATATTGGTATAGATGCTGAACCTAAGGAGGTAATAATTGGGGATTATTGGTCCGACTCTCAAGTGGCAAAAATCATTGAGTTATTACGATTTTTCAAGAACTTATTTCCTAGGGGCTACCATGAATTAAAAGGAGTGCATGAATCATTAGGAGAGATGAAGATTAAGCTTAAGGAAGGTGTATACCCAGTCAGGAAAAGACCTTACAGAATGAACCCTAACCTGCGTGTAAATGTTAAGGAAGAAATTGACAAGATGTTGAAATCTGCATCATCAAGCCCCTAGAAGAATCAGAGTGGGTTAGCCCCATGGTCATCAGTATAAAGAAATATGGTCAGGATTAGGATTTGTGTTGATTACAGAGAATTGAATGTTACATGTGTGATTGATCCCTTTCCTACACCTTTCATAGAGGAGATATTAGAAGGAGTTACAGGTGCAAAATCTATTCTTTTATAGATGGATTCTTTGGGTATCATCAGGTCAGGATTGCACAGGAGGATCAAGAGAAAACAAATTTCACCACTGAATGGGGAAGTTTTGCATATACTGTGATGCCCTTTGGTCTGAAAATGTGCATTTACTGTATTTTTGTGCATAGTTGTTCAAGCATTCTAGGATTTTATTCAAATTTTCTTACAAGGTTTACTTGGATGATTGGATGGTGTATGGACTTGTTAAGGATCACTGTGACAATTTGTGCTTAATGTTTGAAAGATGTAGACAATTAAGCATCTCTTTAAACATCAAGAAGTGCATGTTTGCTACACCTTTTGGCACTTTGTTAGGGCACATCATCTGCAAGGAAGGTTTATTAGTAGATCCAGCTAAGGTTACAGTTATTGTAGGCCTGGAAGAGCCTACCAGTCAGAGTGAGGTGCACGGATTCTTGGGTCACACTAGGTATTATAGAAAATTTATCAAAGGATATGCTAAGATTTCTATGCACCCTTGGAAGAGTTACTAAAGGGAAAAGGGAAATTCTATTGGGGAGAACTGCAACAACGTGCATTTGAGGCATTGAAGGAAAGACTTACTACAACACCTATTCTACATTTTCCTCATGGAACCAACTGTTTCATGTACATGTGAATGCCTCTAGCACGACCATTGGTGTGGTGTTAGCTCAACCTGGAGAAGGTATTATAGATCATCCTATCTATTTTTCTAGTAGAAAGTTGACTCCTGCATAGCAGAATTATACAACTACTGAGCGCGAAGCCTTGTCCATGATCTATGCACTGCATAAATTCAGACAATACCTACTAGCAACACCATTTGTATTTTACACCGATCACATGGCATTGAAATACTTGGTAAAAAAGCCAGTTTTACAGGGGCACATATGTTACGATGGGTGCTCTTGTTCCAAGAATTTGATTTCACAGTTGTGGTAAAACTAGGTAAAATTAATTCTAGCCTAGACCATTTATCAAGAATCCAGCTCAGGGGAGGACACAGACAATTGAAGATACAATGCCAGATGCACAGTTGTACATGTTACAATGCGTGCCTTTGGAATTGGAGGATATTGCTATCTTTTTACGTACAAGTATGGACACTAGAAGGAATGAAATCCTTAGAGAAGAAACAACTTGTAATTCTACACGACACCTTTTATGTTGATTAGTGGTGACCTATACAAGTTAGGCCGAGATGAAGTATTGCACCGGTGTGTACTAGAGCACGAGTGCACATATATCATGGAAGATGTTCATGGTGGTATTGTAGTGGGTACTATGCAGGTGACGCCACTATGCGCAAGATTCTACTCACTGGATTATGGTGGGAGACCCTTTATAAAGATTGTAAAGCATATTGTAAGGCGTGTGATCACTGTCAGCACCTTGGTAAGCCTGGGCAAAGAGATGAAATGCCTTTAAGACCTATTCCTAGTGTAGAGCCATTTGAGAAATGGGCTATAGACTTTGTGGGTCCTATTTCGCCAGCTGCGTAGAACTGGATCACGCTACATCATCACTTGTACAAATTATCTTACAAGGTGGGAAGAAGCAACACCTACCAAGGATTGTATAACAACTACAACAAGGTTCTTATGGGAAAATATTCTTACTAGGTATGGATGCCCTGCTAAGCTTGACAAGTGATAGGGTCACACATTTTTTGAATGAGACAATCAGGATACTATTGGATGAATTTATGATTGCACACCATAAGACTACACCCTATCATCCTCAAGAAAATGGGACTGTTGAGGCCTTTAACAAGATTTTGAGCCAGACATTGACAAAAATTTGTGATGTTGGAAGGAAAGATTGGGATGATAAAGTTTTTGTCATGCTTTGGGTGTATAAAACAACATATAAGAGGTTGAAAAAGGCCACACCCTTTCAGTTGGTGTTTGGCATGCAGAAGCAGTTCTTCCTATGGAATTCATGTTACCTTCTTTGTGTATTGCGCATGCTGGAGGTCTAGCTGATGAGAAAGCTTTGGAAGAAAGAATTGATAAATTGATATAGTTGGATGAGAGGCGCATGCCATAGCATGTTGGAGTCAGAAGTAGGAAAAGGCCAGGTAAGAAGGCATGGCATGACAGGCACATCAGGGACAAAAAGCTTGAGATGGGACATATGGTGCTTCTTTATGATTCTAAGTTTCTGCGCCATCCAGGAAAGCTTAAAGTGCATTGGTTGGGACCGTATGTTATCACTCACATAATTGAAACAGGTGCTTTCCAGTTAGAGACGCTTGATGGAATACGGTTACCCGGTTACTTCAATGGGAGTAGGTTGAAGCCCTACTATAAATAAGTCTTCTTGGTGTTTGTAATAAGGTAGTGTTTCCATTTAGCATAGATTTTCATTTCTGTATTTCCTTAATGTATTTCCTTCTTTGTCGCTATGCTTTGTCAATTTAGTTTGGTGTTTTGTGTAATAAGCACATTTGTGTGCTGGAAGCTAATTACCATTTGAAGTATTTTTATGCACAGAGGACTGCACATACCATTGGTGTGGGGTGGTTACTCACAACTGGGTACACATGAGAAAAAACTGTTACAGGTGCTAACTAAGTGTGGAAAGGAGCTGTTAGAAAGAAGATTTATCTAAAAAGATGACCATAGATGAAGATAAATGAGGGAACAATATAATGCGAGGTAAGCAGTGGCCGTGGAGACTACCAGGGGAAGGCAGTGGTGAGGTACTCAGGTGCATGGAAGCGCACTAAAGAGAAGTCTGTAGCCAGAAGGTAGGAATAAGTGCTAGAAGGTTATAGTTGGGGCATGAAGATGTACCATATGGATATTGTGAAAATGGTCAATTAATGAGAGGATTGTTGGTAGGTGAAGGAACAATAAATGCACTAAATTTTTGAAAATCTATATAAGGATGTGATGGGTTCATTTTTACCTTTGCGATCACAAGTATTTGAGTGAGCTAAGTGCGAATGAGCTGAGTGAATCGTGTTGAGGTGTGGAGTGTTGTGAAACCAAATGTGGAGAGAAGACTATTACATGGAAGAGGCTTGTGTCCCCATTGGTGAAGGGTTTGAGCGAAGCAGAAGCGTTGAGAAGGAGCTAGGGCACACTGGTTTCAAGCTAGGGCACGCAGATTTGAGCTAGGGTTTGAGTTTTCTCGTTATAGACAATCAAAAGGTAGGATATTTTTATGATGGCACCAAAGAAAGCACTTGCAACAGGCACGAAAGGAAAGAAGAAGGTAGAAGATGAAGTTGAAATTGCTCCCGAGAGTAATTTTTCAGAGATGCAATACCCAGAAGGAGTAATAATCAGACAAGAGTGGGATTCCCACATCTACGTGCACAAGATAAGTGACTATAACCATTGTACCTCTGACAACAAGGGAGAGTTAGACACGTTGCTGAATAAGAAGACCAACAAGCACATGGTGGAGGATATGCCAGTGTATGACGACAGCTGGGGAGAAATTACTGAAGTAGGTAGGAGTTTATCAGTTATATGAGCTCCCATATTTTGGAAAATATGAACCCTTATACCAATGGCTGATGAGACAGAGTCCATGAGGACTTATTTTATTTCATCAGACGAAGGGTTAGGATCACAACAAGCCTGGTTTCAACACTAATAGGATTGAAGGGTACAGGGGTAGACCTTGTTAGTGATCTGACTGATAAAACAACAATCATAGAAATAAGGAAGGAGTTGGGGTATACCAAGGGTCCACATGAAATGGACATTGATAAACTAAAGAAGTTTCTTGTGGTGCAGGCAGTCATGCAGATCTGCTAACCAAGTTGAATGACCAAGAGAGATGGTCATAGGTAAACACCATGTGGCTTCATATTGCAAAGAAAATGTCTCAGGGAGTAGTATACAACCTAGCAGGCTATATTTCAGACACCATTGTTGAGGAAGTGCACACAGAGAAAAGATAAGTTTTGGCACTATCCTCCTTTCTCTTGTGTTTTTAGAAATTGGAGTGCTGATGGGCCAAAGAACAAAATCTGGGAGTACCCCTTGGAACAGAAGTCCCTCGTGGAGAGGTTTGAAAAGTATTTATGTGAAGGATCAATGAGTGGGCCATTTAAGCAGAGGGTGGAGATGTGGTATGACTGAATTCATGTGGCATTTGAGGAGGAGTTGCACATTCCCAAGGAGCTACCTTCGGTGGTGGGAAAGGCAGTATAGTTCATGGTGTACCAACATTTCTACATCGTGTGGTTTTCCATGAGGGATGGGACATGGAGCCCATGGTGAAAACTTCCCTATGCCTTCACATAGCATGCTACTTCTAGGCATCAGTCCACTAATTTACTGATGCATGCCATCTAAATTTTAATGCAGACAAGGTAGACTATGACTACCACACTCTGAAGGAAGACATATGTGTATCTAGGCCTAGACTACCTACATTGAGAGGCTCATCTCAGACGTAATAAGTATGAATCCAGTAAGCTTGGATATTGGGGACAGTGGAGCCATGCTCGTATACCTTCAACTTAAGCCTAAGTTGGAGAATAAAAAATATGTGGAGAATGAGTTCGTGCTCCATGGGCCGCCTAAGGGGAAACATACAGTGGAGAACATGTTAGCTCCAAAACCTGTAGTGACTATAGAGGTAGATGAGGAGGAAGAAGAACATGAAGATAGTGGTGGCTTAGATCATAGAGGCCGGAGGTAGCCCACAGATAGAGTGGAGACAGAGCACATGGATACTCCACCTCAGGTGCAAGAAGGAGATGAGGACTTGGATGTGGAAGCAGTCCATGAAGAGTGTCATTTTAAGAGGGTATTCCGAAGAACAAGGACCCAAGGCATGGGAACTCCACATCCTGTAAGGAGATCACCACGACTCTCCCCTTAGAAAGAGGAAACTGAGAAGAAGAGGAGGAAGCTAAAGCTGAATGAGGAGGTGGAGGAGTCTGTAGAGAGCATGCGCCTAGAACCCCAGTGTAGCCAGAAGATATGGAGGAGCCCAAGAGATGAGGACATGAAGGATGAAGAGGAAGGTGTGAAGGAGGTAGAAGAATTAGAGCATGAGAAACCTCACACACATGAACACTACCCAGGACATCGAAGGGCCAACTCCAAACCTTGGCGCTCAGGTTCCTAAGGGACCAAGAACAAGGAGAACAAGTGGAGAATATGACTATGCCGAGTATGGGCTATGCTGAGGACACAAGAAAAATCATTGCATGCCCATTTTCAAAGCATAGTGGACCTAAAGGAGTTATATGGGTGGGAGCTGATGGACCTATACATGGCCACTACGTGTAAGGAAACAATTGTCCTGGTCCATGTAGACTCACATGGATGAGCCAGATTTTGATGTATGCGAGGAGTCTTGTGTGTCAAGAAGAGTGAAGAAGGCACCTCAGAGCAAGAACATGACTATAAAGCCCACTCTCATGTCTGATGAGTAGGTGAGAAATTCCTTAGTTAAGGTATCTACAGAGGTTACACAGAGGAACATAGACAAGGCTGCCACTATTAGAGCACTACTTGAAGATAATAAGGAAAAAAAATACAAAAATAACGCATGTCTAAAAGGAGAGAAGGATCTAGAGAAGAAAAAGAATGAGTCCTTCATCAACATGGCAGAAGAAATTGGTGACTATGTCCTGAAAGCAAGACCACATCTGGAGTCTAAGGTACCTGAAAAGTTTCCTTCGGCTATGCATTATGTGCACACATTAGTTGATTTGGTGCTTGAGGATGGACCAATTATAATGCCAGTGTCGAAGGATCGTGAACAAGAAGCAGAGAGAGCCAAGGCCTATGGTTAGAAATATTTCATCTTACGAGGCATTACTCAAACTTTACAAGATGAGCTGAAGAAAACAGATCAAGCTCTGAACATATGCACAACACCAGAAGCAGTGATCAGGATCAGAACTATAGTAGAAGATAATGAAGTTCTGAAGGTAATGAAGGATGAGACTTTAGGGTGCACAGAGAGATTGGCATTAGTAAAGAAAAAGCATGAAGCCCTTGCAGCAACACAAAACCCACATAAGGAGAGGTTGGATGAGCTTGGAAATCTCATAGCACAAAAGATGGATCTTTTGGAGGGAAGGATGTCTGCTATGGCTAATGTTGTCCTTATATTGCAGAATGAAAAGGAGAAATAACCCAGGATGAGTTGGAAGCTATTGCCACAGATGTTCTAGAGAAAATGAGAAACATGTTGGATGACTGGAAAACATTGGAGGCTAAGATAAAAATAGAATATCTTAAGTTGATCCTCCCAGTTGAAGTAGAGGGTGCTACAGAATAGAAGTCCATTCTTTGTACAAAAATTCTTTACATTCTTTCCATTCTTATTCTTTATTGTTTGGGAACATCAGAAGGAAACCCCATTTCGGGGTGACAATGTTGTTTAGTGTGGGGTAATGTTGAGCAGACAGAGTATGACACTAAGGAGAGGGCACACATAAGATTTACGCATAGGAATAATTTGCATTTGAAGGTGCGGAAGGATAGGAAAGGAAACGTGTGCCAGGACAAGCTGATTTGGGGAACTTAGCCATTTTCATGGTTACGGGCTATTTTTGGAGATAGCGTGTAGAGCACACATCAGGATGGAGACTTGCACGACACACAACTGCTATTTTGGGAAAGAGCGTTTGATGAGTGCCATGCACAAGTTGAAGATAATAATAGGATTACTACTGCCAGTTAACTGTAGGAGATCTATTATTAGTGCACTTGCATGTGTGCCTATTATTGTAAAGGTGCATGGTTATTTTCAGCATGCGACCTATTTTAGGAAGTGCATAAGCGGTGAAGGGAAAGTCCCCACCCTTATAAATATGGATTGAACTATGTAGTTTGATATACAAAGACACTGTGTATGAGCTATTATGGAGTTATGCTGTCAGATATGATGCATGCATAAACTTATGATACTATTTATTGTAAGAAGCTTATGTATTTACTGTGTTTAATATAATGGAGTGTATTGGCTGGATAAAGTGTTAAACATAACTGTAACTAGTTCTTGTATGGTTAATCCTATCATTGCTATTATTTAATTCATGATTCTTTAAGATCTAGATCTAGTTATGCTCTGTGGAATGTTTATGCCATTTATGGATCTGAATGCATTATATCTTCATCATGTTAACATCCTATACAAGCCACTCTAAGGAGGGGCCTAGTACCTTTGCATGCTTTTGGTGACCGCTCAACTCAGGCTGGGTGATGTGCCAACGTGCCTGATTTATTCAGTGGTAAATTCTAGGTTAAAAAGTAAAGTTGGAACATACGTCCCACATTTGAGGCTTTTGTAACAATTTTCAAGCATCTTGATTTGTCTCGAATCAAACACACTTTCTTACCAGAATGACTATCAAAATCAATCTTCAGATTATGATCTAGAAGATGAGTAACTGATAGTAGATTCTTTATTAATCCAGGGACATATAATACATCTGTTAATCCATAATTATGTGAACCAAGTGGTAGAGACATATTCCCAAAACCTTATACTGTGTAAGAAGAATCATCACCTAACGAAACATGGTTTTTCGAAAGTGTGTCCCTTAAGGTAGTAAACTAGTATTTTTTCCTGGTCATGTGTCAATTTGCTCCCGAATCAACGTACCAAATATCACTAGATGGCATGGATGGTTCACTATAATGGACATCATACATGAAGTCCTCATTATGTGAATGATTTTCTTGCTCAACTACATTTCCTTGTTGATGGGGCTTCTTTCACTAGTTCCTCTTCTTTTGCCCTTACTTGCAGTGTGATTGTCCCTAATGAGACTACTGATTTTGAGGTCCAAAGTTGTTTGATGAGCCTTTCTTGTATGTATTGAACTAAGAATCTTTCAAATCATGTCCTCTTTTGTAGATAGGACATTTATTCTTTTGCTTTTCCCCTTGCTGATGTTATTTTTGGGACTTTTGAGAAAATTGTGCTTTTCCTTTTCCTTTCTAATGAGAAGATAGTGCATGTTCCTCTTCATCTTCTTTGGTATACAATCCTTCTTCTTATTATAATAGATTCACTTGATTGTTAAAAGTAATTGTCTGATATGATAAGTTTAGTGTCATCACTAAAATGCGGTAAGAGGAATGAACTGATCTCGGAACAATGGGAACGAAATTTGTATAAGTAACCTCCTCTCCTAGGTCTAGAAGTGAAGCCCTCAATTTCGCAACTCTCCACAAGAAAGCTTCTACTTTCTCGCTCGACTTGAATTTGAGTATATGCAATTGAATCTACAAATTCAATATTGTGTTCTTATTTTTGGCCTCGTACACGATGTTTAATTCATACCATGCTTCTTTGGCTATTTTGGCATCTCAAATGTGGGGTTGCACGTCATCTAACAATGTGAAAAATATTATGACTTTGGCCTGCTGATTGGCCTTGTCAAACTATCTTTGATGGGTTGCATCATTTGGTGATCTGGTTGTGAAACCATTGACAACAAGCCAAATCTCTTGAAACTTTAGTAGAGTTCAATTTTTGGTCTTCCACGCGACGTAATTTTCACCATGAAGTAGTAGTGAGTAAGACAAGAATAATTTCAGGGATTTTTTTTCCATAATGGGTGGTTAAACAATTCCCAACTATACAGCTTGTTAGCAAAAAAATGCAAAAAAACACTGAAAATATGATATACAATATTACAGCTGATTGTGTGGAAAAATGGAATAAAAGGTAATTTTTTTTTACAAGGCCTTGGTGGCCTCCAGAGCTCAAAATGGCTCTTAGTGCTATAACCCAAAAAAAAAAACTGAAAACGAAACTTTTAGGTACCCCTCATTTGGAAGAAGTTGCTTAGAATGACTTTTTTGGCCAATTTGGATAGTTGTAGTTAACCAGTTTAGTAGGTTGTATGCCACTAAAGTTTTTTGATAGGCACTAAAAACTCTGCTAGATTCAAAATTCTATATAAAAAATAGTGAATAAAGTAGGGGTTGAACCCCTAACCTACTATCCCTAATACTTTTCCACCAACCAGCTAAGATATAACAAGAGATACTATGTAAAGTGAATAAATTTGTATTTAAACAAGCTTATAAATATTACTCACCTTTAAAATATGTTTCGCTCTCCTAGTGGGCCACGTGGCATATGTTGGTGCATGGACAGTTTTAGGTTTAACGTTACAAGCAGATCTAAAATTCTTTGAACGCTTTTATTTTGCGTTTGCCGTTTATTTGGCTTGTTTGATAATGGCCGCCGCATGGTTTGTGTCTACATTGTTTTGTGCTATTCACTAATATCTTTATTTATCAACATGTGTATGTAATGGCCGTTGTGGATCAGATGGAAGGAACACATGGTATGGGCGTGCCCTAGACTCAGCCCGATGCAATTGTTAACTCACCCACATTACAACTCAACTCAGTAGTGGTGTGTAAGGCCGTGGAGACTCGATGTAAGGCTTGGTCTCAATGTAAAGTGAATAGGGTGAATGGAGAGGGATCGACCATTTCAACATGCCAATGCTTGGAGCTCGATGCTTGAGCTCTTCAACTTTCCAGATAGAGATAACTCACCTGACCAAGATCAACTCGATTCAGCAACCCGTCAGCTCGCCTAAGAGCTCGCTAGATTGGTCCAAACTATGCACAACCAATGTAACTCATTCCCAACTCAGTGGCATGGTTAGCAAAATGTAAGTCTTCCAAACATTGCATAGAAACCTTCAAATACAACAAACTGCTAGTTTTAGTAGTAACTAAATACACCTCTAAATTTAGAGGGAAAAACCCTATTTGGGGAAATGATTTTTTATAATTTATTTATTTCTTTGAATTTTATTTTCTTGAACCATATTTTCTTCCAGATGAAAATTAATTTTCCTAGTGTAGGAGGCACCAGTGTAAAAAAAATTCTTTACAGGTAAGTGCATGGAAATGGGGGACCAAAAGGGGGTCAAAAGTGGATGCTTTTTTCCTGATATCAATGAAACCTGAACTTCATCTAATAATTTGGCATGCATATGCTCAAAATTTGACAAAGTGATAACAATAAGTACCGTAAAGCTTGGAATCTAGTTTCTAAACTACTATTGTTTTTAAATGGTGGAGATTAAGAGGGTCAAATGTGGTGTGCACACAAAGTATGTCTATTTTTGTGTCAAAAAGATATGAACGTATTGTGTGTGCGCCCCGTCCCCCCCCCCCCCATTTTATGAGTTATATAAAAAAAATTTCAAATCCCTTCAGTGGAAAGTTAGCTAAGACCATGTATGAGGTCCCACTAATTTTTCATAAATTTTGGATGAATATATAATTTTTTATTAATTTTCAAAGTGCACACATCTTAAAAATGAAATATTTGTGTGTACACCCCCGTAAATTTGAGGAAAAAGTCATTTTTTGTTTTTTTAAATGTGTGTAGAATGGAGTTTAGAAGAGGCATTTTTTTTTGAAATTTGGATGAAAAAATCATAAATTGTGTACAAAAATGTATGCATACATTTTGACAAGAAAAGAAGGCACTAGTAAAAGAAATTAAGGATGAAAGCCTTAAACTAATCAAATTTTAGAAAGAAGTATATCGGCACTAAGGTAAAACCGAGCTTGACGTCGTAGTATAATTTGTTTTGGAATATTATATTATAACACATGAGATATCGGGGTGTACATGTGAGATTTTGATTTTTTTTTGTAAAACATAGATTTATTCACGGGTTACACTGTCCTAACCTTAGGATGGATATCCAAGGAAAATCCAAGCCTATGGATTAAGAATTTCAAATCCAAAGAAGGGAAAACATGCTTGCGTTATAACATGCTCGAATTCCTGTTGTTATGTGGTATTTGTGCTTTTGGGAGGGATATATTTACTAAAATAAATGGTTTAAGTATAATTTTTTCATTTATTAATCTTTATTATTATGTGACTAAATCTCCAAAGCTTTAATCATTAAGGATTGTTGATTTATTTAAATAATAAAATTTTGAGTTGAGATTCTTTATAACAAGTGTGTTATAATAAACTATTGAAAAATAAAAGTGGTAGTGAACAACCTGAAAATTTGATTAAAGAGGGTTAATTAAAGTGAAAAAGCGTGGAACCATTGTGTTGGTCCATAACTACCCATGAAATAATAGAAAAATACATATGAAATTGAAAATAAAACATGGTTGTGATCGGAGAGAAAGCAATTAAAAGGGAGCCTAAGAAATACTGTGGAATTGTATCCAAGATTTAACTGGTGGAGTAATTCCAAAGTTGACCAAGTTACAGAAAGAAGGTGGGTAGGAGAGAGGGGCACCAGAGGTGTCCTAACCGGGGGTATAGTGTACAACCTTGGATGGTTCCTGACCAGTGCAACATGAATATACACTGGGTGTATAACATTTCTTCTCAGTAGTGTAGCCATAGTCTGGTGTCTATTACCTATGTGTGCATTAGAATTTTGTATCGAATTCCTGATCATTTGTCTCATATAAGTTCTCACTAAAAAAACTATGTAACCCCTGTTGAAAGTTAATAAAAGGAAGTTAAATTCTTATCCTTATTTAAATAAATGTGCACGTGAATTTATTATTTTATTGGATTATGTATATTGATGGAATATGTAATTGTTATTATACAAACAAAGAATCACATAATTTAGATATGTATAATTTTATTAATGGTTTATATGAAACAATGCATAATAATAATCAATGTATGTAATCAAATGTAGTTAGTAGATTATCAAATTTTACCGTAGTTTTTTTTAGATTAGGGAAAAAGTTGCATTTCATTTAGCATCCGAGCAAGCATCCTCATTTGAAACATTTTGTTGTTGTTTTCATCCCCCGCTCTACAATTATTTTGGAATTAAAGACATGACATCCACTGATTTGTCGATGTATTTCCTTTGTGTCTTACGTGTTTTGTCCTAAGTGTTTTTAATTTCCTATGTCATTGTGGATGCCAACCTTGTTTTAAAAATCAATTTATTCTATGAACTTCACATGCGTTCAGAGCCATCTCTCAAAAGTATGGTGAAATGTTGCCATGTGTCACCTTCGGTCATTCAATCATCGGTAAGTAATGCCATCTGATTGGTCCTCCTATCTCTTTCTTCCATTGACATGTCTTTTGTCTCCCCTATTTCGGACCTGAAACCTTTCTTAAATATAGATAATTCTAGAGGTCTAAGTCCGTTGGACCATAAGTGCCTTCAACTTACCCGAAACTTCTGACACGTAGCACCTTCTTTCATTGTTGCAATTTTTCCACATGTCCTTGTCCTTTCGCCACTGATCTTCACCACTTGTCCTTGTTCTTTAACCCCGCTGACCATTCGAACCTGAAATTATTTTTGCTTTGGTTAATTCTACGATCTTGGTATTTGTGGGACAAAATTGTTCAAAAAACCTGTGGAATCACGACCCGTGTCCTCCTTTTAGTTTCCCATATTATTGAAGGAATCATGACCTTGGTTGATTCTTGGAGTTTTAAGTCCGTAGGTGCCCATCTTATTGAAGACTTCTGGAATGGAAATACGTGTTCCTTTCGGATTTCGTTGATCATGCCTCTATGCTTGGTGATTATAATTGACAGGAAAATAAATGTCCCACGAGTTTTCAAATATTTGAACGGTAGAGGCGACGGAAGATATTTTAAAACTTCAACGATTTTCCTCAAATTTGACATAAAATCTGTTCAAAAACTCCCTTCAATAGGATATGCTATTGTATCACCTTGTTCTTATATTTTTTTTATGTGATGGCTATAGTATAAATAGTGTAAAGGGTTACCAACTCAGAAAAATGTGTGAAAATATTCTGGAGGTTAAAAATATGAAAGTTTGTGCCACTGTTGATACACGTACTATACATAAACAAGAGTCATTCATTGAAGTAAAATGGACTATTAATAATGCAACATTTGTTTTCTTGATTGATTCATGTAGTAGTCATAATTTTATATCAGCTAACTTAGTCGAAAAATTGAAATTATTTTCCAAAAAAATCAAACCCATAGCTGTAGAAATGGTTGATGGATGGATAGTAAGACAAACACGTGCTTTTGTGGAAGAATTATATTTTCAAGTTTATAATATTGTATCTCATGAATCTTTTCATGTACTTAACTTTGGTCAATATGATGCCATTTTGGGGATGACTTGGTTAGAAAAGAATCATGCTCTTATTAACTATGAAAGTAAACAAGTATGTATTCAAGATCAATATAAAGTTACTCATATTTTATAAGGAACTAAAAGACAACTGACTTTAAAAACTATTTCTGCTGTTCAACTTAAAAGAAGTCTTAAAGAAAAATGTAAAGTATTATGTGTCATGATTATTCAACAAAATGATAAACTACAAATAGATATAGATGTTCACCTGGTAGTTCAAGAATTTATGGATGTATTCCCTTCTTATGTTGATGAGTTACCAACTAGGAGATTTGTAGAACATGCTATTGACCTCATTCCTTGAGCTGAACCGGTGTCAAAAGTACCTTATAGGAAATATAAGCCTGAGTTAGTTGAGCTAAAAATACAATTGGCTAAATTATTGAAATATGGAAAAATTAGACCTAGTGTTTCTCCCTGGGGTGCACCAGTGTTGTTTGTTAAGAAGAAATATGGGACTATGAGATTGTGTATTGATTATATACAGTTGAATAAACTAACTATTAAAAATAAATATCCTTTACCTAGAATTTATGATTTATTATATCAATTGAATGGTGCTAAATGTTCTAAGATTGATTTACATTTTGGGTATCATCAAATTAGAATAAAAGATGATGACATTGCAAAAACTTACTTTAGAACTAGATATGGACATTATGAATTTGTTGTTATGCCTTTAGATTAACAAATGCCCTAGCCACATTTATGATTTTGATGCAAGATGTTTTTAGACCTTTCTTAGATGTGTTTGTCATTATATTTTTAGATGATATTTTGATATATTCCAAAAATGAAGAAGAATGCAAGAAATATGTTAGATTAGTACTTCAAACTTTAAGAAAACATCAACTATAGGTAAGTTAAGTAAATGTGAATTTTTTAAAACTGAAGTCTCATATCTAGGACATATTATCTCTAAAAAAGGAATTGTACCAAATCCTTCTGAAGTAAAAGCAGTACAAAATTGTGGTACGCCTAAAGATGTGCAAGAAATTAGAAGTTTTATTGGATTATCTGGATTCTATCGAAGGTTTATTAAGAATTATTCTAAAATAGCTACTCCACTCACAAATTTAGCAAGGAAAAGTAAAACGTATAATTGGTTTGAGGAATGTGAAGTTGCTTTTAGTAAATTGAAAGAATCATTAACAAGTGCACCTGTGTTATATACTCCTGATTTTTCTAAAACTTTCATTGTTGTTACTAATGCTTGTGGTTTTGGTATTGGATGTGTATTGATACAAGATAATAGAGTTATGTGTTTTGGATCTAGAAAATTGTTTCCCGTTGAAAAGAACTATCCTACTCATGATTTGGAATTATTAGGGATTATTCATGCTTTAAAAATTTGGAGACATTATTTTTAGGTCACAAATTTGTTTTGAAAACTAATCATAGAGGTTTGTAGTATATTTTTACTCAACCCTTATTAAATATGAGAAAAAGAATATTGGTAGAGTTACTAAGTTAATATGATTTTGAAATACAATATGTACTTGGTAAGGAAAATTTAGGTGCTGATGCTTTAAGTAGAAAATAATGTGTACAAATGCTTTGTCCTTAGAAAGAAGTGAATTTGAACAAGATACAAAAGATGCATTGCCTAATGATAGTTACTTTGATGAATTATAGTCTGGTTTAAAAAATGGAACATCAAATACACATTTAAAGGATAGACTTACTTTTTATTTACTTGGTGAGAATGGGTTGTTGTACTATAAAGTTAGATTGTGCATTCCTAACGTTCCTAACTTAAGACAAAAAAAGATATTCTCATGATATTCCTATAGCTGGTCATCCTGGATTTTAGAAGACTTACGTATCAGTTAAAAATAATTATTTTTGTCCTAGAATGAAACAAGATATTAGAAAGTATGTACAATTGTGTATGAATTGTTTAAAAGTTAAAACTAAACAATGTAGTAAACCTGGTCCATTACAACCTTTGTCTATTCTTGATTAGAAATGGAAGTCAATTAGTATGGATTTTATTACAGGATTACCTAAAACCAAGTATGGACATGCTTTTATCCTTGTTTTTGTTGATAGATTAACTAAAATGGCACATTTTCTACCAACCAAAATAAAAAAATCTACTACATATATAGCTCATCTGTTTACTAAGGAAAATTTTCATTTACATGGTCTTTCTAAAGATTTAGTAACTGATAGAGATCCTAGATTCACTTATTTTTGGAGATCTTTGTTTGATGAATTGGGCACTAGTTTGAGTTTTAGTACTGCTTATCATATTAAGTCAGATGGACAAACTGAAAAGATAAATAAAATTTTAGAGGACATGCTTAGAATGTATACAGGTGAAAGATGTAGAAATTGGGAACAAAATTTTTACTTGATTGAGTTTGCTTACAATCAAGGTTATCATACTACAACATAAATTACCCGTTTTGAAGTTGTTTATGGTAGGAACTATACTAATCTGATTTCTTGGTCGAATCCTGAACATAGATCTTGGTATGAAAAAGATTACTTAAAATAAATGGAAGGTATTATAAATAAAGAAAAACAAAACATGAAAGTTTCCCAAGATAGGTATAAACATTGGGATGATTCATGATCAAGTGTTTTTTAGAGTTAAACCTAAGAAAAGTTCTTTAAAATTAGGTAAATATGCTAAATTAGCTCCTCGCTATTATGGACCATTCGAAATTTTAGAAATAATAGGAACTCTTGCTTATAGACTTGCTTTACCTCCGGAGTTATCTAGAATACATAATGTGTTTCATGTAAGTTTGTTAAAGAAATATGTACATGATGCTAACCATGTTATAGACTGGAAAAACATAGTTATTAAAACTACATGTGAATTTAAAATTGAACCTAAATTAATTTTGGAAGGAAGGACAAAATATTAGAAATAGAGAAATTAAAGAGGTTAAAGTAAAGTGGACTTGTTGTGATGTTGAAAGTGCTACATGGGAAAGAGAAGATTTTCTAAAAAATCAGTTTCATGAATTATTTAACTAATAAATTATGTTTTTTGGTGTGACTTTTAGAATAAAATTGAAGCTACTCAGGACAATAGCTAATTCAAGGGGGGGGGAGAAAGGTTACATGACTAAATACCCAAATCTCTTAATCATTAAAGGCTTGTTGATTTATTTAAATAATAAAACTTTGAGTTGAGATTCTTTATAACAAAGGTGTTATAGTAAACTATTGAAAAATAAAAGTGGTAGCGAACAACCCGAGCATTTGATTAAAGAGGGTTAATTAAAATGAAAAAGTGTGGAACGATTATGTTGGTTCATAATTACCCATGAAATATTATAAAAAGCATATGAAAGTGAAAAGAGAACATGATTGTGATTGGAGAGAAAATAATTATAAGGGAGTTTGATAAAGACTGTGTAATTGTATCCAAGATTTAACAGGTGGAGTAATTCCAGAGTTGACTAGGTTACAAACAAGGAGTGGGAAGGAGAAAGAGGCACCAGAGGTGTCCTAACCAAGGGTACAATGTACAACCTCAGATGGTTCCTATCCAGGGAAACGTGAATATACACTGGGTGTATAACATTTCCTCTCATTAGTGTGGCCATAGTCTTATGTATGTTACCTGTGTGTGCATTGAAAATTTGTATCAAATTCCTGATCGTTTGTCTCAGATAATTTCTCTCTGAAAAACTATGTAATCCCTAATGAAAGTTAATAAAAGGAAGTTAAATTCTTATGCTTATTTAGATAAATGTGCATGTGAATGTATTCTTTTATTGGATTATGCATATTAAAGGAATATGTAATTGTTATTATATAAATAGAGAATCACATAATTTAGATATGTATAATTGTATTAATGGTTTATATGAAATAATGCATAATAAGAATTGATGCATGTAATCAAATGTAGTTAGTAATGATCAAAATTTGCTATAGTTTTTTATATTAGGGAAAAAGTTGCATTTCATTTATACTTTATTATTTTTTATACTTCTAAAAAATAATAAAGTATAAAGATTAAGAAATGAAAAACTTATACTTTAAATTTATTATAGTAAATATAAGAAATTAGGGTCACTACGCACCTTATGGAACTAGTTTCATAGGTCCATTAGTCACGATTTAGAAGATAGTTTTTCATATTTTAATCTGGTTAGTACTTAGGTATTTTTTAGGATTTCAACATTCAACATAATGATTTTAGGGTTTACATTCTACAATTGATATATGTTTTGTGAAAGAATATAGTCATTGTTTAGGTTTTGGGGTCTTCTTGATTGGTTATTGAAATTTGTAGGATTTTTAGATGTGTCAAAACTATATTTTATAAACCTCACAACTCCCAAAGGTACCGATAATTGATCAAATATACGGACTCATGAATTTTCCCATGAGCATGGAGTTGAATCCCTAATTTCGTCTTAGAATATGGTAGAATCATACTATGGATGAGTACCTACTTTACAAGTTTAGGCAATGCATCTTTAAGAGGACCACTTGAGTGATCCTCACAATCAACAATGCAAGGGAGTGACCTTGGTTCCCATGTTGGCATATATATATATATATATATATATATATATATATATATATATATATATATATAATCATTTGATCCTTATAATATAGATTAACAATAGAAATGTGTGGGAAAGAAGATGATCTATCTAAGGACCCCATAATATCTTCATTCGTTCAATAGAAGAATAAGACACAACTTGAAGACTTATAAGCTAAAAGAGTGCATCACATCGATATATTTATAACACTCAACACAAGTTAGGGTAGGAGTAAGTGAAAATGTGCAAAATCTTCCACATATTCATTTACTTTATATGGATAAAGAAACTCAGGACTTTCATCAAGATTTATGCTAAGAAAATTAGTTATATTCTCACCCTAGTGTAGGAGTAGGAAGGTTGATTCAAGTGCCACATACTTCAAAAGAAATCAAATCTACATCAACATTAAGAGAAATGCTTTTCAAATATCCTTTTGTGTTTTTGCCAAAGAAACCCTTGAAATAATTTCATATATGGGCAAGACACCAATGAAATAATTTTGTGCATTATAAAAAAGGAATTTGGTAAGAGGGTGTTGTCATGCAAAATGTATGGCATGAAAATATTGAAACTTTGAGCATGACAACTAAGCCCACAGTTGAATCTTTCACTTCCTGGTCACTGGTGCATCCTTCCTCTGGCCAACCTACCTCAGTACCACTCTCAACTTGGATCAAAAAATTATTAACAAGGTTTTTAAAGTTTGTTTCAATGTGTAGGGATGATTGAATATGATGATTGATGAGTTCAGTGTGACTTGATGGAAGATAACTTCCTCCAGAGGCCTAAAAAGGCCATTGTTCCGAGCTAATCAAACACCTCTGGGAGAGTTCAAGAAATATATTAAGCATCTGAAGGTGATGCTAGGGAATCTTGGAATTGTTGGAGATAATTTAGGAAGATTTAGGAAAGGTTTTCTCATTCAAGGACAATCTGCTCAACAATGGGTTTTCTAGGTGTTGGGAACAAACACTCTAATGGTGAAATATGAACTTCTCCAGATGATTTTGGGGATCTCCGTAAGGAGTTAGGAGGAAAAAAATAGGTACTGGAAATATATGTGAATCCTATACATGTTGGTAACATCCATTTTTCTCGAAGACTTGAAGGTTTCATGAATAATTTTAAAATAGTGCAGCTGCCCCTTTCGGTTCTAGAAAAAAATGGCCCTAAATTTGCAAGCTCTAGAGAGATGGTCACCACATGGTGATAGGTGAATATTTTTAAATATATGATAAGTACCTCTCAGAATGGGTATTGTCATAAATATACTATTGTTTACCATGGGTGAGGATCTCATGAGGATGGGGCCAAATTTTGTGAGTTAAAAACACCTTCCTAACACCCCAGGTTGTGTTTTTGAGTGAAGAAACTTCTAACATGAAAAAGTGGTAAAAATGAGTTACCATGAGTTGAAAGTCATGTTTCTAAAACCTCAAGTGATGAATTAAGTGTTTAGAAACACTATTATGATATCTACATTGTGATGGGAACATGAAGCTCTCTTCTAATTATAAGGCAAGAGCGAGGATCACTCTTTTACTTTTCAAGGCCTCCACAATTAACCCTAGTGATCACAAATCAAATCCATGATGCTCAAACCATTTTATGATTATCTATCACTTACTGAAATAGGTATTCACCATGTAGATGGAAGGATTTCTCACTGAATGAGATTCTTGTCATGTGGCCACCTATTGGACTGAAATGAGGTGGTTGTAATGTCCTTCCTCCTTTGAAGTGTGATCACACTACAAGGTTCAAATGAGTGTTTAAGAACACTACCAAGTGAGTGACATCAAGTGAAACTCAGACGATTTCTCATTCTTACATACATGGTGCTCTATATGAATATCATCCTCTTACCCCTCCTAGCTCCATAATTCTCCTCGGATGGAATCAACTTCAGGATACTCATACACCTCTTTGCTCATATGCCTCTCATGGAGATATATGATGCCTTGATCCTTCACACATGATGGTCCCAATGCCTCAGTAGCTTGAATATCATCTTGGACTTGTTCCTTGAAGAGGTTTGAACATGATGGAAGAGTCAAGATATGATGATCCTCAACTTACTCCATGACCTTCCCATTTCACCTTTGAACATGATGACACCCTTTTTAACTTCACAATTCACTTCCCTGACCAAGATGTCACATGAGTGGAAACATGCTTATAGTATCTGGACACATCTTCACTCGATTGCTCCTCATGGAAATAGGTTTCCTCCTCTATATGGAAGGATTGATCCCTGAATGAGACTTGAAGGAATGTTTGAGGGTGAGCTCCATATTCTTGAACTCTAACTGCATTGAACCACTGTGAAAGCCACTCCCTAAATTGCAAGATGTGAGCACATCGCCAAGTATTTATTAAGTGTTTAGAAAAAATATCAAGAGATATGCACCATTTTGTGAGCTCGAGATGACTACCATCACCACTCATGGTGATCCTTTCTCATCATACTCATGATGATCATTCCCTTGATGACTTGAATTTCAATGAGGTTCTTGATGTTTCAGATCCTTCACAGACCTCATGATTCTCTTGATTACACCCGTTGTCCAAGTGATTGTCTATTACACATTTTGATGCATTTTTTTTCCTCTAAACTCATTCAAGAACTCCCAAAATCTTCCATAAAAGACAACATTCACCATTGAAGCTCTCATTCCCTACACCCTGAATACCCGATGTTGAACAAATAGATCCATAATGATATTTTCTTTCCTAATTTTTCCTAAATTACTTTAGAAACCTTCAATTATCTTCAAAATCACCCTTAGATGCTTTAGAATTTCCTTAAACATTCCAAAGTGTGTTTACCAGCTGCAAAATGGCCAAAAATGTCCTTTTTAGGCCTTCGGAGGAAGTTATCTTTCACTGAATCTTACTGAATTAATTTATCACCTTGGGTAATCATCCTTGCACACTAAAAAAACTTTAAAACCTTGTTAGGAATTTCCTCTAAGCCAGGGTGAAGGTTGAACTGAAGGAAGGCTAGTTCAGAGGAAGGATGCACAGTGAATGGAAGGATGCACATATTGATGTCTATCAAGAGGAAAGGGATTGAATATTGCTATGCCCTTAGTCCTATAACTTATACTTGCATATTATGATCGTTTATCTACATTTTGGTGTTCTTGGTGTTTTATTGTTATTGATATTCAAATCTATCTAAGTAATTATATTACAAATATATAGTGGTAGTTCATGACATCTATCATTTACTTCTAACCTTGAACTATGTTTTGTTAACTCTCATGGTTTTTCTCACCTAAAGCTTAATGTTGGGAGCATATCAGGTGTCCATAGATCTGGGTTATAAAAGAAGAAACTTGAATTTAATCCTCCTAAAGATTATTCAATAGGTTAAATGAGTCGAAGAAGGGTGGGTATGATTAGAAATATAATTTTTTTCCCTATCAAGTTATCTAAAACCCTATTTTATGGGTTTCAACAAGAAAATATTAATATCTCAGCTGATAAGGATTCTTAGAAGATAAATCTACCTAGAATTGGGTTATAAAACTTAGGAGTCTTCTTGAGTCACACCATTTTGGAGAAGACTCTAATACCATTATGCATAGAACACCCTTTTGATCAATTTTATCCACGTGGAATTAGAAATTGAAGGTGAATCACATGTTCCTCGAACTCCACAATGTATTGAGCTCATTACCAAGCACTAATTAAGTGTTTAGAAACACTCTTGGGAGGTATGTATTGTTTGAGAGTATGAGATGATTGCTAGCATCACCTTCGGTGGCCTTGGATCAAAATGGATGCTCCCACAATGTAAAGGATTATTCAAAATTTATGGTTCCTACTATTTTTCCCTCCTAACTCCTTATGGAGCTCCCAAAATCAACTGGAGAAGTCAAGGTTCATAATTTGACTGCTCATTCCTTGCACCTGAAAACCTGTTGTTGAATAGAA
This sequence comes from Taxus chinensis, assembly GCA_019776745.2. NCBI lineage: Eukaryota > Viridiplantae > Streptophyta > Pinopsida > Cupressales > Taxaceae > Taxus > Taxus chinensis. The sequence goes on from CM034150.1 coordinate 782,214,667, forward strand.
CTATCCCTGAATGATCAAAACTTTCCTAAATCTTCCTAAAATGCTTCTAACGCCTTCAAGGATTTCAAATACCACCTTTGGATACTTAATACCTTTTCATAACCCTCCCAGAGGATGCACATAGGCTCTAAAATGGCCAAAATTGGCCTTTCTAGGCTTGCTAAAGAATTAGTCTTTTACTGCACTTCAATGAATGGAATAATAGACCTTGTTAAACCTTTTTGAAAAATTTATACATGTTCACCCAATGCATTAGGAATACCTTCAAGGACAAGGTGATCATGACATAGGAGGAAGGTTGGCCCGGAGAGGGATTCAACAAGATTTGGGAGCAAGATTTCACATTGTGGCTTGGTTTTCATGGTTTAAGTTTTGGAATTTTTGGGTTAGTCAATTCACATGACAACATCTCCATATGAAGATAATCCTCTTACCCTTCCAGGATTCAAAATCCTCCTTGAATGGAATTATATTTAGGATTCTCATACACTTCTTTCTCATATCCCTCTCATGAGAATAGGTGACTTCTTTATCCTTCACACATGATGGTCTTGGATGCCTCAATAGCATGACTAGCTCATTTTGATTTATTTCTCGAAGAGATTTGGACACAATGGTAGAGTCAAGATATGATGATCATCAATTCACTCCTTGAGCCTCACTTTTCACCTTTGAACATGATGATCTCTTCTTAATCTCATAATTCACCTCCCTACCCAAGATGTCACCTGAGTGGAAGCATGCTTATGATGTCTAGACACCCTCTTTCTCAATTGCTCTTTCATGGAGATAGGTTTCCTCCTCCTGATAGAAGGATTGATCCCTGGATGAAAATTGGAGGAATGCCCGAGAATGAATTCCATGTTCTTGACCTCCACATTGTACTGAAACACTACAAATTCCACCTCCCTGACTTGCAAGATGTGAGTTCATTACCAAGCATTGATTAAGTGTTTATAAACACTCTCATAAAATATGCATTGTTTGTGAGCCTAAGATGATTGCCACCATCACTCATGGTGAGCTTCTCTTATCATGCTCCTGATGACCATTCCCTTGATGATTTGAATCTCGATGAAGCTCTTGATGTTTTAGATCTTTCACAGACCTCATGATTTTCTGATTGCACCCATTGTCCTCATGATGTTTCAGATCCTTCACAAGACCTCATGATGACCATTCCCTTGATTATTTGAATCGATAAAAATTACATATGTGTTTTGATTTATTATGTGTTATAAGGAATTACATGAGTCCATATATTCGAGCAATTGTTGCTACCTTTGGGAGTTGTGAGGTTTATAAAATATAGTTTTGACACATCTAAAACTCCTAAAATGTTCAATAACCAATCAAGAAGACCCCAAAACCTAAACAATGACTATATTATTTCACAAAACAAATATCAATTGTAGAATTTAAACCCTAAAAGATTTAGCTGAATGTTGAAATCCTAAAAAATACCTATGTACTGACCAGATTAGAATATGAAAAACTATCTTCTAATCTATGACTAATGGAGTTGTGAGACTAGTTCCATAAGGTGCAAAGTGAACCCTAATTTCTTATATTTACTAAAATAAATTTAAAGTAAGAAATAATAAAGTATAAATATTAAGTTATACTTAATAAATTTAAAGTGAGAAATAATAAAGAATAAATATTAACCATTAATATAGATTAATATTTTTATTTTAGTAAATATCTTCCTCCCAAAAACACGTATGCCACATTACAAACAAGAATGTGAGTGCGTTATAATGCACTCATGCGTTTAGAATTGGTAATTACCGATCCTAAATAATTCATAACATGCTCACACTTTCACAAAAAACGCTTGCACTTTCACAAAACGCGCTCGCACTTCAAATCAAATTGAAAATTTGGCCACTTTTTGGTCCCCTATATCAGTGCACTTACCCTTATAGGTACATGAAACTGGCAATGGAGGGTGTGGGGACGCAGGGTGGGTCTGGGAAGTTGTTGAAGGCAACACAGGCTCTCTTGGAAGTAGATTTATTTTCCAAAACATTTTGAACTCTTATGCAACCTCTCTACAACCTTCTGCTTACACAATCTTCTCAAATCCTTTCTCTAATACCAAATGTTGAGGACCATAAACAAGGAGGCACACTGTGAGTATTTTATTGATATGAAAATAACATATTACAATTAACAACTTACGAGATAATTCCAAGCAGATTACATAATATGGAGTGTTGCAATGCTTATATACATTATGATAATTTTGGATTAGATTTACGTAATACAATGAACATAATAATAGTTCTTATTAACTAATCTCCAACACAATACAAGTTTATAGGGAGAGGATCTCCTTAAACTAAGGAGTCCTATGAAACCTCCACGAACAGCTCAAACTAAAGTTAAGCGGAGTGTTTCAACCACCAAAACAATATATGTATGCACTAACAAATATATGCCTAATAAATGACAATTCCTAACATTCCTCCCTTAGTGTGAACATGGTAAAAAAACATTCACACACCCAATTGCAGTATGATCACCCCTGTGAAACATGTCCTACAATGTGACTTATGATCTTGATCAAAATAAAGGCTCTCTCCTTCTATGGTTTTAATAATGCTTACCACAAACATTGATGTGAACATGCCCCATCAACTATCCACCTCGTGTGGTTTTATGGATCCTCCGACAAACCCTTTCAAGATGCATGATATGACTTACTCTGGTGCTTTTGTTTGCCACTATGCTTGTACATCAAGGAAGTATATAGGAATCACAACTCGCTTATTAAAAAACTGAAGAATATAACACATACTGGAAAAATATTTCACATTACTTCCTATAAGAATTGTAATGTTCTTAATTGCAGCCACTGCTATCGATCGTTTCCACTAGATCTCGAACAACATAGGAAACTATCACTACCACTGGAAGCTTCCCTTGAATTTAGTCGTTTTGGGCTCATAATGGAAATGGAACATTGGTGTCATGTTCCCCCCAATAATGTGAAATTTCCACACACGAATGCTGAGAAACAAACTGTATCAAAGACATACAACTGACTAGATCTTGTTGCATATGGTCACCATTGCAAGTGAATGTATTCACAAGCAGACCATCTTCTAATGAAGTACGACAATCAGAGGATCATGTCAGTTAGAGGATCACTGACAATCATTTTCACTCCAACAAAACTCTTTTTTAGCATCCAAAACCATACAAAACAAGAACATTGAAATGCAACACACAACAAAATGTGCCACCAAACCTTGATGTGGCCCCGTAGTTAGTGACTGATGAGAGGCTGCTTATTGACTTCCAACCTCTGATGCCTCCTGCCTCTGGTATACATGCTGCTAACTTAGTTGGATTTGATTATGGAGCTCATTATACAATTTATCCCCACAAACTGGATGTCACGTACAAGCAAAAATGTGTCCAATTATTGAAAAGTAAGGCAATTTTTTTATTTTTACATTTTTGACAGTGACTCTATATTACTTTAAAAAATGGACTCTAGACTCATTTTATTTTTATTTTGTCAAATTTGAAAATATGACTCTTTGACACCTAAACAATACTAAATGGCTTCCAATAACAAATGATATAGTAATACAAGCATTATATACAGACCATTGCCAATGATAGACTAAACAACATGACTACATAGTTAACAAAATATTTAAACACAAAAAAACCTATACACTATCAACTAACACCACCGAACACCTAATATTGATCTATATTATTAAATTGACTCACATACACGTTGATGTGCACTAATATATGTAAAAGTAATATGCAATTTTCTATATTGATTCAACTTTATAGAATGAGAATATAGAGCACTTATCAGGAATAACACGTGGTTGGGAATTTCACCAACGGAACAAATGATGCCTGATAAGAGTTTTAGTAGACCGCCAAGAATTATGCTGCCACCAATGAATTCGATGTGAATCCAATGCAAGTAACAGGAATTGGCCGCTGTGGAAGTCTTGCTTTTTTATAAAAGTTAGAGGTTTGAATCATCTCGAAAGCAGGATATGTATCAAAACTAATTATTAATGATAATAAAAACCCAATTAAAAAGAAAACAGGAATAATTATTTTTTAAGCAATTTATCCACTTGTCTCTATTGAAACTGGTCTACCTCTTAGAGTTCATGGTTCAAAAACAAGAAACTTCAAGAGGTATAAACACCGCCATGAATGTATTCTGCTTTCTTTCCCTTTGAATCTCTTTTTCAAAGCATGCTTTCTTTTAGAGATATCTTATTCCCTCCGGTATGGTTTTAACCACACACAAAAAGAAATGCATGCAAAACAAAATCATAAAGTCACTCGAGCTGGAGAACATTCTGATATAACATTCTCAAGGAACCAGATCCAATATTAGCTCTATTTATACCACCCAAATACAGAACACAATTATTCATCAGTATACTTGCATAGTTTGCTGTGTCTAATATACCCAGTTGGTTAAGCAACAAGCAGTGGAGAATGGCCCAGTGGCCAGTGTTTGCAGATGACTACGCCTGCGAGTTGGACCCAGAGACGGAAGAGCTGTTTCAATCCATCATCGTGCCAAGGCTGAATTCAGTCTTTGGAGAAGGTCACCTGTTCGATCCTTTCTTGTTCGGAGCTTTTTGGGATCCATCAGAGCCTTTTCCACTGTGGGATTTCGAAGAAATAGAGACCATTGCAGACACTTGTCTCATTGACTGGTCTGAAACTGACAATAAGCATGTTCTTCGTGCCCAACTTCCAGGTAACTTGCTCATCTCTGTTTATCAATTTAAAGTTTTGAAAAATATAATTACATACATTATTTGAAATATGAAATCTACAATCATTCTGGAAATGTAAATTAAAAGATTGATAAATGATCAAAAACATTTTAAATTTTTCTTTTGACAAGTAAAAGTGACCGTTTAATTCCAAGAGCTATTACTAATTATATAAATCTTTCCTAGCAACAATACCACCTTATAATGGTTAGGCAAATAGAACTTGTACGACTTCTTCTTCTTTTTTTTGAAAAAGCAATTTATATTAGGAAAAATTAATGTATATAGTTTAATTATATAAAAAACTGGATGGTATAGTAGTACACCTTAGAATCCCAAATCACATGATCTAACATAAATCAAGTTAGACTACATGTGTGAAAAAAAGCTAATAACTTTTCTCCTAATAACACTCTTGGACTTCTGTTTGTTTAAAGATTAGAAAATGTTTTACATAGGATAAAATCTAGTTTAGTCATTTGAGTTGGAATTAAATTTACAAGTGTTTAACTAGATGTTTATAATTATTTAGATTAATAAGACAAAAATATATCTTATATAATATGTCTTAATCAAGCATTTTGCTAAATTTAATTTAATCATTTGAATGGATTTAGATTTAAATATTTCATTAAAATTGTAATTTATTGGTTTATGATTTTAAAACATTATTTCATGTTTTTTAAAAAAAAAAATTAACTTGAATTTAAATTTATAAATACATAAAATAATTATAAATATTTTATTTGTAATTTTAATATATTATTTGACTTTTACACTCATTCCAATACATTCTTTGGGGTTTTAATGTTATTTCAAATTTATAAATATTTAATTTGTGATTTTAAAATCTTATCTATTCTTTTACATGTCAATTCATATTTATAAGAATTTAATTAAAAATTCATAATTATTTGATTGTAATTGTATATTTAATTTGTGAATGTAATATGTTATTTTTTAATATCATTCCAAATTTATAAATATATAATCAAAATTGTATGTTCATTTTTTTTAGTATATTGTTTAATTATAAAATATCAATACAAACATGTTTTCAATAATTTTTTTTTTTGATATAGACTTATTATATTTATTGTTTTATAGGTGTTAATAAAAAAGATATTCAAGTGATTGTGGAAGATGGAAGCGTTTTGGAGATAAGTGGAGAATGGAAGAAGAAGAATGAAAGGATTGAGAAAGATGGAGAATGGCGTCGTGGAGAATGGTGGGAAGTGGGGTACTTGCGAAGATTCAAATTCCCTGATAATGTTGACATTGAGAAAATAGAGGCCAATATAGAAAATGGTGTTTTGAATGTTCAAATTCCAAAGGGAAATGGAAGGCGCCCTATTGACCAAGTGAAAATTATTGAACTTCAAGGTTGAGCTCAAGCAACACCAAAAAAAGAAGAAAGAGCTGAAAATTAATAAATTAAGTTAGTGTTGGAATATTATGTAATGACAATGATATGTTAGGTTGATAATAATAAATATTATTCCTCTAATATATTAGTAACAATGAGATTGGAAAATTTGTAATGTTAAGACCGACATAATATTGCAAATATTTATGATATTGTCATTAATATATAGTTATCCTAAGATGTTATAGTAATGATTTTGAAGGTGGTGAAAATTTATTTTTTATAATCTTGTTATAATTGTTTGTGGGCAACACTATTATTTAGCTTGATTGCGTATTGAAATTTCTTTGTAATATTTAGTGCAATTATTAGTGATATATTATTATATTATTTGAGGTAAAGTCATTATAACAACTATTTGTATATTTTTATAAAATATTAGTGGAGGATGAGATTATTAACTTTATAAATCATTAGTTTACCATAAAAATATAATTAAATATATTGTACAAATTATTTTATTTTTAAAAATTAATGTCTTTTATAATATGTAAACAATTTCTAATTGATTACATATATGAAATTATATTAATTAGTGTCATGTTTTATAAAGTCATTACAACAATGATTTGTATATTCCTATACTATATTAGTGAAGGATGAGATTATTAAATTTATAAATACTCACTTACCATAAGTTATACCTTCCAAATTGTTTTATTTTTTTAAATTAATGTCTTTTATAATGTGTAAACAATTTCTAATTTATTTTAGATATGAAATTAATTAGTGTTGCATATTATATTGTGTAATTTTTAATTTAATAAGTCTAGTTATAAGGAACATATTGCTACGCCCTTAATCATATATATTATATTGGATGTATATAGCTGACTTATAGCTATCATAAATTCTTATCATGATGCATATATTTCCTATATGTTATATTATCGTTAACTATTCGGCCTTGGTGATGGCCATAGCATAGGAATAGTAAATATAGAGGTTAGTTAGTAGTATTTGATCATCATCGTGAGTATTTGAGTCTTATTATATGGCTTGGAGGTTTCCCCCTCAAAGTGGATAAGTTATTTTACTTGCATATGGATATCATTTATCTACAATATTATGTTATTTCTTGTTATATTGATTTTGATAATTGGATTTATACGACTAATTCCATAAAAATGATATCAGAGCTTGATCTCACCTAGAACTATGTCAAAACCCTAATTTCAAAGAATTAAAGATATCTCCAATTTGGTAGCAATTTTTTCTAAAAAATGTTTTGAGGTGTCTTAAAATCATTCAAATCATCTCCTCTAATAATTTCATGATATTTTTATTTGTTTTACAAAAGTTACATCAATTTTAGTTTTTTTTTTATAAATTTGCTTTATCTATTGTAAATTGTGGATTTTTTCCAATTTATTTACATTTATAGAAAGAGGATACAAATTAGATTGAGTTTTTTCTTTAATTTTTTCATATTTCTCCTAATTCATATCGAAATCCCAAACCCCTAATTTTGAATTTTATCCATAAATTCTACCATTTTGGGGATTCATGGCAAGGCCTTTCACAAGAGGAAAAAAGAATCCCATCACTCAGGGTAAAACCTCAGACAAGGATGAGATATCATTTGAGGAGTTAAGTTAGAAGGGGTAACTACAAAGTCTTCAGGGCTAGGTTTTACTTCGACTAGACTACAAGGTAAGCCAAGTAGAGTTTGAGTTACGAAACCTTGAGTTTAGAATAACTATCAAAGATGATGTAGAAAAGATTATACAATAATTGGAGGATTTCATTCACTAATTTAGTTCAAATATAAGTGATCATCATATTATTATTAATTAACCACATCTCAATCATACTCATATCAACCAAGGTGGATCTTTAGGTCAAAGTAATAGACAAACTAGCTAGGGTGGATCTTCGAGCATGTTCAATCTAAACACAAACACTCTGCAATACCGTAACTTCATTCCAAAAGTGGAAATGCATAACTTTGATAGAAAGGATCCAATAATTGGATTAACCAAATAGATAATTTCTTTGATATACATCACATTCCTTTAGGACAAAAGGTTACCATGACATTCTTGTATCTCGAACTTGACCAATTCATATGATATTGATGGTTATATGTTGAAAGGAAAAAGAGTGATCTCAATGTTAAATGAGAACTCTTTACCAAAGATTTGCAATTGCACTATAGTTCTAGAGTGTTAGATAATTATTTCAGCCAACTAACAAAGTTAAGACAAACAATATCAGTCAAGGATTACACTCATCAATTCCAAAACCTTTCTTTATAGGTGTAAAATATTACTGAAGATAATCTAAATGAATTATTTCTTCTAGGTCTTAAGTAACACATCCAGAATGAGGTGCATATTTTTAACCCTAATAAAGTTTCAAATTCTATTATCATGGCATGTAGGGAAAAGGAAAAATTTCTTTCCAGAAGGAGACAAACTGTCACCAATATAAGAGATCCTAACACCTTGCCACCATCATTCCTTTTTCCAGTTAGAGTTGGAACCTCAACAAATTGAAGAAAAGAGAGAAAAAGGGTTATGTGTTAATTATGACAACAATTTTTGACAACGACATAAGTGTGCTGAAAATAAATTGTTCTACAAAGAGAGGCCTAATGAAGAAGATGAAAAAGTAGATCCCGAGGAGGAATTAGAAGATCCCCAACCAACAATATCATGTCATGAAATTTTCGGTATTAACACTCTCAAAAATCTCAAAGTGGTTGGATTATTAAAAAACAGAGGGAAACAATGTTGATTGATTTCCAAACTACTCACAACTTCATCAATCATAAGTTGGTGGTAGGCTTGAAAAACTTTGTTTATCCATCTCCAGAATGTCTAGTAATGATTTTTGATGGGGGAATTATTAATTTTTGAGGAAAATTCCTTAACATTAATCTCTCCATGGGATATTACTTGCTAACTAGCCCTATGTATGATATTTCCATAGGAGGAGTAGAAATTGTGTTAGGAGTTTAGTGGCTTACCACTTTGGGAACCATTGAAATGGATTTACAAGAGTTTTTCACGAGATTTCAATTAGAAGGGAAAAATTTTAAACTAAAACGATTAAGAGAAAAGTCCCCAAACTTGGCGAGCTCTCAACACATGCAAAAAATGCTTAACAATTTGCAGAAAGGGTTTGTGGCACAACAATTTTCACTTGTATCACATCAGTAAATTACATTTATACCCTCAGATATGCAAGTAGCTATATTTGAGCACTTAGTTGTGTTTGGATATATGTCAAATGATTTACCTCCAAAAAGAGACCATGATCATGCCATCTAGCTAGTGTTAGGGAGCCAATCACCCAACATCAAACCTTATAGGTACCCCTATATGTAAAACAGTGTTATTAAGAAGATATTACAAGAAATGTTCAAAGCATGAATTATTCTTCATATTTATAGTGCTTACTCTTATCCTTATTGATTGTATGGAAGAAAGATGACAATCGATGCATGTTTCCAGATGAGAGCAAAACTCAATAAGTACACAGTCAAAGATTAGTTTCCTATTCCTATAATTGATGATTTGGTAGATGAGTTACATGGTTTTTTTTTACTTTACAAAACTTGATTTTCATTCCAGATATCATTAGATTAGAATCAGGGATGAATATTTTTATAAAATAGCCTCGAGGACACATGAAGTCCATTATGAGTTCTTGGTATTGCCTTTTCAAATAACCAATGCACTCTCTATATTTCAAAGCTTTATGAATTCCATATTTAAACCATTTTTGCAAAATTTTGTTTTAGTGTTCTTTAATGATATATTAATCTATAGTAAAACATGGTAGGAACACCTAAATCACATAAATAAGGTGTTGGAAACTCTTGAGAAAAACAAATTTATGCAAAACCATCTAAGTGTTATTTTGGAGTCAAGGATGTTGAATATTTGGGTCATATTTTCTCTTCGGCACGTGTTAAAGTGGATCCTAACAAGATAAAATCCATGTTTGAATGTAAGGTTCCAAAAACCCTAAAAAGTATTCAAGGATTTTTTGGGCTTAAAGGTTATTATAGTAGATTTGTAAATAATTATAGAAGCATAATAGCACCAATCATGGATTTATTGAAGGACTCTTTCCATTGGAATGAGAAAGATACTCTAGAATTTGAGAAGTTGAAGGAGGCTATGTGCATCATTCCAATTCTATCCATGACAAATTTTTCCAAAACATTCATTGTTGAATCTGATGCTTCAGGTTATGGAAAGGGAGAAATAATAATGCAAAAAGGTCGATAAATTGCCTTTGAGAGCCACTAGTTAAAAAGTAAGAATATATCAAAAATTATTTTATGAGAAGGAAATGCTCTCTATACTTCATGTAGTGAAACAATGGAGAGCATATCTAATGGGTAGACATTTCAAAGTAAAGAAAAATCATTAGAGTTTGAAATAATTCTTAGAGCAATATTTATCATCTGAAGAACAACATAAATGGGTCTAAAAAATGTTGGGCTATTATTATGAGATAGTATAAAAGAAAGGGAAACAAAATGTAATTATTGATGCTCTATCTTGGAAAGATGAATCATCACGGGAACTATTTTATGCCATATATATATATATTACATGAAGATTGGATAGAGGATAAAAGGTTTCAATGGAAAAATGACCCAGGTACATAAAATCTCATTCATAATCTCCAAATTTTTCCAAGCATGTTAGATAAATTTTTATGGAAGGGAGATGCTTCATGGTACAAAGATAGATTATACCTATGTAAGAGTTCAACCCTTAAAAATAGGGTTCTATCTAAGCTCCATGCTTCTCCAGTAGGGAGGAATTATGGTTTCTTGAAGAATTATCATCGAATCAAGCACAATTTCTTCTACAAAAGGATAAAAGGGGATGCCTACAATTTTATGGTAGAATACATGGTTTGTCAGCAAAACAAGGGTGGTATAATTAAGTCCCCATGTCTCTTACAACCTATATCTATTCCTAGACATAGGTGGAAAGAGGTGTCCATGGAATTCAACAAAAGATTGCCTAAATCATAAGGGAAAAATGTAATCATGGTGGTGGTGGACAGACTCACCAAATATGCCCATTTTTGTGCCCTATCACATCCATTTGTTGTAATTATAGTAGCAATAATCTTCATGGATAATGTTCTGAAGATACATGGGACACCAAATATTATAGTAAGTGATTGAGACCCTATCTTTACTAGTAATTTTTGGACTGATTTATTCTCATGTTTGGGAACACAACTAGCTCATAGTTCATCTTATCATCCCTCGTATGATGGGGAAAAAAGAAGGTGGGAAACAATTTCTTGGAGGGATATCTTTGTTGTTTTACCTCAGATAAAAAAGTGAGATGGGGTTCAATGGTTGACAATGGTAGAATGGTGGTATAAAAAAATCCTTTTATAGCTCATCTAAAACATTTCCCTTTGCATTTTATGGGTACCATCCACCATCCATCACCTCATCTTTGAGAGTCTAGCCAAGGGTACGAGATGTTGAAGAACATATTCAACACCAACAAAAGGTGCTTTCTAGTCTCATGGAGAATTTGGCCATGTCACAAAACTGCATGAAGCAGCAGACAGACCAACATCGCAATGAAAGAAATTTTGAAGTTAGTGATTGGGTTTTTGTGTGTTTACAACCATAGAAGCAAATGTCCTTGAAACAACAGAAAAAGGATAAGAAGCTTTCACCTAAGTACTATGGCCCTTATCAAGTGTTACAGAAGATTGACAATGTAGCATACAAACTAAAACTTCTTCTGGCTACTCGAATTCATCCAGTCTTCCATGTATCTTACCTGAAGAAGGTAATTAGACAGACGGTATTAACCCAAACAGTGTTACCAGAGCTTGATGAAGAGGGAAGAATCATCCTGGAACCATAATGCATCCTTTAGACACGCACTAAGCGATTGAGGATAAGGGTCATCACTGAGTATTTGATCAAGTGGAATAATCTAGACAATGAAGACACAACTTGGGAGGATGCAAACTTCCTACAGTAACATCCAGATCTTCTCAACATTGGGGACAATGTTGCTTTAAAGGGGAGGGGCTTGCTACGCCCTTAATCATATATCTTATATTGGATGTATATAGCCGACTTGTGGCTATCATAACTTCTTATCATTATGTATCTCTTTCATATATGTTATATTATCATTAGTGGGTTGGCCTTGGTGTTGGCCATAACATAGGAATAGTATATATAGGGGTTAGTATGTAGTAGTTGGGGATATATTTGAGAGTTTGAGTCTTATTGTTTGGGTTTGGAGGTTGCCCCCTCGAAGTGGCTAAGCTATTCTACTTACACATTAAGTTCATCTATCTGAAATATTGTGTTCATTAGTGTTATATTACTGCTAATAATCAAATTTATATAAGTGATTCCATTACACATATTTATTTAAAATAATTCATATTAAGTCAATTTAAATATTCTATTTTTTATATTTTCAATTTAAAAAATAAAAAAGAACTTAACATCGATATAAAATATAAATAGATAATTAATATTAATTATATTTATTCAATGATAATTAATATTTGGTACTTAATATTATTTATATTTATCACACATGTGTCAAAACTGGTGCATTCAGCAAGTCATATTTTTTTGATAGATAAAGCAGGTTGAAGGGACCTGTTCCCTATTTACATAAACAGAGGCTGAGCCTCGAGAATTCAGAAAACAATCTCAAAAACAAACTACCAAAAACAACTGGGTATTATGAACAAAATCCAATACTTATCAAAATATCTATACCTATAAGGCTATACAAGAAGGGAGTTAATCCCCCGACTCCATTGAAACATATCCACATTCACCGTGTTGGCCGCATCGACACTAGGCCATCCCAACCAAATGAAGTCATACGCTCCTCCAACATCATCCCATAGCTTGGCCCACCAAGACGACACTAGTTCCACTAGAGAGCTAAGAGCCTGCACATTTGGGAGCATGAGACAAACACGGCTCGCAGAGCGGTCCCTAGCATACAAAACAAGATTCTCATTAAACTCTAGCAAAGCACCAAACCTCTTCTCCAGTTCTTTGAAAAATCTCACTTCCACTATAGGAAAACCCTGCATCGAATCCTCCACAGCCCAAAATGCCAGAAAACAATTACCCACTTTGGATACTGAATTCCCACAGAAAGAGGGATGAAGCCAATGCAAAGCCAGATTTACCGCGTCCATTTTCAAAGGATGAATAATCAAAATATTCTCCACAAAGACATAAGTAACCCCACTGTTTACTCATGACCACCCTTCCTCCAACAGAAAAACATCCCCCAAAATCACTTTAATGGCTTCAAGGTCTTCCATGCAGGTGATATGAAAGATCCAATTCAGACGATTATCCACGATCCTGGTCTGGAACTCCATCTCTCGCAAATAACAACTCAAGGTAATGCGAGGAGAACACGGGGAAGCCATTAAAAAAAATTAGAAAACTAGGAGAAACAATAGAAGCCTGCCTTAAATAGATTTAAACCCTTCACACAAGCACACAATTAGACAATAGATCCACATAAAGCTGATTCATGTGAAATTATCACTTCCAATCCATCCCACTCTTTAACAGTAATGGCCACTTTATCCTTTTGCACTTACTCGATCCCCTTGTTAGCCAACCAATCTACACAATGATTGCATTTCCTAAACACGTGCCTAATACGCAAGGTATTAAAATTCTCTAATTGCCACAATATTTTTTTGATTCCCAAATCTAGCTTCGATGACAGAGATTTATTTTTAATGATTGTGTTAACAATCACTAGCGATTCACCTTCAATCTCCAAGTTTCCCACTTTCAAAGAGGAGGCTAGATCAAGACCCTTGCTTAGAGCTTGTAGTTTGAAAAAGTTACATGTTCCATCCTGAATCTTGAAAGATACCGCCCCAACAAGTTGACCTAGCTCGTTTCTAATGATACAACCAACGCCCGAGGTACCAGGGTTTCCCCTATCCGCACCATCGAAATTGAGCTTGTGAAACCTCGAGGTGGAGGGATACCACTTAGCATGTCTGTGAAGCAAAGCAGAAGGAATCACATAGCTCCAGGCACCATCCCCAGGCTTAAATTTTTTTGGCCACTGCTTCTCAATTTCTCTTTTGAAATTAGAAAAGTGATGAAAACGAGACCAATTAGAAGAAACAGCCTCAGAGATATCCCATTCCAACCTGAGAATAACTTGCTCGACCGAATTCTTTTCATTTATGAAGATTCTTTTATTTCTCTCCCATCAAATATGCCAAAGGAGAAGAATAATACTGCACAACTAGATAGAGGAGAGAGTACCCTTATGCAGATTGACAGGCCACACCATAATGGCCTCAGGAAGGCAAGAAGGTTGAACCTGAATAAGATTGAGCCTGACATACAACCGGCTCCAACATTCTATGGTAAAGGGACAATTCAACAACAAATGATCTTGATCCTCCTCATACTTTTCACAAAAAAAAAAAATTGAGGGCCCCTGAACCCCATACCATTTCCTTCTTTCCTGAGTTAGGATTTTTCCCTTGAAGGCCATCCATGCAAAGAGGCCAGCTTTAGGGGGACAAGAGGAGGCCCAACAAGATTTCCAAATCTAATCTTCCATTCTCATTTCAGCATGTAGCAACTTGTAACTACAACTCGGGGAATACCTCCTATAAGAGGTCGCAGTCCAAAAAATTTCATCCTATCTCTCAGAAAGCATAATTTGATGATCCTGAAGGAGAACAAAATAGAAACTACCTTTGGCTTCCTCAGAGATGTTTAGGTGATCAATGCTTTTCCATTGCATCAAAGTTGGAATGCTTTCAAGAACCTTCGCATAATTAGAGACATAAGGACCCCACTCCTTGACCAATTTTTTATTGATTTCCCCAAACTCAGGGAAATCCCCAAGCATAGGAAAACCATTTCAAGGATCATCCCAGAAAAGTACCCTTTCACCATTTTCAATCTTCCAGGAAACATTATAAAGAAATAATTCTTTGCACTCTAATAAGAAATTCCAAATGTGGGAACCACGAGGGGGGTTCACAATGCGAACAATAGATTCGGGAAGATGGGCACCTAGATACTTTTTTTCCACCACCTAACTGCAAAGACTACGTGGTTTAGAAAGGAGATTCCAGACAAGCTTGGCACCAAGGGCCATATTTTGGAGATCCAAATTAAGAATACCAGCACCACCAAGGTCTTTGGGTTTTGATAAAGTATCCCAGTTGATCAATGGAATTTTTCTATCCTCAGAAAAAACTTGCCAAAGGAATTTTCTCATAATCCCAATAAAATTCTCCAGAACACCTTCAAGAATTTTAAGAATGGATAACATATAGAGAGGAGAGGAAAAAAATAACATACTTGATAAGCACCAATCATCCCCACCAAAAACAACCACTTCCCTTTCCATGAGATCAGCTTTGAATTCCATCGAAGAAAGAAGATCCTTCCATAGATAAGATCTTCCCAAGCCACAGAACAGGGGGACACCAAGATACTTGACTGGACAGAGATCCTTTCTTAAATCCAATAATTCTCAAAATTCTTGCCTCCAAAAGTGGGGGAACATTAAAAAATAAGATGGAGGATTTAAGAACGCTGACCTCTTTCCTTTCAACAACAACATCATAGGAATCCAACATCTCCTTCAGCTCCTTAGCCTCCTACGTACACTTTCTTTACTAAACAAGAAGGTGTCATAAACATGAATTTCTTATGGGAAATGGGGTTTACGCCCCTTCCATAATTTTAAGGCCCTGTAATTTACCCTCTCGAATCCTCTTGCAAATGGGCCTGCCAAGAGAATCCACCACTGAAAATATACAAAAAGGAGGACATTGAGGATCCCCCTACCTAATGCCACTGATTACCTTCAAAAAAACCTTTAGCATTTCCATTGATCAAGATAGAGAAAGAGGAACTTAAAATACAAATGAAAATCCAATTACAAAACTGCACCGGAAAACCAAACTTCCTGAGCAACCTGATAAGGAAATGCCAATTAATCTTGTCATAGGCCTTACCGATGTCCAAATTTAGTAAGCATACCCAGAGAATTGTTGTTGGAAAGAGAATGAACAAGCTCATGGGAAATAAAAACACCATCAAAAATAGAACCTCCTAGGCATAAACCCAGTTTGCTCCTGAGAAATAAAAGGACCTAACACACCTTTAAGTCTCAGAAGCAATCGCCTTCAAAATGATTTTGTAGGTATGTTTTGCACAGGGAGACAAGACTTGAAATCAGCAAAGGAAGAAAGGCTAAGTATTTTTCAGGAAAAAACTAATAAGAGAGATCAATTCAGTGTTTTTAGCATCGAGTCGAGACCTATCGAGATTCTTCAACAGCCAGCCCACACATCATAACCCATGATGCTCCAAAATTTCATGGAAGAAATTCTGCTTGGAAACCATCAAGACCTAGACACTTTATTCTTGGCCATAGAGAACACGAACCTTCTCCAACTTCCCCCAGGGAAAAGGGCTTAAGGAGGGAATTATTTTGATCATCAAATATCAATGCAATGGGATATTAGCCAGAAAGAGAGGATTGCTCCTCATGCAAAAGAGGCAATTTCACCCCCTAATAGAGAGGTGAAAAAACCTGATACCTCCTTCCGAGATCTTGCTTTTGATCAGATAGGACCATACCTTTACTATTCTTGATTTCAGAGATAATGTTTGAGATCCTCCATGATTTTATCTGCAGAGTGAAAGAATTTGGGATTCCTGATCGCCATCCTTAAGCCACAACTCTCTCGATTTTTTACTTCCAGAAAGCTTCCTCCCTAAGGAACAATTCACCGAGCTTGGCCAAAAGAGATTTCTCTAACAAATACTCCTCCTCCCCCATCCCAGAAACAAAGACCTTCTCATTCAAAGATTTCAAATCGAGCTTCCACTCTAGCCTTTTCTTGTAAAATATTCTTAAAACAAAACCTATTCCAATTCCGGAAGTTCCCTTTGAGAAGCTTGAGATTTTGCGCTAACACATACATTTTTGTTCCATTAATATTATAGGAGCTCCACCAGTGCTTAATATTATCCTTCCAAAGAGGCATCCCTCAGCCACATTAGTTCAAACTTAAAAGGGGGATTTACGAGGAGCAATATCAATATTTACCAAGAGAGACATCGGAAAAATGATCTGAACCATACCAAGGCAAAACCAAGATTTCTAGAACAAAATTATTAAGAGACCAATTGGGGCCCAACTAAAAACCTATCCAGCCGCTCAACAATATTACAAAAACCCCTTCTGCGATTACTACAGGTGAACCACCCTTGTTTGGGCTCAATATCAAGAAGAGAACATATCACAAATAAAGGAAATCAAAATCTACCAGAGACTGCAAGATTCCTTCTAAGACCATCTTTCTTATCTCTTCTCCAAGGTAATAACGTTGAATGTCACCCCCAAGTAAAATAAGATGATCCTCTAACGAAAGCAATTACGTGGAAAGTTCCTGCCACACTGCTCTTTTGTCAATGATACTAATTGGTACCATAAACATTGAAGAGGTAGAAGGACGATTTGAGAATGCTTAGGACTAGACAAGACCTAATTACCAACTGAGACTCTGAGAAACAAAATCCACCCGCACCTGACACTCCTTCCATAGGAAGCCCAAACCCCCGGAGGCACCAGAAGGCATCTCAAAAAGAAACCCTTCTAGCCTTTAACCAGGTTTCCCCATGATTCTGCCACCTCCCCAATGAGACATATTTGTTTCTTGTAGCAGCACCACACACGTAGCCGATGAAAAAATATAACTCTTTAACAAGCGTTGTTTGTCAGCGGTAGTAAGACCCCTGAAATTCCAAGAGAGGAGCTTCACTGATAGGAGGGAAGGAATTTCACCTTCCCGGCCTCAGCCATGGAGAAATTCATGATACTCTGCTTACTCGCATCAACTTCCTTATAGGCAGCCTCCTGCTTAGATTTTTAACCCCATTTTTTCTTGCTGAACCACAATTGGCCACTTTTAAACCTTCATGTCCTAGACGCCAATTTTAGATAGGGATTCAAAGCAGGGACCAACACATCTGGGTAAATTTCCCTCTCCTCCAAACCGTCACCCCCCTATAGAGGGACTGAATCATCTTCGCCTCAACCTTATCTGAAAGCCAAACTTGAAGATTATTTAGAGAGTCTGCGTGCCCCTGTTCGAAACCCTCCTTAATCAAGGACTAACAGTTCCTTCGAATTATTATGAACCTCTTCAATTTCCCTCAACAAGGAGAGAGGGGATAATTTCCCCAACAAGAGGGGCATCCAGGCCACTATCTTGCTCCAGAGGCGGATTATACCAAACCAAACTAGGAGGAGGTTCAGTTCCAATCAACAAGCACTCCGACTTCAGAACCTCCTTTTGTATAGCAAAAGACTTAGAATCCTTCTCATTTTTTACCACGCATTCCTTACTCAAGTGCCCCAACTTCCCACAATATAAGAACTTCACATTCATCCCCTCATACTCGATGTCAAAGCACCTAAGACCGAGCTTGGATTGGAGACATAAATAGCTCAGAAATGGGGCAGTCAAATCCATCTCCACACAGATGCACACTGGTAATTTCCTCCAAAAATTTAGTGAAGGGTTACAAATGGGCATGAAGGCACCCAAAGAATTTGTGATAGAATTCAGGACTGACCATTTTTAGAATTCAAAGGGCAAGCCATGAATGCTAAGCCAAAGCAGGGCCCGAGAATTTTTTTCCTTCCTAGGATCAAAATTCGGAGACCAAGGATGAAAGTACAGGCTGGAAAATTCATGAACTAGGGGCCTCCCTTATATACCTATTCCAACAACTCAGGGGAAGGGAAACATACATGAAAGAAGCCATTGGAAAGAAAGCTAACCCTAGGTTTAGCTTTAATGCCCCAAAACCTAGAGGCCCAACTCAAAATCCTTCCTCGAGAGAAGCACACTCCAACAAACATACAAAAAATCACCCTCTTCA
Organism: Taxus chinensis; assembly: GCA_019776745.2. Lineage (NCBI taxonomy): Eukaryota > Viridiplantae > Streptophyta > Pinopsida > Cupressales > Taxaceae > Taxus > Taxus chinensis. Next base: position 782,233,814 of record CM034150.1, read on the forward strand.
ACTGAGAATCTAAAGAAACCTCCTTGGGGAGGGAAGGAAGAGACAACTGAAGGCTCTCCGCTGAAATGTTAAAGTCAATTCCAACAACCTTGAATTCCTCCATACCCTTCGATCCAAAGATCTCAACCAAAATTGGATTAGAAGGGAACTCCTCAAGCGCTCCAACAAAGGGCTCAACAAACTCCAATACTAAACATTCCTCCATGTTGTCACTAAATCACTGCACCCCCCTGAATGACCAGAATACTTGAATGACATTCGGTGTGATTATGACACATGGGATCACCTCTCAAGTTGTGGGACTTGGGCTCGAGGTGAACCTACGGAGAAGGCCGGCTTCCTCTTCTTAAACCAAGTGCTTTAACTACTCCTAATGACTATATAATCCTAGGCTAACATCTTCATGAGTTTTAGGGAAAGATATTTTTGTAAAATGAAACTATCTTAGGGGTGGTGATGCACCAAATTTAAGGGGTGTTTAATCTCAAAGAAGGGTTGATGTGGATAGGATGATTACATGATTGGCCACCTTCACCTATTACAACTTGGAAAGGGTACAAAATGCCACAAGCCAGGGGCATACATTCATTTATTAAACTTGAGCATATATAAGAGAGAGATCAAATTTGATGCAATACCTACTTAAAGACAGAGTTTCAAAACTTTTGCTTTCGAAATTCTTGATTTTGGAGATTTGGAACTTTTCAACTTCGGAATTTTTCACTTCGGAGGTTTGGAAATTTTCAACTTCTGAACTTTTGACTTCAGCAATTCAGAACTTGTCATTTTGGGTTTTCAAAATTCGTGCTTTCGGAAGACAGGTTTTTCAGAGATTTCTACTTCAGACTTTCGGAAGTTTTCTCTTTGGAACACTACAGTTCGTGTTTTCAGATTTCTCTTCTTCGGGACCTTTCCACTTTAGCTTCTGAAATATAGAGCTTAATTTCTACTTCCACATCAAGGGGAAAGAAAAGATGAAGTATTCATTTCTTGGAGTTACTCCTCACTCCTGCTTGTCTTTTGACTTCGGTAATATAGGAGACACTGACCTGGGGGAGATTGATTTTCTAGATTTCTGGGAAAAGAGTGAAGGTTCCTTACAAAAACCATGGATGCAGGCTATCTATGACAGTGGGATCATCCTGGCTACTAGATTCCCCACGTATATGCATTTCCCATAATTCCTTCTAGTTGTAGAAACTCACTTTGACACGGAGTCCATGTCGGTTAAAGATGCCGATGATAAGGTGGTAATCCGTTTAGACCCAAAAGTTTTTGAAGATCTTTTTAAAATTTGTGACGTCGAAGATTACACCATGATTTCGCTAGAGTCAGCAGTGGAAAAATTGGGACAAGGAAGTGGAGTTATGCAACAAATTTGTGATGAAGAGCCATTTGGCTAAGAGCATGACTAAATTACCAAAGACGTTATATAGGGCAGACTTCATTCAGGAAGTCAATGATATCATTGTGCTTTTAAGTTGAGTTTCAAGTCTTCCATCTATGAAGGAATTTCAAGAGTGGATGTTCTTGTACATCGCCACCATAAAAAAATAAGGAATTTATCCGATGGGGGAGAGCATATCAGTAGCTCTATTTGCTATCAGTTGGGTAGAGTGCTAACCACAAAAACCTTCTACATGACATCCTTTCTGGTGTATGTTGTTGCTACTATGGGAGATTTTGTTGGGTTAAATACTAAAGGTATTCACAGCACCTCTCAAATTTATGACTTCTATACTCAGCTCATGCTGAATGAAGGGAGTAAGCATTTTAGTAGGGTAAATGACACCCTTACTTATGGTATCTAACCATTTTGACAAAGAATTATACAATAGAAGAATTTCCGATGAAGCCTTCAAAGAAGTGTGGGTAGTGGGGGGAATCTACCTTCAATTCCCACATTTACTTACTTCAGATTCCTGACTTCATAGGTTCCAGAAAGAAAATTGCCCAGATTGTCCTACGGATAAGTGGGTGCTCTGCTACTTGTAAGTTGGGTTGAAAGTTGTTAGATTTATCAGATCAAAACAATGCTACAAAATGGGAATGCACAAGCCAGGGGTCCCCCTCCCCTCTCCGTGCTACCACATCCCATCTTGCTACTCTCCTCCCCCGTTAAACATCTAGTATTCCTTTCTCGATCCTCTTTCCCCGCTATCCTTTAATCCCTCTCACTTCCCTTCTCCCTTCCATACATTCATTTATTAAACTTGAGCATAATAAGAGGAGATCAAATTTGATAGCGCAATACCTACTAAAGACAGAGTTGATAGTTTCAAAACTTTTGCTTCGAAATTCTTGATTTTGGAGATTTGGAACTTTTCAACTTCGGAATTTTTCACTTCGGAGGTTTTGGAAATTTTCAACTTCTGAACTTTTGACTTCAGCAATTCAGAACTTGTCATTTTGGGTTTTTCAAAATTCGTTGCTTTCGGAAGACAGGTTTTTCAGAGATTTCTACTTCAGACTTTCGGAAGTTTTCTCTTTGGAACACTACAGTTCGTGTTTTCAGATTTCTCTTCTTCGGGACCTTTCCACTTTAGCTTCTGAAATATAGAGCTTAATTTCTACTTCCACATCAAAGGGAAAGAAAAGATGAAGTATTCATTTCTTGGAGTTACTCCTCACTCCTGCTTGTCTTTTGACTTCGGTAATATAGGAGACACTGACCTGGGGGAGATTGATTTTCTAGATTTCTGGGAAAGAGTGAAGGTTCCTTACAAAAAACCATGGATGCAGGCTATCTATGACAGTGGGATCATCCTGGCTACTAGATTCCCCACGTATATGCATTTCCCATAATTCCTTCTAGTTGTAGAAACTCACTTTGACACGGAGTCCATGTCGGTTAAAGATGCCGATGATAAGGTGGTAATCCGTTTAGACCCAAAAGTTTTTGAAGATCTTTTTAAAATTTGTGACGTCGAAGATTACACCATGATTTCGCTAGAGTCAGCAGTGGAAAATTGGGACAAGGAAGTGGAGTTATGCAACAAATTTGTGATGAAGAGCCATTTGGCTAAGAGCATGACTAAATTACCAAAGACGTTATATAGGGCAGACTTCATTCAGGAAGTCAATGATATCATTGTGCTTTTAAGTTGAGTTTCAAGTCTTCCATCTATGAAGGAATTTCAAGAGTGGATGTTCTTGTACATCGCCACCATAAAAAAATAAGGAATTTATCCGATGGGGAGAGCATATCAGTAGCTCTATTTGCTATCAGTTGGGTAGAGTGCTAACCACAAAAACCTTCTACATGACATCCTTTCTGGTGTATGTTGTTGCTACTATGGGAGATTTTGTTGGGTTAAATACTAAAGGTATTCACAGCACCTCTCAAATTTATGACTTCTATACTCAGCTCATGCTGAATGAAGGGAGTAAGCATTTTAGTAGGGTAAATGACACCTTCTTTATGGTTATTCTCTACCATTTTGACAAAGAATTATACAATCGAAGAATTTCCGATGAAGCCTTCAAAGAAGTGTGGGAGTGGGGGGAATCTACCTTCAATTTCCCACATTTACTTACCTTCAGATTCCTGACTTCATAGGTGTTCCCAGAAAATTGCCAAGATGTCCTACGGATAAGTGGGTGCTACTGTAATTGGTTTGACAGTTGTTAGATTATTATCAGATCCAAAACAAATGCTACAAAATGGGAATGCATTTCCCTATCTCAATTGGAAAATACACCTGCCCAAATATTCATAAGGCTAAGAATGTGGATGCAAAAATGGTTGAAGTAACATTGTGAACCTTCCATCCACGAACCAACTTCGACTATTGGGGTAAATTTGGCGAAACAAGATGATCTAGTGCTCACATGCCCCAATTAGAATACATCTAGATCTATTGTTGGGATGAATATATCATTCGACAGAGAGATTATGAAAGGTTGACTCTGGACAAGATTTAGCAATTTGGTATAGCTGATGTGCCAAAGGATATGAAAGACAATGACAAGGTATTGGATGTAGCCTATAAAAATGATAATGTTGCCAATCAACCACTGCCATGGATTGATTGGTATGTGGAAGAGTGTTGTAATACAAAAGAGAGGGTGGGGCCCATTCTACACAGAACTTACAATTGGTTGGCTACCTTAGGAATCTCATCCAAGGGAATTGATCAACCTACAAATACAGGAGCTCCACCAAGTCAATCAACACCAACAAAGGGAAAGAGGTCTACTCAGAAACCCCATATATTGCCAAAGAAGATTTCATTTGTCGTAGGGGGATCATCTCTCTCCAAGACTTCTATTTCCAAGGCTATGTCTCCTATAGAAACCGTGACAGAAGTGGTCGAAGTCACTTATTCTCCCAATACCCCACAAGGCCCATCATTTCCCTCTTCTCTTCCAGTGTCCCTTCCTATACCAGTTCCTTCCACTTCTACCATAATTTCTTCCTTCCCATCTCCTTCTATGGCCCAAGTTTTTTTACCCTTGTAGTTTTCTCAGCTGGAGAGACTATCGGGTCACCCATTCCTGCCTCGCTTCCTTTGAAACTTCCATTTCCTTCTATTTCATCCCCTAACATTACTGTGTCAACTCCTATAGATGTACTCACATCCACCCCATCCATCATTGCCACTTCTATCCAAATGTCAGCCAATGTTTCTAATGCTCTTGTCTTGACTAATGTTTCAAGTATTATATCTATTGTTTCATCTCCATCAGCATCAACCATCCCAAAATGGCTATTTAGGAAGACTCCTAAGCAGAAGTAAAAGGTGCCTCTGGGATATGTTATAGATCTCATCATCTTGAAACAAACGCCCAAGAGACAAGCTAAGAGGCCAAGGACTGTGCCAAGTCTGATGGTAAAACCATCTGGAGAGTGGGTGATAGAGGTTGCCACTCCCGTGGAGGGAAAAACTAAAGAAACAATCACATCTGCAAACTATTGGATCTCTAGATTTTCATTGGGAAAGGCCACCCACGAGGGAGCTAAACATGATGTGCATACTGCTCTTGGGGCTTTACTGGAGAAATATGAAAAAGATAAGGCTACGAAAGATGAGCTCAAGGCCAAAGTTGAGCAGCTCAGTGCATTCCTGCGCAAGGTAATCCAACCTACTCCATCCACTGAATTCTCATCTACTATGGCCATGACAGTTTCAACTACTATTGATGACTTTTCTTATCATGAGCTTGAAAAGCCAGGCTGGAAAGGGAGATAAGTAAATGGATGGATAGAACGAATATCGCAAGAAGCTAATCCTTTAATCAAGGAAGCTGTTGCAAGTTGGGAAAAATATTGTTTGCAAAATAGATGAGGCCTTTTCTGAAGATAATAATAATCTGAATTTAAATTTGGCAGCGTGGAGTGAAATCAGAGCAGAATATCCAGACTTTCTCCTTCAAGAAGATGTGATTGAAGATATTTCCAAGTTGTTTGAATATAAAAAATCCATGTAATTCCGGTGTCAGGTACTACAAGATTTGATTAAGAAGTTAGATGATAAATGATTAGAAATCACGAATGCCCTAAATGATATCTTAGAAGAATTTGATGTTGCTAATTGCAAGTTCTTCAATGAAAAAATCAATGTTCTTCCTGAAGAACAAATTAAAGAAAGTTTCAAGGACTTGGTGAAGCACGACGAAGAAGTTACCAGAACCTTCAACTGTGATTCTATTGACAGAATGGTTTTATGTCAAAATTTCATAGGAAGGTTAACGAAAGTTTTGAGCAGATTGAGGAAAGTTCTAGCCGGGATAACAAGGGAGATTGAGATGGTAGATGTAGTGAATTACTACGCATGTGGGCCTGAAGATGAAGAGGTCCAGGGAATCATTAAATGCTTCATCGAATACAAGCACCAATTGGTTGTGTGGGAAGAAAGCCAACATGAACTTGCAAAAGAAGAAGACATTGCAAAACCAGGCCAAGGCTGAGCAACCATGGAAGGGAAGATCCAAGCTTTGGATCGGTCAAAGTTGTAGGGATGACTGGGTCAAACCATTGCAACAAATTTTCTATTTTCATGGGAGTTTGTTCCCTTAATTTAATAACATTTCTATTTTTAGTTAAGTGTTAGTTAAGGGCCCAGTTGTAATGGCTCAGCCTAAGAACTTATAAATAGTTGAGTGTGTGGAGTTCAGAGGGGAGGTATTTTTTAGATATTTTTGGTGAAATTGCTCTTTAAGCTTAGAAGAAAACTTTCAAATATTTGTGAACCTTTTAATTATATTCAGAGTTATACATTGTCATTGAATATATGAGTTATTGTGTTAGATGATTAGTCAGTAAATGATTTGTGAATGTGTGATTCGTTGGTATGAATAGATAGTTTACCTTTAATTTCAGATTGTCTATTTCATATTGTGATAGAATAGGGTGATTATCTTTTTATCAGTTGTGAGAATCCTATTTTCCTTCTGACGATTTAAAGTTATATTATTATAATTCTCAACCTGTGAAATGGGTGTGTAATATGTGCATGCATTTTTCCTCTTGACAAATTAATTGTGTATTCTGATCTCTCTCTCTCTCTTATGTATGATCAAGTTTAACAAAGGAATGTATGCCCCTGGTTTGTGGTATTTTGTACCCTTTTCAAGTTGTAATAGGTGAAGGTGGCCAATGGTGTAATCATCCTATCCACATCAACCCTTCCTGAGATTAAACGCCCCTTGAATTCGGTGCATCACCACCCCTTGGATAGTTTCATCTTGCAAAAATATCTTTCCCTAAAACTCGCGAAGATGTTAGCCTAGGATTAGATATTCATTAGGAGTAGTTAAAGCACTTGGTTTAAGAAGAGCAATTCGGTCTTCTCCGGAGGTTCACCTTGAGCCCAAGTCCCACAGCTTGAGAGGTGATCCCATGTGTCATAATCACACCGAACTTCCTTCAAGCATTCTGGCCATTTGGGGGGGGGGGGTGCAATGATTTGGTGACAACACTCCACAGCCAAATTCCCCAACATCAGCGCGCCAAACATAGAAACCAGGTTTTTAACAACCACACTTGGGCAAAACTTATTGACCAACGCAGACACTTCCTCCTCCACAACTAAAGACCGCTCATGTCCCCGAAATCCCTCACTCCTTCCACCACACACAGGGATCATGTTCGCACCTGTGAGGACACCATAATCAAGTGTGAAACCCCCAACACCAGCCACCACCTTATCTTTTGAAAATTTAAAATTTTCGCCCCTTTCACACTTTTCACTTTTTTGGCTCTCCATTGTTAGATATAATTACATAGTGAGGTTTGCATTCAACAGGTTATATTATTCATATACAAATGATACAAATAGATTTTAGAGTTCAAAATTCAGAATTATTCAAGGTCCAGATCCTTAGAAATAGTTATAGACATAAAAAAGATAAAAATTCACACTGGTCAAAACCATACAGCTAAGTTCAAGAATGTACTATGGTATAGACCCCTAACAAATGTTCTTGATTTGAGGTAAATTTATCATAAAATTCCAATAGTTACATATTATTACAAATATTTACAAACTTCTCATATATATTCACATAGATGACACAATTCAAATTATAATATAGGGGGCATGAGTAACTCATTCCTTCTTCATTACACTAATCATATACAATTACAAATACATGGGTTTGGGGGCATGTGTCTTATTTTCATTTAAAGTACTAAAAAAAAATCATAATAATACTTAGCTTTACAACACATGGTGGGGGAATAGGGCATCCAATCCCTTTCAACCTTATGGTTTGTTTACAAATTCGGGCCTAGATCCATCTGCAACAGTATGGTCCTTGGGGTCGAAATGTATGGAATTGGATAAATTATTTGTAAGTTCTCCTTCATTTCCTTTTATGTATTTGTGTGATATGGTATTAAGGTTTCTAAAATACTCTATACACTGCTCTTCCCTCTTAATATGGTGTTTTGGTACCTCTCCACTTCGGTGTTGGGTCATGTGTACTCAACTCCATCTCCTACTTTGGATTCTCCTTCAACACAACTATAGATTGATCATCACTGATCCTTCACCAAGTCAACAAAAAATCTAAATCTTCAAAGTACAACAAGAACATGAGATCCTCCCTTTATAAAATGAACATGTGTTTTCTTTCCATATTTTACATCTCTTTACTTTACTTTATACATGTTTATTTTTTTAAGTTATTAGTATTATTTACATTTAAATTACAATTAAATTTCTATTATGGACATTGACTACACTCAGTGTTGTAGGTTTCAACATGGAACCTTCCAACACCACCAAGGACAATAACAATATAGCAAAGACAAAGTGTGTATGTATATTGATGTATGTTTCTCTTTTAAGCACATAATTTCCAACTAAATACTTAAAAGGGGGCAAATGTAGACACTCAATTTTGATAAATTATCCTTCAAAAATGGAAAATTTGAATTTGTTCCTATGTTAAGATAAATACTGACATTCTAAGTAGTAATTTAACCCCAAACATCATTCCAAAACTCTAGGGTTTACATTTGTTGTTGTTCAAAATTGGATTGTCTGAAACTTTTCGATTTATGTTCCATAACATTAAAATTGCCCAAGAGATAAATTTTGAGTATAAACACCCCATGTTTAATTGTTGTCCTCACTAACCTAGCCACGGTCTTGATGCCATCCGTCTGGTCATTATTTCTCAGTGGTCTTTATTAACGTAATTATACTAGCATATGGGTTGCAAAATAGATAATGCTTCATGAAGGTTGTTGAAAGGCCCCCGGAGTTCCTTGGTGATTTTGTTGGATAAGAAATGTAAAACTTGATCATGTCCCTCTTATATAGAACCCAAGGAAAAGTTCTTGTGTTACTTTCCCCTCCATTTAATAGACATGTTTCCCATTAATCAGTGAAGTCGGCCTCATGGGGAAATGGAGGACTGTTTCCAATATTCTTCGGCTCTGAGGATGAAAACGGTGTTGGGTAAACCCGAAGGCTCTCAAATTTCATGAAACTTTGGCGCGTCGACCTCTTTATCATGACCAAAATCCACATCTCCTCCTTAGTGAAGTAATAAAACTATTTCTACTATTCAATTGCTCCACATAATGTACACATTAATGGTGGATTTATATGTCAAAGAAGAACAATTATAGAGTTCGAAGTCATCGACTACATGGACTCCTCAAAATAATTTTATCAAAGTTTACAATGCTTAGGTTTCACACAATCTCTAAACTACCAATCATGAAATATTGGAGCAACTGAGTTGCTTCCATCATAGCATATATCAGACATGTAAGGTTTTACTATCGGAACCTCCTTTATATTATAATATGAACAAAAATAATACAAGGTGTTACATAGTAAGGGGCGGCTAACAGTGGTCACAACAAAAGAAAAAATGAAAAAATGATAAAACAAACGCCACAAGGGTAGAAAAAAAATGTCACACAAGCTACAAAAATATGAAGTGATCATGGTGGGCCGCTGTAGACATGTAAGTTTTCATTGATAGTGTCTTCATGAATAAACACTTGGTCATTACAAACACAATGCGATATTTGTATCCTCTAGCATGATGGCTAAGTGGGACCTAGAACATTATGCTTTGTGGAAAATACATGGGTTGATGTCTGATATATCAAAGGTATTTTCTTCCAAGGAAATCATCAATACGAAGAAAACCATTTTATCCACAATATTCAAATGTAGAGTTAAATATCAATCATCCACTGTGGTCCATGGAGGAGGCCTTGCCAATATGTAGCATCTATAAAGTATAATCTTACAATCATTGTTACACAAGTTACAATTTTGTACCACGGTTTAAACGATCGTGACAGGTCATTCTCAAGCAATGAAATTCATTTGCATAGGATAGTTATAATCAAAGGAACAATATATTATGAAATGGAAAATATTGAAAGTGATCAAGCATACGGATCAAATGCATAGGATGCATCCCTAGAGATGTAAAATTCAATTTTGATTTACAGTTTGTTGTTGAGATACGAATATCTCTAGAAAGGAATTGAGGATGGGCTCCTCAAGAAACACGAAACCACTACAGATTTAATCAAATATGGGAAAATTACCATACCTAAAAGGATTACTCGCCAACTGTTAAACAAAATTCCTCAACAAAATAGAAAGCCTAAATTCCAGAAGCGAAGTTATGACAGGGACAAATTGGTTAGAAACCTAGAATAGGTGGTCTGTAGTCAATTTGTGATGTGAAGGAGACTCTTTAAGATAATATGAATGTTTAATACTTAGGAATGAAGACACAAGATGATATGAAATATGTTGCACACCTTTGTCACTAAGACTATCGAATGGTCATATGAAAAATGTAAGGACTATTTTTAGGATATGACTAAATACGGAAACACATCACCTTCAAAGATGACAATGTTCTTATGGCATTCGGCAGAGATAATGAAAGGCATATCTTGATTCCCAATGAAAGGATAATGTGGATATTGTTGAAGAGGAACTCGTGCCACAAAAATCTTGGCATTTGTTAATGTAGAGGCTAGAGTGCTAGTGTGAAATATCTGAAGGAATTGAGTGCTTTGCATCTCCTAGCATTGACTCACCCTCAAGCTGGATCAGACTTGGAAAACATTGATTAATGGTGATCAATTAAATATTAGATGACATTACATATTCAATCCGTAAGAACTAAATAAATTAGTTTTTTTGTGAGTCAATTAGATGTAATGTAACGGTGATGAGGCCGATTTTAAAAAATCAAGTTGGGTTAGATTGTGCTCGAATTAAATTTGAGTAAAAAGTAGTTATTTGACTACTTTGAGATGTAAATGTCTATATGAAAGGCTAAAACACAATTGTAAAGAGGCTCTCCATCTGTGGATATTGGACAATTAATGTTGTAATTTAGTGTATATTGTTTTTCTCTCAATTCCATAAAATTCAGAGTGTTAATGTTTTTTAATTATAAACTTTGTCTTTATGTTTATGATTAGATGATGTCATTAATGTTGTTTCTATTCCTTGATGTATGTGATTCTTTCATAAATCAGACTTTGTATTGAATATTGATGTATGGGGACTTTGTGTAATATCTATAGAGTTTAAGGGGTTGCGTAGATTTTGTGCTTCATATTATGCATTTGTCATTATATTATGTTCTTCACATGAAAGAGAGATGGCTTTTATGTTAAGTTTATGTTTGAGATATCTCAAGAATTCTCTGTGTTTATCTTGTTGTAGCTTTCTTGGTTCCTTTGTCTTTTTTCTCCTTCTTTCTCCTTCCCCAATTTTGTTGCCTTTATGCTTTCCGGTTAAAAGCACCAAAACATAAATACCCCCATCATATGAGGGAACTACCTCTCTCAAATGCAGAGAAATGTCATCCTGTCAATAGGTGACCCTACCTAACTATTATATATTTTATATCATATCACTTCCGTTGGGAGAATAAAGGAGAGATACAACGAGATAAAATTTCGCCAACAACTTTTGGATACACTACTGGGGATCAAATCACTATCACATTCATGTCCCGCATTAAAAGAACCTCCCTTGAAACAAACATCAACATCTTTGTGCGCAGTTGGTACCTGAAGGATAGAATATTTCTAGAAAATGAAATCTACCAATTGCCACCTCGTGCCAATGAGTGACAATGATAGTTACAAGGAAGAAGAAAACTATCTACCCTTTTAAATCATCCAAGTTCCAAATGATCCAGAAGAGGCACCATTTTTTACAAATTTCTATGAAGGTATGGATTTACAAACAACAAAGATGTATCCTATTTTAGCTGAAACCCTGCAACTGGTTGAACAAGTAGAAGAAAATAGGTCATTTCCAGATAGTTTTGATTTTTCATAAACAAGAATGAAGGTCGTTGACACACAACCATACTAGCTATAGAAAAAAAACATAAAACTGCAAGAAAGGGATAGCCAGACTGAACAAGATTGTTGCATCTAACAACCATGTAATTAAATCATTGTGGCTGAAAATAAAAAAGAGTGTCGCTAAAGGAAGAAAAATGAGGATTACACCTGCTGATGATCATAAGTCTAGGCATCTCATGAAAGAAGTGAAAAAATGATATAAAATGCTATAGTCACTTGAAAAATCAGAAAAACTTGAAGATTAATCCTTGAATGGGGTAAGTAATGAAAAAAATATTTTAGAAGAAGTATCTCCTTAAAGTGATGTATTTAATTACACAAAAATTGTTGAAAACTTCAAACACGGTCTTTCATTTCTCTTCGTGTGGATGATTTTCTTGCTTATGGAGATGAGGATATGATGATCTTGAAAAAGGAGTACTTACAAAGGATTTATGAAATTGCAAAAGGAGTTTCAGACCCTCACCTCAATCTTGAAGTCTTAATCTATGCTATGGCTATGCAAAAGAAGCTCAAAAATCTCGAGACACTCCATAGTGAGAAAGAGATCAATAATATTCCAGAAGTAGATCCTAAAGATCCTCCACATTATGAAGTTTTTGTCCCTGAACAATACCTTAATGCCATAATTGAATGCATTCTCTGTGGACCTCCTGATGATTTTCAAGTTGACATTGCTGAAAATAATGAAGAAAGTAAGGTGACGAGTTTTCATTCATGTTTGGAACAAAGCCTTTTGAATAAGTGGCTTGCAAGGAAAGTGAAGACCCTTGTCACAAGATCTAATGCTTGTTGAAGTTGCTGCTCATCATGAAAATATGCCAAATTATTAATACTTATTCTCTACCATAGACATTTCAAGAGAGTGATGTTGAGGCAATTATTGATATTTTTGTTTTTTGTTTTGATCCTTCATATGATGCGAAAGTATTCCATGTACAAAAAGAGAAAATTAAATAGTTCAATGTCCCTCTTGAGACATTTATTGATGGTAATGAGTACATCAAACCTTTTGAAAGAATCAAACACCATGGAGTTCTTGCTTCATATTGAACATAACGAAGATGATAATGCTATTGTTGATTGTTTCTTATTTGGTCTTAACATTGCTAAATTCTCTATTGATTCTATAAAAAATGCACATTTTGTATGGAGATCATGACCTCTTAAAAATCATATTTTTTTTGCAAAGAAAAAAGAATGTCTTCCTATAGTTAGCATAGCCAAGGTGGAGACTGTGAAATTAGAAGAGGTAGAAGATGATGATGATTGATCATTCAATGGTCAAGTTCTAGCCTCTCTCAAACTAGATTGTAAAGAGAACCTCGTACAAGTACATGAATCTTCTAAATTAACCTCTGTAGAGTGTAACAGGAAAAAACATAATGACACATGATTAAATTTCATGCAAAATGGTGTGCTCAATGTGCCAACAAGAAGAGTGTGTTGCAGTAATTAAGACTTCTCATGAGAATAATTTTAAGGAAGAAGTGGTTCACATACATAAGAAAGGAGGTAATCAATGTTCATACAAGATAGTGTTTAATGTAGGCAACAATTTCATTTTTAGCACTTACTCATTGCCAAAGGATAAAAAAATTAAACAAGTGTCAAGCTCATCATTTGAATTGAGGAATTTTTTAGTGCAATATCAGTTGGAGAATGTAATTTTGGTTTTCATTCTTCTTCTCAGGCCATGCAAAGCTATGAAAAAGTTTTTGTATGATCAATTGATCATCTTTAGGCCTAAATTTTTTTTACCATTTATCCCACTTCTCCATAAAGGTACCTATTTATCTCATCTTGTTACTAGGTTTATATGATATTTGTGTATTCCTCTCCTCCCTTTGTATATAGTCTCCTTATTTTGGCTTGTTTTTTTATATTTCCTTATGCTTATGTGTGTGTTTTCAATCGATGTAGCTGAGAGAGATTCCCCATGTATTGTGTTGAACCTTGTATGTTTACCAATGGATAAAGTGCTAGTCTATTTCAAACCTTGAGATTTCAGAGTTCGAACTATGCCTTGTTTGTGTCTTTCCCTATTTAAGTCATGTCCCTAGAAGGATCCAGTTGTTGTCGCTCAAAATCAGTTTGTTTGAAACTTTTTGATTTATGTAACATAGCATCAAAATCACCCAAGAGATGAATTTTGAGTATAAACACCCCGTGTTTAATTATTTTCCTCAATGACCTAGCCATGGTCTCGATTTCATCCATCTAGTCATTATTTCTCAATGGTTTTCATTAACCTAATTATGCTAGCATATGGGATGCAAAATGGATCATTCTTCATAAAGGTTTTTGAAAGGCCCATAGAGTTCCTTGGTGAATTTATTGGATAAGAAATGTAAAGCTTTGTCATGTCTCTGTTATCGATAATTGATGGAATAGTTTTGTGTTCCTTATCTTCTCCATTTACCCAACATGATTACCACTCATCGGTGAAGTCGTCCTCATGGGGAAATGAAGAAATGTTTCCAATATTCTTTATTGGATCTGAGGATACAAATGGGTCAGGATAAACTTGAAGGATCTCAAATTTGATGATACTTTGGTACGCCAACCTCTTGAGCCTTACCAAAATCCACATCTCCTTCTTAGTGAAGAAACAAAGCTATTTCTACTATTCCATTGCTTCACATAATGTGTAAATTAATGGTGGATTTATATATCAAAGAAGAAAAATTATACAATTTCCATCAAAAACGTAGTTGGCAGGAATAGATTCATATACCTAACATGAAAACCATGTTCAAATCCAAGTCATTGACTACATTGACTCCTCAAAATCATTTATCGAAGTTGAAAATACATTGGTGGCGTTTCCCTTTTTAGGAACCATGGGAATGGTTGCCATGTTCAATTGGTTCTTTGATTAGCCAAATCACTCGGTAGAAGAATTGTTAATTGGGCATTTCAGTCGGTAAAGTCAGTCATGTTTGGAGCATTCAAAATGGTGCTTAGGTTCTACATTGTCTTCGAAGGCCTGATTGGAAAATATTAGAGTGGCCAAGTTGCTTCCATCATAACATATGTCAGATATGTATTTTTTCATTGGTAGTGCCTTCATGAATGAACAATTAGTCAATACAAACACAATGTAATATTCATATCTTCTAACATGATGGTTAAGTGTGACCTAGAACATTATGCTTTGTGGAAAATACATGGTTTGATTTCTCATACGATATGGTATTTGTGAGAAGAATTTAGCCCACGCAAGGAGAATTCCACCAATTTTTTCACATAATTGAAAATAAGATCATTAAAGAACAAGACATTTTGGTTATCTTTGATGTTATTTCTCTTTATACCAAAATTTCGATTGATGATGTTAAATAAGTGATTAAAGCTTTAACTGACCAAGATACAACAAAATTAACCGAATTTTGTCTTCGCTCAACTTTCTTCACTTTTGATTGTAAATAATTTGAATAAAATGAGGGGGTTGCGATGGGATCTCCTCTGTCACCTATTGTGGCAAAACTATTCATGGAAAAAATTGAAGAAAAATCACTTAGATGTGTACCCCTAAAACCTGAGTGGTGGTATATATTTCTTAATGATACTAATGTTAACTGGAAACATGGTATGGAACAATTACATAAGTTCCTTGAGCACTTAAATATGCAATCATCACACATAAAATTCACCATGGAGATTGAAGAAAGTGGAATGCTCCCATTTCTTGATGTCTTAATCAAGCAGAATGAGGATGGTTCTCTTGACAAACAAGTTTATCAAAAAAATACTCACAAAGACTTATATATTAGAGCAGACTCGCACCATCATTATTCTTAGAAGAATGGTGTATTAAATACCTTGATTACAATAGCTCTTAGAATATCTCATAAAAATCACTTACCCTCAGAAGAGAAACACCTAACCAATGTTCTCAAAAGTAATGGATATAAAAATTAGAAAATTAGATCCACTTCCAAGAGGGATAAGATATGCCTATTAAGGTCACCTCGGTCCTCAAC
Organism: Taxus chinensis; assembly: GCA_019776745.2. Taxonomy (NCBI): domain Eukaryota; kingdom Viridiplantae; phylum Streptophyta; class Pinopsida; order Cupressales; family Taxaceae; genus Taxus; species Taxus chinensis. The sequence goes on from CM034150.1 coordinate 782,249,618, forward strand.
TTTTTGCAATAGTGGTAAGAATAAAGCTTTCTTACTGCACATTTTTGGGACTACTGATAGGATTTCCAGGATATTAAGAAAAAATGGTATAAAAACTTGTTTTAGACCTATAAAAACTATAAGAAACAAGTTAAAAAACCCTAAAGACCCAATCTATCCCAACTTAAGAAAAGGGGGATACTCCATACCGTGTGCTTGCTGTAAAACATACATCGGGTACTACATGACCATTGTAAAGACTTACAGTATATCTGGGTTGGAAAATCAGCTTTGGGAAAACATGAAGACATCACAAAACATGCCATTTGCATCGACAACACGAAATTAATAGCAATAGAATCATACTACACAAACAAGAAATTACGTGAAGCCGTCGAGATTGAAAAATATACAAACAACCTAAATCGTGACGACGGGTGGAAACTAAGTCAATCATGGAAACCCATGTTGCATAATTTGACATTCCCTCCCCCTTCGAAAAGCGTTCGTTCAATTATTTTGTCTACCCTTTCTTTCCATTTCCGTTTTCTTTGTGTTTGTCCTTTATTTTACCTTTCATGTTCGCGCTAATTGTGCGGTTGAATTTTTCTCCCCCCCCTCCCCCCCTCATAATTTTTCATTTATTTCACTATTTTTTTGTGTTTTGTCCACTTCTCCTTATTAGCATTTTTTTAATTTATTTTATTTCACTGATAGGATTTCCAGGATATTAAGAAAAAATGGTATAAAAACTTGTTTTAGACCTGTAAAAACTATAAGAAACAAATTAAAAAAACCTAAAGATCCAATCTATCCCAACTTAAGAAAAGGGGGATACTACATTCCGTGTGCTTGTGGTAAAACATACACCAGGTACTACATGACCATTGTAAAGACTTAGAGTATACCCGAGTTGGAAAATCAGCTTTGGCAGAACATGAAGACATCACAAAACATGCCATTTGCGTCGAAAATGCAAAATTAATAACAATAGAATCATACTACACAAACAAGAAATTATGTGAAGCCTTCGAGATTGAAAAACATACAAACAACCTAAATCATGAGGATGGGTGGAAACTATGTCAATCACGGAAACTCATGTTGCATAATTTGACATTCCCCCCCTTCGGAAAGTGTTCGTTGAATTATTGTGTCCACCCTTTCTTTCCACTTCCTGTTTCTCTGTGTTTGTCCTTTATTTTAGCTTTCGTGTTCACGCTAATTGTGTAGTTTACTTTTTCTCCCCCCCCTCATAATTTTTCATTTATTTCACTTCTTTTTTGTGTTTTGTCCACTTCCCCTTATTATCAGTTTTTGAATTTATTTTATTTTACTGATTGGATTTCCAGGATATTAAGAAAAAATGGTATAAAAAACTTGTTTTAGACCTGTAAAAACTATAAGAAACAAATTAAAAAACCCTAAAGACCCAATCTATCCCAACTTAAGAAAAGGGGGATACTCCATACCGTGTGCTTGCTGTAAAACATACATCGGGTACTACATGACCATTGTAAAGACTTAGAGTATACCCGAGTTGGAAAATCAACTTTGGCAAAACATGAAGACATCACAAAACATGCCATTTGCGTCAACAACACAAAATTAATAGCAATAGAATCACACTACACAAACAAGAAATTACACGGAGCTATCTAGATTTAAAAACATACAAACAACCTAAATCATGACGAAAAGTGGAAACTAAGTCAATCATGGAAACCCATGTTGCATAATTTGACATTCCCTCCCCCTTCGGAAAGCGTTCGTTCAATTATTTTGTCCGCCCTTTCTTTCCGTTTCCTTTTTCTCTGTGTTTGTCCTTTATTTTACCTTTCATGTTCACTTTAATTGTGTGGTTGACTTTTTCTCCCCCCTCCTCATAATGTTTCATTTATTTCACTTCTTTTTTGTGTTTTGTCCACTTATCCTTATTATCATTTTTTGACTTTATTTTACTTTATATTATTAACTTCTTTACTCTTTTTCTTGTTATTTTATTTTCACATCTTTTCGGGAACGACATGTCTCTTGGAAAATTGATTATTTATAATTATTCATTTTCCATCTCTGATCTCAAGCAAAAGCTTCACCCTGATGATGGTTTCTGTACTGGAACCAAAACGCCAGTATTAATCCTCCCTATATGGTGTATCCAGAAAATTCCATTTCACCTCTGAACTGCAAGATGTATCTTAAATCTTTGTCTTATAACCTTCCATCAAATGAATCTTTTTCCAATTTGAATATCTTATGTGTGTTATTTTATCTTCCCATCTTGACCTTAATGATAATGTTTAACCTATAGAATACTAGATATAAGCAAGTCAATTGTATTTCAGAAATTTCATGGCATTCTCATGATATCTCATTCAAAATATCAACACTAAAGCACCTAAGGCTTCCTAAAATATATCTAAAACAGTTACACATCAGTTAGCTCAGTGTAAAATGTTAAAGAGGTGACCACATCATAGAACATGTACTTAGAAAGGGGGTTACACATGTTGGAAACCATGACGTGCAAAGAGACAAACAATCATAGAAACGAGAGCAATAATAGTAGTGATAACAAAAATAATAACAATACTAGTAACAACACAGATGTAATAGAACTAGAATAGAGACAAAACACCGATCAAGTGAGAAAGCACAATAAAAATAATATAAAATAGAGTCACATAAAGGCATACAATTACAAACATGGGACAACCATAGTTTCATAAGACAATCAAAGCACTTAGGCCACATACAAGAGAATAAATGTCACACAAGAAGGTGTAGATCCAAAAACATGGGACATCCATGCTGTCACAAGACAAGTAAGGCACTCAAGCCGCATAAAATGAAGCATACAAATAGTTAAAAAAAAACTAGCAATCATATATAGCAAATAATAATGTCAGATAGTGATAAAATCAATAAGCAGTAAGAGAGCATATAAAGCAGTATATGTCAGTGATGTATAAGAAACCAATTTAACAAAAATAGAATTAAATATTATTACAAAGTAACTACTATAATGTGTGATATATTGATTAACTAAAATTAACTAAACTAATGTAGTAAAGTACAGTTAATGTAATCTAGGAGGACATATAACACAATAAGTAAATGCACTAAAACAATATGAAAATGATATAATTAAGTAAACTAATGAAATTAAAAAACCCTAATATGCAAGAAGGGAAAGGAAATAACTCAACTGAATAGTAGATGCTTACAAAATAGTGTCGCGGTGGCAGATGAAAAATCAAAAAGTAGGAACAACGGTGTTGGGTTCCTGCGAAGGACATATTTTGGATGTCGTGGCTAGATTAGGGAACCTAGGAAAGGACTGGGGTGCCCATGGGCGCTCTGGTAAAGAATCTGGGTGTCTTGGTCTGGTGAAAAATGTCTAGAAATGGTGCTCACATGGTTGGAAGGTGATGTGAAACCCTAACTGCCTATCACATTAATTTTTCTGTATTGCGTTAAGTGCTCCAAAAATTCCAAGAGGAAGAAATAACCTGCAAAAGACCAAAAGGAAGTATCAAAACCCTAAAAAATAAAGATACAAATGAATAAGTCAGATTGACCTCGGCTACCACAATAGTGGGCTTACTAACAAAGCACTGCACTACATTTCGGACATGGATGTAGTTCTAGTGTGTGTGTGTGTGCGCGCATGTCATGCCCTAGAAGCTCTTGTGCTAGTCACACTTTGTGAAATAGTGAGGAATAGCTAAACGTAGAAAATGTAGTAGAATGTGTGCATGGAATAGAATAGAATCCCCCTATGAAGTGTGATGAAAATATCCTAGCTTGTGCCTTGATGATGGAGCTATGTGGATGCCAATGTAATAGATGAGTACAACTCTAGATGGAGTGATAGTAGTGTATGATGCTAAGTCCCTCATTATGGTCTCATAACTTTATATTTATAGGGTTCTATTACTCTAATTTTTTAATTAAAGAAAGATAAATATGAAAATTGGCTAGAAAATTCCCAAAAAGTGGTGAGAAAGTGCTAGAAGGATCAGAGTGCTCCCAGGTGGGACCATGGCACCCCAACCGAGGCTAAAATAACGTGGGATGTCTGAAAATGGATGGGCATATGGGTGTAATAGTTCAAAAATTATGAAATAAAATAAACAAGATGAAAAAAGGATGGGGGTCAATTAGTACATTCTTTACTCAAGAACATTCTAAATAGTAGTATGAGACTGAGATAAATAAAATGTCTAAAATGCATGATTTTGTGACTGTATTTGTCCTCCACTTTTGTTGGTGAGAAAAAATCTCGGTAACATGAAGTATATAGATATGCGTACCTGATCTCCATGAAGAGTGTAGTAAAAGCGTGCCGAAGGATTAGACAAAAGCGTGGAATGATAAAAATATGGAGGAGAGTGGAAGCTATAGATGAAAAATACACAAAGAAAAAAAAGTGATGAGAGTGAACCTAGGGCGAAACGCATGCGTGTAGTTGCCACATAGTGTAGTGTACCTACATAAAAATGTGATGTGTGTACTATACTGTGCTACCGCATAGTTTTTTTTCATTGTTATTGTTGTTGCCCCCATTTGACTGGTGGTTTCTCAAATGACCAAACCTGAAAGGAGAAAATAATCAAGTAGTCAAATATGTATGTATGTAAGTGTAAAAATGCTATGTAAAAGATGCATGTGTATGTATGTAAAAATACACGTAAATGTAAAGTACACAAAATAAAAAATGTAAATGGAACATGTGCACCTGATCCATGTCAAGAGAAAGGGTGTAGAAGGATATCCTGTACTGCTAGGGTTTTTTGGGCGATCCAATGACAAAAGGTAATCCAAAAAGAAATTTATGATTAGGAGTGGATAAACATGCTTTAGAAGAGCTAAGCTTAGTTTAGGCTAGTTAAACTTGATTAACAAGTGATTAGTGACTCATTGAGAGTTGGGAGGAGTCTGATTAATCATATGTGATTGATTAATAACCTTGCAAAAAATGCTAAGGACACCATGTCTTGTAAAAGCCGTTGTATATGGGGTTCGTAGATTGGTATGAACCTACTCGTTAAATATAACTGAACTAAAATGGTGTAGAATCTCTATGTTAGTATGTTGAAACCCCCAAATGATGCCCCCCTCTTTGGGGGCGCATGCACTGTCACTTATAGGAGACATGTGGCCCCAAAATAGGGCCAACCACATGTACGCCGAAAAGTTCTTGGTAGAAACCAAGGCACACACAAACAAGAAGGCTAGCCAAAGACAAGAATAAACATGCATGCATGTAGAAAAAATTTTATAAGCTATGCAAACATTGTGTAAGCTACCAAACAAAGTACTGTAAACATGCAAGAAGACAAGTATGCCACACAAAGCGGGTTACAAACATGGGACATCACTCACAATGTAGCAAGACACGCAAGGCCATCATGGCCACAAAAATACACAAGTTTTCACACCAAACATAGCGCAAGGCCCGTAAACAATAACAAATAATAGCAGACAATGGCAGAAAATGTAATGAACAAGTATGGAGACAAATATCCCTGCATAACAAATGTTGCACACGAAGCATCTATTGGAATGTTAGAAAGATAACTAGTATGTTAAAGGTGTGTAGAAGAAAGTAATGTAAAGTGCTAAGTACAAAATGAAACAATAGCACCTAGAAGAGATGAATGTGTGGATGCCCCTAGTGACCAGTGTAGGAAGGGTAGAAGGTGAGAATCCATGCCGCATGTAAGAGACCTGTATCTGCGATCACAACTAGAAGAAGGTGAGAATGTGCATGTGTGTATGATATAGATAAATGACATACAAGTAATCAAATTAGCATGTGTAATAAAGTGACCATGAACAAACAAAATTAAGCAAGAGTATAAGAAACCATGGTATGTAGTATGATGTGGATGGATGGAATGGAATGCAATATGGAGTGATAGGAACCAAGTACCCCCCGAGTGGATGGAAATGTATGTAGTGAGGTTCATTTATTAGACACCTAAACCACACATATGTACTTCATATATAAAGTATATAATGCAGGTTCACATTTGAATCTCCAAAATTGTATACATGCCTACTATGAACTAACATTCCTCCTTAAGATGCACTTTGATAAAGGGGATGAAAGATGAGTTAGTGTAGCATCGTCCCTTGTGGACTTATTTCTATAACCTATCCAAATATTTGAGATGTAGAAACAAAGGAAACAATGTAACCCCACCCCCCCCCTTGTGGATTACTTCTTTCAACTTCAACAAATATTTGAGATGCAAAATCTCAACATTGGTGAGGGGTAGAGTGAAAGAAATATGTCAATAAGATATGAAGAATGGTGTGAAAGTGGTTAGGTAGCCTTTTTTGATATGCAAACTACCATTTGTGTATAATCAGTTGTACGATTTTGCCTAAAACATATGTCACTAAACTTGATTAATGTCAGATGATGCAATGTAGACATAGTAAATGTGTTGTAAAGGTTGTGCCCATTTGATTGTATAATTCTCAGTAGCATTCGAGAAATGGAGCCGATGTAACTAAAGAGCTTCATCGGATTTTTTGTAGTGCAGCATAGATAGAAGGCAATGTAATATATGTTAGGCTCAAATTCCGATCATATAACAAGTGGAATCCCCTGTAAGGATATAACGTCATTTGATATGTCTAATTGAAGTCTATGTGTAAGAAACCAAAAGTGAGATGGGCATGAATGCCCTCTCAATCTTGTAATGCATCGCCAAATATGTCCATTATGAAGGATCAAATAGGAATCTAACGTTAGACTCCTATATGATGAATACTGGTATAATGATAGTGTGATCTTACAGTGTGTAGTATGTTATGGTATGTATATGTATGAACATTATAATTTTGTACGAGGTCTAAGATTCACTTGTATAATGACCAACTGTTATAGAATGATTAAAGCATAATGTGTGATGCACACCATGTAATCCACAAACTTCACTTATAGTGTAGCGTTTAATCAGGTTCAATTTAGTGATTATCCCACAATATTAAAGTGTGAACCTATTTTGCAGAAGAGTGTGTCCTAAAGATAATGATCGCCTAGCCATTATCCCATGAATAGGCCTAATTTTATCTATATTAGAATGTATAGAGGGTATGTAGAAGAGGTAGAACCACGCTATTAAAATATATATGTCGATGAAGATTGAGTGGCATGCCCCTAAGAGTACATGTGAATGGATGCACTATCCAATGCATGGTTACCAGAATAAATGTCTGTTAAGTCATCGTAAGCACCAAGGTTAAGATGTGAAATGATCATGCTCCAATAATGGAGGTATAGTAGACTCATGGGATGGTGGGATGAATGAAGCACTTTGTGAATGTAAGAAACTGAATGCATTGAACAATATATCTTAGATGGTCAACATAATGCATTGGTAACAGAGATCTAATATTTAAGATACAAATTAAGTTCTCTCCAAGTTTTCAAGAAGAACTATGTCCAAGTATAACAGGATGGTCCTCATCTATGCCGAGATCCAGTAACTATTTGATGTGCCAATAGTCTCTCTCTCTCTCTCTCTCTCTCTCTCTCTCTCACAGACGACACACACACACACATTACACACACACACACACACAGACACACACACACACACACACACACACAACACACACAAACACACATGTGTATATGTAGAGCATCAACCGTTGATTGTGAAATGCACTACAAAAAGAGCGACTTTGATTGTAACAATGGGGGTCGATGAGAAAAACTTTCCGAGCCAATTAATAGTAATGACCTGCATTTTTATGAGACAATGAATGGTCAAAATGACGTGTGTAAGAAAAAACTCTCCTATAAAGGGGACACATTTTTTAGATCTGTCAAATTAATGACAAAACCTATATGTGAGAACTGAGACGCATATTCTCTTACAATACGACTGTGTTTCCGATGAGTAAGGGTATAAGCATAGTAAGTGGTCAAACTATGTATATGAAACTTAATAACTCTCAAAAGGTTTTGAAAAGAAAGAATATTCTAATCTTCATGATTAATGGTACGTGATGGCCTTAACATATCTAACATAGAATTAGACAATATTAGGGCTACATTATGGGTCATTCCTTTCAATATTGTTTATATATAATTTAGCCATATATATACGTGGATATGCATATATGGTATATATATATATACTATATATGATATATATGATATATGGATATAGGATATATATATAATAACGAAGCAATGAAATGTTAGTCTATTCAAATTTAATAGGCCACACGGGGAACCAAGGGTACTTCATGATAAACATAATTAACAGAGGATTCCAATTATTTTTGTATCATGTTTTGGTAAGGGATTGTTAAAAATCTTATGTTTATGAATCTCAACTCAATGTAATAATTCGTGGGAAACCATTAGCCTATTAATTCGGAAGTTTTAAATTTGACCATTCTCCTATGAAGGATATTGGAAGAAGGTTGTTATTTTTTTTTAATATATAATTAATGGAATTTGTAATGTATTGATGATTTTTTCTATGGGAATTCATAAGTCAAACTTATTTTATAGCCTTTGCCAAGAACGCTGGATTTCAAACTCTGTAGTGGCGTTGACAAGGTAATACAGATTACTATCTATAAATAATGGTCCACCAAATGCGAACTTTCTTTAGTGCTGTCACTAATTCTTATTTATTTATTATTATTACGTTTATATAGTTGTGGTACGAAGGTACTTCATACTTACTACAATAATACGTTGTACACGTCAAAGGTTTTTTTCCATGGGTTTACGTTGTAAAACATTTAGAATGGTGGTTTAAATTGAGTGTGCTTTGAAAGAAAACGTTTACATGTTTATATTTAATGATATTCCTAGAGGTCCCCAACTCTTATTGTTTTGAAAGAAAGGACTTTGTGATTAGGGAAAAAAGTTGGTCAACTATCATTTTCTTAGATTTAGATTTCAATGTTTGTGATCAATTCTTATGTAGGAGTGGTAATAGACTCTGGATGAATAAATCCTATAGGTAAGGATATTTAAGGATAATTATTCATATTGGCTAATGTTGTTGTCTATGTACAACAAGTTGTTGAAGCAATTTTTTGGATTATGAAAATTATTCATTATGGTGTTTGATGTGTCAACCAAGTGTTAGTTTAGCTATTGCATATCCTAGTTCTCACTGTTGATAATGAAATGAGTGAAAAAAGAATAATTTCAGATGTGTGAAATATATGGTCGAATATAAGGAAAGATCATAGATACCTAAGCATCTGATAGTCTTGTAAACAACAAGGAAAGAAATCACGTTGGGTAACGCTTAACCCTGATCATCCGCAATAATTAAGTGTTGATGCTAGATAGAATGAACAGTAGAAGCTTTTGAGTTTGAACATGATCCTCTGACTATATGTAGCTTAGGAAAGCATGAAATTTGGTGGGACTGTCATAAGTAGTAATTGCGGGGTCTGACTAGGGAGTCTGTTGCAATGAGGCATCATCTAAAGATGTTGCTACATCGTGCCAACCAAAAGGGTGTTGTTGAAGCTGTCGAATCTATTTCCCCTATCAAGTCCTGATATCAGAGAGACCATCTAATGAGTTGTTCTTAAGAGGAACCAAGATGTAAAGGTAGTAATAGAGTGAATGACGGGAGTCGTCTTGGTTTGAATGGTAGTGACACACATATGTGCCTAGATCATACACCATGGGAGAAGAGCAATAGTCTAATTGGAAGATGAAGCATCACGAGTCACATGTTCTATCCAAAAATGATGTTTTGGTGTGTTTTCGAGACATTTGAGGGACCCTTAGTATTGGTTTTCACACAATGCTTTGGTAGAAGGTTCCGAGTAATAGCGTCTCGAGTTGGTCTATGATTGATACTCTTGATTATCTTCATCGTAGGCATTTTGTACTATCAGATGCCTCAATTTGGCATTCTAGGGTGAACATGATTGGAACTAACCAAGGGATTGGTAGTTGTAGCAAAAAAATTAGTGTAATGAAATTACTTAGTATAGACTCATGAATATCAACAACAATAGTAACACCAAATAAAACCAAAATGTCAGAGATAGTGATCATCAAGATGTAAGTAGAATAACTTCAGCACTTTGAGGGGGCAACCTCCAAACCATACAATAAGACTCAAATACTCCGAGATGATGACGATCAACTACTACATTCTAAAATCTCCTATATATATACTATTCCTATGTTATGGTAATCACCAAGACTGACCCACTAAGGCATGATTATACCATAGTATGAAATGATGATACTACATGATAAGAAGATATGATAAGCTACAAGTCGTCCACTACACATCCTAATGTAAGCATATAGGATTAAGAGCGTAGCATGCCCTTCCCCTTTGGAGCAACAATGTCTCTCAGTCGTTGAAGAAGCTTTGGGTGCTGCTTGCAAGGAATGTTGCATCCTCCCATGTCGACATCTTCATATGTCTCAGATTCTTCTACTTGATCATATACTTCCTTAATGACCCTGGTCCTCAATCATTTAGTACGTGTGTCCGATAGGATGCATCTCTAGTTCTAAGACGATTCTTCCTTCCTCATCAAGTTTTGGTAAATCTGTCTGGGATTCAAATTTCTGTCCAATAACCTTCTTCAGGCAAGAAACATGGAATACTAGGTGTATGTGTGAAGATTGAGGCAAAACTAGTTTATAAGCCACATTGTCAATTTTTTGTAGAACCTGATAAGGGCCATAATATTTAGGAGAAAGTTTGTTGTCCTTTTTCTGTTGCTTTAGGGACATTTTCTTGTAAGGATGGAGACGTACAAAACCCAGTCACCAATTTTAAAATGTCTTTCACTATGGTGTTGATCTGCTTGTTGTTTCATCCTATTTTGTGCCAATGCCAAATTATCCTTCAAACTAGCCAAAACCTGTTGTTGATGTTGAATGTGTTCCTCAACATCTCTGACCTCAGTTTGCACCCAAAAGGAAGAAGTGATAGAAGGTGGATGGTAACCATATAATGCTAAAAATGGGGTCATTTGAGAAGAGGTATGAAAATATGTGTTATACCACCATTCTGTAAGTGGTAGCCATTTAATCCACCTTTCTTGCTTATCTAATACAAAACAACGTAGATACCCCTATAAGCATTTGTTGACCACTTCTGTTTGCCCATCAGTTTGAAGATGATAAGATGAATTGTGAGCTAGCTGAGTACCTAAACATGAAAATAATTCCGTCCAAAAATTACTTGTGAAAATAGGATCACGATCACTTATAATTATCTTCGGGGTTCCATGTAGCCTTTGGACTGTTTCCAAAAAAAAAGTTTTGACTGTACTAGCTACAAATGGATGTGATAGGGCACAAAAATGGGCATATTTTGTGATCCTATCCATAATCACCAAAATAACATTCTTACCCTCTGAAAAAGGCAATCCAGGAATGAAATCCATGGATACCTCCTCCCATCTCTGGCTAGGAATTGGTAAGGGTTTCAACAGACTTGGTGTCTTAATTATTTCCCCTTTGTTTTGTTGGCACACCAAACACTCTGATACAAACTTTTTTATATCCCCCTTGAGTCCTTCTAAAAAGAATTTTTTATTCTATGATATGTCTTCAAAAACCTAGAGTGTCCTCCAATAGGTGAGGCATGTAGATCTGTAAGAATCTTATGCTTCAACTCAGAATCTTTACTCAAGTATAACATGTCCTAGTACCATAGCGCATTACCTTTCCACTCAAATTTGTTAGATGTTATAGATCCTTGCTTGATATTTTGTACTAGAGATTATGTATCCTTATTCCAATCCCATTCCAATCTTGCTTCATCCACCCAATCAGCCTTCAACATGGACATTCCACATAGTAAGGCATCTGTGGATGTATCTCTTCTGGACAACGTATCAACTACTACATTTTATTTACCCTTCTTGTATATGATTTAAAAATCATACCCCAAAATTTTTGGTACCCACTTTGGTTGTTCCTCAGATGATAATCTTTTCTCTAAAAAGTATTTTAGACTATCATGATTGTTTTTTACCTTGAAGTGTCTACCCATGAAATAGGGCCTCTATTACTTGACCGCATGAAGAATAGCCATCATTTCTTTCTTATAGAGGAGTTTGAGTAGATCTTTTCCTTTGAATTGGTGACTATCAAATGCAATTGGTCTACCTTCCTACATTAGAACTACTCCCAATCCTGATCCTAAAGCATCACATTCAATAATGAAGGTTTTTGAGAAGTTGGGAGTAGCCAAAACTGGGGTGCTGCACATGGTTTCCTTGAACTGCTCAAAGGATTTAGTGGCTATGTTTGTCCAATGGAAGGAATCCTTCTTTAGCAATGTAGTGAGTGGGGCTGCTATTCTATCATATCCCCTCACAAATCTTCTATAGTACCTTGTTAGTCCGAGGAACCCACAAATATTTTTGAGAGTTTTGGGCCTTGGCCATTCCACCATAGCTTTGATCTTCTGAGGATAAACTTTAACACCTTCATGGGATACAATGTGACCCAAGTACTCTACCTCTTGTACACCAAAAGAACATTTGGATGGCTTTGCATACAGAGTATGTTTCTCCAAAACTTCCAACACGTTGATTTACATGTTGTAAGTGTTCTTCCCATGTCTTACTGTAAATCAATATGTCATCAAAGAAAACTAATACAAATTTCCTTTAAAAATGGCCCTAAAAATAGTGTTCATCAAGCTCTAAAAGGTTGAGGGTGCATTTGTAAGACCAAAATTCGATTACCAAAAACTCATAATGGCCCTCATGAGTCCTAAAAGCCGTTTTATGAACATCTTCCTCTTTTATCCTAATTTGATGGTACCCCGAACGAAGATCTAATTTTGTGAAATAAACAGCACCATGCAATTCATCAAGTAAATCATCAATTACTGGAATATGAAACTTATCTTTGATGGTGTACTTGTTGAGTTCTCGGTAATCTGGACACATCCTCCATGTTTCATCCTTTTTACGTACCATGACCACTGGTGAAGATTATGCACTCTAGCTATGCCTGATGATGCCCTGCCTTCAACATTTCCTGTCCACCATTTTCTCGATCTCACTTTTCTGGGAATATGGGTATCTGTATGGTCTGATGTTAGGTGTTTGGCTCCCTGGAATCAACTAAATGGCATGATCATGATCCCTAACTGGTGGTAGTCCCTTTGGAATTGCATCAAAAACAAATGAGTGAGCTATCCACAATCTTCTAAAGATCAGGTGGCATTGAAGACTCTGTATTTTGTACTTCTATGGAAAATAGCTTTGCTATAAATCCATCCACTCCTTTTTTGAGAACCTTCTGCATCTAATGAGAGCTAATCATTTGTGGAGACTTAGCTACCATCCCATTCAATTGTATTGTCCTTCCATCTGAATGAAATCGCATGAACAATTCTTGGAAATTCATCTCAATAGTACGTAATGTTGTGAGCCATTGGACCCCCAAAACAATATCTGCCCCTCCCATAGAAAATAGCAAACATAGGTGAGTCTAACATGTAGTCTCCCATAGGAAAGCTTGATACTATGGCACTTTCCTGTGCAATTGACTGTCCCACCATCCGCAATCATAACTTGCATTTTTGGAGCTGGGTAAATAAAACAATTAAGGCGGGCAGCTAACTTACTATTTATGAAGTTATGAGTACTCCCTGAGTCAATCAACATCATCTCCTTCTATTTTTTAAGATAGCCAATAACCTTGAGTGTTTGAGGAGTACTAATACCTGAACAATGCATGGCAAGAAATTGTAGGTTGGTGATCCTCTACTTCATCTTCTACTAGTTCCTCAGCCTCTCCTATAATTTCAGCTTCCTCATCATCCTCATTACCTCCTGTCAATATAGAACAACTTCTTCTCAGCACATACTTGATGTCTTAGTCCATATTTTGCTATCACAATTAAAACATAATCCTTTTGCTCTCTTTTCTTCCATTTGTTGAGGAGTCAGTCTAATTGGCCTAGCAAATGAAGGGGAAGAGATACTATGCGGTCTCTGGTGTTAATGAAAGGTGGCCTCCTACTACAAAGAATTTTTTCCTTTGCATGACGTGCCATGATAATAGAATCAGACAGCTTGATTGGATTAAACATCCGTACCTCATGCTCGATGTGGTCCTTAAGACCCCCAAGAAACAAGTCATTCAGATTCTCTTCTATAATATTCTCCACCCTTAAGGATAGGTTTTGGAATTGATGCACATAATCTTTGACTGATCCTATTTGCTCATAACTTTGCGCGATTTACTGAAGTAGTTCTTTGAAACACTGGAACTATAGTGCAATTGCAACTCCTTGGTAAAAATTAGTCCAAGTGACACCTGAGACCATTCTTCTGCCTCTGAGCACATAACCAACGATACCAAACAAATTGGTCATGGTTCAAGATATAGGGATGCCAATGTCACCTTTTTTCCTAATGGTGTTTGATGTAACTCAAAGAATTTCTCCATTTGATTTATCCAATTCAGGGGATCCTTACCATCAAATTTGCGCATATCCACTTTTCGGCATCATGTTCCGTGGTTGCGGATAAGTTTGATTCTGATTGGGAGTGGAAAAGTGATCCCATATGGTTAGTTGTGTCCATGATTTTGAACTGAAGGTCCTCCTTTGTTGATATGGTGGCCAGATTTGGGCCATACATTGGTTACCCTTTACATGTTGCCATGATATCATCCAACCGATGATTGATTTGGGCTATGTCTCCTTTAGAAGCCATCTCAGATTGTACAATTCACAACTCATACTCAAGTTGGCAAACCTTATGATCAACTGAGGTAAACCCTAGTGGCTGAGGAATCTGTATTTACCCCTTCTGACTCCATCTCTTCAATCACTACCCCATCTTTATCTGGGGTTTTACCAGGAGTAACCAGATTCTTTTTTGCTCTTGTGGAAGGCCCCGCCATGATGTCAAATTTTAGGGTTTAGGGTTTCGATATAATTTCGGCTGAACAGGAAAACACACAGGGAAGATACTAATATTATTTTTTTGAGAGCTTTCTGAAAATGTAAATAAATTTAAAAAATTTCCACAAATTCACACCCTAGGGAGTGATTTTATGAAAAAACCTAAATTTGTAATAACTTTTGCAAACGATAAATCAAAACAGTCTGAAATTTTCAGGATAATCTTACTTGAAATGAATTTGCAACTATTGTTAAAAATATATCCCACCAATTCACTGTTGGTTCGCAATATAGTGGTGGAAACAAAAAATTAGGGTTTTTTGCCCCTAATTTCGGCCCAGATCGCAGCTCTGATACCACTTGTAATGAAATTACTTGTATAATTCAGATCATGAGGCAGAAATATAACACCAAATAACACAATATTCTAGAATAATGATCTCAATATGCAATTAGAATAGCTTTTCCACTTCGAGGGGGGCAACCTCCAAACCATACAATAATACTCAAATGCTCCAAATGATAATGAAATACTACCTATAATCCCCTATATATACTATTCATATGCTATGGCCATCACCAAGGCCAACCTATTAAGCATGAGAAAGTATAAATGATATAATAAAATGATATGGTAAGCCACAAGTCGGCTACTCATATCCTAATACAAGCAATAGGTTAAGGGCGTAGCAAGTAGATGAAAGGAAACAAATGAAAGGGAAATCCTAATGGGTAAATGAGCAATGTCTCCTGATATTGATAAACATAAAGAATACTTATTTATAATAGGGCTTCAACCTACTCCCATTGAAGTAACTGGAAGCAATAAAGTGGCATCCAGCGCTTGCAACTCGAGAAGTTCACTTAATTCAAGTATCTTTGTTACTACAAATTAACTCACAACCAATGCACTTTAAAGTATAGTTAATCTAAGGTAGGTATGCAAACTATCGAATGCAATACAGATAGAATGCACTATTTCCAACCTCAATATGTAATTGTTCTTTAAATGTTTATCATGTCATAGCCTTTTGAAATTGCCTTTCCTTTCTTCTGGATCCAATGGGCAATAGCCCATCGTTCATTTAACTACATTAGTTTTTTAATGTTCTCCTCAATGGCTTGCTCATCAACTAGTCCCCCTACACACGTAATACGCATAGGGAAGGTAATTATAAATTCAGGACAGGAAATATAACCTGGTCATCGCCAAGGACACCAATCTGAAAGGGTGTGGCCTTGGATTCAATCATCTTAGGATGTGGTCCTGATATGCACCCATGAGTACAGTCTGATACTTTATCATCCCAGTGCCTTGGTCATGGGAACATTTCTACATATTTGTGCTCACATGGTAGTCTTGTTGAAAGCTGATCTAGTAGTACCATTAGCTACCTGTGGGTACATTAAGGTGTAGTCTGTATAGCATGAGTCCACCAAGAATTCTAAGAGCCAGAAAAGGACCTTCAATTGTCTCATTAAGGAAGTATGAGTTCCTCTATCAAAAATAAATATGTCAAGCTTAATGGATTAGACTGATCTTAGCTGCCACAATAATGGTTCTCCCACTAACTGAATCATTGCACTAAATTTTAGACTCGCATGTACATTCCTGGTGTGTATGTATGTCATACCCTTCGCCCACCTGTGTAAGTCATAGTCTATGACAAGTAATGATGTAACACGCTACCATGTCCTAGAATGTGTGCATGGAATAGAATATAATCCCTCCCCTATAAATTCTGATAGCCCACTTCTCAAAAGGCTTGAGCGCTGGATGATAGAACTGTAATGGCATCGTCAATGCCCTAGATGAGTCCAGGCTTCCCAGATGGCAGTTGATAGTAGTGTATGATATTGGCAGGTACTTGGCATTTATTCTGTAGTAGAGGCTTTATAGCCTTTACTGCAGGTGTGGGTCATGTGACATCACCATAATTAACCCTGCCATTAGAATAACCTTTTTCACAGATAACATCACCTTCATAATGATGGCTTCCTAATTGCCACCTTGAGCTTATTCCATAATATCCTCACAGAATGATTATATACACATTTTTAAGGTGGGGAGGAAAGTGCTTCAGAAGTAAGGCCTATTATATGTAGTAAATCAAACCACCAAATCGTTTGATAAAATAACGTGGCATGTGTGGACAATGTGTTGCTTCTCCGATTCCTAAAGGTACATGGGGCCTCAAATTCCCTCATGTCTCCTTTGAAGATGGCACAAAGGATAAGGTTAATTAGTACTCTTCTTTGTCATGAACACGGTTCTAAATAGTAAATAAGAACAGTGCATGAAATAAAATTGTGTCCTAAAATGCTTTATTGGCGCTCACTAGAAAGATCCTTGATAATGATCAGGCCCTAATTTACAGTGCTGATCCTTTAGTCAACAAGTATTATAAAATGGTAAATAATTTAAACAATAAGGAGTCCATAGGCAGACTTATGCTGCCATTTCTAAACATGAATTGACCAAGTACTTGTAGGGCACCAAGTTGAAAGTGTTGACAGACTGGTTTAAACATTTGTCTTACTAAGTTAGTTGTCAAATTATGTAACACATCTAAATCATAAATATGGCCAAGTGCTTAGTCTGTTCATAATTATGCTAGGGTTGGCACCCTCAGATTTATACTATGAGTATGACAAATGATATGATATAAATTCCTTCTAAGTATCGAAAGGGTTGTCTTAAATACTACGTCAATTGAAAAACATGCTCTGATAGCATCAACATTGATCACTGAAGGTTATTATCCCACGAATGCAAGACAATATAGGTTCACCTTCACATACCTTCCCATTAATGTTTCAAACTTCTAAACAGGAAAATGTAGAATGGACCCCAACTTAGAACTTACTCCTGATTGTCACCTTCAAAAATGAACTTCCAAGGGCACGGAAATGCTATGCTACATGATCAGACTCCATTAATGTAACCTCTTGTGTAGCCTAGAAATGATTCCCTAAGATTCCATTGTGTAACCTGCACCAGATGATCCATGTAGGGTTAGTTCACTATGAATGCAAATGACCATGTATAACTTGTTGGATCTACAAGCTAAGACGTTTCCCATGTCCGTTGAAATTCGTATGCAGAAGTGATGGAACCCTTGTACCATGTATGTTTTGTTACAAATCTATGCAACTTCTTAATGCTTTAATGCCTTGGGATAGTTCCAGTTTACCTGCAGGCTCTCAAACATAAACCGTTAGATCTGTCACAATGGTCTATCACTAACCCATAGATCATGTCCTTAAGGTCCCAATCAGAAATATTGCACCTCCCAGTCATCCCCACGTGAAAGTTCTACGAATAAAGTGACTAGATTAGTAATAGAATATTTAGTGCACTAATCTACACTGCGCGAGAATTTTTGATGGTGCATTACTTCAATCTAAATTATTGTCACGGTATATTTTGAAAAGTTACTGCCCCTTTTCAAATTTTTAAATTATAGTCTTCTCATGATATTCCTATTATTAATAATGCTTGTGGTGATAACCTAAAAACCCATCTAATAAATGGAATAAATCTCACACTTAGCATACTTCCGCATATGATTTAATCTTTAAAAAAAAAATTTGGGAAAAGGATCTAAATTGAATAGCATAGTGAACATATTATAAGTTTTCAAAATAAAAATAATAACATTTCTAAATAATAGTTAGATCCTGACACCATCCTTCTTACAGTACTGAATTACCATGTAATGTCTAAGTCAAATAAACATCAAATTCCTCAGACCGAACATTTATTATTAATAGGTCACAAACTTGAACAATCCACCACCACTATTTCATAATTATTTAACCTTCATGCCTTGATTAATTATATATGTCATCATTAGTAATGTCATTCTCTACAACATTAATCAGGTTAAAAGAGAATGAATCACTTAACTAACCACACTTTGATTTACATCTCTCTAATATGACAACAAGAAGGGTAAGTACTCCCATACTTATTGGAACTCCATGTGTATCCCATCATTAATTCAAAGTCATGAAAGATAAACGTAAAATAGATTCAATAATCTTATAATAATTCTTGTTCAGACTAATAGGTATCCCCAATAATTACAACCTGCTTAGAGCTCTGCAAAACATCTGTATGAATTAGGGACCTTCATTATTTCTTCATAGGGCCATGATACGTGTGTGCCTATCTAATTTGTTGTGTCTGTCACCTCGCGCATAAGTAACATCATTATATGGTCAATGTCCAGTATATCCACCTCATCATGCGATCATGTACACCAGAGTAGTTCATTTTTCTTTTTCCTTTCAATGGAGGCACGTACCATCTCTTCTTCATGGAATCAACATTCCTCTTTTAGATCTAGGCATGAGTTGACAGATCAGATGTTCTCTAAATAGTTCCAACACTTATTAAGTCCTTCAACATTCGCACTATCTCCCAACGTAAGGTGCTTCATAATCTACATTGCTCGATTGAGGAATCCAAGGCTTAGTATGATAAAATAATCTACAAATATATGAAAATCCATAACTGAGAGATCATCCATTGCTACAAGGAATTAGCAGTCTCCCTTTTCAATTCAGTATGGACATGCCATGCACACGTATGGAGCATAAGGTTGGAGTATGTTACTTATGTACATCGCAATCCCCTGATGGTTGAGTAATGTTATGCAAGTATCCTGCAGTGTAAGATCTCTCACACTCCTAGACATGATGAGAGGTAGAAGACTTCTTGTTATGTAAAAAATGTAGCACACTGAGGATATGGCAATGACAGATCCCTGACTTTTTGCATAACATTGTACCACTCTCTCAAGCTGTGGGACTTGTAGAACTCTGAGATGGACCTCCAGAGAAGGTTGACTTCCTCTACCTAATCCTAGCTACCACAAGCTAATCCTAAGTGCATGAAATGAAGACTAACTAATCCTAAACTATCAATTCCAAGGGACCAAGGAGAGAGAGAAAGGTTAGAGAGATGCATGAAAATTAAACACCTACAGCTAAAGTGGTGATAGCACCAATAAAAGGGGAAGTGCTGATAAAAAATCCAACCGCTTGAAGTGGAGAATAGAGAAGTGATAAATGGAGTTGAGAGATGGTCAGATGCATCACATGTGACATAAACCCAAAGATCTCCACATTTATCAGCACTGCAACCCCATGAAACACAACCAACAAAAACTTGCAAATGAAAGAAGCATGCAAAGAAATATGAACAATATACCCTGCAATGATGAGAGGCAAGGGAATTCAGAGAATAAAATATAGGAAGGGTTGAAGGAACATGCATAACAATACACAATATTTTATTTGCTCCATAATATATACAGTCTATTGCATATGTGGAATGGAGGCACAAATTCCATTACAAAGCCAAGGGAGGAGGCTTAAACTCCTCATTCGACCCTGGAGAAGAAAGAGAGAGGGGGGCAGGGAAGAAGAATGAAAAACAACTAATTAACCTCTCAAAATGATGCCTCTGTTACAATATATAAAAGAATGGGAGAGAGAAGAAGGAAAGAATCGAATCCTACTCCAACCACTCTGAGATATGTATTGAATCCCATTTTGAAAGCTCAACCATTGAAAATCAAATGCTTTCGATAAAATCTTCCCCCAAATCCATCTTTATTGCATGGTTCCTTGATTCGGTGCCTTGAAAGAAGAGGGAACAATGGAAACAAATCGAATCCAATTTGGTTGTTGAGATAGATGGATCATGCATTGAAGGCTTGAAGATGTTTCCTCTATTTTCCCTTACCTAACCTCCTTAAAATTAAAGTCTCATACCTCCATGGCATAGGTGAGGCCGAGATCTTTCCAAAGGCATCAAATTTGTAATATTTGATCTTTGAGTTGAAAGATATGCCCCTTCGAAGTTTTTATCGGGTTCGTACGAATGGATGGGGAAAACAGTTTGAAAATGGGTCCCCCTTTTGGTTTGGGACACGTGGTAATCGGATTAGAGAAAAAATCAGGCTCGCAGGTCAATAATTTATCTCTTTGCCCTTTTATGCAAAACGCAAAACTCAAAAAATCCTACAACCTCGAAGCTCCGCCTGGACACATGGCACCCTTTGATTGGCTAGGGGATGCACTTCTGTCTTTATCTTTGTGCCTTTTGACACCTTTTCTTCCGATTCCCCACTTTCCTTTGACTCGGGCTCTAATGCTGACTTTTTCCCTTCATATTTTCTCCATGTGCAAGGTTTGTTCTGACCAAATTTGTCGGGGGTGAATTTGGGATAACAATTGACGACTCACAGATACATTTACCTGCTAGATGAAGAGACCAGTGGCCTTGAAGCATCCATTGGGCATGGAGTCTACCTGATAAACATGAAACTGATTTGAACTTTGAAAACTAACCCATGGGCCACTTGGAAACCCATTATAACTGAAACTGATCTTGATCAAATGCCAAGTCCAAACATTGCATGAGAGCAACAAAACTCCATAATAACACTATGTACAAAACTAAAAATCATACATGCTTCAAGTAGAACATGCAAAGTATGTAAACTACTTCTTCTACTAAAAACAAACCTACCTACTCCACTCTAACCAAGAGCAAAGGGAACTAAAAAAAACTGCAACTGATAGGGAGAAATAGCTTCCCTTCCTCAAAAACTGCAGCCATACAATTGATTTAGCACTGAACATGGCTATTGGATGAGTGAAAAACTGACAATAAGCCAGTCCTCCACCCAAATCATCAAGGTATCAACATTAATGGGAAATACCTCCTCAAGCTTACTTGCATCAAACTTCTAGAGGTGTTGATGATGACCCTTGGTACTTTGATGCTCATCCTCATGCCCTGAGGTAGGCACAACTGGTTTTGGTTTCTCCTTTAGCTCCAATGAAGCCAAGTACCTGATTGGGAATAGTCTGATCCTTTGGATGTGCCCATTTCTATGAAATTCAACTCCAAAAATGGGGTCTTCTTATGGACCTTCGTGGGTGGATGGTGTGGGAGAGATGAGGTCTTCGTTGTTTCCTTCCTCCTCTTTTAAAGAACATGGAATATCAAGATCTTCCAACCTTGGTTTCGGAGGGCCATTATGGAGTGTAGACTGCTGCAAATGAATGTTCTCCTCCACAGTTGTTAAGTATTCCTCTTCTTTTGGATTTGGAGGAGGTTCTCCTTCCTCTGTTGTTTGAAGACCATCTTGCCCTTGGATAACTTCTTCCTTTAGCATGAAGCTTGTCAAAGAAAAATCTTCAAACTACTGCTCTAGAGGATTGTTTGGGAAAACCATGTCTCCTTGATGATTTTCATTCATGATGGATTCATCAACCAAAACAGGCCCTTCAAATGAAAGTAAGAAATTATCAATGATGCCTTTTTCTTCTGCTGTTACAAAATCTGATTTGTTCTCATCTATTTTCTCCTTCCCAATGGGACTTTTAGCTGATTGTTATTCTTCTTCCGTGGATGATTGTGCAACTTGAATTAGATCATCATTTCTATCAAACAAAGTGCCATTAAGGACACTACACTATGAGAAAATTGATATTTGATCTTCTTCCTTTCCTTGTTCTTCTTCTGCTGCAACAAAATCAGTCCCAACCATCATTGAGTCTTCAACCTTGGCCTCTTTTGTAGGCTTAACCAACAAGGGGATCTTTGTAAACCTAAATTTGGCAACCCAACTCTTAAGATTGTCTGTCATTTCTTTTCTATTGGGCTCCTCTTCTTGCTGTTCTCCTTGATTGGATTCTTGAGTCTCTTCCCAACATGGGCTTGGGAAAGCAAGAGGAATGGCAGGTTGGGATTCAACCAGCTTTGCAATTATTTGTGGTGGAGAGGGAGGTGGAACTTCTTGTTTGTTTAGAGGGGATGACTATTTGGAAGGGAAAATGATAGAAGAACTGAGATGAGGTGGAAGACTAGGGAATGGAGAAATGAAATCAACACTTGGGGTAGCAAGTGAGGGGCTTGACTCTTGTCTCTGCTGAAATGATAAATATTGAGGGGGAGAAAATGAAAGACAGGGAGCTGGTGATTGACTTACCCATTGACAAGATTGTCCCGCACTTTTCCCATAAGCCCCGATCTCCTTAGCCCATTGTGTAAGTTGAGGCAACACTTCAACTATGAAGTCAAGCTTCTCTTGAGGGCTGTAATGTCCTCGAAAAGGGCCTTCCAAAAAACAAGGTGCCCTATAACCAATCTTGAATGCCTTCATTCGTACTATGCCCCTTAATTGAACCATGTCAGCCTCCATTTTTTTAATCTTTTCTAGCAAAACAACATCCTCTACATAACTATCGCAATTATACGCGTCCCCTTGTTCTTGATAAACTCCATAGCCAAACTAATTTTGACTCTGCTCATATGGGTGAGCATAGTGGTCCTGGATCTGATTATAATGCTAATCTAGAGGAGTTAGGAAATACATTGGAGGTGGACTGTATTGCTGTAAGTGTGAGTTCCATGAAGGGAATGTAGTCATGATTGCACAACCTCATGGAATGGGAAAAAATGAAAGAGATGGAAGAATAAAATGGATGAAATGAGTGGAAATGGATGTAAAAGGTCTGCAACTCAGAGAATAGGTTTTTGACCAGATGGAGTCACTAGATGTGCTTGGAAGTGCCTCTAAAGGATAAAACCTTCACCAAGAATACAACGAACATGATGAAGTGAAGTGGTAAGGTGCTTCAAACCTGTCCCACCGGGCGTGCCAAAACTGTTAACATGAAATTACAACACCCCTAAATGAGCTCTAAAAATGTACTTTTCTTAGGCAGACTCATTTGGTGTGATTTGCATAACATTGGACCATTTCTCAAGCTACGGGACTTGTGGACTTAAGATGGCCCTCAGGAGAAAGTTGGCTTCTTCTTCCTGATCCCAATGCTAAGCTACTCCTAAGGAAGGAAATGTGACTATCTACTCCTAATCTAACAATTCCAAGGGACTAAGGAGAGAGAGAGAGAGCATAAAAATAAAGAAATCCTACACTGCAGAGGTGATAGCACCAAGAAAAGGGAACTACTGGTCACAATCTCAGCTGCCTGAAGTGGAGAGAGGTGAGCAGAGGAGAGGGTGGACAAGATGCACTACAGACCAGAGATAAATTTCACACAGAACACCACTTCAAAACCCACTAAACACAACTCCCAGGACCTACAACAAACATCAGAATATGCACAATATACCCTGCAATGGTGAGAGTCGAGAAGAGACAACAAAATGAGAAAAGGATGGACAAAACGCATCACAAAACAGATTTTATTGCTCCAGGAATTCACACATTACACCATTAACGGGAAAGAGGCAAGAAAATTCCATTACAAAGCCAAGGGAGGAGGCTTAAACTCTTCATTTGACCCTGGAGAAGAAAGAGAGAGGGGGTAGGGAAGAAGAATGAACAACAACTAATTAACCTCTCGAAATGATGCCTTTGTTACAATATATAGAAGAATGGGAGAGAAGAAGGAAAGAATCAAATCTTGGTCCAAGCACTCTGAGATACGCATTGAATCCCATTTCGAAAGCTCAACCACTAAAAATCAAATGCTTTTGATAAAATATTCCCCCAAATCTATCTTTACTACATGGTTCCTTGATTCAACATCTTGAAAGAAGAGGGAACAACGGAAACAAATCGAATCCGATCTGGTTGTTGAGACATATGGATCCTGCATTGAAGGCTTAAAGACATTTCCTCTATTTTCCCTTACCTAACCTCCTCAAAATTAAAGTCTCATACCTCCATGGCATAGGTGAGGTTGAGATCTTTCCAACGACATCAAATTTGCAATATTTCGAGCCCTAAGTCGAAAGATATGCCCCTTCGAAGTTTGTTTCAGGTCCATACGAATGGATGGGGAAAACAGTTTGAAAATGTGTCCCCCTTTTTGTTTAGGACATGCGGCATCCAGATTAGAACAAAAATCAGACTCGCAGGTCAGAAATTTATCTCTTTACCCTCTTGCGCAAAATGTAAAACTCAAAAACTCATGCATCCCCGAAGCTTCACCTGGACACGTGGCACCCTTCATTTGGATGGGGGATGTGCTACCATCTTTATCTTTGTTCCTTTTGACAAAAGGAAAACTTTCACCTTTTCCTCTGATTCCCCACTTTCCTTTAACTTGGGCTCGAACGCTAACTTTTTCCCTCCATATTTTCTTTTGTGCAGGGTTTGTTCTGACCACATTTTCCAGGGGTGAATTTGGGATAACACTTGTCTCTTGCTACAACAAGATATCCCTTGGTAACCTTTCACGATTAGGTTGTGAATATAAACATGTTGCCAGATTCACCTAGTTGTCCTACATAAATTATATTTCTCCTGAGGCTTGGCACATTCCTCAATTTCAATATCCATGTATTTCCATTCTATAATTTTATCTTAACTTCTCCTTTACTAATAATATTACATGGTTCATCATCTCCTAAATAAACATGCCCAAAATTACCCTAGACATAATTTTTGAAATAACCCTTAATAGGGGTAGCATGGAAAGAATATCTTGAATCTAAAACCCATGATTCAATTTTACTATCCAAGGAGAGACTAAGGGAATCTTGTATTACCTCAGAAGATGCAACATTTTCCTCTTTACCTTTCTCTAGGACATTCTCTTTGTTTTCCTTGAACCAACAATCCTTCTTTACATGTCCTTTCTTTCCACAATTCCAACAGGTTATTCCTTTACCTCTATATTTAGATATGCCATTCTTAGACTTTGATTTCCCATTATTCTTGCTCTTAGATCTCTCCTTCTTCCTTCCTCTAATTTCTACATTCAAAGAATTTCTAGATGATAATTCTCCTATACTTTTCCTGCGTATTTCTTCATTTGGGATTATACTAACCACATCATCAAACTTTAAAATATTAGTAGCAGATGTTGTATTACTAACAACCATTACCAAGTTATCCCAACTATCTGGAAAAGAGCATAGAAATAAAAGTTCTTTCACTTCATCATCAAACAAAATATTCACTAATTTTAATTGATTTACAATAGACCGGAAATCATTCAAATGACTTGATGCAAATTCACCTTCTTGCATCTTTGAATTAAATAATTTCTTCATCAAATAAAATTTATTTGAAGCAATATATTTTTCATATAAATTAGCTAAATATTTCA
Organism: Taxus chinensis; assembly: GCA_019776745.2. Lineage (NCBI taxonomy): Eukaryota > Viridiplantae > Streptophyta > Pinopsida > Cupressales > Taxaceae > Taxus > Taxus chinensis. Next base: position 782,275,615 of record CM034150.1, read on the forward strand.
TCAAATCTACCTTGGTTGCTTCTTTGGTAATATTCGAAGCCACAGATGTTGTCAAGATCAATCTTATAGATCCAAGAGCCTTTCTTTCAAGAATTTTCCATTCTTCACCAGTCATCTTTGTAGGTATTTCCTTCTCATCCAATGGTAAGTAAAGATCTTTCTGATACATTTAATCTTCCACCTGCATCTTCCACAATTGATAATTACGACCATTAAATTTATCAACTCTGTATTTTCCATCTTCTGTCATTGTTGTAGCTCCCACTCAATCAGAAATCCCTCTGTGAGTAAATTTTTCAACACAAAAAACCATCAAACAAAAAAGTTGTGATACCAGTTTTTGGGGTTAATCACACCAATTGTACAGACATATATTCAAATATAAACATACAAGCAATAAAAGTGGAAATAAAACAAAAGAAATAATACACAAAATACAATGTAGTTCACCCAGTGTGGGCTACGTCAACCAAGAAACAACCAATATATTATTCAAAGCTTTAACAAAGGATATATAATGAAGATCTACAATCTTCTACACCTCTCCCAGATGTAAAGTACTTTCTTCCTCACAAGCTTCTCTTTTCTCTATCTAAGAATTCCTTCTTACAATTCTTCTAATTCTTAATGAGTTCTCTCCTTCTAACCCTAGCTTTCTAGCTTATATATGTATATACAAAATTAGGGCACTTTAGCTATGCAATTACAATAATTAGATCAACTTTATATAAAAGGTTAGATATAATTCCCATGAGTTAAATAAAACAATCATGCACAAGTAACCGATGTCGGTTCCTCCTTGCCTTGACCAATACTGGTCCCCAGGTGACCAACATCGGTCAGCCGACTGACGTCGGTTACTATATATTCCAACAAGTTAATAAAGCATGCTAATGTGAAGCAATTAAGCTCCACAACTCAACACGTGTATACACACACACACACACATATAATGACATACTGAATATCCGGATAACATAGTAAGTAAAGTGCGACATATAAATAAAAAAGGCTAGCAAGAGTAAACGCACCAAGATATGTAAATGCAGTATGAGTGTGATGGTGGTATGGTATGCAAGTTGTAAAGATGAAGGGAGCAGGGTGCCCCCCAATGGATGTGTATGAGATGAGGTTCATTTATAAAAGCCCCTTCAATAATCAAGAATGAACCATAGAACAAGATTATGTCATCGGGAAATGGGTTGTGTGATAATAGATGTTGTAAAGATGTATCATGAAGTGCAAAGCATAGAGTGTGTAGGAGATGAGGTTCATTTTAGACTTAAATCCTCAACTTTCAAGTATGAACCGTGGAACTAGAGTGCTTCATAGGGTGATGATTTCGTTTTATACATAATATCATTTGAGATGCATCACATTGAGTGGGTTCTTGAGTGGTTTTCTAAGGAGAGTGGCAAGATGATAGATGTCACCCCCAAGATTTTCGGTGATGACATAAGTATTGAGCCAATTAGATTTGAATTTCCCTTTTAGATGGGCCTCGATGTTAGTGTTTTTATTATTTTCGTTTAAAACAATATCACCAATATTGAATTCACGTGGATGGATTTTGCTATTGTAATCTTGTGCAATGCACATGCATGATATATGCAGAGATGTTCTAGGGCCTACAAATGGTGAGAATCAAACATTTCAAGTTCATTTAGTCAGTTTCCATGATACCAATTGTATTTGAGAATGCCTTTAAGTGATATACGCAATGAGGGTATTTCCATATCTAAGGGAATGATTTCCTCAGTACCATAGATGAGCGAAAAGGGTGTAGCATTGGTGGGGGTGAATCCACTCGTGCAGTAAGTCCAAATAGTGTATAATATTGATTATGTCAATCATCACCATTGGTGTCAATAATATCTCATAATATTTTGAAAATGGTTTTATTCGTGGCTTTTTCTTGGCCATTTCCATATGGATAATAAGGATTGGAAAAGGTTTTCTTGATCTTTAATTTTACACAAAGTCGTTTAATGTCCTTATTTTTGAAAGAGGAACCATTATCGATGATAATGGCGAAGGGAATGTTGAAGCATGTAATAATGTGAGTGTTAATGAAACGAAATATATTAGGACTAGTGGTGGTTTGTAAAGGTGTGGATTTAACTTATTTATTAAAATATTCAGTAGTGGTAATAATGAACTTATGGCCATTAGCTGATTCAAGATTGATTTTGCCAGTAAGATCAAAACCACAAAAGGAAAAGGGCCATGATGGGGCGATGGGCTAAAGGTTATATACAGGTGTGTGATGGAGATTACTATGTTTTTGAAATTTTTCACAACATTTGGCATACTCCAAGCAATCTTGTTCCATGGTAGGCCAATAGTAGCCTTGTTGTAAGAGCTTGTTAGACATAGCTTTGCCAGATAAGTGACCACCACATAGGCTATCATAAACCTGATATACAACCGTGGGGATGTCATCGAGGCCTAGACATTATAGTAAATGGCCATCAAATGATCATTTAAATAATGAAGCACCAATTATTACGTATCCTATGGTCTCTTGTCGTAAATAAAGAGCTTTATGAGGCTGAAAGTTTCCAAGAATGGTTTTATGGTATAGGAAATTATATATTTGAGTGAACCATTTCAGATGATCATTGCTACTTGTGATAACATAGGCATTCAAAACCGGTCTATTGGTAAATGGTTGTCGTAAGTGACGAATGAAAAAGGTGGCCTAATCATCAGTGATGTCTTGAGGAATGAGTCATGCCACACTAGACATAGCGTTTGCATGATGATTATATTTATAAGGAATGGAGATGATAAAGTAGGAATCAAATTTAGCCAACATAGATTTAAACAAGTTGTTATACGAGACAAGACAGTCCTCTTTGGTTTGATATTTTTCATTAACCTAATGAATAATGAGTTGAGAGTCACCATGAATTCAGATATTGTAAATAAGAAGTTTGTGGGTGACTATTAGGCCAAGAATGAGGGCTTCATACTCAGCAAAGTTATTAGTGTATGAGAACCCTAAGTGATATGCAAAGGGGATATCGTCACCATGTGGGGTGATAAAAACAATCCCAGACCCGGTGCCTTAGAGGTAATGAGACCTATCATAGTACATAGTCCAAGTGTTAGTGTCGATGGTGTAAGTAGTAAAGTCATCTCGGAAAGTATTGCAAACACGTAAAACATCCGAAAGAGGGGCATCAACTAGCTGATCGACGATAACTTGGCCTTTGATTGCTTTTTTTGGAATGAACTTGAAATAAAACTCTATGAGTATCATGACCCATTGTGCAAGGAATACAGAGAGGTATATGTAGGATAAGAGGTATCGTAAACGATCTACTTTAGTAATTATTTGAACCTCATTATTTAGAAGGTAGTGTCGCAACTTATCCACAGCAAAATGAGGCCAAGGCATAGTTTCTCAATGTAGTTGTAATTAAATTTATAGGAAAGCAAAGTGTGAGTAATGTAATATATGATAAAGATGCAAGCAATAAGCATATTAAATGTAAAACCATACGAAAGAAGGAGAGATGGGAATACTTGGTTGATTTCCAAATGAATAGGAAGTGATTTGGGCAAGTGAAAGTGTTGATCAGACTACAAACAATGTTGTTATTGCTCAATGTAAATTCTAGAACTTAGGAATATAACCAAACTATGGCGCTTGCACCACAACAGGGGTGCCTGGCCATTGGTGATTGGATCTGGGCACTAGTGACTGTGAAAATTCTCAAGATCTAGTTTCTTCTATGTTGTAAGGGTTTCACATTTGGTCTCTATATGTCACCTAATATTCACTCCTTGATTGCTGAAGGTATTTGTAACCTGTAAGAAAGAAATTTACCTACACATACCCATAAACCACATCAAACCTAAAAAGGAAAATACACAATGGGGAGTCAGAATGACCCCAACGGTCACCTGAAGAGTGAACTTACGACCGAGTACTGCACTACATCTCAAAATCCATGTAGTTTTTGTGTGTGGGTGTGTAGAAATGATGCCTTAGGATGCCCTTGTGCAAGTTGCAGCAATGATAGCAGGCTAGATCTAAAATGTATAAATGTATAACATGTGTGGATGGAATAGAAAAGACTTCCACCTCCTATGCAATGTATGTAGAAGTGATGCAACCCTTGTCCCTTGTATGGATGCTAGATGGATGCCTTTGAATTGATTTAGTGCCTTTGGATGCAAGCTTAGGTGATGATAGTAATGTTTAGTTCTTGGTCCTTCATTTTGAAAACATAACTATGTATTTATATGATTCCCTTATTTGAATTTCGTAATTGACAACTAGAAGGCCAAACCATAAGTGAAAAATATTCCCAAAAAGAGAGAGTAAGGTAAGAAAGGGTCAGTGGCACCCAGAAGGGATAAGAGCACCTAGGTGTTATTGTCCTAGCTGGGTGTTAGTGTATGAAGCCATAAAAGATAAATGAGTTAAGTTCTAACTAGGTTGTAGGGTGCGTAAGACAAAAGAGAAAGTAAGATACAAAGAAAATAGGCCAAAGATAGTTATCAACCATTAATTTTTTTTCTCAGGAATCATATAAATGTTAGCATGCTTTTAGGGTCTAAAAATCTACCCAAGTACGTGATTTTGTGTCTATAAAAACTTGTGTTAGTCCTGTTAGTTTGAAAAATAATACATACATAATATAGGTAATCAAGCATAATGAGAAAGTAGAAATGGAATATAATGACATAATATCACATGTATAGTGTGGAGGGATGTCAATAAGAGAAGAATGTAAAGAACTATGCTAGCTCTTATTAATGTGTAATGATATGTGTGTCTTGCATTAATCTCAATAGAACTCATGGATACATAATGACTAACAACATATGTCATGTAAATTTCTAACAATTCAAGCTATGTGTACTGGTACTAGTTTTGTACTTTTGCAAATATATGCTTTTTTCGTATCAATGAATATGAATATGTACAAAGAGAGGGGAAGCACAAGAGATACCTGATGAGGGATTTATGATGAGTAAGACCTAATCCAAGAGACGCGAGAGGCAAGGGCCTCAAGTGTGTCAATGAAGAATGGGCATACACAAGTGGTGCCATACCAATATCATGTGCCATAGAAACCCAAGTAGAGAGCAAGGTGGACTAGATCCATGAGTTACAATGTGTGATGGGGTAGATCTATGAGGAGGGATCTGTTGGTGTTAGGTATTTTTTTTCCTTTATTTATTTACATGAAATTTTCCACCTCACACATGGAGAGTCATCGCACTCAGGTGAATCTTAGGTGTCATTAGGAGTTATATGGCATATTCCTCATAAAATTTGTCATATGTGTCAATGTGTGTCATATAAAAGTTACATTCCATTTCTGGATTATAACTCATTTCTCCCTTGTGGAGGTATGATGAGTCTTGCATTGGGAGTTACATAGCACTCCTACTTGTATTATTTTATTCTGATCTATGAGAATGTTAGATCAATTTTCCCTTATGCATGAATATTTTGTTTATGGTTAATTTATTTTTTATTACTTAGAACACATGTTCATTTCCGTTAGAGTGCGATGATATTGACGTCCACAGACTTCGTTAGATCCTCATGGTTCACTCTCACATGTTATCATAGTTGTGTTATTGATAAATGTGTACTCATTATTAATTATTGTTAAATACTTATAATTTCAAAATTCTTAGCTTCTTGTGCAAGTTTCGTTAATCATTTATTGTTTTTTAATAATTCAATTTAATATTTATTTTTGGAGCTTGTTGTTTCGTGATTTTTTCTTTAGTGCATGTCTAGTTAGGATTTTCTCTGCTAGATTTTGCTAATTACAACTAACTTTGGCAAAAAACATACTTTGGAGGTATTTAGGTTTTGTTTTTGGTGTTTGGTTATTTACATTAAAATTTTGTCCTAGATTTTCTCCTTTTCTTCAAACCTAATTCCTCCTCCCTTCTCTGCTCCTCTTTACCCATGTTTTCTCCTGGCCCTTTGTTGAACCTTCTCTAGCTGTCTTCTAGCTCGGTGAGCTCCAAAACGAGCTCTATCCCTAGCCATTCACTCTCCTAGTCTAGCTCCTTAGCAAGCTCAACAAGTCTTTCTTAGGTCTTCTGAGCTCAGTTCTTAGCTCGTGCATCTTCCCTATACCTAACTCGCTCAACATCGAGATCTTGTTTCTAGCTTGGGTCATAATTGAGTTGGTTTAGAGCTTGTTTTTTGGTAAGCTCTTCTTTTTTTTGGATTCATTATGGATTCAACTTTGATTATGGGTAGATTTTCATGGTTTTATTGGTGTCTACCTTGGTTTCTTTATATTCTTGTTTATCCCAAAATTTGTCTCCCACCTCCCTCAACTCGACCACATCTAACCAAGCTAACCCCTGCTGAGCTCACACTAGCTTAACCATAACTCGACTTCTTTGCAGACCCTGTTTCCATCTATCTCGCACGAGAACCTTGTTTTCCCATCTCGGTATTTACCCTATTGGGCCCGTCCATCCACATGTCATATCTTCTGGTCCATCTTGGCACCATCGCTCCCTCCTTGGAATGGATCTTCTGACCTATTCACATCCGTTCAAAACCTCCATACGTGTGTTACAAACCGTCCTCTCCTCTAACCCCTCTACCTCGCTTGGCGAGCTATTCTCAAGCCCCTCACCAAGCCAAGTGGCATCCTTTGACCACTTTTGTTAAGTTTCCCTCCTTTGAGCTTTTAAAGCCTGCCTTTTATTTTTTATCCTGCCGAAGGCAAGGATATTGTCTTCACATTGACAATTAGCTCATTTTGTATAATTGTGCTAATAAACATTGTGCCACTTGTATTTAAGTAGGGTTCAACTATAGTTTTATGGTTCAATTTTTTTGTTTTTGGCAAGATTGTATTGGTCATTGCCTTTATTTGACACTGTTGAAGAAAAAAGTGGATGTCCTTAGCCGGTGTCCAGCAATGCATTTAATGCGGTTACTATTTTTGATACATGCTTAGACATTTTGCAGGGCTCGAGGGCTGGCATGATTAATTGGTACATTTAATTAATGACGTTCTTGCTTGCTTCTTCATCAAACTAGAGGGATGATACATAAATCTCAAGAATAGTAGGTGCCATGGTTTTTTTTTTTATTTCTACTTTCTTTGTCATTGACGAATTCTGAATAACATTGTTTTTCCTTTGTATATATGATATATTGTGTAGGTATAAGACATGATCTGCTCTATTAGGTACCCTTATTGAATAGTATCCACAGACACAATGTTGAGAAGATGTTGACTATTGTCCTCCTCGCTCTGGCTGCCTTCATAAAATATATTTTCTGCATACCGATGGAGAAGGCATGCCTGGTGTATCGCTAATTGCACTACGGAATAGGGCATGCTGTAAAGTTGTTGTGAAGACAATCATGCATATTCTGAAAATGCAGATAGTAGTTGTCTATTTAGGTTAAAAAACATGTTCCCTTTTAGAGACCTCATTTGTGTTCGCATCATTCATCTTCAGACCATACTGATGCGTTAACATCACTATATTGGTCTATCTGCCCCCTCAGAACTGGACACAGAATATATGCATCTACCACAAGTAACAAAGCCCTCGCATACTCAGGGGAGATACTGGCTGCAGGGAGCCAAATATTTAACATTAAAATAAATAAAAACATTGATCTGGTCCTGGTACACATCCTTACAGATTCACCCTTGGCATGAAACATCAGGTTCAGGTGTGCACCATCCAGATCTTTTGCAGTCACCAGGATGCGACACTCCTTCAAACAGGATCGAGCCAGAGCCTTAATTAATCTACTCTAATCTGATTCTCTGTCTGATACCTACCAGCCAGAGATGACTTTAGTGAAAATGTTTGGCCAAGATTTGTTATCTTTCATTTAATGTCATCCTGGACTGTTTATAAGATTGCTAACTCTCAGAGTTTTTAGAGCCATGTTCATTCCAAGGATTTTTATTTTAGAAGCTCAACATTTCAACTGAGATGATAGAAGAGACTATCTTCAGTAGTATGTTGTCATTTGGAAATCGGAGACTACGTGCCATAAATTATTAGAGGCTGTTGCAAACTTCTTGATCCTCCCCACATCGGTATCAGAACATGCTAAAAAAAAACTACTTAATTTTTCTCCTTTATAGAAGATTGATTCCTCCTTATGTCAGAAGCAATCTGGAGTGGGGGAGCACGCTAGTGAGAACTGAGAGTCATAGGAAAAATGCACAAGTAAATGTAAGTTTGCATGTTCTAAGCTTATACAGTTAGACAGCTCTTAAGATCTCAGTCCTATGAGCTATAGAAGTATGTAACATGTAAAATATGCCGCCAAAATGTTTTGGTGATCCTATTGACATTAGTCTTTGATCCTTCGTAAGGTCGATTTTAAATTTTAATTAAGTTTTTCTAATAATATATGTGAATTCAGATATTGCAGGTCAAGCCCAGTAATACTCGGTTACCATCGAGTGGGCAGTGGCAAGTTCTATTGGAGCACCCTCAAGTTTTGCCTGAACGACCGGGAAGATGGTCGTTCACTCATGTTGGACGGTTGACTGCAGTCACAGAGGAAGCAGATCTTAACAAACACATTTTGGGGAAAAAGCACCAGCCCACATTAAAAAGGTTGACACAAAGCTCACAAGATAAGGGGGAAAGTCCTCTTCATCAGTATAATGCGGTCATCTGTCCTGTTATCTAATTTTCTTGTCTTATCAAAATGGCTCGAGGGCATATATGTTTATCTTGTTGTTGCAAATTATTCCTATGCAGATGTTGTGTCGAACTGCTAATTAATCGAGCACATGCATTCTGGAACAAAAATGCATCCAAACATTGGGATGTCTTAGAAAGATCAACCCCCTTTATGACTAGCAATCACAGCTGAAAGGGATAGAGTCGAAGAGGCTGGAGTTTTAAATCTGCCAAGTTGTCACAGTACAATAAGAGGAATACTATAGATTTCATAGGGACATGCAAAGCTGTTGCATGATTGGGTCTTCCAGAGGGGCTCGCCAATCATACCATTTTTTAGGGCAAGGGGAAACTGAATTGTAACACCTGCCCAATTGTAATGAGATAATAAATTTTTTATATTAGCCTGCAAAGCTTCACATTCACACTAGTTACGCCAACCAGTAGATCTGTCTACTCAAAATAGGGGTTTATGTTTGCTCAACAGATTCTAGAAATGAATGTCACATTTACTATGCTAAAAATGATCAAGCTTTTACCAAGATATCTTGTTAAGGGCATCCATAACATTCTGTCATCAATTGTTGCAGGTTAATCGTTCTCTTGACCTCTCAGTAGATGACCGATATGGAGACAAGAGACTCTAACTAGTCTTCTTTAGCTAAGAACAATAGACTGTTCATACTGGTCATAAACTGACCAAGGATTTTTCACTTCAAACAAAATGTAGAGGATTAGGCAATGAAAAATAAGAATTTCCTTAGAGTCAGAGAAGGGCGATCCACACCAATCCTCATGCCTCTTCCAGTACTGCCCGCTAAAGTAGTGGTCTAAATTATACAAATAAATCTCTTTTAGCATATTCATAACTCCTCCTAGCAATGATGAATGATAGATTCGATAAGACCCTATCATAAGATAGGTTCCAATGTCTATAGGGCTTTGACCAGACTATAGACAAGCAGATTACTAAATTTTCTTATGCACAAAAGAAGTTCCAAATGCCCATACAGTAGAACCTCCACCATGTCGTTCGTGCATGACATAAAAGTACAAGTCCTTCCAACAATGCTTGCAAGTCTCTCTGAGATATTGACGTATGTATGAAGCATGCTCTACACACATAACCATGACATAAGAACAACCATGACATTTTTCGAGCCTTAACTAGAACACATCATGGGAATTGATGTTGAAGCCGTTTGCTTCACAATAGAATATCAGATATTTCTCTACGCCTATTTGCAAAGCAACAACAAAGAGTCCTGGATCTACTTGTCATACAGATACTTTAGAACCATCATTTAATGATTATTCAACCATTGCAATAGGAGAACATTGACGAAATTGACATATCTTAAGAGCAACAGAGTGTAGCGGGATGTCAATATAAAGAACATTGTTTGTGATTCAGAGACTGAGAAACAAAAATTCTGATACCCAAAGCATAAAAAAATTCAAAAGAGAATTTCGATTGAGAGACACATTACACATTTTCCCTGATAGACCTTCCCATGGGCGCCTTCTTCAATCTTGGACCCAATATAAAGTAACTGAGGATCTAACAACAACTATTTAGTCAGCTTAATTTCAGAGACAAAAGAAGCTGAAAGGCCTTCTTTTGTACTATCTGGCAGCACATTGAGACTTCTTTTGTATTTGACCGTAAGGCCTGAAACAACAATTAAAGAGATTATACATTATAAACATAACTTAGTTTCTGCAGGACATGTAATCCATCTCTGTCAATGTACATTGACAAACGCGAATCTTGAGCTTTTACCATTCATAGGATTGAGGTATGTCCTTTAGCAATCAGGTTTAATCACCAACTCAATTCAAGAATAAAATATTCCTTAACATGTAAAACAAACAATAATGCGAATGAAAATTATACCCTGTTCCTCAAAGGTAATGACATTGATAACCTGTGAATATACAAAATCGTTGCTTTTTATTGATTATTGGAACTGTGAATCAGTAATTCCTTTGCCTTCAAGTGAGTGCTCTCCCATCTAGTCAAGTTATAAACAGAAATTCTCATACCCAAATAAATCAATGCCTTACCTTATTTTAATAACATTCATATGTTAATTTGTTTTTGCATTGTGGTAGACTAATGCATTGTCCATATCTTCAAACAAATTATAGCTCCAGCAGTATTTGCTCATGTATATTCATACTAAGGCTTTCATTCCTATAGAAACAGTGAGATCATGATCCTCCTCTCTCTAATGTTTGAAAATTGCTTTGTTGACTACCCTCATGAGCATGTTTTACTTGACTTTGAACTCTTTCCTCTCCTCTATGATTGCATCATACTCCCTACTGTAGACTTTCTGCACAACCAAATCTTTACTTGGGGCATACTCATAATTTGTATAGTGACAATTTCCATGTTCAGGTGTAATTTAAACAATAACAATTCCAGTTGTAAAGCCAAAATCATCAGCCTTTGTTAGCTTCCTCATAGAACCATAAAGACCAAACAACAAATGATTTCTGCATGCATGGCAATACATGGCAGCTATATTTTTACACAACTAAAACTCTCCACTGAATATGACACCTTGCCATGCACTTGTTTAGAAAATATTTGCCACATTTCACATGTATTATCAACTGAATAACGCCAGCTCATCTATTTTGGGAATATTTCAATTTTGGTGTTGACTGGATTTTTTTGAATATTTACCCAATGAATCTAAATTCTTCATCTCCCTAATTTGTCTTTACTCAGAGCTCTAGTGATATAATTAAGGGATGTTGTGGCTTTGGTAATTGTGTATCAAAAGGTTGAGGGGCGCAAGCATTTATTATCCTTCTCAAACTCCTTCATGTTGAAAAATATGTTTACTTTGCTCTCATTCTAAAGTATTTGATTTTTGGTAAAATGTCATAGAGCTCACTGTCCATCTTTGGAAGCCTATTTATACATGGAAAATCAATATCTTTTCATTCATTAGTGAGAGTTTTTTTTTAATGGAATCAGCCTTTACGTCTCTCTTCATGGGCTAGAAATTATATATTCTTTGTTACACTTCTTCTTTCCTTTATCTCAAAAGAAAATTCTTTGTGGAAAGAAGGGTTATAAAGTAATATCATGCATTTTACTAATGTTTTAAGTTGAGATATAAATAGATTTATCTAACGTGGTCCAACCTTTGGCAATGGAAGGAATGAGATGGAGAATATTGTATTGATAGGTGGAGGTCCTTTGGATACTTTTATTTATTCTCGTTGAGATCAATTTTTTGAGCTGTAGTGGTAACTTTTTATTTTGTTATACCTTCACAATAGATCTTTATTTTATTCTTTTGTATTTGATGTGTTTATATTTTATGTTACACTATACAAATTGTGTAATTCAGAATTTAACTTTGATATTGATGAGATTTCAAATTCTAGACTTATGTCATAACTAAATTTGTTGATAGTCTAGCTTTTTCATGTTCTAAATTTAAATTTTTCACATATAAAATTTCATAGTTCCTTCACATAAATGTACATAAGTTTTGTATTTTCACAAATTATAGTTTTGTATTTTTTACAAATTGCATATATATTTGTTATGGAATACTAATTAAATCAATATGTTTACTACTTTTTTAATTTCCTGATTTGATTACAAAAAGGTGATCCAAACACACTTCAATCAAAAGGACTTGACCTACATGTACAAAAATTGTTTGAATTATATGGAACTATTCTACAACACCATAATCATTTCAATAGGATCATGAACTTTGGGACAACGATTCCTTTTCAAAAAGCATACAAGCACAAGTTCTTTATTTCACGTGTTCCTTTCTTCATTCTTAATAAAGTCCTCCTCCACTCTACAAAACTTCATTTTTGACAAAATTTGCCATATCATGGCCTTGTTTATATAAGCCTTGTTTTTTAAAACCTAGGTTATATTATTATTAAAACGTAGCCTATGTCATTTTAAAAATAATCTTAGCTTATATAAATTTAAATCTAAGTTAGGATTTAATTTTTAAAAGGAAATTATTATTTTTTAAGAAGGTCATTGATTTTAGAGGTTAGCTAATTTTTTTAAATTAAAGTGTTTTATTTTTTATTATTAATTAAAATAATTAGGCAAAATATTTAAAAATTAACATTATTGGACGTTTCTAACCATGTGCTTGTGAAGGGTGGTTATTCACCTTTGGAGGTCTCTTGGCTTTGTTTGGAGTCAATTTATCCTTTTAATCTAACTCTTATTATTGCTTGTGGGCTTGTGAGATTGTCCGCCACAGCCTTGCGACAAGGGAGTTCCTCACGACATGAGGTTCTATTTCTCTCACAAATCTTAGTTTTTCTCCCTACTTCTTGTGTTTGCCTTGTTTTGTGCTTGTTACGGTGTTGATTTACTATGATCACTTGTAACTTATTGTGGTCTGCACACTTACACATTTTTACGTCAATAGCAAGGTGAGTGGCCAACTATTTCACGAAGCACAATCGCATTTGATTGTAATCAACACATTAAACTATAAAGCACGTCATAAACAGGGGTGAAAGTACTATTTTGGGGTTTGTGTGTTTCCTTTCTTTCTACATTCTTACTTTCTCTTTGTTCACTATGGATGTTATTTCAGTTCATTTTCTCACATTGTTTAACTTCTTTGAATAGAGATCAAAGCTTATTATGACATTATAGGGTAAATGGATATTCCGCATCACTATGGGAGTAGAAAAAAATAACTGAACTCAAAAATCTAGGTGGTTTAACTAATGTGATGAATCCTTAGGTATTCTTTATGTGTATGTCTCTCCCAACTTGCTCTTCCACATTGAGTCTTCTACAACATCTGATGGAGATTGGAAAAATGTTGACGATATGTTTAGAAAACAAGATGAAATGAGATCCCATGAGTTGGATAATGAATTGCTAGGATTAAATCCTATTAAATTTGATAACCTACATACCTTCTTGTCAAAGTTTTTTCAAAGTAGATCACCGTTTAAAGAATGTGGATTTGATAAAAAGGATTCCCAGTTTATCTTTTCAATTCTTTCTAAGCTTGGCCCATAACACTCTGTCTTAATTTCTACTTTCCACACAACAAAAGAAGCTCTAGGGACTGCTTTGAAGATGCCCTCATTTGAAAAAATTTCATCCCAACTCATTTGATAAAAGGATAAGTTGATTCAAATGGGATCACTCAATTCCAAGTCACATGCCCTTGTAGTAAATAGTGGTAAGGGAAAGATAAAGAAATAGGAAAATAAGAAAGAGAAAAAGGACCAAACTAAAAAGGAAACCAAGACTAACCAAACCCAACACAAACACTTCTTCTTATAAGGCTAAAGCAACAAAGGAAAAGTGTAAGTGTTTCCATTGCAAGAAGTCAGGAAATGAATAACATCAATGTATGAGAAAACAAATAGATCACATATCTCATTTACTTGAGAAGAATAATATAGGTTTTCATGAGTCTATCAAGCAAAATGATTCAAAACCCGAGTCTTCGAAAGCAAAGGAGTATAAATCTGATAAGAAGAAAGGAAAGGACATTATAGCTAGAGTTCCTTCATCAATGTGAATCATAGATTATGGTGCCTCGCACCATATGGTTTCTTCACATGTTGAGTTTTCCAACATTGAACTATATGACATGTCCCAAATCACCTAAGGTGATGACATTATGGTGTTAGTTTTTGGTAGTGGATTAGTAGAAGTAGATGGTGGAACCTTTAATAATGTTTAAGTGTTCACGATCTCTCTACCAATCTCATATTAGTTTACCAAATCACTCATATTGGTGAGGAATGTGAGTGGAATTTAATCTTAACTCAGTGATTATTCATGAGATTTATAGTGCGTCTATAGTGGCTGAGGGAAAGGCGGATAATTGGTCTCGATTATACACCTTCTCCCACTTTACTTTTGATTCTTTGCCCACTTCCTTACTCACGCTGACGAGGTTAGTAAGCTATGACATGAGAATTTCGTTCATCTTAACTATCGTTACCTTGAATAATTGAGCCAACATCAGATGGTCAACGGGTTACCTTGAGTCAAATTTTCTTAGGGTCTTTGTGAGGGTTGTGCCCTTGGGAAGCACCCCAAAGAAAGTTTTGGCAAGGGAAAATCCTGGAGATCTTCTCATCACTTGGATCTTGTTTATAGTGACATTTTTGTACCATTTCCATCTCCTTTGTTTACTAGAACTCTCTGTATACTTACCTTCATTGATGACTTTTCATGTTACACTTGGGTGTGTTTTCCCAAACATAAATATGAATTTTTTGATCATTTCTGAGACGTCAAGACTCTCACTGAGAAACAAGTTGAAAGGTCTATCAAGGTTCTTCAAACCAAAAATGGAGGTGAGTATGTGAGGAATAAGTTTGATGATTTATGTACCTCTGAAAGGATTACTTTATGATTTAATATAATTTGAATTATATCTTATTTTAGAGTAACTTGCTATAACAAAATATATTCAGATGATTAAATATAGTAATGTGTAAGCACTAAGCATTCAAAAATGTAAAACCCTAAGCAAATTAGAAAGGGATGATGACTTCGTCGATTCTTTGTAACCTAGGAATGATCAAGACTGTGTATCTACTGGAACATGATGGAAACAATGTTACAAAGTATAGATGAGGGTCAAGAACCCCAAGAATGTAGTGAAAAGAAGCACCTGTAGGAGGATAGGAGCACCCTAGATGTTAACAATTGATTTGGGCACCTATTTCTTCTTAGATGCTTAGAATCTGGTCTTTTTTGGGTCAGAAAATCTTCATTGTTACTTGTTGTTTGTCACTCTAGTTTCATTGTTAGGTTTTTGGTCGAGCCTGTAACCTATAAAACAAGTGACTACCTATACATGCTCACAAACTACATAAAATCTAACAAAAAGTATGCATAATGTGGAGTTGGAATGACCTTGGTGGTTACTTGAAGAGTGAACTTACAACCAAGTGCTACACTACATCTCAGACTCAATTTGTTTCTATGTGTGTGGGTATTTGTGTTACGTGCCCTAGGTTGCCCTTGTGAAAGTTACATGATGATAGCAAGCTTGATCTAGATTGTTCCAAATATGTAAAATGTGTGTGGTGGAATAGAATAGACTCCCCTCCTATGCAATGTATGTAGATCAATGCAACCCTTGTCCCTTGTATGAATGTGCTAGATGTATGCTTTATAGTGCTCTTGTGCCTTTGTGCAAGATGAGGTGGTGATAAATAATGCTTATAGTGCTTAGTTCCCTTATTTAAAAGAAGTAAATAAGTATATATATGATTCCCTTGTTTTAATTTCATAATTGACAACTGAAATGTAGACCCAGAGTGTTAAAAGGTGACCAAGAAGTGAAAAGGGACTTAAAATAGTAAGAAGAAGAAAGAGAGGGACATGAACGCCTAGGAGGGACATGAACGCCTGGGTGCTTCTATCCTAAATGAGCACTAGTGTCTAACACCATCAAAATGTTAATCAATAAAGTGTCGAAAGAGATGTAAGATGTGTAAAGGTAAAGTGCAAGAGATAATGCGATAAAAATGCCAAAAGGAGATGTCAACTACTAGTTTTCTTGCTTAGGAATCATGTATATATTAATATGCTCTATAACCTATAAATGTACCCAAGTGTGTGATTTTGAGTCTACATTTTCCCCCATTTTATGTTTTTGAGTGAATACTAAGTGGCATAAAATAGATGGAAGATGTGTACCTTGTAAACCAAATAGGAGTGTAGCCGATAGCGTGTTAAATAGACAAGTAGCTATGTGGAGCGTGAAGTGGTCATAATGTGAAGCATGTCGATTACGAAAGGTGCATCGACCCTAGGGGTGAGTCGTATGTGTAATAACATGTTGTTGGAGCTTGTGCTCATTGATGTGAGCTACTTCTTTTTTATTTGTAAGGATGGACCTACAAAAGAAGAGTAAGAAAGTAGTCGAAGTCCTGTATACAAAAAACCATAGTAATATATGTATATAAGTAAGTAAAAAGTTTGTAAAAGTATTAGTTAAGGAAAGAGTGCATGTCTTATGTATGAGAGACTACATGATAGAAAAGTATCCTATTTTCTTTAGAGATGTTTTCAGATGGGTTGGGAGTGATCAATTCCCAAGCAAGAAAGCATCAAGCTAGGAATTTGAGTGTCCTTCCACCAAGGATGAGTTTTTTGGGTGCTATCACTCCAAGAGAAGAGTGTTGGGGTGAGAAGTATGTTTTTATCTCCTTCCACGATGCTTCTCAAATGATAAGTGCCACTGTAGATTGGCATATTCATATTTGTAACAGAATTGTAAATAAATTGTAGTTGATTGACTGAATTCTATAACTAAATCCAAGTGTCTGATATTGTAGATCCATATTGTAACTTGATTAAAACTGTGTTGCACTAAAAAATTGTTTGTTTTTACCCCAAGACACAAACGCCTAGGTGGGACACAAGCGCCCACTGTTACTGTCTAATACTAGGCATTAGTGTCTGTGCTATGTTTGTGATCCAAGTTTGATTATGGACCACTCTGTAGCTATGTGCCTTTTCCAATTCTGTACTATGTTATTTTATTTTGGAGCTCTACACTACTGAAAGGGTTATTTTTTCACCCAATAGTTTCCCCCCTTGTTTGTGGTGTGTGTGATGAATGTAGGAGGAGGCAGCCCAAATGAGAGGACCTGAAACATATATACATATCATGGATTGGATACATGTAGGGGTAGGAGAAGTGCATGATATAAACCAATGTTTCCCACCTTTTTGTCTAGTTTTCATTGATGTCTTTGTGTTGTCCCAATTCTTCTATGTCATGGAAGTAGTGTGTCTAGGGAGTCACAAGGTGTTGGGTTCATGATAGTCCATGTTGATTCAAATTGATTCCTTATAAATGCATGTGATTCATGTGAGTCTCTGTGGTTAAAATTTAAGTATTTAAATTATTGGAGCATGTGTATAATAGGTGAATGAACTTATTCTAAGGGTTAGAAAGTCAAGAAACAGGTTTTGGAGCAAAAAACCACTTCTAGCCAAAATTGCCCTTGAGGAACTCAATTATTCTTGCATGTAAATGAGATTGCTTAGAGATTCACAGGAAAACCTATGGCTAAATAGAAAATTTAATGTGTAGAGGAATGTTTTTTAGTGCTCCATGTGAAATTTCATCAAATTCTGTTATGGGGATTTTGAGTTATTTGAGTTTTTTCTAAGATTTCCTTCTTGAAAAATGCATTTCAAGTTGCTTGGATTCTTAGGTGTAAAAAAAAAATATATGAATGAATGCTCAGATATCATAAGATATTTTTTTAAATAAAATTTTCCTATAATTCATTTGCAAAAATAATTTTGTCATTTGGAGGTGTGGGTGAAAATTTCTATCCATTTTAGTTAGGGCAGTTTTTTTCCTTCTCAAACAGACCATAAAATCAATGGAGGCAAAAGTCACGGTTTGGTCTAAATTTCATCATTATTTTGAGCCTTTGCAATATTATTTAGATTTGGTTGATGTATTCATATGCTTCCTTGGTCATAATTTTATGCTCAAGATTTCAAGCTTAATAGGTGCTACAAATGGTCATTTTTTTCAAGGAACAGTCTTCTTGAGTCTACTCTTTTTTATCTTCAATGAGAATATTCAAGCTTATACAAGGGCTCTCAATTTGAATGAAATTTTTTCAATGTTATTCTCTATGACTTTTTAATAAAATAGTTGAATAATTATATTGAAATGATGGTCTCCACTCTTCACTTGGTAAGACTGCATCTACTCCTATTCACTGTTATAGCAAACTAGATTGTACTCCATTGTTGTCATCAAATTTCATGATGGTTGATGATCAGGGGATATTTTTCAGTGTCAGAAGTTCAATAAACTTCCCTAGACCATGTCATTGTAGTACACCCTTCAGAGATCTTTCCAACGACTATAACAACATAAAAAACAGACACTCTGAGCTCAAGCTATGTCCGGTCAAAGTTCAGTCAACTTTGGTCAACATGTCAACAAGTGGACCAATGGCAAGGTGACACGTGACAATTGGCAACAAGGAAAAATTGATGGTCTTGTAATTTTTTAAAAATCATTTCCATGGTATAGATCTTTTCGTAAGCTTTCTGATGCATTTTGAACGGACCAAATCTGAGTTTGTATGCGAAAGATATGCATAGTCAAAGTTGTGGTCAAATGATGACGTGACACACTGTGATGTGGACAAGTGGCATATTTTGGACGTGACACTTGGCATATTTTTAGTGGCTTTGGATTTAAAATAATAATAATAATAATAATATTTTATTTAATCCATTCCACGGGAATAAGCCTAATCTCATGGGATAAGGAGGAATTTGTGGACAAAAAAACTATTTAAAGGCTTATCCTATCATTTTCCCACCAAATGTGGGGTCAATGGCTAAATTGGGTGCCTAATGGAAGGGGGATTTGAACCTAGCACCTCATCTAAAAAGATAAGCAGCTTTACCAACCCGCCACTCTCTTGTAAGTGGTATAAATAAAGCGCACTTGTATTTGTAATGAGGAAGTGCTAGGTCTGTGTCAATCCAATAAGGAGGCAGTTTTAGAAAAATGTAATTTTGAGGCACTTCCACTCAAAACCAGATCTCAAGTTATATATGAAAGTTGCTCAGAATTTTGAGATGATCAAAATGATGTGATCACTTATCTAATTTGGAGCTTTTGTTGTAGAGTTATTTTATGTTAAAGTCACACAAAAGTGTGGAACCAAAGGGAGACACTACTACAAGTGGATCATGAAGGTGAAGGACATAAGATGAGCTCCATTAACATCCTTCAAAGGTCTGAAACACAGTTTTGTAGGTTTTTGATTCATTATTGGTTAATGTAAATGTTAATGTATTTACATTTTTTTAACATTATTAATGGATCAGTTCACCACGAACCCGGGGACGTAGGAATTCCGAACCTTGTAAACAATTTGGGTGTTGTGTTCTGATTTTATTTTTAGTTTCTGATATTTACAAGTAATTTAAATTCAGAATATGAATATGGATGCAACTATAATCATAATTGATAAAATTGGAAAAATCAATTAAATTTGAAACAATGATTTTTGGGGCTTCGATCAAACAGTGAAATTTTGAGTAAAATTGCAAACTTAATTTCAGTTTGATTTCAGTTCTAAATCATAATTTGATCAGTTTTTGGAAGTATACAATCCTTTTAAGTTGATTAAAATTTAAGATCCTTTGAAATGATTAAAAGTGTTAATTTCAAGCACTCGTTTTTTGGATCAAGTTTGGTATCAGAGCAGTTAGATTTCCGGATTAGCTTCTAATTGTGTTTGAAATTTTGGCTTCAGTTTTAGTATTGATTTTATTTTTCAGTGTGTAGACATTTTGGGGCTTATTAATATTCTTTTGCAAGTGTGCAATTTTTAAAGTACATGTTGTGTTTACAGGAACAGGGAATCACGAGCAAGTCATCCAAATAGGAGAAAATGGATGATCTTGAAGCCACTAACCGCCAACTCAAGGAAGAAAACTCTTTCCTAAGAGATAATTTTTATTCCTTGGAAGAGGAAATAGTGCGGTTAAAATATGATCCACAATCCTCTATAACCAAGAAAGAGGAGTATGTCAATGAGATGCTTGCACAAAGCAAGAAGTTGATGGGCTTTGTTAAAGAGTTGCAGGAAGAAATACAGACCAAGGATGTCCTCTTGGAAAAGTTGAAACAAGGTGAACACAGGAAGGAAATGCCTTCCAAATCAGATGCAGGTACTATGAAAAAATGCATTGTAAGTTGTT
The DNA here is from genome assembly GCA_019776745.2 of Taxus chinensis. Classification (NCBI taxonomy): domain Eukaryota; kingdom Viridiplantae; phylum Streptophyta; class Pinopsida; order Cupressales; family Taxaceae; genus Taxus; species Taxus chinensis. Next base: position 782,296,034 of record CM034150.1, read on the forward strand.
CACATTTTAATTCTTCCTCTCACTCAATTTAAGATATTCCTTTGGGTCAGTTTGAAAAAAACACTAAGGGAATTGGGTCTAAGCTAATGGTTAAGATGGGATATAATAGAAAAGGCCTTGGTAAAAATGGACAAGGTGATGCTAACCCAATACATGTAGAGGATCAACCTCGGTTTGCAGGTTTGGGTTATTCTAGTGGGCAAATGGAAATTGGAGAAAGTTTCAAAGCAGCTGAAGGAAGACAAGCTTCCAACAACCAAGGATCGACACCTCTAGAATTGTAGGATTCCGCCATCAGGAGGAACAATGAAAGGTGTAAGAAAGCAGGTAAACGAGGTAATGATACTCCACCTTCTCCCACTTACACTAAAAATAACACTAAGGGGAAATTAAATCCTAAGACTTCTAAAACACTCTTTCAGTTTGATCAATATAGCTTTGGTAGACAAAAGTATGGTTTTCCTTGCACGTTTTGTGAAGGTACTAATCATTCTGCAGCATATTGTTGGAAGAGGAAAAATATGATAAAGAAGTTAATACCTTTTGTGAATGATAAGGCAAGTGCTAAAGACCAATATCTCCCTAGTAAGGTGAGAAATGGCAAAAAGGTTACCTCTCCTAAACAAAAGAATCATTCTCCTAGACAGAGTTCAAGGAATGGCTCCTAAAAATAAGGAAGTTAAATTTTGTTCCCATTGTAAAAGGAATGGTCATGATGCTAAGATGTGTTGGTATGTTCCTTCAGTGCAATATTGGAAAGTTATTGATCTAACTCATGTAAATGCTCATTTTGGTACTGGGGAAATAAAACCACCTAAATGGAAAAATCTAAGTAATTGGATGGGTAAAGCATTCCTCAACTTTATGTTTGCATTACAGTAACTGGTGATAGTATGCAAAAATTTTCAAAGCTATATTTTAGGGATTTTGATCCTATGTTAATATTCATCTTTGAAATAATTTGGAAGTGGCCATAAAGAAGATTTGAGTGATAGGTTCATCATACTCATATTCATCTTCTCACATTTTGGTTGTTTATTCCATTTCTGACAATAGTATGCATGGATATGGGCATTGTTAGAATGTTTATTTTGAAACTTGTAGTTTTATAGTGTTGACATTTGTGCAAATATTATGGATGTTTATAAGACCCATTCGGGCACTTGTTTGATATTGTAATAAATAGACAAACTTGTTGTATCCACTTGTGTTATTTGCACTAATTTATAAGACCCCTATTTTGGGCAAAAATGATTTGTGTTACTATTAGATGTGGTTGCAATTAGGGTGTAAATTTATTACACTAAAAAATTGGTTTTTAAAGGCATCACGTGATCATTTTGTAGATTATGGCAGTTCACCAATTTGGGTAAGCATACAGCTTATAATCTATCACTTTATAGATCAGTGTATGGATAGAATATTTACATATTCACGTTGATTCAGATTTTGACTATAGCCATTTTGGGCGTTGATGGTTTAATTATTCTGGATAGTGAATATTTTTAGTTGTTATCAGCATAATCACAAAGTGTTAGTTGAACGTTAGCTTTCGTTATAGATGGGTGTTATTATCTGACTTATTATTTGTGATGGCGATACACTATTTTGGGAAGATTCATGTGGATTCAGTTGTTGACTATAGCTATTTTTGGGCATTGATAGTCTATTTTATTCTGGATAGTGAATACTTGCAGTTGTTACAGTTTTAGATGGATAGTGGGCACTAGCCTAATTGTGGGCAGTTTAGATGTCTGGTATACTGATTTGTGTTATGAAATTGTAATTTAAGTAATCAGTCGTATCAAAAAGTGACATTTGAACACTATATTTCTGTAATAGAATGGATGTTATTATCTGGTCAATTATTTGTGATGGCATTACAATGGGGTATGACAGTTCACAGTTGTGTGTAAAGTTGACAGGGTTGCAGCATTTCAATTTAACACTAACTTAATTGGGTGTTATTATCTGATCGTTTATGTAATCAGCTAATCAACTATTTGCATTTTATCAACCTATAATGTTATTTCAGGTTCTTGTATGTGTTTTTGCAATGCAGGAAGAGATAACATGTTTTGTGGGTTGATACACAACTTTTTGTGGACAAAAAAACTTCTCAGTAGGGAGGAATGATCAAGGGATATTTTTCAGTGCCAAAAGTTCCCTAAAATTCCCTAGACCATGTCAGTACAGTAGATCCTTCAGAGAGATTTCCAATGACTATAAGAACGTAAAAAATAGACACTCTGATCTTAAGTTATGTCCGGGCAAAGTTCAGTCAACATGGAAGTCAACTTTGGTCAACATGTCAACAAGTGTACCAATGACAAGGTGACACGTGGCAATTGGCGACAAGGCAAAATTTATGGTCTTGTAATTTTTTAAAAATTAGTTCCATGGTATAGAGCTCGTCGCAAGCTTTCTGATGCATTTTGAATGGACCAAACCTGAGTTCGTATGCGAAAGATATGCATAGTCAAAGCTGTGGTCAAATGATGACGTGGCACACTGTGACGTGGACAAATGACATATTATGGGCGTGACACTAGGCAGGTTTTTAGTGGTTTTATATTTAAAATAATAATAACAATAATTTATTTAATCCATTTCACGTGAATAAGCCTAGTCCCATGGGATAAGGAGGATTTTGTGGACAAAAAGCTATTCACATGCTTATCCTATCCTTTTCCTACCAAATGTGGGGTCAATGGCTAAATTGGGTGCCTAATGGAAGGGGGATTTGAACCTAGCACCTCATCTAAAAACATAATCATCCTTACCAACCTGCCACTCTCTTGTAAGTGGTATAAATAAAGCGCACTTGTATTTGTAATGAGGAAGTGCCAGGTCTGTGTCAAGCCAATAAGGAGACAATTTTGAAAAAATACAATTTTGAGGCACTTCCACTTAAAACCAGATCTCAAATTATATATGAACGTTGCTCAGAATTTTGAGACGGTCGCAATGATATGATCACTTATTCAATTTGGATTTTTTTTGATAGAGTTATTTCCTATTAAAGTCACACAAAGGTGTAGAACCAAAGGGTGACACTGCTGCAAGTGGATCAGGAAGGTGAAGGACATAAGCTGAGCTCCATTAACATCCTTTGAAGGTCTAAAAAAAGTTTTACAGGTTTTTGATTCATTATTAGTTAATGTAAATGTTATTGTATTTACATTTTTTAACATTATTAATGGATCAGTTCACCACAAACCCAGGGACGTAGGAATTCCGAACCCTGTAAACAATTTGGGTGTTGTGTTCTAATTTTATTTTCAGTTTCTAATATTTGTAAGTAATTTAAATTCAGAATACGAATATGGATGCAACTATAATCAGAATTGATAAAATTGGAAAAATCAATTAAATCTGAAACAATAATTTTTGGGGCTTCAATCAAATAGTGAAATTTTGAGTAAAATTGCAAACTTAATTTCAGTTTGATTTCAGTCCTAAATCATATTTTGATCAGTTTTTGGAAGTATACAATCCTTTTAAGTTAATTAAAATTGAAGATCCTTTGAAATGATTAAAAGTGTTAATTTCAAGCACTCATTTTTTGGATCAGTTGAAGTCAACTATATTCCTATTGTTCCCCTCGCTACCATTGAATTTGAAGTCAAGGGTTTCCTATGCCTTATGGGTTGTGTAATAACACAGGTGCATACAATGTTTTGTGAGAACTCATGCAAAAGACAGTTTTCTCTGTCAAGGTGCAAATTTGAATTCAAAAATGTGGTGTTTCCCTTAATTGAAGGTGTCAAAGCTCCAGAATACCCATTCAAAGCCTTCAATTCATCTTGGGAGTTGATTGAGGATGATTTTTTAAGTATTCCTTCTTGACAAGTAAATGTATAGTCATCTTCTTCAACTTTGAATTGTAACAATGAACCATAAGAGAAAATTTAAAGGGTTTTAGGCATAGAAAGTTGTGAAGGAAGTTCGAGAATCTTTCTAAAAGGCCACAACAGGTGAGAGTTTAAAATTTCATTGAGAAATTTACAAGATCCTTGTTCATTTTGGCTCTCGAGCTTCACAGACTGTGTTGCCCTTATTTAGGGTTTCTAATACATGTTTTCAATTGATTAAAACCTTCCAACCATCCAATCTTCATGTAACTTAAAACAAATATCTATGGACATGCTAGAAATCGATTGCAAAAGGATTTATGGTATTTGGTCTAGTATTGGTGGAGATATTTGTGACAAAATTTTCCTAACCCGTGCACAGTCTTAAAAACGACTAGTAAAATTGGTTTTCTTCAAATTCCATGAGATCTTTTGCAAATAAAAGGGCATAGATGAGAGTTTCGTGGTTGATCAAGATTGAATTAATGATTAGAATTACCTTTGTTTCTTGAGGATTCATTGTGCTATGGAAATGCAAAATGTCTTCTCTCCATAGCTAGAATAGGTCTTCCTCATGCTATGCAAACTTGTGAAGTGTGTATTGAAACATCAATTCCTTATATCTTATCTCTTAAAATGTTGGATGTTATGTTCAAACTATTGGCTCGAAGTTTGTAAAGTCTTGAAGAGGGTCACTTGTATACTTCTCGGTCACAATGAGTGATTCTTATCTCCAACTAAGCAAAAAACAATACTTCATTAGCAACAAAACTAAAGACACCATACGTGAAACATTTTTTGATTTATCAAGATAGGAAAGGTGAAGAAATTAATTAAGTTCATCATAATTCTACTCAAAATGAAAGGTGAAGGGACTGAGTTCTATTTTTATTTGTCTAATCCATTCTATGAAAGGTCTCTTGATCAGAAAAGGATATGTGAAAGGTCATGATGTATTTGTTGAAGCTAAAATTTTAAATGAAGAGTCATAGTTTGAAGTTGAAGAGTCATTCAAATAGAGACAAATAAAGTTGAGTAAGGAGTGTAGAGGATAAGAGAATGTAAGGAGATAGTTCACAAGCTCGATTCTTTTGAAGTTGATAAGTGTATCTTATTAGAAGTATGAGGAGTTACAATAAGAACATCGGAAGTTATATATATATATATATACATTCACCAAATATGTTGTTTTCATAAGGAATTTGAAGTACAACTATATATATATATATATATATATATATATATATATATATATATATATATATAGTTGTACTTCAAATTCCTTATGAAAACAACATATTTGGTGAATGTGTGGATATGATGTAAAATAGATTAGTGATAAAAATGGAAATAGGATTGTGATTGAAGGATATTGAAGATAATACAAGGATGTGAAAAATAAAACTGAGGACTGTAATGGAAGAGTTGATTACAGTGATAGAGAGATTAGAGAATAATAGTGAAGGGTGGGAGTGAATTATATAGAACTTAAAATCTCATATTGTTATACTCAAACACAGTAATCAAGTAGGTGAAATCAAGGCATAGAATGGGAGTTAGGTGCAAATCAGGTATCCCTGACAGTGAATAGGTGCAAAATCTAGAGAATAGAAAAAGAGCAAATGAATAATTTGTGTCAGTAAAGGATCATGATCAGTTAATAGAGAAACCGACTAGCTAAATGATCAATAATTTTCTAATAGTGTCTAAGTAGGTGCTTGGATTAAATCTAGCTGAGTGGGTGCTTAGTAGACTTCAAGTTGGTGCTTGAAAGAATATTTGAAGTGGGCGCTTCATGATTAAGTGGGTGCTTAATCAGTTGTAAATCAATATTCTAGAATTGGTGTTCTAAATAAAAGGCTGATTTCAAAGCGGATTTTTTCCTTCTTGGGTTTCCCATTATAAACATTGTGTCACTCTTATTTGTGTTGCTTACTTTAATTTCTTCTTGTGCTCTTAGTCTAACTACTAGTTCAATTTAAGTAAGATAAAAAGTTTGAAAAGACCTTAATTGTCCTAAGCACCAATTCACCCCCCCTCTCAGTGTTTGTGATATCTAACAACCAAGGCACATGCAAACATTATAGGCTAGAAACAAGTGATATTGTAGAAGAGCTAGCATGCAATGGAATACAATGTATCAATCAATTATGAAGACAAGAGCGGCCATAAAAACTGGGTTGCATATATGGGACATCACTCACAATGTCACAAGACAATAAGGGCTGAAGCGGCCATAGTAAAGTAATGAGCAAGCATGACATAAGGCACAACCCACAAACAATAGGAAATAATAGTCAACAAGCAAGAAGACACAAGCAATGGTTGTATAGAATCCTGAAAGTAAAATTCTACACATGAAACACCCTTTAGCATGTTAGAAAGATAAATAATATGTCAAAGCACGTACAGATAAGTTTAAAGTAAGTCACCATAATGAAAAGTAGTAAATATTGTAACAATAGGATATGTGATATGGAGTAGGAGAATAGTAAAGGTAGATGCCCCCAGGAGCCTCAACAAGACTAGTAAAGAGAAGTTTTGAGCTTCATGCATCGTGTAAGAATTTGTAACATTCCTCTTTTCACCTCAAGATACCATGTTAACGTGTATGTGTATATAACAAAAGATAATGACATATTAAGTATCTAACTAGCATAGGAAACAAAGTGCGACACGTAAATAGTATAAGCTATTAAGAGTAAATACAACCAAGATGTGCATATGTTGTTTGAAAGTGATGGTATGCTATGATATGCAAGATGTGGAGAAGGGAGGAGCCACGTTTCCCCCTAATGGATGTGTTGACATGAGTTTCATTTAGTAATTGCACCCTCAATAGTCAAGTATGAACCGTAGAACAAGAGTGTGTCATTAGGTGGTGAGGTAGAGTATGTATTAACAAAATTGTGTTGTAGAGATAGGAAGAAGTATTAGCATAATAAGTAAGTGAGGAGGGGGGGAATTCTGATGCCCTCCAAGTGTGGATATCATAAGCTACAGGGAAATAGGTGTGGTCATTGTGAGAAAGAATAACCAGAGGATGTATAATGAACGAAATGATGTGTACCATATATATAAATTAGTATGTGTATCATGAATAGAAGGATCCATAAGTAAGCATGAGGAGAAAAACATGTATGGAGTGACATAGGAGAAGAAAGGGAAGCCATAAGCATAGGTCAATGTATCAAGGTGTGCTCATAGTGTACGTAAGAGAAAGTGTTAGAAAGATTGACTTGAAGTGTAAAGTAAAAGTAAGGTATAGTTGTGTATGTGAGTAATATGGATAGGAAATTTCTTACTAGAATGTGCAACAATGGGGGGAAATTTGATGCCCCCAAGTGTGCGAGTGATGGATATCTATTTGATGATGCGAGAAATACCATGCCATAGTGGAAGATGTTGAAATGTGTCCCAATCATCAACATAGGCATTATCTGGATAGAAAGGTTGAACTGTAAGTTTAATTATAGAAGGTTGGTGAGTGGTCTTATCTTGTGGCGAGGGAATTGGTTGTTCTTCCTTTGATGGTTTGTCCTTAGATGGGGATTGTGGTGACTCGTGCATTACTGGAGAAGGAACAAGAGTGACTATTGTGTGATGCTCGTAAGACATAGAAGGATCAGATTTGGGAACCCAATAGGGTTTAGTAATTGGAGATGAGTGTGTAACAAAATCTTATGTAGAAAATAAAATAAATCCTTGATGCTTAAGTTTCCTGATTTTTCATTATAAAGCAAAACAATAATTGTGACGATGTCCATTAATTTTATGATAATTTCAAAATGGGTGACATTTATATTTTGCAAGCCGATAAGGAGGGTAGTAATGAATCGGTGACAAGGTGATTAACCGGTGATGGAGGATATTAGAGAGAATTTCATGTTTCCTATCATTTCAATCAAACTTGAGAGGTGCTTGTTGTGGTAAGACATTGACCTCACTTATATGACCACATGAAGTAGACATGGGATTAGTATAAAGTGTAGAAGAAGAACTAGCATGGGTATGAGAAACATCCTTGAGATGTTGGATTTTAGTTGTGAGATATGTAATTGTGGTTCCATATCTTAAAATTTATCTTGGAATAAAAGGTGTAAAGATTGAATTGACTTGAAGATGGATGGATTGGTTGTATTATTAGGACTAATATGGGAGGTGGAGATACAGTTGAAAATTCTACTTATTTGTGAAGGTGGCATATCATGAGGGAGGTACATTGTATGTATGGATTTTTTGAGAGCATCTTTGCAAATTGGGTGCTTTTGAAGTAATTGATACAAGGATAGTTGAGGAACTTTAGAGGCCATTATGTGCATGAAAAGGTAATTTTTGAAATAATATCCCTAGAAAATGACCCAGAGGATAGGACCAAGGATGAAACCCTAGGAAGAACTATGCATATCAAATGTATGATAAAAAATGGAAGGAAATATGAACCTTGATGCGACTAGGTTTTGGGGTTAGGGAAAGAAAAATCTGATAGAATAGGAAAAATAAGGATCCTAGCATTCGATCACGAGTTGGGGGTCACCAAATGCTTTAATCTAATTTGAATTAAATATTATTTCAAAGTAACTTACTATAACAAATGATGTTTAGTCGATTAAATACAGTAATGTGCAAGCATTAAGCAGTCAACAATGTAAAACCCTAAGCAAATGATAAATGGATGATGACTTAGATGATTCTATGCAACATGGGAATGATCAGGTCTATGTATATACTGGAATAGGATGGAAACAACATCGTAAAGTCTCGATGATGGTTTGGAACCCCCAGAATGTACCAAAAAGAAGCACCCATAGAAGGACAGGAGTGCCCTAGGTGCTAATGACTGATATGGGTGGAAGTGTTTGCTGAGATGCTCAGAACCTAGTCTATTATGGGTCAGAAGATCTTCGTTGTTACTCACTCTTTTTCACCCCCACTTCACTGTTCAGTTGTCGGTCACACATGCAACCTGCAAAACAAGTGACTACTTGCACATGTCCACAAGCCACATCAAATCTAATAAAACATATGCAAAATGTGGAGTCATACTAACCCCAATGGTCACCCGAAGAGTGGACTTACAACCGAGCGTTGAGCTACATATATGACTCCATGTAGTTTTCCATGTGTGTGTATATGTGTCTTGTGCCCTAGGTTCCCCTTGTGAAATTTTCACGATAATAGCAGGCTATATCAAAATTGTCCCGAATATGCAAAATGTGTGTGGTGGAATTGAATATACTCCCCTCCTATACAATGTATATAGTGTATGCAGATCAATGTAGCCCTTGTCCCTTGTATGAATGTGCTAGATGTATTATTTGTAGTGCTCGTGTGCCTTTTTTCAAGCTTATGTGGTGATAGATAATGTTTATAGTGTTTGGCCCCCTTATTTAGAAGAAGTAGCTAAGTATATATATGATTCCCTTGTTTGAATTTTGTAATTGACAACTGATAGGACAAATCAAAGGGTTAAAAGGAAACCAAGAAGTGAAAAGGGACTCAAAATAGTAAGAAGAAGAAATAGATAGACATGAGCACCTAGGAGGGATGGGAGCACTTGGGCACTTCTATCCTAAATGCGCACTAGTGTCTAAGGCCATCAAAAGCTAAATCGGTCAAGTGCCGATAGAGATGTAAGATGTGTAAAGATAGTAACGTGCAAGAGATAAAGCAACATAAAGGACGAAAGGAAATTTCAACCACTAGTTTTCTTGCTTAGGAATCATGTATACATTAGTATGATTTAAGACCTAGAAAAGTACCCAAGAGAATAGATTTTGTGTCTACACTCTACAACGTATAATTGATTATAGCCCTTCCCAAAATGGAGTTACAAAAAGAGAAAACCGAATGCTTAAGGAGATGGCCGCTTGTATGGTTTATTCTAAATCCCTTCCTCCGTAGTATTAGGCTGAATCCATGAACCACACTTGTTACATTCAAAACCACATTACACATAAGGAAGTAAAAGGGATAACACCCTTTGAAGCCTGGTATGAACGCAAACCTGATGTTGAGAACTTTCACGTCTTCAAATCAACTACTATGTCTCAGATTCCCAAAAAGAGATGCAAGGCCTTGGATCCACAGTCTAAACCTTGTATCTTTGTAGGATATCCTGATGGCGTGAAGGGATATAGATTGTTGAACCCTACTACTCATCAAATTTATATTGAGATAAGTGTGAAGTTTGATGAGTCATCTTCTACTTCCACTTTTCCACCCGCTGAAGTCCTTTTTCCGCTCTTTGATTGTGCTTGTGATTCTTTTGATAATGATTTTGTGGAGCCTCCTCCTCATGATCCTCCTACTCCTCCCACTCATCGTGATTCAAAATATTATGATTATGACAGTAGTGATGATGAGGACTATGTACCCTCTCACTCGAGTGAAGAATCTACATATCCTAAACCTGACTCTCCTCCTGGTCCTTGTTAGGATAGGAAGACCTCACAGAGCGCTGGAGATTAGATAGGGGATCCTTTGAATGAGAGATAGAATCATTAGATTTCATTGGACCTCACACTTTCTTTACTTCTGCTTCTGACCCTGAATCTTTCTAGGAGGATTCTAGGAATATTGAGTGGGATTTTTCCATGGATGAGGAGTATTCCTCACTTATGAAGAACGATACTTAAGATCTCACCCCTATTATGAAAGGGAGAAAAATAGTTTGATGTAAGTGAGTGTACCATAAAAATTATGGTGTCGATGGTAACATCGAGAAGTATAAATTTTGACTCATAGAAAAAGGTTTCTCTCATGTAGATGGGATTCATTATTCAATAACCTTTTCTCCTATTGAAATGATGACTTCCATTGGAATGACCCTCACATATGGGAAGTCCATAAAATAAATGTTAAGAGTGCCTTCCTTCATGGGGACCTAGAGGAATAAATCTACATGGAACAACCTCTGAGTTATTTCCAAGATTCCTCCCTTGTTTGCAAGTTAAAGAAGTCTCTCTATGGCCTTAAACAATCCCCTTAGGCTTGATATGCCAAAATGGACTCCTTTCTTCTTACATTAGGGTTCAGTAGGTGTCACTCTGACCCAAATGTTTACATTCTGCGGCAATTTAAGTCCATGCTGATGTTCATTATGTATGTTGATGAAATTTTGATTATGAGTAACTCTTCCTCGATCATTGATCCTGTAAAGACTTCCTTAGCCAAGAAGTTCTCCATGACCGATTTAGGTTTACTTCCTTGCTTCCTTATGATATTGATTACCCAATTTGTCTCAAGAATTGTGATTGCTCAACCTAAGTATGAATTTTATTTGTTACTCAAGTTTCACATGTATTATTGTAATGCATCTCCTACTCCATTCCTTTCTAGGGTGACACTAGTTGTTGATTGGTAAATTCCCTTAGTTGATGGTACCCTTTATCTCCAGTTAGTAGGGAGCTTGATCTACTTGACTCACACTTCGCCAAATCTTTCGTACTTTTTTGGCATCATGTCCAAATTTATGTAGGATCCTCATGAGTTGCATTGAAGAACAACAAAACAAATCCTTCACTATGTTCATCGCACTCATATCGATGGCAGACACTACTTAAGAGGAAAAAATATTGATCTAGTTGGATTTACAGATTCTGATTGGGGCGGTGATCTCAATCATCAAAATTATACCTTGGGATATATATTTTCTCTTAGTTTGGGTCTTTTTAGTTATTCGAGTAATATGTGATTGCGATATATTCTATAGAGGCATAATATAGGGGAGCACTCTAACATTTTCGTGGAAGTTTTTTGGTTATAGGGGATTCTAACAGAGTTAGGTATTCTTTTTGGGCGGCCTACTATCATCTATTGTGAAAACATGAGCACCATATTTATTTGTCGAAATTTGGTTTAGCATCAGAAAATGAAGCATATTGAGGTCCACGTGCAATTTAATACAGGAGTTGATCCATGGAAACATCATCAAGTTATAGTATTGTCAGAGTTCATATCAGGTTGTAGATATCTTTACCAAGCCCTTCATTGAAGCCAAAGTTTCTTCACTTGATGCTCTCTTCTTAGAGTGAGGTATCCTCTATAGCCGTTCATCTTCTTCGGGATTTTTAATCCTCTTCTCCTCTTCTTGTTCTACTAGAAAGATTGTCATTTTGTACATGGGTACCTCATTAGGCCTTTAGTTGTCCAGGACCCAAATCAAACATCTTGTCTTAGTTTTCTAGGAGAGTTCCTCTTTATTTTTCTGGATTGTCCATGCCTTGTACCTAAGATTTGATGAAGGGGGGGGTGTCGGTGTGAGGCATTATTTTTATCCTTTATTAATTTATGAGGATCATTTTCCACATCACACATGGTGAGTCATCTGCGTTTAGGTGATTCATATGATCTTAGGTGTCATTATGATTTATATGATAGATTACGTCATAGAATTTGTCATATGTTTCAGTGTACATCATACAAAAGTTACACTCCATTTTTGGATTATATCTCCTTTCTCCCTTATGGAGGTATGATGAGTCTTATATTGGGAGCTATACAACACTCCTTATACTTTTTTTTTCTTATCTATGAGAATGTTAAACCGATTTTCCCTTATGCATGAATATTTTGTTTATGGTTAATTTCTTGGTGATTTCTTGGAGCACATGTTCATTTCCATTGGAGTGAAATGATCTTGATGTGTGAGGGATATGTTATATCCTTTTGGTTCACTTTCACAGGTTAAAAGAGTGAAAACCACTAGACATGAGGTGTGTAGTAAAATACTTATGAAGAATCCTAGGAGGGCGAGATCAACTAGATGTAATATGTGTGTGGGGATACATGTTATCAACCTAAGAAGGAAAGAGATGATAGATATAACATGTGTGTTGGGAGGCCTATGAGTATTCTAAATATATGGGACATAATGATGTACAAAGGATAGATCATCATAAAGGGTACCTGGCCAAACAGGATTGGAATGATTAAAACCAAGAGTAGATGGAAATGAAAATGGAACTAGTGGAGGAATGATTAAGTTAATCAGTGTATGTAGTGGGTGAAAAAATGATATATTTTCAACAAAGGTGAATCCTATGAAGATATATAAGGTGAACCAAGAACAAACATGTACTAATGGTGTCATTTACTGTGGAGGTTTCTGGGGTAGAACTAAAAGGAGTGAGTGGAGAGGTCACATCCTTTGGGGATTGTACTAAAGGATCATATGAAGGAGCTATAAAATTATTTGTATTAATATGTATATTGTCAATAGAATAATATTGATATTGTTTGCAGGGAACCAATTTTAAATCCATAGAAATTTAAACATTGTGCAGGGTAATATGGGTTACCCCCAAAGTCATGGGTATAATAGAAGTAACAATAGGAGTTAGAGTGTGTGAAGCAATATGAGGAATAATACGGGAGGAGGGGTCATAATGAGATGGTAGTGGTATTACATGATAATCCTAATGAATTTTTAAAATAGGTGTAATATTGTTGAGGGAAGTAAGGGGATAAACACGTGGTGTGAACTTAGTAGAATAATTAGTGTGATCATCCAATTTAATTGCATTTGTATCTATAAGATATTGTATATAATGTATGGTATTGAAACATCGATTAGTGAGGTGGCTGATACATACATGGTAGTTACAATAAGCATTAACATAAAAATATGGTGATGCTTACTTACATTAACCTAAAATGGTGGAGGGAGAGACACAAGATTGTACTCAAGTAATTTATTTAGCATGATGTGAAGAGCAATGGGTAAACATGTGAATTATCATCATGCACAAAGTTGGAAAGGGATGGGGTTTAGTGGATACATATAAGTAGATTAGTGATAAGTGAATTACAAACCAATAGATATAATTGTGATACCCATAACATGTACCCATGGTTGTCCAAGTAGGATGTTATAATGGGGTGTATCTGAGAAAATATAGTAGAATATGTCAAGGGTCTTAGGACTATAGAAATAAGTAGGTAAATATGGCCAAGTACTTGATGAGTGAAATTGGTACAATCATGGATAGTCACATCATTAGGGGATAAATCCTGAGTAGATATACCTAGATGGTGAAGAAAATAAATGTCATAGTGATCCATAGGGATCCAAAATAACTCTACTTCATCAAAATCAATCAGCACAAAGAAAGAAAAGCAATAAACGGAGGTTCTATCTTTTAAGTAACATGACTGCCTCCCTGTGCAGGTGGCGGTTACATAAACTGTTGCAGCACAGGGTGGCGGTCCCATGACTGCCAGTCTACATAGGGTGGCAGTCCTGGCCATTATGGACAGAAAAATAAAATCTGAAACGAACAACCTCTGAATTTGAAAGGATGTTCATTTCTCTTCTCCTCCATGACCTTTCCCATTCTCCAGTGCACGGGAGGACATGAGAAAGGCTATAAATACATGTTGTAGAGGAGAAACAAGGATCATCGAAGCATGAAAGCAAGTGAGCAAGAAATTCTTAGTGCTAGAATTGTATTTTGTAGAAGAAAGGAGTGTGAGATAGAGGAAACAAGTAATCGAGAGAAAGTGTAGGGATATTATCTACTTCTCTTTCATACTTATTGTAATTTTTGTACTTGTTGATTCGAATTGGCCAATAAAAGTGGGAAGAAAGAGTAATTTCCTTTCCCAACTGGTTTTTCCTCCTTTAGGGGGTTTTCCAGCATAAAATTTTTGGTGTTTTGTGAGCTTATATTCTTCCCTTTCTTGTAATTATTGATTCTAAGAATAAGCATGATTCATTCACTAGCTATCTCTGTTATTTTCTAATAGAAAGTAGAACATCAGCAATTAATTTTGATTTTGTGGATAATTCCAAAGTGAAGATTTTATAGATCATTTTGGTATCATAGCTAACAAGTATCCAGGACTGTGGTATTCATTCTTGAATTTGTATGACAGTGACAAGATCTAAAGGTGAAGAAGCTTTACCTTGCGATCCAGAAATTTCTACAAAGAAGTGGAAACAGAGAATTCGGGGACAAATGGAGGAAGATAACTTGGTCCATAGAATCGAGATGCTGGAGACCATGATGGATAGGATGTTTAGAAGGCAAGAAGAGCTTGTTGATTTACAGAACAACTTCTGTCAAACAAGACTCCATGGACTCAGTGGTTCGGGGCTTAGCTAAAAAATTTTGCATAGGAAGGAGCCACCATGAGGAAAGTTATGGGGAAGAGCATGAAGAAGAGACTTCAAACACAAGAGAAAAGGTAAAATCTGAGCATACTCCTTTTAAAGTTGAAATGAAAGTTGAGATTAAAAGCTTTGAAGGACAAGTAGATGCAGAGTTGCTTGATAAATGGTTAAAACAGTTAGAAGTCTACTTTAGTGTCCATAATGTCACTGAGGCACAAAGGATCACCTTTGCACGTCTCAAAATGGAGGGACATGCTCTGGTTTGGTGGGAAACCCATCTAACCACTTGTGAGAAGAAGAAGCGTCCTATTGTAAAATCTTGGCAAGAATTTAAAGAATTACTTAGAGCTAATTTCTATCCTATTGGCCACAAAACTGACCAAATGATTAAATGGTAGTATTTTAGACAAGGAAGTGGTCAAAGTGTGTAGGACTATACTATGGAGTTTTGGAGGCAAGCCATGTTGCTAAACATGGACTTGGAGGATGAGGATATTATGACCAAGTACTTGGGAGGACTTCACACTCACCTTTGAAGAAAAGTCATCTCCACAAAGCCCAAAGATCTCAACGAAGCATGTGTACAGGCATACTACATAGATGATGAAAAGAAATCAAGGAGAAGCAGAGCCAAGGGTAAAGCAGTCAAAAAATCAGTAGAAAAAGGATTATGGGCAAACAAGTAACAAGGGTAAGTGGAAAAGGAAAGGTAAACAAGCTGCCACTACTTTGAATACTTGTAAAGATCCCAAGAATTTTTGCAAGAACTGTGATATCAATGGTCATACTGATGCTACATGTTGGAATTTGCATCTGGAGTTACATCCGAAGAACTGAACCAAGGACTCCAAGAATTCCATGATCAGCTATGAAAATAGAAGGGGAGGTGGAAATCAAAGATGACTCTGATGTAGATGAGAGGCTTGGATGCATGGCCACCAACATGGACAGCCAGGAAGAGGAGATGAGTAGACTATTCCAGATCAAAATCCAGATCAAGAGAACTAAGGTAAATGCTTTGGTTGATACCGGTTCTCAGTCTAACTTGATTTCTGAAGAACTTGTAAAGAATATTGGTCTTGAGACTTACGAGCATCCACACCCTTATCCTTTGGGTTGGGTGAAGAAGGGTGTTGAAATTCAGGTCACAAGAAGATGTAAGGTCAAGTTTGGGATAAATTCCAAGTATATTGATGTTTTGGAAGCTGACGTTATCCCACTTGATGACTTTTGATGTTGTATTCGGGATCCCTTACTTGTTTATCAGGGATGTTATATTCATGAGAAGGGAGAACCAGTACAGATGGGTCAAGGAAGGGATCAGCTACAACATCTAGGCACACTAGCGTAAGACATACAGGTTACTATGGTGAGTGCTAACCAAGAAAAATGACTTATTCAGGAAAATCATAATCAGTTTTGTTTACTTTTGTTAAAGGATAAACAAGATGGGATAGAAGTTTTAGACATTTCTAACTAGGGAAATCATGATTTGGATAGTATTATTCAGTCCTTTCAGGAAGTTTTTCAGACTCCTAGTGGGTTACCGCCAAAATGGGAAGTAGAGCATGAGATTCAGCTATTGCCAGAGTCCCCTCTACCGAACATCGGGTTGTATAGGAAATCCTTGCTTGAGAGTACTGAAGTAAAGAAACAACTCCAGGAACTACTAGACCAAGGGGTGATACGGATGAGCACCTCACCATGTGGTTCACCTATTGTGATGGTGCCAAAGAAGGATGGTTCTTGGAGAATGTGCATCGACTACCACGCTTTGAACAAGATCACCATAAAGAACATATATCCACTTCCCTGCACATAGATGACCTCTTGGACCAGCTTCAACATGCCAAATTCTTCATGAAGTTGGATCTCAAGTCCAGTTATCACCAAGTTAGAATGAAGGAGGAGGATATATGGAAGACTACCTTCAAGACAAAACAAGGTTTGTATGAATGGTTAGTACTTCCTTTTGGTTTATGCAATGCACCCGCTACATTTATGAGATTGATGAACGATGTATTGTAAGATTTCATAGATTCATGTGTCATTGTATATCTAGATGATATCTTGATCTTTAGTGCCACATGGGAAGAACATCTAACTCATTTGTAACAAGTCTTGCAAGTTCTCAGGGAAAAACAACTGCTTTGTAATATGAAGAAATGTGAATTTTCCAAATAGTCACTTGTCTATCTTGGGCACATGGTTGGAGGAGGAGAGCTACGAGTGGATCCAAAGAAGGTGGAAGCCATCACTAATTGGCCAACACCAATAGGAGCCACAGAGACTATGAGTTTTGTGGGAGCAGTACAGTACATGTGGAAGTTCATTCTGGGCTTCTCCATGATTGCAGCACCTCTACACACAGTGGCTGCAAAGAGTAAGGGTTTTGACTGGGGTAAGGAACAAGACAAATCCTTTGAGTTATTGAAATACAAGATTAGTCATGCTCCAGTACTTGCTCTTCCTAATTTGCAGCAGCCTTTTGAAGTAGAGACAGATGCTAGTGATTACGCTATGGGAGTAGTGTTGCTTCAAGGAGGTAAACCTGTATGCTATCATTCTGAAACTTTCACTTCAGCAGTTAAAGGATATTCAGTATATGATAAAGAAATGTATGCACTAGTTCAGGCAATTAAAAAATGGAAACATTATTTGTTGGGTAAAGAAACTATTGTGCACACTGACCACAAACCTCTCCAGTATTTGCAAGCACAGTCTAAATTGCAGCAGGCAAGGCACTACAAATGGATGGGGTTCCTTCAGCAGTTCCATTTGGTGATTAAATACAAGAAGGGTAGTAAAAACTTGGTGGCAGACATGTTGTCCAGGCCACCCACACAGGAGAATTTTTCCTATTTGGCCACTATCTCTCAGATCGAGCCCTTCACGAAGGAAGCTTACGGAGAGGCATATGCCCAGGACAAAGACTTTGGGGTGACATTTCAGCAGTTGCAGTCCCAAGGGGCTGAAAGGATAGGGATTGAAGATTGTTATCTCAAATATGGGCTGCTCTACTGATGGGGGAAGCTTTACGTGCCAAAAGAAGAGTGAATTCTATTGATGAGGGAAGCACATACCTCGAAAGTAGTGGGACATTTCAGTGTTGGTAAGACCCTAGCCCACTTGCAAAGGTACGTGTATTGGCCCAATATGCAAGAAGAAGTATCAAAATTTATACGGGGATGTAAACTTTGTTGTACTAGTAAGCCTAAGACTAGGAAGGAAGGTTTGTATATGCCGTTGCCAGTACCTACTCGTCTGTGGGAGGACATTTCTATGGATTTTGTAGGAGGATTACCTATGTCTAAACATGGCCATGACTATCTCTATGTTGTTTGATAGATTTAGTAAAATGTGTATTCTTATGGCATGTAAAAAGATAGTAAAAGCACATGAGGTAGGTAGATCTTTTCTTTGCTAATGTATGGGTGCATTTTGGTTTGCCAAAGTCTATTGTTTCTGACAGGGATTCTAGGTTCTTGGGGAAGTTTTGGACTACTTTTTGGGACAAGATGGATACCAGGTTATAGAGGAGCACAACTTTCCATCCACAGATAGATGGACAAATAGAGGTGGTAAACAGGACTTTGGTACAGTTGATCAGAGGGTATAACAACAAATACCCAAGGACTTGGGATGAGTCCTTAGCCTACATTCAACATTCCTATAACCGGGTAGTACACACATCCACTATGAAGTCACCGTTTGAAGCATGTTTGGGATATCTACCTACAAATCCATTGGACATAGCAGTTGGACAGCAGGACGAGAAGGAGACATGAGACACAAGAGGTGACTAGAGAAAACAAATTCATTGAGAGGATCCAGAAAATCCATCTCAAAGTCAAAGAACAGCTAGAGAAATCTCAAGCCAAGTACAAAGCTAGGCACGATCAGCATAGGAGGGAACATAAGCTTCATGTTGGAGATAAAGTTTGGCTTTACTTGAGCAAGGAGAGACTACAAGGTCAAGCACGAAAGCTCAAGCCACTACGATATGGACCCTTCACCATATTGGAGCAGGTTGGGGAAAATGATTTTTGACTTGATTTTCCATCATTTATGAGGATGTACTCTATAGTAAACTGTGAGAACTTACACCTATATGAGCCATCCATGTTAGATGAAGATGAAGAAATACAATTGCTACCTTCCATTGAGGATTGTGTCTTGGAATCACAAGGTGAATTGGAGGAGGATGTAGTGCTGCAGCAGAAGGTCAGAGAGACTAGAAGAGGTCCATAGGAGTCTTGGCAGATTGGACTGAAAGGAAATACACCAAGGCAAGCCCGATGGTACTTGAAGGAGCAAGTGAGGGAATTATTTCCTCATCTACTCCCCCACTAAGCTTTTGTGGGACCAAAAGCCTCCTAAGTAGGGGAGGTGTGATCCATAGGGATCCAAAATAACTCTACTTCATCAAAATCAGTCAGCACAAAGAAAGAAAAGAAATAAACAGAGGTTCTGTCTTTTAAGTAACAAGACCGCCACCCTATGTAGGGTGGCGGTTACAGAACTGCCGCCCAGAAAGGGTGGAGGTCCTAGGACCACCAGTCTGCATAGGGTGACGGTCCTGGCCATTACGGACAGAAAATAAAATCTGAAACGAACAACCTCTGAATTTGAAAGGATGTTCATTTCTCTTCTCCTCCATGACCTTTCCCATTCTCCAGTGCATGGGAGGACATGAGAAAGGCTATAAATACATGTTGTAGAGGAGAAACAAAGATCATCAAAGCATGACAAGCAAGTGAGAAAGAAATTCTTAGTGTTGGAATTGTATTTTGTAGAAGAAAGGAGTGTGAGACAGAGCAAACAAGTAATTGAGAGGAAGTGTAGGGATATTATCTACTTCTCTTTCATACTTATTATAATTTCTGTACTTGTTTATTTGAATTGGCCAATAAAAGTGGGAAGAAAGAGCAATTTCCCTTCCCGACTGGTTTTTCCTCCTTTGGGGGGTTTTCCAGGATAAAATTGTTGGTGTTTTGTGAGCTTATATTCTTCCCTTTCTTGCAATTATTGATTCTAAGCATAAGCATGATTCATTCACTAGATATCTCTGTTATTTTCTAATAGAAAGTAGAACAATAACGATTAATTTTGATTCTGTGGATAATTCCAAAGTTGAAGAGTTTACAGATCAATTAGAGACTAATGATCGAGTAATGATAAATTAGGGAATGCTTGACCAATGTAGTGTTCATTATGGCTTGAATATATAAAGTAAGGACTTTATGATGGATATCCTTGGAGGGTAAAATAGTAGAGGTAAAGGAGATGGATTTATCTAAAGAAAGAGATGCTTGCATGCACTCTCACAAATAAGAAATGGAGGTGTTAGGAAGAAATCGGGTGCGTTGAAAGGTATCACAAATTATATCCTTACATTTGGGACGAAGTTGCATAAAATCAAGGAAGGATATAGTAGAATCACTAAGAGAATCCATGAAGGGAACCAAAATTAGGAGAATGATTCCTATTAGTAGAATATTGAAAACCTTGGGCAACTAGGGTTTTGGGAAACAAATGTTTCAGTAAGAAGTTGGGTTCACCAAAATTTTTAAGGATTTTTAAAGCTTAATTAGATTTGTTGTGCAATATCAAAAAATAAAAAGGAATGTGAGGTTAGGAAACTTGGAGCTATTCTACTAAATTAACTTCCAACATTATTTGTAAAAAATTTGTAATGGAATTACTTGTATAAATTTGATTATTAACAGCAATATAACACCAATGAACGCAATATTTCAAATAAATGAACTCAATGTGCAAGTAGAATAGCTTAGCCACTTCGAGGGGGGGAAACCTCCAAACCAAACAATAAGACTCAACTGCCCAATATGATGATCAAATACTACAAGCTAACCCCTATATATACTATTCCTATGCTATGTCCAACACCAAGGCCGACCCACTAATGATAATATAACATATATGAAAGAGATACATAATGATAAGAAGTTATGATAGCCACAAGTCGGCTATATACATTTAATATAAGATATATGATTAAGGGCGTAGCATGCCCCTCCCCTTCTAAGAAACATTGTCCCCAATGTTGAGAAGATTTGGATGTTGCTGCAGGAAGTTTGCATCCTCCCAAGTTACGTCTTCAACGTCTAGATTTTTCCACTTGATCAAATACTCAGTGATGACCCTTGTCCTCAAATGCTTAGTGCGTGTATGAAGGATACATTCTGGTTCCAGGATGATTCTTCCCTCTTTATCAAGCCCTGGTAACATTGTCTGGGTTGATACCATCTGTCTAATTACCTTCTTCAAGAAAGATACATGGAAGACCGGATGAATTCGAGTAGTAGGAGGAAGTTTCAGTTTGTATGCTACATTGCCACTCTTCTGTAACACTTGATAAGGACCATAGTACTTAGGTGAAATATTTTTATCCTTTTTCTATTCTTTCAAGGACATTTACTCATATGGTTGTAAACACACAAAAACCCAATCACTGAATTCAAAATGTCTTTCACTGCGATGTTGGTCTACCTGCTGCTTCATGCGGTTTTGTGACGTGGCCAAATTCTCCCTGAGACTAGAAAGAACCTCTTGTTAGTGTTGAATATGCTCTAAAACTACTTGGACCCTTGGCTGGACTCTCAAAGATGAGGTGATAGATGGTGGATGGTACCCATATAATGCCAAGAAAGGAGACATTTTAGATGAAATATGAAAGGAGGTGATATACCACCATTCTTCCAGCGGTAGCCATTGGACCCATCTCGCTTGCTTATCTGACGTAAAACAACAAAGATATACCTCCAAGCACTTGTTTACCACCTCATTTTTTTCATCAGACTAGGGGTGATAAGAGGAACTATGAGCTAGTTGTGTGCCCAAGCATGAGAACAAGTCAGTCCAAAAATTACTAGTAAAGATAGGGTCTCAGTCACTTACTATAATCTTTGGTGTCCCATGTAGCTTCTGAATTGTATCCTTAAAGGAAGTTTCTACTGGACTTGTAACAAATGGATGTGCTAAGGCACAAAAATGGGCATATTTGGTGATTCTATCCACCACCACCATGATTACATTTTTACCTTCTGATTTAGGCAATCTTGTGATGAAGTCCATGGACACCTCTTCCCACCTCTGGCTAGGAATAGATAGAGGTTTTAAAAGCCCTGGGGACTTAATTATTTCACCTTTATTTTGCTGACAAACCATGCATTCTGCCACAAACTTTTGGACATCCCCTTTTATCCCTTCCCAGAAAAAATCATGCTTGATTCGATGATAAGTCTTCAAGAAACCAGAATTCCCCCTACTGGAGAAGCATGGAACTTAGATAGAACCCTATTTTTAAGGATTGAATTCTTACATAGATATAATCTATCTTTATACCATAAAGCATCTCCTTTTCGTATAAATTTTTCTGACATGCTTGGATCTTGTTGGAGATTTTGAATGAGATTTTTTGTACCTGGATCATTTTTCCATTCAGACCTTGCATCCTCTATCCAATCCTCCTGGTAATACAGATATGGCACACAACAATGCCTCGACTGATTCATCCTTCCGAGATAAAGCATCAACAACTACATTCTCTTTCCCTTTCTTGTATATTATCTCAAAATCATACCCCAAAATTTTTTAGATCCATTTCTATTGTTCTTATGATGATGAACGTTGCCCTAAGAAGTATTTCAAACTATCATGATCGGTCTTTAGTTTGAAATGTATGCCCATTAGATATGGTCTCCATTGCTTCAATGAATGAAGTATTGCTAGCATTTCTTTCTCATAAACTGGTTTAGATATATTCTTACCTTTGAATTGGTGGCTCTCAAAGGCAATGGGTCTACCTTCTTGCATGAGTACTACCCCCATACCATAACCTGAAGCATCACATTCAATAATGAATGTTTTGAAAAAATCTAGGGTGGCTAGAACTAAAGTGGTGCACATGGCCTCCTTCAACTTCTCAAATGCCATAGTAGCTTTCTCGTTCCAATGGAAAGAGTCCTTCAATAAAGTTGTGATTGGTGCTACGATGTTGCCATAATTCCTTACAAATCTACGATAATAACCTGTAAGCCCCAAAAATCCTCGGAGATTTTTTAGGCTTTTGAGAACCTTCCATTCAAGCATGGATTTTATCTTGTTAGGATCCAATTTAACACCTTCATAAGAGACAATATGACCCAAATATTCAACCTCCTTGACACCAAAAGAACACTTAGAAGTCTTTGCATAAAGTTGATGTTGTTCAATAGTTTCCAACACCTTATTTACATGATGCAAGTGTTCCTCCCATGTTTTACTATAGATTAAGATATCATCAAAGAACACTAAAACAAACTTTCGCAGAAATGGTGGAAATTAAAGATGGAATTCATCAAGATTTGAAATGTAAAGGGTGCATTTGTTAGTCCAAAATGCATTACCAAGAACTCATAGTTGTTGGGGTTAGCACACCGGTTGTACAGACAATATATCATATCTAAGCATACATGAAACTGAAGCCGATATTATAGTAAAAGAAATACACAAAACAAGAGAAATAAATCAACACCAGATTTAACGTGTTTCACCCAATGTGGGCTACATCCACCAAGAAACAAGTCAATCTATTATCCAAAGCTTTGACAAGATATACAATTGAAGATTTATAATCTTCCACACCTCTCAGATGTTCAGTACTTTCTTCCTTCAAGTTTTTCTTATTTTTCACCAAGAATTCTCTCTCACATAATTATCTTGTAATTATGATCAATCATCTCAAAACAACTTCTAAACCCTAACTTTTATGTTTATATAGTCATTTTTAGACTTAGGGCACTTAGCCGTGCAATTACAATAAATAAATCTATTTTAATGCCAAAAAGAGATCTAATTCCCATGAGTTAATTAAAACATCATCGCATAGGTAACTGATGTTGGTTCTACCTAACCATGGCTAGTTCCTACTTGCCTTTGATCGATGTCAGTCTGGACCTTAACCGATGCTGGTCTATCCTGACCGATGGCGGTCTGTCCTTAACTGATGTAGGTTACTATATTTTCCAACAAGTTCTAATTGCATGCTAAACTAAAGTAATTGAGCTCCACAACTCAACAATCTCCCACTTGGAGATTACTTATTGCACCATACTTGTACAACGTCAGTCTTGGATCCTTCCTTAGCTTTGTTTCTTCCTCCTCAAGTCTCAAACTTGAAGATCAACAGAAGTGGAGTATAGCTCTAACTTCTCCTTTGTTAATGGCTTTGTTAACATATCCACAGGGTTCTCACTCGTATGAATCTTTTTCAGATTCAAATTCCCATCCTCCAATACCTGCTGTGTGAAGTGATACCTCAACTAAATGTGTTTTTTTCTTGAATGAAATGTTGAGTTCTTTGCCAAACAAATTTCATTACAACTGTCACTGAACAACTTGCAATCATCTTACTCCTTTCCCAACTCTTTTATGAATCTACTAATCTATATCATCTCCTTGCTAGCCTCTATAGTTGTAACATACTTTGCCTCAGTAGTAGACAAACCCACAACCTTCTACAATCTTGAAATTCAGCTAATTGTCATCCCTCCTACTGTGAAAATATATCCAATAGTGCTCCTCCTACCATCCAGATCTCCAGCCATATCTGAATAAATATAGCCACATAATGAAATATCCAAACCTCCATAGCATAACTACATGCTAGATGTCTCTTTCAAATACCTGAGTATCCATTGGACTACTTTCCAATGCTCTTTAGCTAGATATGCCATATATCTACTCACCACTCCCACTGCCTGTGTAATGTTTGGTCTGGTACAAACCATAGAATACATGAGACTCCCAACTACTAAAGCGTATGGCACTCATTTTATATATTTGACCTCCTCTTGTGATGAAGGACACTGATCTTTACTCAATTTGAAGTGTCTGACCAAAGGTGTACTAACAGGTTTTGCATTCTGCATGTTGAACCTTTCTAACACCTTATAGATATAATTTTCCTAAGATAAATACAATTTCTTGTTCATCCTATCTCTGTGTATTTGTATGTCATGGATTCTTTTTGCAGCTCCCAAATCCTTCATATAAAATTTGTGAGCTAGCTTTCCCTTAAGCTCACCAATGTCCTGCATACTAGATCCTGCAATAAGCATATCATCCACATACAATAACAAAATAATATAGCTCCCATTTTCAAGCTTCTTGAAATAAACACAATGGTCATATTCACATCTCAAGTAACCATGCTCATGCATAAAACTATCAAACATCATGTACCATTGTCTTGGAGCTTGTTTGAGCCCATATAGACTCTTTTTCAACCTACACACCAATTTCTCCTTACCATTGACTTCATACCCAAGTGGCTGTTGCATATAAATCTCTTCATCCAAATCACCATGAAGGAAAGTTGTCTTCACATCTAGTTGCTCTAAATGCAAATCCTTTACTGCAACTAAACTCAATACAGTACATATAGAAGTCATCTTAACAACAGGAGAAAATATTTCACTAAAATCAATACCTACTTTTTGTGCAAATCCCTTTACTACAAGCCTTGCCTTGTACCTTTTTTATCCACCCTTTTCTTCCTTGATCATGTAAACCCACTTGTTCTGCAATGTCCTCTTACCTACTGGAAACTTAACCAAATCCCAACTTTGGATTTGTTTCAAGGAATCCATCTCCTCATCCATGCCATGCTCCCACTGCACGTGGGTCTTATCCTGCATTTCTTCTTCAAAAATTTCTGGTTCACCATTATCAATGAATAATAAATAAAATAGAGAAGGTGTAAATCTTTCTGGAGGTTTACTTACCCTTTGTGACCTTCTCACAGGAGTTTGGGGTACCAGAGGCTAAATCTGGACCTCTTGAACATTTGTGTCCACTTCTGATAGTGACCGACGATAGTCACCTGTAATCGACGTTGGTTCTGCTAACCGATGTTGGTTCAGATCTTTAGTAACCGATTCCGGTCCCTTTGACTGATGTCAGTCAGGGCTCAACCGACGATAGTTACTGTGTATTTCTGTAGGTGTTTCTTTTAAACCCGAGAGTTCATTTTCATTCAATAAACTTCTCAATTTTCTCATCCTTGGGTACCAAAATTTGATCCCTGGACATTATCTTTTCATTCCATTCAACATCACAACTCCTAAAAATCTTAGAATTTTCTAAATCCCAAAATCGGAATCTGAAATCACTAGATCCATAACTAATAAAAGTGCATCTCTTAGATTTTGAGTCCAACTTTTTTCTATTTTCTTTATCAACATGCAAAAAATATTCTGAACCAAAAAAATTAAGAAAAGAAATATCTACCTCATTTCCGGTCCAAGCTTCCTCTGGTATTCCTCCATCTAGTGAACTTGAAGGACCATGGTTAATCAAATAAATTGTTGTATCAACTGCTTCTGCCCAAAATTTTAAGGGCAATCCAAAATGTATCCTCATACTTCTAGCACATTCCATGATTGTCTTGTTCATTATTTCTGCAACACCATTCTCCTGTGGTGTTCTTGGAACCATTCTTTCTCCACGCATCCCATTAATTGAATCATTGAAAGCCTTGCTACAATATTCACCACTATTGTCAGATCTAAGGCACTTTAACTTTTAATTTGTTTCATTCTCAACAAGGGTATTCCATATTTTAAAAGTATCAAAAACATCAGATTTATGTTTAATACAATAAACCCATACCTTTCTTGTAACATCATCAATGAAAGTAACATAATACTAGGATCCTCCAAGAGAAGCTACCTGAGCTGGTCCCCACACATCTGAGTGTATAAGCTCCAATTTCTGCTCCTTCTTAGTTTCCCCAACTTTGAGAAATTTCACTCTCTTTTGCTTTCCAAAAATACAATGCTCACATAAATCAAAATCTAAATATTTCAAATCTGATAACTTACCCTTAGCCTTTAAGATCAGCATTCCTTTTTGACTCATATGGCCCAACTAATTATACCATATACCTACATCTGAATCTTAAGTAGATAATGCAGAAAAAGAATCAGTAATATAGGTAGATAAATATAGCGTTCCTACCCTCTTACCTCTTGCCACAACAAAAGCACCCTTGGTGACTTTACAAGAGTCTCCTTTAAAGGTAACCATGCAACCAGATTCACCTAGTTGCCCTGCAGAAATAAAATTTCTCCTGAGGTTTGGCACATGTCTCACATCTTTCAACACCCACGTATTTCCATTCTATAATTTTAGATGAACTTCCCCTTTTCTAGTAATACTACAAGGTTCTTCATCACCCAAATAAACATGCCCAAAATTTCCCTGGACATAATTTCTAAAATAACCCTTATTAGGGGTTGCATGGAAAGAATCTCTTGAATCTAACACCTATGATTCAATTCTATTATCTAAATAAAGAATAAGAGCATCTTGCATTACCTCTGATGCAACAAGATTTACCTCTTTACCTTTGTCTGGTTGTTGGTTCACTTTATCCTTTGACCAACAATCTTTCTTTGCATGTCCTTTCTTTTCACATTTCAAACAAGTAATTCCCTTACTTTCTGGATTTCAATTTGTTATCCCTTGACTTTGATTTCCCATTACTCTTACTCTTGGATCTCCTTTTTCCTACCCTTGCTTTATACATTCAAAGCGTTTCCAGATGATGATTCCTCTGTACTCTTCCTATGAATTTCTTCATTCAAGATTATACTAACCACATCATCAAACTTCAAAACATTATTAACAGATGTTGTATTACTAACAACCATTACCAAGTTATCCCAACTATTAGGAAAAAAACATAAGAATAAAAGTGCTTTCACTTCATCATCAAACGATATTGCAACCGATTTTAACTGATTTACTATAGATCGGAAATCATTTAAATGACTAGATGAAAATTCACCTTCATGCATCTTAGAACTAAATAGTTTCTTCATCAAATAAACTTTATTTGAAGCACTAGGTTTTTCATATAAATTAGCAAGAGATTTCATTAACTCTACCGTAGAAGTTGCTTCTGTAATATTTGAAGCCATGAATGCTGCCAGGCTCAATCTTATAGATCCTAGAGCCTTTCTATTAAGAATATTCCATTCTTCATCATTCATCTTCGTAGGTCTAGACTTCTCATCCAACGGTAAATACAAATCTCTTTGATACAAATAATCCTCAATCTACATCTTCCATAATTGATAATTTCAGCCATCAAACTTCTCTACCTTGTATTTTTTTTCTTCTGCCATTGTTGTAGCTCGCACTCAATCTGAAAATCCTCTGTAAGTAAATTTGTCAACACACAAAACCCTCAAAGAAAGTTCGGATACCAGTTGTTAAAGTTAGCACACCGATTGTATAGAAAATATATCAGATCTAAGCATACATGCAAATAAAGTGGATATCATACCAAAAGAAATACACAAAAAAAGAGAAATAAATCAACACTAGATTTAACATGGTTCACCCAGTGTGGGCTACATCCACCAAGAAACAAGCCAATCTATTATCCAAAGCTTTGATAAGATATACAATTGAAGATTTACAATCTTCCACACCTCTCAGATGTTCAGTACTTTCTTCCTTCAAGTCTTTCTTCTTTTTCACCAAGAATTCTCTCTCACATAATTATCTTGTAATTATGATCAATCATCTCACAACAACTTCTAAACCCTAACTTTATGCTTATATAGTCATTTTTAGACTTAGGGCACTTAGCCATGCAATTACCATTAATAAATCTATTGTAATGCCAAAAATAGATCTAATTCCCGTGAGTTAATTAAAACATTGTCACACAGGTAATCGACGTCGGTTCTACCTAGCTGTGCTTGGTTCCTACTTGCCTTTGACTGATGCCAGTCTGTCCTGACCGATGTCAGTTTTTCCTGACCGATGAAGGTCTATCCTTAACCGATGTTGGTTACTGTATTTTCCAGCAAGTTCCAATTGTATGCTAAACTAAAGTAATTGAGATCCACAACTCAACAATAGTGTCCTTCATGTGTCCTAAAGGCTTTTTTAATGAATATCTTCACCCCTGATTCTAATCTGATGATATCCAGAATGAAGATCAAGTTTTGTAAAGTAAACAACACCATGTAACTCATCTAGAAAATCATCAATTATAGGAATAGGAAACTTATATTTAACTATGTACTTACTGAGTTCCCTGTAATCTGGACACATGCACCAATTGTCATATTTTTTCCGTACCATCACTACAGAAGAAGAGTAAACACTCTGACTATGATGAATAATTCCGGCTTTTAACATCTCTTGAACTACCTTCTCAATCTCACTCTTTTGCATATAGGGGTACCTATAAGGTCTGATATTGGGTGGTTGACTCCCTGGTATTAGCTGGATGACATGGTCATGGTATCTTTTTAGAGGCAAACCCTTGAGCATTTCTCCAAACACCACTGAGTGCTATCTATAACTCCTTACATATTTGTAGGTATAAATTTATTGGAATGATGTGCTTCCAATGAAAATAATTTTGCCACAAACCCCTCTGCACCTTTTCTAAGCAATTTTTGCATATGATGAGAACTTAACATCTATGGGGACTTTGCTTTTAGTCATTTTAGTTTAAAAGTCCTCCCTTTTGACTGAAATTGCATGAATAACTCTTGGAAATTCATTTCAATGGTTACCAAGGTGGTAAGACACTGAACTCCTAACACAATGTCTTCTCCTCCCATGGCAATGGCATACATATTGCTAGTTAGCAAGTAATCTCCCATGGTGAGATTAATGTTATGGAATTTTCCTGAACAACTAACCAGTTTCCCATCAGTGATCATGACTTGACATTCTGGAGCTGGATAGACAAAGCAGTTCAAGCATACTGCCAATTTATGATTGATGAAGTTGTGAGTACTTCCCAAATCAATCAACATTATTACCCTCTCTTTTTTAAGAATCCAACTACTTTGAGATTTTGGGGAGTACTAATACATGAAATTTCATGGCATCATATTGTTGGTTGGAGATCTCCTAATGCCTCCTCTGGCTCTACCTCTTCGCTTTCTTCATTTTATTCTTCTTCATTAGGCCCCTCGATATAGAACAACTTCTTTTCAGCACACTTATGTCCTAATCCAAATTTGTTGTCACAATTAAAACATAACCCTTTGGCTCTCTTTTCTTAAATTTTTTGAGGTGTCAATCTAACTGGCCAAGGGAATGATGGTGGAAAGGTGCTACGATCTTTGATATTACTGACAGTTTATTTCCTACTAGAAAGAAATTTTTCCTCTACCCTACGTGCCATGATCGTAGAATATGAAACCTTATGAGGATTAAAAATATGCACCTCAGTCTCAATTTGTTCTTTAATACCCCCAAGAAATAATTCATTCAGATTCTCTTCAGGAATATTTTCCACCTGTAAGGAAAGGTTTTGGAATTGATGGATGTAATCTTTAACTGTTCTTGTTTGTCTTAGTTTTGCTAGTTGACTGAAATAATTCTCTAACACACTAGAACTATAATGCTATTGTAACTCTTTTGTGAATATTGTCCATGTAACATTGAGGCCACTCTTTTTCCTTTTAGTACATAACCATCAATATCAAATGAATTGGTCAGGTTCAACATACAACGATGTCATGGTAACCTTTTTTCCCGATGGAATCTGATGAAGATCAAAGAAATTATCCATTTGGTTTATCCAATTGAGTGGATCCTTTCTATCAAAATTATGTGTTTCCACTTTTTGAATCATGTTACAGGCCTGCAGAGTGTTTGTATTTTGATTGGTAATGTTTACAGATCCACCCTGGCTAGTTTTTCGATTACTTTGACTTGAAGATCCACCCTGGTTAATATGAGTATGATTGATTTGTGGCTGATTAGGAAGGATATGATGACCCATGATATTATAACTAAATTGGTGAATGAAATTCTCCAATCGTTATCCAATCTTTTCTACATCTACTTTACTGGCCACTCTACCCTCGAGGTTTCGCAACTCTAACTCTAGATAGCTGGACCTTATGGTCAATTGAAGTAAACCCTAACCCTGACGACTCTGTAGATGCCCCTTTTGACTCTAACTCCTCAACTATTATATCATACTTGTCAGGAGTTTTACCTGGAGTGATGGGATTCTTTTTTCCTCTTATCGAAGGCCCAACCATGATGCCCCAAAATGGTAGGATTTAGGGATCAAGGTCGAAATTTAGGGTTTGGGATTTCAATAGGAATTCATCCAAATTTTAAAAACCTCAAAGAACGAAATCAAACTAATTTTTAATCCTATTTCTGGAAATGTAAATAACTTTTTAAAATTCCATAAATTGCACCCTAGATAGCTGACTTATGAAAAAACATAAAACCACTATAACTTCTACAAACCAAGTCAAATATTTTTAAAATTTGGAGGGGAGCTTACTTGACTGATTTCAACCAACCCAAAAAAATTGTAGAAAAATTCATTGCCGATTTTGAGATATAGTTGAACCTTTGCAATTAGGGTTTTGATGCAATTTGGCCGAGTTCAAGCTTTGATACCACTTGTAATGAAATTACTTGGATAAATCTGAATATCAGAAGCAATATAACACCAAAGAACACAAATTGTAGATAAATGATCACAATATGCAAGTAGAATAGCTTAGCCACTTCGAGGGGGCAACCTCCAAACCTTACAATAAAACTCAAGTGTTTAATGTGATGATTAACTACTCCTTACTACCACCTATATATACCATTCCTATGCTATGGCCAACACCAAGGCCGACTTACTAAACATATGAAAGCATAAATGAATAACATATGACAAGAAGAGAGATTATGTAAGCCACAAGTCGGCACTACATATCCAATATAAGCTATAGGACTAAGGGCGTAGCAAATTACCATTTATAGCATCTATTTCAAGAGCTTATCAAGCAATATAAGATATGTGGGGTATTGTGCACAATTTGGCTTGTGGAATCCCATTTAAGCACGTTCTTAAGATGCTGATCTGCTTTTTCACAACTGTGCAAAATTTTTTGGGCCATAACTTTTACTACGTGACTCCAATGTTACTGCCATTTTTTGCATTGCAAACATGATTCAGGGTACTTTGCAGCATAGAAGTTTTAAATGGAATTGATGCAAGTCCAGAACCCTATCAATGATTGAAATTCTTGTCTTTATTGTTACAATAATAATGTACCGAGGATTCAATTAGTTTGGGCTGAGTTGAGATCTTATGCCAAGTGGCATTTTCTCTTCTCTTCTCATCCTCTTGATTTCATGCCTATGCACATGCTCCTCTATTGGTCCTTCAAAGAACTTGAGATCTATTGCCACTTGTCACTTGATGCCCATGGAGCTGCTTGAGTAATCCATGCTTGCACAATGAAGATATGGGATTGCTTTAGCATGCGATTCATTTTGTTGCTGCCACTTGTTCTCTTCTCATCCTTCGGATCTGAAGAAGTTTCCAAGTGCTCCGGAATACCTTCTTTCTTTCCAAGCAATACCTTCTCTTTTACTTAAAATTCTACAAACGGATGAAGCAGTACTTCATCTTGGTCTTTTTTCAGCCAGACAGCTGAATACTGCCCAATTTCTTTTGTGTATATAATTGTCTATGTGCATATACCTGCAGTAGCTTGTAGTTTTCCTTTTCATAGTGAATTGTAGACAATAAAATACTTAGTATGCCTCAGCAATGTTGAATTGAGTGTTTGGTCATTAAATTCTAATTTCCTGTGTAAGCTCATTGGAGTGAAATTGTAACAATCCTCACACTGTGTCTGTTATTGAATTAATACATTCTATGTTCACTCAAGTATATTATGTGTCTGGTTCTTTGCATTTTTAGAGCTAATTTTAAATTAGAATATGCAGTTAATGTCATATCTGATCTTTGCCATTGCGATTGCTTATGTAGAACCATGTAAGTTTTGCATAAACATTTCCCTGGGATTTTTGCATGTTGTTGTAATTTCACATTGACTCAAATTGCTCAAAAGGTAAGGCACTTTCACAAAGGCTTGAAGTTGATTATTCCTCTTTTACATTCTGTTTTCCTTATGTCCTACTGAGAACTCTGGGTTTATTGCAGCATGTTTATCAATCCTTTATATGTGCAAATGCAAGAGAATAATTTACAGGATCACCTTGAGCCACTTGTATCTGTGCAAATCTAAATAGGGAATGAGCTGAGTTTGTGTATCTTGCATTACACATCTGATTGTGAGTTATAAATCATTGTCAAATTGTGCCTTCCACTTTCAGATTTGGGCTATTAATCTAATTGGGTTCTGATCTGGACTTTTCTTATTGTGGGTTGGTGTTTGTACAGAAAAAGACACTTAATTGAGCATGTGAATGCAGTGGTTTTAGTTCACTTGTCTGCATCTTAAGTGGGTATTTTGTTGGTCTTTTTGAGCCACATTATGTGAAACCTTCTTAGCGACTCTCCCCTTGGTTGATAGAGCTAGAAGTATTAAAAGAGTAGACCCACCTCTGGATATTTGTTTTCTTCTAATTTAACCTTGGATTCAGTAAGAGGAGTTAATGACAGTTCATTCGTACTACGACTGATCTGGACCACCGAGCCAGGGCCATGAGCAGGGGACAATCATGTGTTAGCTGGAGCAGCAAGGAATATAAGAGTGGCGCAGGTTACTGAATGCAATGAACCAAACACTCAATAATATAGCAAAAGAGTTCTTTGCAGGAAATGCAACTTCTATCCATTAATGGTGAATGGGGAATACATAAGTGTACAAAAAAATTAGCAAGAGTAAGTGAGAAGGCTCTTGTACTAGAAGGGGAATGTGTCCTTATAGATTGTCTAGACTGCTGCAAAGGTATTACAAACAGATAAGTGCCAAAACAAAAACATGAAAAGCTATTTGGTGTCTCTTGAGTGAGTGCAAGCTCAGAACTCTGGAGATCAACCCTTTTTTTATCAGATGTTACAATACATATATGCAACTGACAATGGCAATTACAACTGACAACAGTTATTGGAGAAATGATTACAACCATTCTGTTTTCCCTCAGATGGGGCATTTGGAATCCAACACATGGCATGGAGTGATGATATCATGCCTATAAATACTATTAGATAATCCTAGGTGTTATTTAGGAAAACTTGTCTTGTAGTTGGAACTTGAAGAGTTCCTGTAGGTGGTTGAACAGTCATAGAGAAAATGAAGTGTAACAGCCATTCCAATGGCTTTATTTTTTTAAATCCCATCATTTGTTTATGCTGAATAAGAATACATAATTTTGTTTGCACATTCCATTTCACTTTAATTCTCTTTTGCGTAGTCCATTAATCCTAGCTTGACATTGGTATCAAAGCACAAGGTCATTAAATTTATTTCCTTACCTATTCTCCTCCTCATGATTGTTGCATAGCAGTATTGAAGCATTGGAATTGTGGGCTGATTCTCTCACCACCGTAGGCTTCTTCAACGCCTGCCAATCAGACTGTTTCCTTTCCTCCCACCTGCTTTCGAAGACCTTTCTCCTTCACACAGCAATACTGACATTGGTATTGCAGGACCAAGACTACACAGCTCTGACTTGTTTATACCCGCCCGTGTTTATTTATCCACCTAGGTTTATTAATTTTCCCAACTTGGCTTAGTGATCCTCATTGGCAAGCCCATAGGTGGGACAACATTTGGAGCAAGTTGGAGGTCAAATGGAAGACATTTTTGCAAATCTTTCTCCCTAACTGCAACGGTTGTAGATAAGATATATTCAGTGGTAGAGTGATCTCAACACCTCAAAGAGAATAAGCCCTAAACACCAACTAGCAAGTGGAAACCCTAACTCGAACTCTGAGAATGCATTCTGTGACAGCCATGTCTCATGAAAAGATAAGTCTCTCAAAAAATTGAAAACTTTATGTAAGCTTTAAAGGGCATAAAATATTTAGTAATATTTTATTTTATTTAGAGGATATTCCCATTAAAGGATTCTTTTAATTTTTGACATTTCATGAGTAATTTATTGTGCAAAATAATTCAATAGCAATTTTTTTTTTTCAAATTTAAGAAAAAGTTTAAAAACAAAAAAAAAATCAAACCAAACAAATAACAACATTGGGTATTAACGGTGCCTCTGGTTTGCACTTATGAGTAAAGTTGTCATGTTAAACTACTGCATCCATTAATAGAGTTGCAACAAGAGGTTTTTATGGCTTCATCCCTATAAATTGTCGGAGAGTAATAAGGAACCATTTACTTTTCATTTCCCTTCCCTCCGTTACCCATTCACATCTATTGTTTGGAGTAATTACCAAAAATAGGAAAAACAAAGTATATAGGGAAGTTACGCCAACATATGAGATTTTCTGGTTAAATGGGTGTCTTTGATAGAACAAATCCTTTCCACGTACCACCTAGGTACCACATACCATTCTGCTCTTATGTACTATCTCTTTCACGTATGGACAAGTATATTGAAAGGGCAAGCTTCTTCCATGTATTGGAAGGGTGGGTATATTGAAAGGTCCAATATATCGATGAGTGGTATATCGTAAAGGGAACTTGTTGGAGTAATAAGGAACCCCTCCATCTCCCTAGTGCAAAATGACTTAATTAAATGATTTTTTTGCACATTTTTGACCGACAAAGATACTTTGTTATAGTATTGGCAAGTGGAGAAAACACTTATCTTCAATGATCTATGGTTCGACATTTGTGACAGGGACACAAAGCCAACACCACCTAGTAACACAAAAAAAGCCAATATCTCGAAGCAATGAAAAATACAACATATGATCCATTGGAATGAATGACATAAAGTATGTTCAATCAATTATTGCATAATCTATTACAGGGTAAGTTACAAGGTTCGTGTTCATGTTCAATGGCGACTAAATTTGAAACGAATTCACCAACCAATAAAATTCAGGAAAAAATATAAAACCTTACAAAAACAATGAATGTAAAAATATAAAAATGGGTCTCACCATCGAAATATGTGGGATGATGTCTAACATGAGGAAACCTATTCTTAAGAAAGAAGGATGGGTAATCCTCATACACCCCTTGGTGAGCCAAAAAAGGATGCACACATGCTTAGGAAATAGTAATGATGTTAAAGGTAATAACCGTCACTAAATTTAAGGTCAATAATGTTAGAATAATGTCTATTTGAATAGCTCAATTGATCATCTTAGATAGAAAAGATACACTATGATGAATTCCTTGTGACATATGTAGTTGATTATATATATAGTTATTTTAGAACTAACAAAGGAGATGTACATGATTAACCTGATTATTTTGAATTAAAAATCATTGTTCTTTGGAAACCCATTTGAATTTAGTCTTTCTAATAATGGTTGATTAGTATGATCCCTATGCCTAAGGGGCAGTTTTTATAAGAGGTTTCAGAAACTAGACTAGTCCAAGGAAGGACCATTCTAGAAATATCCATAGTCTACAACATAGTGCGATGTCATCATGGAGGAAGGGAAGGAGATCTGACTAGCATGTCATGTGTCAAAAAATATAATTCATTTTGTCTTCAATCCACTTGATTTTCTAATCTAATGCATAAAAATTATTATCATGGTCCCCACTGATATGATGGAAGTTACAAAAAGGTTTCATTTTTTTGTGCATCCTGCCAACTGGCGAGGATGGTGCAAAACAAAGGGTAATAAAATCAAATTGCTTATCATATTAGAGTAATAAAAATATCATGCTAAGGATCGAGATACTTATCAAAGTATAATGGTTTCTGCATATAGGATAGATGAGGATTCCTCCATAGTAGTTATAGGTTTAGGTGTACTGTGATAGGAAGTATTCTCTTAATGTAAAACCTTGACTCACCCCAAAGTATAATATGATTCATTCATAACTTTAAAACCAGACTCGATGGATGGAGTAGGAATATGATCATGTGTATGTGTAGGGATAAATAATTTGTAGGTGTGTTTCCTCCTCCCTAAGTGATTTCATCTCAATACTCATAGCTTGAATTTGTAGTTGATAATCATGTTTTAAATTTGTAATTGATTGTAGGGTAGCCCTATGAAAAGTGTCATTGTTATGATTATTGGTAGATGGTGGACCTATGCTGAGAGAAATATTAAGCATATGGAGTTCTATTGTAATAAAATTGATTCCAAGATTGCAAGGAATAATATGAGGATCTAAATTAGCATGCGCCACCTTTGTAATAGGCCTAGAAGACATTATAATAGGCATTTTCCACATTTTCATGTATGAGGAGCATGGAATAAACACATATACGAATACAATTTTTTCATTTAGTAGAGAGATTAAAGACACAAGTAGCACCATGAACATGTTTAGAGGGAGAAGGATAAACACAAGTAGAAACCTCATGATGAACATGAACATTATTATGAATAGGAACATAATTATATCACAACCATCATCTGCATCACCATATATATAAGTGGAATAACATTCATCATCCTTATCCTCATTCATGTCAGTATTATGAAGGAAAGTAGAATTATTAGCTTTTGTAAGATGGGTAGGATAGGCCTAGCTAGAATATAATACATTATCATCAAAATAGGATTCTTTTATACACTTATTGGATTCTATGTCATTAGGAAGTGCATTATTATGAGAATTAGGCAGCTTGGCATCATAACAAATATTGGAGGCTTGATCATCACTAACCAAATCACTATCACTAGATGCATAATTAGAAATGATATCATCATTAGAACATGGCTCTGTTGATTTGGGATAGCTAGTGTAAATTATTTTTTCACAAGAAAATGAAGCCTCAATTTTTTTCTATAGTTATGTCTTATGGGACTCCTAGATCACCTCCTAAAAAGGATACCAAATCCAATATTGATTCTACCCCAATGGTCATTGGTCAATCATTTGAGCCTAATTGTAGACATAAAATCACGCACTTGAGTACATTTCTAGGTCCTGTTGGTCGTCAAATAGGACTTTACGAAGAGCAACAGTTAGGGGACAAGAAGTCCCTCCTCTTTAATGGGAGAGGTTCCCTTATTCAGAAATGAACCTATTTACAAATATACAAAACATGATTTTCTGGTTGAACTTGGATATTACGAAAGTGTTTTCTATAAAGATCATCAATTACAAAAGGACTGAGGAATGAGAGTACGAGAATGAGCAGAAAGGAAACACTCATAATTATAGATAACAAAGTAATTCTTTATGTATGCGAAGTTACAATGAATTGAAACAAGATCATTTGTATCATATAAATAAGATGGAATTTAAAGACACAAAGTTCTGTAAATAACATCTGCTAGAACACAAAGTTTCTTAACATAACATAGACAAATGATCTTCACAAAATTAAATGAAAAGCTGGGGACAAAAGAGATCAGATAGACAAAGAATGAAAAGCCCTTCTGTATTGATTTCTTTATGATCTATTTACACTTTCAGAAAATAAGCCAAGTTCTTCCTCTCTTCAAAATGGTGTGGAGAGGCCATTATATAGCTTACAAATCAGTTACCCTTTGTAACTACTTCTTTTAACTAAAGATTAGTTAAGGATTGCCAATCGCAATACCTCAACTAATTACAATGAATCCAAGAAAAAGAATTAGAAAAGAAGAGAAGAACAAGGAGAAGAAGACAGATGGTTATGAATGGGAGGGACCCACTGACTTCAAAATTCGCTGCCTAAATCTCTTCAATGCCTCGGCTATGTCTCTGCCACGGGGGACTGACGTGTTGGCTGTAGACTGACCCCAAAATCCGAGACACTTCTCTATTTCTTTATCAAACTCGACATGAGTATGATAATCTTTATTTGCTTCTTCAATGGCAGATTGAAGAGAGCAGATCTCCTTCATTTTCTCTTTGGAGATGGAGCTTTCCTTTGAATAGATTATCTTTGAAAAAAGCTCTGAATTGAGCTTTGATTTCTTGCAAGGAAAGAGGCACACCAGAAGTTTCATCCTGAAGATGACAATGTATATCTTTGAAAGCAGATACAACCAGTGTCTTGAAAGCTTCACCCTTCTGCCAGCTATTCTTCAGTTCTCCCAAAGCCTCCTCTAAGACTTTGATCTTCCACTCCACGCTGTAAACCCAAGACTTTGACAGATTATCCTTTGCATCATCAAAGATCTTGTTTGCCATTAAAATATTTTCATCAGTCTACCCCATAAGGCGAAGGTCTACTATGTACAGCTGCTCCATAGTTTGAGTTCTTTATCTATGATTTCCCGATAGTGGAGGAGAGTTTCTGTTGTAGATTATTTACCTTCTCCATTGAGTTTGAAGGCTTCATCAATGAAATTCAATCCTGCAACAAGCATATCATCCACCACGGCCTCCATAGCTCTTCCAAAGATGGAATATCTTGTGTATATCTTTGATACTCTGGACTTCATCTTGACTGAGGATTACAGGTGGTGGAAGAGTTGTCAATGGGGTGGGGTCTATAACTTTTTCCTTGGACAAAAAATGACTTGATGAAAGCCAGTGCAAGAACTCTGAGCCTACTCTTCTAGTTGCTCTATAGTTTGTTGCCCTTTTTCTACTCTACCTAATGACTCTTGGTGACTGTTTCTTGGATATTGTGAATCTCACCTTCAAGGAGTGGACTCTCCCATAGGGATCCTCGAGAGCTCTAAGATCAGATGTTTGCAAATCGTGCTCTAGATTTGTCTACTTTAGGCTTGGCTATCTCCAGGGAATTTCTGGCCCCAAGCATCAGATACTATTCTAGAGGTAGATTCTGGCTTTCTTGGCTGAAGTAGGAGGAGTAGTGCCCAAATAAGACTGCCACAACATCAAAATTGGGTCCTGAGATTCAGAGAGGAAGACTTTCTCTTCCTACTATCAACAAAAGGTTGTACCCATGCAAAAGAGAAAGAGGAAGTAAGAGGAAGGTTGGGCAAGAGGGCCGAGAGAAAGGGAACTCATGGTACGCTCAAAGTGTGCACTGTTGTTGCCTCCAGTTGAGATATGAGTGGAGTGCTTAAGGGGATTTTGGTACAGAGGAGTCAATGGTGCTTGGAAGTTTAGTGCTTTGGACTTCTTTATCTTTATCCATTGGGGCTTCTGGAGCACTTATCAGGAGGCTAGCACCTCACTCTCTTCGCTTTCACTGAGAACAATAATGTTGTCTGGACCTGAGGGTAATTCCGACTTGCTTCATCTTTGAGGATCTTCTTGAATAGGCTCCTTCTTGACCTCCTTGATTTTCTTCTGATATACTTGAGTGGATGAGGAAGGAGTGGAGGATGTAGGACCTTTAGTTGATGAAGGTAGGAGGAGTCTACACAGGTGCTGTCTGATACTGGGTGTTAATGCTTCATTCCTTGGTGTTGAAGTATCCTTAGCAGGAGGACTCACCTGAAGTGCCTTCTAAGCTCAAGGACCTTCCTATCAAACCAAATATTGAGGTCTTACTAAGATAGGAGTCTAAGGATTTCAGCCAGATCATCTTTCTCCTTTCCTGAACCAATCCAAATCCTCCAAGGGAGTGTGCTTAACCACATTGTCATACTCATATGAGTATAGATCAGAATTATCATCCTAAAGCCCTTCCGGGACTTGATACAAATTAAGCTCCTAAATTAGTTGAAGAGAAAACCTGTTGTAATGTCTCCTTCTTGCCTCAAAATCATCAGCACAGTCAGCCCAATAGTCTTCTATGTATCTGCCCTATGATAGATAGATTGATTTTGATGTTCTGTTCAATAAATTTCTTCAAATCAAAACAAGTTCTTGGCCTGAAGAAATGGACATGGTGATGGGAGCTAGGGTTGTTTTTATGTTTTGTGCATCTAGAGCCGTCTTGCAGGTGTATTTTCCCAAAGATATGGGGAAGTGCAAACCAGAAATCTTCTTGTCTCTGTAGGTTCTGTGTAATTTGTCTAATTGCTTGCATACCTCTATCAACGCCATCTTATCACTGCAGAACATGGGAAGCCTCAGAGGGGTGCTCTCATAGCCAGCAAGCCTGATATAAGAGAATTTTCTGAATTGGATAAAATAGGCACTGTAGTGTGATATCAGGTTCATGGCTTCATCAGAAAACCTTCTAGCAGTGTCACCTTCAAGCAGCCTGACCACATACATGGTGAAAGCATCATTTACTCTTCTGAAATTGCGATTGCTGGTCTCTAGGGTGAACTGCGGGCAGTAGGCATATACAAGATCATCCTTGTGGGCATCAATGTAAGAAAAACCAAACCATTACCTTGATGCCGCCAGAGTATACATCAGGTACGAATTCATGTAGAACTTCTTTGTTTGCTGTACATTGGACAGCTGCTTTGCCAAATTCATGCTGATGATTTCTGCCCAGTTGATATTTTGAGTTCCCTCGCACACCATGCTGATGAGCAGGAAAATCCAAAAATGGAACTCATTAGTAGAAGGTAAGCCCATAACCCGAGCCAGTAGGATTATGAAATCTGACAACTCTTCATTGAAATCTGCTCGAAAGAGAGTCTTGGATAGACGAGACGCTCCCTTCTTAGGGTTTTTAAGCCATGACTTTGCCACCCGCGCCTTGTATTTGTCGCTGTCTTGATTAAACAGGGCCTGTGCTTGATCCCGGGAAACAACTATGGCATTATCCATTTCTGGAATCCTCAAAGCAGTGCTAATGGTGGTAGCATCCAGCTTGGTGATGAGTTCCCCATGTACATTGGTTAATTCGTTCGAATCAGGGTCGAAGTGAGCTCCGCATGAAAGCACTGTATCAGCACACTGTACCGAGATCGGGAAACCTCCAGCGAAAGCCAAACTGCTATCGTGAATCATCTATGCCATTGGTGTAGGGTTTGTATCTGCCATCCTTGCCCAAAAATTGCTGAAATCAAGATGACGAGCTTCATTGTCCCCAATATTGGGAACGGCAGATTCTAGTGGCAAGATTTGTTCCTGTCCCTGAAATTTGATCTTCATATTGATAGTAATCCAGAGGATAGAGCCGCAAACCAGACTCGGGAAGGAATTACAGAGGAAGGGAAACATGCGCAGGAAATTAGATTGCAAGGGTTCGAGCAAAGGATAGCATGGAAGCAGTGTGAAAAATGCAAAGGGGGGTTCACTCATTATATAGCCGATTAGGAGAGAGAAATACAATGAATGTGCATTTAATACATACCTACCAATTTGAATAAGCATGATATTTGGGTAGAGCGGGAAAAATAAGCACGAATGGCACTTGGTTCATTTAGGACATGTGAGACGCGAATGCGCGAAACACGTGGCTCGGCCGATTTTGGCGAAGCGGGGAAAAGATGCACAAATGCCTTTTGGGACATGCGGGACGAAAGTGCGCGAAACACGCGACTCGGCCGGATCGGGTGAAAAGGTGACAATGGGTCCGGAAGAGTTTGGGAAATTTGGGACGTGAAAGCACGAAGTACACGGTTTGGGTGTTTCGGCCAAAAATGGAACAACTTGCACAATTTGACTTGGGACATTTGGGACAAAAAGTTTCGACGGGCCCGAAAAAGACAAACTTCGGGGAAATCAGCCAATCGGGGAATAGAGCGCACTTTTGAACTTGGGACACGCGGGACAAAAATGTCCGACAAGCCTGAAAAACACACAAAATGACCCAAAAACGTCGATTTTCTCAATTTCACGACTTTTAACATTTTCAGTACAACAGAGAAGACACTTAAACTCAAAATTTTGAAAATTCACTTTCTTAAGAGCAGGGAATTTTGAGTGGACAACAGGTCCTAAAAGCATAGTAGCATTTACATGATTCCTAAGCAAGAAAACTAGTAATTAACAACTATATTTGGCCTCTTTTATTTTTATTTTGCTTTCCTTTTGGTCTTATATACCCTACAACCCAGTCAGAACTTTTTATTTATCTTCTATAGCTTTAGACACCAGTGCCCAACTAGGAAAACATCGCTTATGCACTCCTATCCCCTATGGGCACCCTTGACCATTTCTTATCTTATTTTCTCGTTTTGGGTCTCTTTTATCTTTTTGGTATATTTTTCACTTATGGGTTAGCCTTCCAATTTTCAATTATGAAATTCAAACAAGGGAATCATATAAATACATAGTTATGTGTTCGAAATCAAGGACCAAGCACTAAACATTACCATTACCACCTAATCTTACATTGAAAAGGTGCCTAAAGCACTTCAATGCATCCATCTAGCATCCATTCAAGGGACAAGGGACTGCATACTCTGCATACACAACATAGGAAGGGTAATTTTATTCTATTCCATCCACACATTTGCATATTTTAGCAAGTATAGCCCGCTCTCTGGTGCATCTTACAAA
Source organism: Taxus chinensis (assembly GCA_019776745.2). NCBI lineage: Eukaryota > Viridiplantae > Streptophyta > Pinopsida > Cupressales > Taxaceae > Taxus > Taxus chinensis. The sequence continues at coordinate 782,339,182 of CM034150.1, forward strand.
AGGGCATCCTAGTGCATAATTCTTACACAGACTCACAAGAACTACATGGAGTCTGAGCTGTAATGCAGTGCTTGGTCATAAGGTCACTCTGTCGAGTGATTGTTGGGTTCAGTCTAGCTCCCCATTTTGTATTTTCCTTTTTAGGTTTGATGTGGTTTTTGGGCTTGTGTAGGTGAACTTCTCTTTTACAGGTTACAGGTATCATTGACGATCATAGTGTGAATATCAATGATCAACAGAGTACAATAGCGAAAGCCTAGTGACACTGCAAAAGTCATATTCCAAGATCTTATGCAAACAGGCACCCAGTTCCAATCTCTCATGCCCAAGTGCCCCTATCTTGCTGCAGGTGCCCCTGTACAACATTATCTGTGAGGATAAGAAATCCTAGTGAGTAGTTACAACAATTATTCTCATCTTGTTCATCACTTACCCTTCCTAGAGTCCAGATTGTGCATAAATCAGCTAAATTTCTTTATCTATCTCTTGTGCTTAGGGTTTCATATTTTACATGCTTTATTGCTTGTGTCTTTACTATATTACAGCATATGTACATCATATATTATAGTAGTTACTCTACAATAGGTTTTAATAATTCAATTTTTATTGAATAATTTGGTGAACCCCATTCGTGATCATACACTTGGATCCTCATTTTGCTTATTCTATTGAATATTCTTTCATGGATCCTAAAATTCTTTGAATCTCTTTTCATGAATTACTTCAAATGCATCCACCTTGCAAATATATTCTTTAAAAATCCCTAGACATTATGCATCTCCCTCGCAACACGCCACCCACTCAAATAAGTGCCAATTTTTATCATCTACTTGATGACACTATTGTTCCTAATCCTTCATCTAATCAACCCATCCTAGGGTCAATTCAAGCTTTACATTGTTTATTTCAAGATAACAATCACATCTCTTAAAGTTGAAATCTAACATCTCAAGAATGCTTCTCAAGCCCATGTTAGTTCTTCTTCTACATCTCATCGTACTTCTATGTCTTCTACATGTGCTCATATCAATGAAATAAAACTCTTACCACTACCATCACCTCTAAAATTTGATCTAAATGCTAAGAAACATGATATTCTTCCTGAGATCCTTAATCACCAATTGATCAACTTGTCAACTACTCATTGTTACCCTCCTTATTGGCTTTCCAAATACAAAGATCTCCTATTTTTCAATTATCATACACTTAATGGACATATTGATAATGATTTCTATGCTTTAAAATGAAGAATTAATCATGTTGAATGTCAAGGTTTTATCTCATTTTCTGCATAACATTCTTCTTCATGCTCATCTTCAACTACTAAATCCCAATGGACTCCCAAATCCAATCCCTCTATGTCTAATGAGCATTAGGAAATAATTACTAATGTTCCTTCTGTGCTCAGTCAACATCCTCCTATCCAATCCATTCCACATAAGCAACCTCCTCTAAAAATTATTCCATCCCCTTCTCCTCTCAATTCTTCGACAATGTTACCAACTCCAACTAAGAAAATTCCTCTTAAAATCAGTCCATCCTCTCCTCTTACTAAGTCATCTACATTGTTATCAACCCCAAATAAGCCACCACCATTCAAGGCCCCTCTCCACCATCCTTCACTTCATCATTTAATTAATTTTTTCAAACAAATTAATCCTTACATTGATGGCTGGGACACATTTCAAACTCCATGACCATGACATGGTGATTCTCACGTCACCGCATAGAAATCCATCACTTACATATTTGGGGCACATCACAACTTCTTCCCCCCTTTTTTCATTACTATCAAAGTGGATACTTCTACACTTCATGGTCCACGCTCAATGTATAAATCTTTCCTAGTATTCACACATCCCCTTTGATACACGATTTGTATCATCATTACCCTATGACACACTCTATTTCCATAGTTCATACTCGACCGCTGAGGTGTGATTTTGAAATGAACCTCACATCATATCAAACTCGTGCTTTATGCTTTATGGTACATCTTTCAGCATCTACTTGCAAAAAACCCTTATTTCCAAATGACGAACTCTTGTTCTATGGTTCAATATTGACTATTGAGGGATCTCTTATAAACGAACCTCACCTCATGCATTTTCGTTGGGGGGGAATGCTGCCCCTACCATATTCACACTATTCATACCATTCCATCCCACTCATACATTACATTTGCATATCCTGGTTGCATTTACTTTTGCTAGCTTATTCTAGTAACATGTTACACTTCATTGTCCATGCTAGATGGATTCTTAGTATGTCGTTATTTTTCTCTATATACACATGCATGTTCACTTGGTATTTTATAGTGAATGCAGATATCTTATAGGTTCTTACACGTTGCAACGATGTTTGGAACTGTACCTTTTACTAGTGCCACCGAGGCTCATGGGGGAATCCACTTTTTCTATCATACACTACACATGTTCTATTGTTATATTTTCACTATTTTTCAATACAGTTAATTTGTTTTTTGTTGATTTATAAGTGCTCATGACATATAATTTATCTTTCTAACACATTAATGGATGCTTCATGTGTATCATTTTTCCTTCCAGGACTATATACAACCATGGTTATTTGATTAATTTTACTTGTCATTCTATGCTATTGTTTGTGGGCTACGCCCTATGTCTTGTATGATCTTTATATGTTTTTTCTCGCTTCGGACCAGGTTGTCTTGTGACATTATGAGCGATGTCTCATGTTTGAAACTTGATTTTCACAATGTATCTTATATGCACATGTTCTTGATTACATTTTTTTCTACTACATACTTTGTTTGTACTAACACATAGTTTTAGCCAACTTTCTTTGCATGTACCTTGGTTTCTACCATGCACATCCCTTACCCCCTGCAGGTATAATATTTAGATAAGTTTTAGGTCCTCTATTTTGGACTGCATACTCCTACATTTGTCACATGCACCCCAAATGAGGGGGCATACATTGGGTGAACAAATCACCCCTAGAGAAACTCATATCTATAACATAGATCTACACATTACAGAAACAAAACAAAAATACAGTTAGAGAATGACCCAGATTCTGAGTTGGGTCCTCAGCAAAGCACAAACACCAGTGCACAACATCAAATACTAGTGCCTAAGCACCTATGTCCTCACCTAGGTGCTAATGTCCTAGGGCCACATACCGTCATTTTATCAAATTAGCACATTTCACAAAAGTCTTCATATAAATTCTACAATTATAAGCACTGTCCTCCAGTTATAGAATACATTCTATCTCCTACAAATAATTGTGATCAGTAAAATTGGAACAATTCGAAACTAATCAAGGACAAAAGGAACAAATTTGGGGTGTACCATATGTAGTGGTGTTTATTGGGTAGAGTCATAGAAGTAGAGTAACACTATACCTCTCTCCCCAATATTTGTTCTTTGGCGTGAGATCACCCAAAAAACTTGCACTTGGCATGCGATCACCCAAAAAACTCGTACCTAGTGTGAGATTTCAAAAAAATCACTCTTGGCATGAGACCAACCAAAAAAATTTCTCTTCACAACATTTTAAGACACTTTTATATCCTTAACATTCTTTTACATTAGGTGCACACTTTTCTCAACTATTATTTTGTCACACTTTTACATACTTCTACATACTATACTCAGATTTTTCATATACATGACTTTGACTACTCTTTCTCTCTTATTTTGTAGATTTGTCCTTAATACGAAACAAGTAGTAAATTACTTCATCAAACACGGGTACAAGTAGCACATATGCTTTACCCCTAGGGCCACTTTCCTTTCCTAGTCTCCACGCTTGATCTGTAAACTCTCTACTTTGGAATTTTCTACAGAATCACAATTATATGTTGTTGTTTTACTTTAAATTTGAAAATAATATTTTCAAGCTAGTGAATAAATTGCTTGTTCTTTAGAACCAATTAATGCATAGAAATAAAACAATCCTAAGCTTATCAAAATGTTGGCTAGATTTTTTGCACAGTTGAAAACCTAGGCAGTCATGAGATAAATCTCCCTCATTTACCGGCGAGGCTCCCGTGTAAGATTTTGTTAGTTTATATGTCCTAATATCTATATGTTGGTATTACTTTAACCATGTAACTCATGAACCATAGCTACACAGTTATGTAGCAAGTAAGCAGCTGTAAGAAATGAATATATGCAGAGGAGGGAAAATAATTAAATACGAGAAGAAGGAAAGGAGATGTGCAACCTAACCAATAGTTGACAGAGGTTGGTCACATGCACATAGACAAAACAAATAGATCTTGAAATATAAAATTCAAAGTAAAGGAAACATTCAGATCTAGATCTAGAATAACACAACGTTTATGAATAGATCTAGAAATAAATATGAGACGAATGCATCATTGACAGAAAGTTCTCTGGAAATCTTCCTCTTCTCTATTCCTCTGCTTGTAGAAAGCTATCAAGGGTTTTAGCTCAAAGTCTGGGACACAAGAATGTTGATTACAAATTCTGATCTTTTAACCCATAGGTTCTTCCTCTTTTTATAGTGTATAAAGGGCAATTACAAATAGGAAGCTTTAAATGAATTCTAGCATGCGGAAGCTATGAAAAGGAAACAACTGGAAATCTTCCTTCTAGAAGTCCTCTTTTCATGACATGCATGATTTATAACTGAAAAATAGAACCTTCTATTTTGCATGTCTACCACCTATTTCCAAGTAATTGACTTCTTCAAGTAACGGCTTTTAAACCAATCACTTAAGTTTTATAATTTAATTGATTGCTCAATTACTTTTTCGGAGAAAATTAAAAGAAAGAGGAAAAGAAATAAGAAGAAAAATGTAACCCTCCCAGTCTTGTTCTTCTTTTGTTGCATGCAATTGACTCTTTTACCTTTGATTCTCACCAAACTAGATTTGGAAGTTATGCATGACTGTGATTTGTTTGCGGGTATTTCCTTTGGCATGTCTTCCCTTCTATCCTTGGAGATTTTGCAATTCTTCTTCAGTATATGTAAAGTAAATTCGATGAAGGCTTCAACTGGAAGGTTGGGAGCACATGCACAAGATCCTAGAAGGAATTTTCCATGCACTGACTTCTACACTGTATGCGTCAGAAACAAGAGGATGAATTTTTGCTGGAATCCTTTACAATTATGAGATATGGATCTATCAATTCAATCGGCCTATGTTTGTATCATTGACTTCAGAAAATCTGGAAGCTATGCATGATTTTTTTGATCATGTTTCAACATGGCTGGAACAATCTTTATCTAAAGAACCTTTGTCTGAACTCTTTTCCTTTTGATCTTGCCAAAATTCTTTGCAATTGGTGTAGATCTAGTAATTTCTTCAGATTCGGAAGATATATTCAATGTACCTGACATTGATTTGAAATTCCTTTCACTTATATAAGCACCTATAATGAATACTTGTAATTAACTCAGACAAAGACGGAATCCAGAGCATGAACACTTGATTTTTATCACAAAATCTGCATATAAAGCTCGCTGCCCTAAAATTTGAGGCTTTACTTGCATGTAAAGAAAGCATAAATATTTTTAACTTCATCTAGGCACTTATACCAACATGCAGATAATTAACAAGGCTTAAATCAAGCTCCTCCAACCCTAGGCGCCAAACTTTGAAGCTTTTCGGAAATGATTAAAAACAATTTTTGATGCACAAATTCTCCTTCCTTGGGCACCAAAATTGTCCAGGCTGTAATCCTTTAAAAAAATAATTAATTACATCTTCACTATGGCAGCCCATGCTTATATAACCCTCAGCATTCTATTTCTAATAACTTTTCCACCCTATTTTTGGCAATTAATTAATAAACAATGATGTTTATTCACCCAAATTGGGCGCGTATTTTATGGGGGGGCATGTTGCTGGCTGCCATTAAATAAATTTTATTTATTTATTTTTAGCATGCTACCTTTAGATTCACTTTGGCTTATCCTCATGCATTGACTTTCTATTCATCCTAGGCGCCAAAATTAAGCAAAGCAACTATTAATATCATTGTTTAATCACCAAATGGGTCGCACTTTTTGACATGGGTGAATTCTAAATTAAAAAAGTCAACTTCTGGGAATTTTCACCCTGCACCATAGCTCTAAAAATCCATTCCTCCACTTAAGTGATTTACCTTTCATCATGGAAATATTTACCCTGCAAGGTAGGTAAAAAATTCCCACATGCCTGCTACTTCTAATTTTCCCACTACAGCTTAAGTGACCTTCCAAAAAGTGCGACTTGTATTAAAGTTAGCCTCCTTTGAAAAAGTGTAACTTGTTTGGGTGAATAAAACCTTATAATGGGAAAAGTTAGCCTGTTAGTGCTAGGCAAGCGGAAAATTCCCATCAGTGCTTTAAGATATTTTTTCTTTATTTTATAGTGGGAATTTTCACCCTGTAAGGTAGGTAAGAAATTCCTGCCTGCCTACCGCCTCTAATCTTCCCATTGCAGCTTAAGTGACTTTGACTTCATGGGAAAAATTACCCTGCAAGGCAGGTAAGAAATTCCCGCCTTCCTGCCAACTACTAAAAATCCCATTGCAACTTACAATCATTAATTCTAGAAAATGCGACTTGCATGGGAGAGGCTTTTTATGCATGGCTTCATCATTTTTGGCCAGCAACTTGCATTTTGAGGCTGATTCCTTTTGGTGTCTGTCAGTAGATGATCTCCAGATGCTTCAAGCAATTAAATAGACTATACTGGTGAAAGAATTGACCGAGGGGAATTTCACAGAGAAACTGAGGAGTGAAAACCGGAGAAAGAACGTAAAAGAAATAAATAAAAGTGAAAAACGTTGTCCAGAAGTTACAGATAATGCCCTGAATTCATTCCTAGTGAAAACCCTAATGAGATGAGTGAATATTGGCATGAAAAACTTCAACATGATTCAATCGGAGCACAATTTACTTCAAACGGGGCATTATTTATTCAATAAATAATTAAAATAAAATTTCCCATAAACAAAACTTGGCGGAGGGATAAAATGAGTTTGGGCCAACTAAGTATTTGTCAAAATTGGCTCATATGATTCATTGGGAATATCCTAACATAATACAGACATCTTCTGGAAACAAAAACATGAAAAGACCCATTATTTTAAAAAGAGCAAAAAAAATTCAAATGGGGTAGTCTCAAATTTCAAGGTAAAATCTGGAGACACCAGAACACCAACAATTTTTATCTTGGAAAACTCACAGAGGAGGAAAACCAGTTTGAGAAGGGAAAAACACTCTTTCTTCCCACTTTTATTGGCCAATTTGAATAGGGAAGTTACAAAATTTACAATAACTATGAAAGAGAAGTAGATAATATCTCACACTTCCTCACAATTACTTGTTTGCTCTACCTTCAGCTCCTTTCTTTTAAAAACTCAATTCGAGCACTAAGAACTCTTGCTCACTTACTCTTATGTCTTTGATGATCCATTCCTTTGTTCTCCCCAAGTATTTATAGCCTCCCCCATATCCTCTCATGCACTGGAGAATGGGAAAGATAATGACAAGTAAGGGAAAAAGGAAGACACTCCAAATTCACGTCTATTCCCGCTTCCATTTATTTTTCTGTCAAAAAGTGACAAGACCGCCACCCGGTGCAGATCGACGGTGACAGGACTGTCCACCCTGGCTAGGCGGCAGTTATAGGATTGCCGCCCTGGTTGGGCAACGGTGGTTCTATTAAAAGGAAAACAAAACCTCCTTTTCTCCATTTTCTCCTTCTGTAGTTGGTTGATCTGATGAAGTAGAGTCATATTAGATCCCTATGGATCACACCTCCCTTACTAAAGAGCTTTTGGTCCCACAAAAGCTTAGTGGGGGATTAGATGAGGAAATAATTCTCTCACTTGCTCCTTAGAGTACCATAAGTCCCACCTTGGTGTCTTCCCTTTTAGTCCAACCTGCCAAGAATCTTGCGGACCTCTCCTTATCTATTCGACCTTCTGCTACAGCACTACATCCTCCTTCAATTCGCTTCGTGAGTCCAAGAAAAAATCCTCAATGGAAGGTAGTAGATGTAATCCTTCATCTTCATCAAACATGGATGGCTCATATAGGTGCAACTTCTCACAGTTTAATACTAAGTACATCCTCATAAATGGTGGCAAATCAAGTCCGAAAGGCATTTTCTCCAACCTTCTCCAATATGGTGAAGGGTCCATATCATAATGGCTTGAGCTTCCACGCTTGACCTTGTAGTCTCTCCTTGCTCAAGTAAAGCCAAAATCTATCTCCAACATGAAGCTTATGCTCTCTCCTATGTTGATCATTTCTAGCCTTATACTTGGCTTGGGATTTCTCCAATTGTTCTTTAACCTTGAGATGGATTTGTTGTATCCTCTCAATGAATTTTTTTTCTCTAGTCAACTCTGTGTCTCATGTCTCCTCTTCATCCTGCTACCCAACTGCTATGTACAACGGATTTGTAGGTAAATATCCCAAACATGCTTCAAAAGGTGACTTCATGGTGGATCTGTGTATTGCCCAGTTGTAGGAATGTTGAATGTAGGCTAAGGACTCATCCTAAGTCCTTGGGTATTTACTGTTATACCCTCTGATCAACTATACCAAAGTCCTATTCACCACCTTTGTCTGTCCATTTGTCTATGGATGGAAAACAGTGCTCCTCTGTAACCTGGTATCCATCTTGTCCCATAAAGTAGTCCAAAACTTCCCCAAGAATGTAGAATCCGTGTCAGAAACAATAGACTTTGGCAAGCCAAAATGCACCCATACATTAGCAAAGGAAATGTATGCTACCTCATATGCTTTTGTTGTCTTTTTACATGCCATAAGAATACACATCTTACTAATTTTATCAACAACAACATAGATATAGTCATGGCCATGTTTAGACATATGTAATCCTCCTACAAAATCTATAGAAATGTCTACCCATGGACGAGTAGGTACTGAAAAAGGCATATAGAAAACCCTCCTTTCTGGTCTTAAGCTTGTTGGCACAACAAAATTTATATCCACATATAAATTTTGATACTTCTTCTTGCATATTGGGCCAATACATGTACCTTAATAAGTGGGCTAGGGTCTACCAACACCGAAATGTCCTGTTACTTTTGAGGTATGTGCTTCCCTCATCAATAGAATCCTTTCTTCTTTCAGAACACAAATCTTCCCCCATCGGTAGAGCAACCCGTCCTTGAGATAACAATCTTTAATTCCCATCCTTTCAGCCCCTTGGGACTGCAACTACTGAAACATCACCCCAAAGTATCTATCTTGGGCATATTCTTCTCTGTAAGCTTCCTTCGTGAAGGGCTCAATCTGATATATAGTGGCTAAGTAGGAGATTTTATCCTATATGGGCGGCCTAGACAACATGTTTGCTACTAAATTTTTACTACCCTTCTTGTATTTTATCCTCCGGATTGTTGATTTTTGGAGCTCAATTACTTCATATTAGCACGATGTATTAAACTTGCTGGAAAACACAGTAACCGACATCGGTTATGAAGGGACCAACATCAGTCACCTATGACTGGCATCGTTTAGGCAAAGGAGGAAGCAACATTGGTTAGGGCTAGCCGACGTCGGTTGCCTGTGTGTGAGTGTTTTATTTAACTCACAAGAATTATATCTAATTTTAGCAGTAAAGTAGATCTATTGATTGTAATTACATGGCTAAGTGCCCTAAGTTTGTATATGCCTATATAAGCATGAAAGTCGGGGTTTAGAAGTAAAGCATTAGTAAGAGTTAATAATTATTGTGAAAATAATTATGTGAGAGAGAATTGTTGGAGAAGAAGAAAAAGATTGAGAAGAAAATATTGTACATCTTGAGAGGTGTGGAAGATTGTAAATCTTCATTGTATATCTTCTGAAAGCTTTGGATAATAGATTGGCTTGTTTCTTGGTGGACGTAACCCACACTGGGTGAACCGCATTAAATATGGTGTTGATTTATATCTCTTGTTTTGTATATTTCTTCTAGTAAAATATCCGCTTTTATTACATGTATACTTAAATATGATATATTATCTGTACAGTCGATGTCCTAACCTGAAAAAATGGTATCAAAGATTTGATTGAGGGTTTTGTGTGTTGACAGATTTACTCACAGAGGGTTTTCAGATTGAGTGGGAGATATAGCAATGGCAAAAGAAAACAAATACAAGGTAGAGAAGTTTGATGGCCGAAATTATCAATTATGGAAGATGAAGATTGAGGATTATATGTATCAAAGAGATTTGTACTTACCATTGGATCAAAATTCTAGACCTACGAAGATGACTGCTAAAGAGTGGAATGTTCTTAATAGAAAGGCTTTGAGATCTATAAGATTGAGTCTAGCAGCATCTGTGGCTTCCAATATTACAGAAGTGACATCTATGGTAGAGTTAATGAAATCTCTTGCTAATTTATATGAAAACCCTAGTGCTTCAAATAAAGTTTATTTGATGAAGAAACTATTTAGTTCTAAGATGCATGAAGGTGCATTTTCATCTATGTGAGGTTTTGGAGCTGAATTGCTTCATAGATAGCTTGTTTTACACCTTGTTGGTTTACATAGTAACCGGTGTCAGTCAACATATTAATTGGCGTCAGTGAGCATATTAACCGCTATTGGTCAGCAGATGAACCGCCATCGGGCAGGGTAGCCATCATCGATTACCTGTGCATGAAAGTTTATATTTAACTCATGGGAATAAGGTCTAACTTTGTTATAAATTTGATTTAAAGGTTGTAAATGCATAACTAAGGTGCCCTAAGTTTGTATATGCCTATATAAGCATGAAAGCAAGGGTTAGAAATAGAATTAAGAGAATGATTGAATTAGATCCTTGATTCTCCTAGATTGAGAGGATGAAGAAGAATAAGAGAAAGAAAGAACAGGTTATATGAAGACAGAGTCTCCATGGAAAGGATCTAAACAAAAGGAAATAACAAGTACATCTGAATGGTGAAAAGAGGGTAACATCTTCTACTGTATTTCCTTTGTATAGTTATTGTCTCATTGTAATGGCTTGCATAGTATGCAAAACACATAGTATTTTCATCTTGTTGATTCATAGGTTGGTTGTGAGATCTTTTATTGTAGATCCATGTAGATCTAGTATTGTATTTTTGATCCATAGGAGATCTAGTATTGTAGCTCGTTGGAGAGCTTGTAGATCCATAAATAGTATCTAGATATTATAGAGGAGGTTGTCTTCTTGTTTGTAGTGGCAGATGTAGTGATGACGAGATGACATACTTACTTCTTAGTGCACATATCATGGTTACACATATAGAAGACCCATGTGAGAGGTCTTATTTGCAAATTCACAGGAGAGCTTGGTTAGCAGTAATGGAGAGATGTAGTAGTTCCTAGGTTATGTGAAATATTTTTGGTGGTGTTTGGAGGCATGGTTGTAGTGAACTCATGGATATCCGTTTAGAGATTTGGAGGAGAGGAGATTACTCTTGAAGAGATGCATTGTATTCCTATATTGAAGAGTCGGTTAGTATTATTTTTAATATTATATATATGAGATCTCTATCTTTGGTAGACGTATCCCATATTGGGGTGAACCATAGTACATGTTGTGTTATGTGTGTGTAATTTGTTTTGATTTGGATTATTCTAGTTTATACTTCCAGTGTTGTAGATTTTGGGGAATTTTTTAGATCTTGTGTGCATGATTTTTTTTTTGTTATTAAATCATAGCATTATTCTACAGAGTCTCGACTTCCCAACAAATGGTATCAGAGTTTGGTTAGCTTGGTTATTTCAGAGCAATTTTTTTGCTTTAGTATATTGTTAGTGGTTTATTGATAGATGTGTGAGAGCAAGGTTTCTTTTTCCTGATGTGAAAATTGCACATGAAGAGATTTAAATCTCAAGTGGACAGCTGGAATATGTGAGGTTATTGGAGAATTACAGTGAACCGACGTTGATTAGGTGGAAAACTAGCATGTCGGAATAGGGTGACTGTGGTCGGTTACAAGGTGACCATGGTCGGTTACTTGGAAACCTGAGTTTTAAACAGAAATTCATAGATTTGAATAATTAAGAAGATGCATGGAATGTGTCTTGGTATGCTAAGGTGTCCCTATTTCTTGGAAGCACAAGAATGTTGGTAAGATTATAGATCTGGGTTATATATGTATGGTTTTATTATCTTGGTATTGCAGTGCTTGTATGTTTTGGTTGCACATGCAGGGTTTGGGATTATAGATGTAAAACGAAGTATGAGATAGAGGAGCAGTTATGCATCCTTTGGTGCAGTTAGATCCATGGGCTTCGTTAAAAAAGTTGTATATAGTAGCATAAAACGAAGACAAGGACTTCCATCAAAGAAGCATGGTACTTTAGTTAAAGATTTGGTTGAGTATCTTGGTGTTGGTAAGGTGATGTATTTCATCTCGTTGGCAGTAGTTTATTGCATGTATTATTGTCTATTTAAGGTTTTTATGCAAGATTTGGGTACTTCTTGAAAAATGATCTAGATCAACACAACTATCGAATTTGGTCGGATTATGGAACCTGTGTTTGCTGTACTATTCCAATTTTTTGGTGTTGATGTTTGTTCAATAGAACCGAAGTTCGGTCACAGAGGGTAACTGACATTGGTTATAGAGGAACCACTGAGGTCAGTCTCTATGGCAGTGACAAGTTTGTACCAGATTTTTGTAGCAGTATAAGAGGGCATGGATGGTTTAGTCTCCTATTTTTGGAGGATCAAATTTATGGAAAAGTGTTGTATAGGTAAATAATAGTGCACATCACTTCAATGTTTGAATTAGAAAGAGGATGGAGCTTTCTTGATTAGTCTAGTGAGAATTTGAGTCAGGTATCTCTATATGATTCACGTTTTATTTCTTTCATTTGGAGAAAATGATATTATGTTTGGATAGTGTGCACAGATTTACACCGTGTTTTTGGTGTTGCTTGAATTTTATTTCCCTGGTTGTGTGGAATCATTTAGGACAAGGATATATAGTCTAAGGATGAGATCCTCAAGTGAAAATTCATGATTAGACACAGTTACAGGTAACAAGAGATGTTGATTACACAGGATGAAAAGAAGTTCATTCACTCTACTTAACAAGAAGTCCAAACTTCTTTGATGTAGAAGTATTCTTTGTTTATAAAAAGGGAATCATGTTTATATGTTCTTTCATCTAATTTTATTTCTCACTAACATATTATCTCTTAAGCCTAATGTTAGAAGTAGTGTAGGGTAGTTCAGGTTAAGTGGGAGCAAATCCATGGTTGTTGGCATTGCAGGATAGGACATATGAAGCACATGCGGAGTGAGAGGAGATTGCTACTATTCATTTAGAGTGGTGAGAGGAACAAGTTGGTTTTAGAGGATAGTCACAGTTTTGTAGGTATATTTAGTTTATTACTTTGTGATGTCACTTCTAGTTTATTTTGTGGTGCCTGGATATTCTTTAGGGAATGGTCAGTTAATAGTTGATTCAGTTGGATTTATATGATAGAGAAATTTTTAGAGTTTAAAGGGTGGGAAAGGAGGAAATCATGACTAGTTATAGAGATTAGTGTTAGTTAGGGTGTAACCGCGGTCGATGATTTGGTAACCAATGGTCAGCTCAGGAAGTGACCGGGGTCGGTTAGGAAACCATGGTAATTTTTGTCACAATTTTGATAGTAGTGTGTATTTACCATTTTTAGATGGTGACCTTTTTTTGCTTTCATCTTGGTTGATTTTGTAGTAGTATGTTGATGACATGTTTGCTGGTATTTGGACTTGGTATTAATGGAATGGTTTAGAATGGATATGTTTGTTATTGAAATTGATTAGCACATGATTCATATATCAGCTTTGGAGTTAGTCAATGAGCAGAATTGGAGCTTTTGGAGAGCTTGGTGGTATGGGTGGATGTTCATAGGTGAGTTTGTAACATATGGATGGATTCAGTTTTGTGAGTTTATGATGATGGAGACGTTTTACTTTACACATGGATGCCTATAAGGCCACAGTTTAGATGCCTTGAGCATGAGTAGGGGATTGTTTGTATTTCCTCTTGTTACTATGTTACTCCTTGATATATGTTATCTATAGATGGTTTTCTTGGACATGTTAGTTGTTTATGCAGGGTTGGATTTACAGATTGCAGTGTTTAGATTTCTTTGAGTTATGCAGGTGTTTGTGGATTGATCACCCACTGGTTGCATGTAGAACTCATTCAGGGTTGTTTTTACCCAGGATCTTGTTTTACTTCATGCATATTCCATTTTGACTTGTCTTTGATCAGTTGCATTGGTAATTGCATGGAGACATGGATAGATGGATGGAGAACATGGTTGGTTTTATAGGTATGGCTATGGTTACATTTAAAGCTCAGTACTTCAGTTTGAGTGGGAGCTCTTGCAGGTGTGTTAGTCATGATGGCTTAGATGCATAAGAGGCTTGGTGTTATAATTAAATGGGAGCTTGATGTATAGATAGCTTGGTTATCATGGATAAAAAGTAGCTTTGTGCATGTCTATGGTAAGTCACGGGTTTTTTCTATCTTCATTTTGAGAAGATGGTTTGATCTTCCTGGTTATATTTTTTGAGAGAATTGTTGAAGGAAATAATATATGGTCTTCACGGTGTGTAGAGGAAAATGATGTACATGTACAGGTACAGAGGTTCGGCAATTTATCTCCAAGTGGGAGATTGTTAGGTTGTGGAGTTGAATTGTTTCATAGATAGCCTGTTTTACACCTTGCTAGTTTACATAGTAACCGACGTCGGTCAGCATATTAACCGCCATCGGTCAACATATTAACCGGTGCCGGTGAGCATATTAACTGCTAATGGTTAGCAGAAGAACCACCATCGGTTAGGGTAACCATCGTTGGTTACCTGTGCTAGTGAAAGTTTATATTTAACTCACACGAATTAGGTCTAACTTTGTTATAAAGTTGATTTAAAGGTTGTAAATGCATAGCTAAGGTGCCCTAAGTTTGTATATGCATATATAATCATGAAAGCTAGGGTTAGAAGTAGAATTAAGAGAAGGATTGAATTAGATCCTTAATTCTCCTAGATTGAGAGGATGAAGAAGAAGAAGAGAAAGAAAGAACACGTTATATGAAGACAAAGTCTCCATGGAAAGGAGTTGAACATAGAGGAAATAACAAGTACATAGGAATGGTGAATAGAGGGTAACATCTTCTACTGTATTTCCTTTGTATAGTTATTGTCTCATTGTAATGACTTGCATAGTATGCAAAGCACATATATTTTCTTCTTGTAGATCCACATGTTGGTGATATCTTGTATTATAGATCTTTATAGATCTAGTCTTGTATTGTAGATCCATGAGATCATATTGTATTGTTGATCCATGTAGATATAGATATTGTAGAGGATGTTGTCTTCATGTTTGCATAGGTTATGAAGTGATGGAGAGACATACTTACTTCTTGGTGCACAATCATGGTTGCACATATGGTAGACCCATGTGAAGAGGTCTTGCTGCAGATCCACAGAGAGCTTGGTAGAAGTTCAGAGATGCAGTAGTTCCAGGTTATGTGAGATCTGTTGGTGGTGTTTGGAGGCACATTTGTAGTGCACTCATGGAGATCCGTTTAGAGATCTAGAGGAGAGGAGATACTCTTGGAGAGATGCATTGTACTCTTGTATTGAAGAGTTGGTTTGTACTCTTGTTATATTATATATATGAGATCTCTATCTTTGGTGGACGTAACCCACATTGGGTGAACCACAGTACATGTTGTGTTATGTGTGTATACTTTGTTTTGATTTAGATTATTCTATTTTATACTTCCACTGCTGTAGATTTTGGGGAATTGTTTAGATCCTATGTGCATGATTTTGTTTATTATTAAATCATAACACTATTCCGACAGTCCCAAATTCCCAACAACTGGTATCAGTTTGGTTAGCTTGGTTATTTCAGAGAAAGGTTTTGCTTCAGTATATTATTAGTGGTTTACTTATAGGTGTATGAGAGCAGGGTTTCTTTTTCTTGATGTGAAGATCATAGGAAGAGATTTAAATCTCAAGTGGGAGACCTGGAAGATGTAAGGTTGCCTAGAAATTACAGTGACCTGACATTGGTTAAGTGGCAACCGATGTTGGTCGGATAACCGTGATCAATTACCAGGTAATAGTGGTTGGTTACAGGGTGACTCGTGGTTCGGTTACTTGGAAGCCTACTATTTAAACAGAAAATCACAGATCTAAAGAATTGAGAAGATGCATGGAATGAGTATCTTTTTGTTGAGGTGTCCCTAGTTCTTAGAGGCACAAATCTTGTTGGTTAGATTGTAGATATCAGTTATAGAGGTATGGTTTTATCTTAGTATTGCAGTGCTTATATATTTTGGTTGCACATGCATGTTTGGGATTGCAGATCTAGATTTGAGAATGAGATAGAGGAGTCAGTTATGCATTCTCTTGGTGCAGTTAGATGCATGGGATTCATTAGAGGAAACTAAATATATTAGCAGAAAAAAGATGGGGCTTCCATCAGAGAAGCATGTTCTTCAGTTGAAGATGCAGTTGAGTATCTTGGTGCTGGTAAGGTGATGTATTTCATCTTGGTGCATTTTTTTATTGTATGTATTATTGTTGTTAAGTTTTTGTGCAATGATTTGGGTGCTTCTTGAAATGACTGGATCAACACAACTATCATGGCTTTGGTCATAGTAATAACTTGGTTTGGTGTCCTATGCCAATTTTATGGCATTGTGTTAGTTCCAGTAGCATTGACATCGGTTAGGGAATTAACATCGGTCACAGAGGGTAACCGGTACCAGTCAGGAAACTGTGGTCGGTCTCTATGGCAACGAGCTTGTACAAGGTTTCTTACAGTATAAGAGGGCATGGATGGTTTAGTGTCCTATTTTGGAGGATCAATGTTTCTAGCACAGTTGTGTATAGGTAGAAACAATGTAGATCACTTCAATGTTTGGATAAGAAAGAGGACGGAGTTGAGCTTGGTTAGTCTAGTGAGACTTTGAGTTAGGTATCTCTATATGATTTCATGTTTTATTTCTTTCATTTGGAGAAACTGATATTATGTTTGGATAGTGTTAATAGATTTACACCATTGTTTTTGGTGTTATTTGACTTTTATTTCTCGGTTGTGTGGAATCTTGAGGACAAGGATATCTAGTCTATGCGGATGAGATCCTCAATGAAAATTCATGGTTAGACACAGTTGCAGGTAACGAAAGATGTTGAGTACACAGGATGAAAAGAAGTTGATTCACCTAGTTCACAAGAAGTCCAAACTTCTGTGATGTAGAAGTATTTTTTGATAAGAAGGGAATCATTTTTATATTTTCTTTCATATGGTTTTATTTCTCACTGACATATTAGCTTTTGAGCTTGGTGTTAGAGGTAGTGCGGGGGAATTTCATGTTAAGTGGGAGCAAGCCATGGTTGTTGGCACTGGACAGGATTGGATACATGATGCACATGCAAAGTGAGAGGAGATTACTACTATTCAAAGTGGCAGAGGCACTAGTTGGTTTTGGAGGGATAATCATGGATTTGTAGGTATATTGAGTTTATTGCTTTGTGATGTCACTTCTTGGTTTATTTTTGTGGTGCTTGGATATTCCTTAGGGATGACAGTTGATGGTTAGATTCAGCTGGTTTTAGATGATAGAGAAATTTTTCAGAGTTTGAAGGGTGAAAAAGGAGAAAATATGATAGTTAATGAGACCGGTATTGGTTAGGGTGTAACCGTGGTCAATCATCTGGTAACCGTGGTCGGTCAGGTAGTTACTGGGGTTGGTTAGGAAACCATGGTCGGTTTGGTCACAGGTTTGACAATAGTGTTTATTTACCATTTTTAGATAGTGCCCTTGCTTTGACTTTCATCTTGGTTGGATTGTGCAGAATATGTTGATGACATGTTTGCAGGTATTTGCACTTGGTATTAGTTGCATGGTTTAACATGGTTGTTTGTTATTGACATTGATGAGCACATGATTCATATATGGATTTGGAGTTACTCAGTGGAGAGACTTGGCGCTTCTAGAGAGCTTGGTGATATGGATGGATGTATAGGTGAGTTTATACATGTGGATAGATTCAGTTTT
Source organism: Taxus chinensis (assembly GCA_019776745.2). Lineage (NCBI taxonomy): Eukaryota > Viridiplantae > Streptophyta > Pinopsida > Cupressales > Taxaceae > Taxus > Taxus chinensis. The sequence goes on from CM034150.1 coordinate 782,357,204, forward strand.
GTGAGTCTATGATGATGCAGATGTTTGATTTACACATGGATGCCTATGAGAATGGTTCAAATGCCTTGAGCATGAGTAGGGATTTTTTGTATTTCCTCTTATTACTATGTTACTCCTTGATAGGTATGTTATCTACAGATGGTTGTCTTGGACATGCTAGTTATTTATGCATGGTTGGATTTGCAGATTGTAGTGTTTGGATTTCTTTGAGTTATGTAGGTGTTTGTGGATTGATCACCCACCATTGCATGTAGAACTCATTCAGGGTTATTTTTACCCGGGATCTTGTTTTGCTTTTACATATTCCACTTTGACTTGTCTTTGGACAGTTGCATTGGTTGTTGCATGGAGACATGGATAGATGGACAGAGAACATGGTTGGTTTTACAGGTATGGCTATGGTTGCAATTGAAGCTCAGTACTTTAGTTTGAGTGGGAGCTCTTGCAGGTGTGTTAGTCATGATGGCTTGGATGCATGAGAGGCTTGGTGTTATGATTCATTGGGAGCTTGATGTATAGATAGCTTGGTTATCATGGATCAGTTGTAGATTTGTGCATAGGTCTATGGTAAGTCACAGGTTTGTTATCTTCATGGTTTGAGAAGATGGTTTGATCTTCCTGGTTTTATTTTTTGAGAGAATTGTTAAAGGAAAGAATAGATGGTCTTCACGGTGTGTAGAGGATGGTGATGTACATGTATAGGTACAAAGATTCAGAAATTTATCTCCAAGTGGGAGATTGATAGGTTGTGGAGTTTAATTGCTTCACAGATAGCCTGTTTTACACCTTGCTAGTTTACACAGTAACCGGCGTCGGTGAGCATATTAACCACTGCCGGTAAGCATATTAACCTGCATCGGTGAGCATATTAATCGCTATTGGTCAGCAAATGAACCGCCATCGGTCAGGGTAACTGTCACCGGTTACCTGTGTGTGAAATTTTATATTTAACTCACGCGAATTAGGTCTAACTTTGTTATAAAGTTGATTTAAAGGTTGTAAATGCATAGCTAAGGTGCCCTAAGTTTGTATATGCATATATAAGCATGAAAGCTAGGGTTAGAAGTAGAATAAAGAGAAGGATTGAATTAGATCCTTGATTCTCCTAGATTGAGAGGATGAAGAAGAAGAAGAGAAAGAAAGAACAGGTTACATGAAGACACAGTCTCCATGGAAAGAAGCTGGACAGAAGGAAATAACAGGTACATCTGAATGGTGAGAAGAGGGTAACATCTTCTACTGTATTTCCTTTGTATAGTTATTGTCTCATTGTAATGGCTTGCATAGTATACAAAGCACATATATTTTCTTCTTGTAGATCCACATGTTGATGAGATCTTGTATTATAGATCTATGTAGATCTAGTCTTGTATTGTAGATCCATGAGATCATATTGTATTGTTGATCCATGTAGATCTAGATATTGTAGAGGAGGTTATCTTCATGTTTGCATAGGTTATGCAATGATGGAGAGACATACTTACTTCTTGGTGCATAGTCATAGTTGCACATATGGTATACCCATGTGAGAGGTTTTGTTACAGATCCATAAAGAACTTGGTAGCAGTTCATAGATGCAGTAGTTCTGGGTTATGTCAGATCTACTAGTGGTGTTTAGAGGCAAAGTTGTAGTGCACTCAAGGAGATCCGTTTAGAGATCTAGAGGAGAGGAGATACTGTAGACACCTAAAATTGGTTACCCAATTTAGTGTCCCCCGCATTCGTCTACCTTCTCAGGTAACCTGGGGCACCTTTATATCACCACTTCTCCCTTAGGGTATTACTTAAATATTTAATTTAAAGGCCTATCCTAAGTTTTCTCCACCCCATTATGTTTCACCCATGGTTAATTAAACATTAACCATGTAATTCTATCTTTTACACTTATCACTTAACTACTTATCTACCCCATATCAACTTCCAACCATCCCATGCTATTATTATCCATCATCCCACCTATTTCTCCTCTCCTAGAACCTGCAGCAATGGGATATTTCCCGTATTTGAGTCGGAAGGATCACTTTCATCTTTCCAAAACATCCTTTTTGGCCATTTTGGGAGTCTGTTCCCTGATCGGCACCGAATAGGTACTCGGTCGACACCGATTTTTTGGAACGGCACCGATTATACCCCAGTCGGTGCCGATTACAAATACAGGGCCAGAATTTAGTTTTGGTTAGAAAAAAGAACGACAGAGAGTTTTTGAGCATCAATCCTGAGCATCATCTATCAAGTGAAAGTGAATTCTATCCAGATCAATCCCTGAGAGGTGTATGGTCCTGTTACTCTGCTCCTACAACATCGACATCGTGAGCCTCCATCAATCTCTTGGTGACTCTGCTCCTACATCTAGGGAAGGTGGAGCTTTGTCAGTATCCCTACGCTCCTGCAATCCAGCAGACATTGATGATCTAGCCTTCATTGTCCATTTCTCAATATTCCTGCAATTTTCCCCTAGTCGATGCCGACCGATCCCAGTCGATCACGTCGATTTTCCCTAATCGATGCCGATTCACGCAATCGACACCGATAAAAAAATGGCCTGTAGACAGGTAAAAGAACTCAGGTAACACAAATCCAGTATTGTTTTCACAGTTTCCTATTTTCTATTGCTTTCTGTCTACTGTTTACATTCTGTCTGTCATTTTTAATCAGAAAATCTAGACATTTACTTACATATTTTATCATGTATGCTTCTTTCTTTAATTGAAAACGTGGACTGACATCCACCGAGGGAGCTTATCGCTTCCTGGACCCGCTTTTCGGGCAGTCCACCCAAATATCTTTTAACGTTGTCTTTTTCTGTCAAGTATCTGTGTCTCACAGGTTTCTCAGAATCTACTTTACACGATTTCTCGTGTGTACCCATCTTGTCTACATCAGCTTTCTTTTCCATCTACATCTTCAGATCTTGTCTTATCTATCAGGTATTGATTTCATTTGAGTTTTTCAGGGTTTTTGTGTTTAGTTTGGTACATTAACTTGGACAGGTAACAAGCGCATGGAAATTCTTGATCTACATTCTGGCACACCCTAGTGGGACCCAACCAAAGTCCCCTATTGGTAAGTTCATTTATTTTCCAGTTTTGAGCTTTTGTTCTTTTTCTTCACTGTTTTTCATCAGTTTTCCTTAAGCATTTCCTTCCTTCATTTTGGTCTTGCTTCTTTCATTTATAATTTGCAAAGTCAAAGTTTCTTCTTTCTTGCAAATCTAAATCCCAATTTCTATTTCAAAGATTAGTAAATCTTTCATTTGATTTCAAGATTGCATTTTTTGATCCATCTCTTTATGCAAAATTGTTATTTCCTTGAAAGTTTTCTAGTTCCTTAAATAGAAATTTTCATTCTACTATTATCTGGATATATCTTTCTGGATTTGTTTGTGTGTTTTCTTAACCTTTTCTTGTGGAGCACTTTGCTTGTTCATGGGATTGTTCGAGGGGAAGAGCTCAACAACGTGCTTTTTGAAGTCCACACACCTTGGAGAGCTAAATCTACAGGTATTCCTCTTTTACGGTGTTTTCTCCTTTTTAAGAACTTAAAAAGAACTTGTTTGTTTGTTTTCTATCACATTCAAACATTTCGATTTTGGTGCTTAAAAATAATTTAATCACATTTGGGAAAGAACTTGTTTGACTTGTCTTCATCGAAATCCAACACTTCATTTTTAGTGCTTAAAAAGAACTTCTTCTTTGTCATTTCTGTTGTATGTTCTTCATCTAGTTTTCTAAATAGGTTGGAAAATTGATCAAAATCGGTAGTGACACTATTTGATTTTTATTTTTCACCCTTGCACACAAAGCCAAAATCACTAGGTATTAAGCATTTAAACAAAAATTCCTTCCCTGGCCTCACCTACTTGGAAGTGACATCCAAGAGGAAGAGCCTACGCGGTACTCGGGCCGCACTATAAATTCACGAAAGTTCTGGTATATATTGGCAAAGCACCCGACTCCCTTATCGCAATGCAGTGTGTGAAGTGTGGGGGTAGGCCCCTATATCAAGCCACATACCGGTCTTTTACTGAAGTGCCTTCAGGACTCCTCACCAAAACATTCCCCAAACCATCCTTAGTTTGGCTATTTGAGTAGTTCCTGTTCTAAAAATCCTTCCCTAATATTTTCTTTCTTAAAAGCATGAAAACTTAAAAGAGATAATCACCCACGCTGCTTGAATTGTCTGTGCATTAGTTAGGTCAATCTTCTTTTTTCTATATTTCTGCTTGTTTATGACGGTCATCACCCGGTTACAATCTAGAAAAATGGCTCAACTGGCCCCTTCTTCATCCGAGATCACCACTAATGTGGATGTTTCGGCACCCCTCAGGTCTTCCTTGGGACCGCTGTTAGTTGGTTCCCCATCTTGGTCATATAATCCTTTCTATCATCCTAAAGCGATCCCATCACGTCCAGCTTCCCCCAGTCCTTCAGAGGTATCATCTGCTTCTGATATAGAGTATGTTCCTCATGGAGATCTTGAATTTCAGGCACTCCTTGATCACAATCCGGTAGCCCTTATGGACTATCTAGTGCATAAGTCTATTTGAATATCTGATCAGGGACCACCAATCCAGCAAGTTTACGATTATTCTCATGAACCATCCCATGCTTTTATAGAACAGTTAGCATACTTTTTCTCACCTCGAACCATGGAAGAGGGTGGTGCATCTATGCCTCCTTTTTCTCTACCACCAACCATGTCGACTGGTTCCCAAATGGTCTTGCCTATCCCTAGTGTCTGCAGCTACCTTGGCTACTCCACAACCTACTTTTGAGAGGCCTTCTTCTTTAGCTATGATGGGTGCATCTGCACTCTCACAGATTGCTGTTAATTCTTCTATGTCATCCATTGTGTCTCAGGGTCAGTACCTCTCTATGAATCAACCCCCTTCTATGAGTCAGTTGGTTCCTTCTTCTCGTCCTCCAGTTGGTCTTTCTTCCAATGCTCCAGCGACAGTGACCTTTACCCATCCTCTGGCATCGGTGCCCTTAATAACCAATCCGGCAGTCAAAAGCCTCATTCAGACTTTGTTCCCCACCATGTCCAATCAAATCAACACCCATGTTCCTCAATCCATTCCAATTCATTCGACAAGTGTAGGAGCCCACCAATCACAGGCTCCGTCTTTCATTCAACCACCTTTCTCTCAACCACTTGTCATCTCACAGCATGTTTATACGCAGGCTCCTTCACAACAAATACCTCACCAGGTGTCACCCAGAATGTCTGGTTATTCCTCTTATCATCTTGTTAATCAGCAGATGAATCCCCCGTTAACGCCTCAACAAAATCTACCATTTGCTTCTTATGCAGGACATACCAACATGCCTCCTCCTCAATCTGATGTCGTCCAAATTCTTTTCAAGAAAATCACAGACCTAGAAGCCTCCACCAAAGGGGCTCACCCTTCATACTCTTTTGAAGAAGTGTGTAATGAACCGATTCATCCATCATTGGCTTTTAAGCCTTATCCTCCCCAATGGGAACTTCCTAAGTTCTCAAAATTTCATAGTCGGGAGGATCCTCAACAGCACCTGTGAGCGTTCAAGCATGCTTGCTACCTTATAGTCCAGGATCAGGAGCTTATGCTCCATACTTTCCCTATGTCTCTAGCAGGGCCTACTTTAGACTGGTACAATAACATTCCCCAACACTCCTTGTTTTCTTTCTCTCAATTAGCTCAGATGTTTGTTGAAAACTTTTCAATAAATATCACACATAAGATCTTGATTACAGATCTTTATAACATTCATCAATTCGATGATGAGTCTATTGCAGACTTTTTCACTCATTGGAGAGGTATAATAAATCAATTGTCTTTCTCCCTCCCTCAATCTCAATAGATCGAGTTGTTTACTCGATCTTGTGCTAATCATATTTCTTCCACTTTAAGGATCCAAACCTTTCACACATTTGAAGAAGCCTTTACGATGGCACGCAAACTTGAGTCCCGTGCCATTGAACAAGGGAAGTTAAAACTTCACTCTAAATCTAAACCAAATTTTTCTCGGTTTACAAAATCAAACCCTTCCACTTCTAACAAAAGACAAGAATCAGGGGTCCACCAACGCTATCGTATTAAAAACATCATGAGCTGATAGCACTTCTAATCAAACACCATGGAGAGACTTTTCATCTTCTCGAAAAGGACCCTCGTCATCTCAATCTTTTACTTCGTTGGGGGAATCATATGCGTCTATCTTAGAAAAAATGTTGGAAGTTCACATGATCGAACTTCCCCCTATTAGAAATTTTGATGAGAGCCAAGAACGACCATTCTGGTATAGGGAAAATGACTTCTGTCGTTATCATAGAACCAAAGGCCATGACATTGAATGATGTCAGACCTTCAAAAATCTTGTCCAAAAATTCATTGATAAAGGCGAGCTCATTCTAGATAACCCAAATGCTCCCCAAATCAGGCACTTGATGTCTTTAAACAACCTTTTCCCAATCATTCCCCGAACAATGACGCTTCAGGGTCTCAAAAACCAAACACTCATACTATCAGCTTCATTTCTACTGAAGAATCTTCTTCTAAACCTGAGCCATCTATGAACACGTCGACTGAATCGGAACTTCCTCCCACTCCGTTAATCTTATGAGATTCCACCATCTTCAGACAATCCATCTTTAAAATTTCCTCCATTGTTAGAGATGGATTCATCTCTCTCTGACTCTTTATCTGATCTTCCATCCATGCCAGAGATAGTGTCATCCTCATCTATCTCATCGTCAGATATTCTTTCAATGCTTGAGGCATTTACATCCCTTCAAGTTTCCACTACGAATACATCTACTTTTGTTTCTCCCATTTTTTCCATGACTATGCCATTGGTAAACATACCTATAGTCGTACCAACTTCTCTACCAATGGAAGCGTCTTCGATTTTGACTCTTCCCATTTCCTTTCCTATAGTAGTTACACCCACAACTACTGTACCAGAAGTATCTTCCTCACAGGGAACCACTTCTTCGTCATCCACTTCTTCCATCACCGACGTTGCCTTGCCTATTAAGGAAAAATCTAAAGAAATAGCACCGGCACCTACACTTTCGATTCCTGAACTTAAACTGAGACAACTAAAGTCTAATGTTGCATCATCAGTACCTCACCATCTCCTTCCCCCGAAAAGGTTACAATCACCTTATGCGGTTGAAGTTGTCACCATCCCCGAAAAAGGAAAACCAATATTTCAGACTATTAAGACTCTTGGTGCTTTCCCTCAAAAATCTCTCTCCGCGCCTCATAGAAGATTGGATTTATCCACTGAGAAGGCATCTTCTTCTACAACACCAGCAAAACCATCATTCTTCTTCTACAACACCTTCTTCACCGGTGTCTCGTAAAGTGGATTTACCCATTAGAAAGGTGTCACCTCTTTTATCAGGACCATCATCTTCATCACCAAAAGCCAAGGCACCCTTTGTTCCTCCTATCAGACCTATTTTGGGAGCTCCTCCCTCATCTAATTCAGTCTTATCTAAATCATCATTTGTTTCGACCAAGCAGCCTTCTTCATCTCTGAAGACCACAACACTTGTCACATCTTCGTCTTCTTCAAAATCTATCTTAGGAGCTCCTCCTCCACCAAAATCAATCTTGCCTCACTTACTTCCATCTCAGGTGCCCAAGGCTGCTTCTCCCGATGTCTAGAAAATAAAAACAATCCCTAAAAAGACTGTCAAACCAGACATGTAGATTCTTTTACCTCGACAGTCTGCTAAGGTGAAAGAGGCACCTTCATCATCTCTGTCCTCATCTTTGTCTACCGGATTCTATACTGAAATTCTTTGCCAACTTATCCAATCTTCATCCATATCTCTTCCTCCGATCAAACCCTATAATCCTAAAGGAGTAAAACCTTCCTAGTTCAACTCTGATTTGATTTGTGCTTACCACCGCACTCTAGGACATGACACCGAGGGATGTAAAGCCCTCCAATCTGTCGTGAGCAGTCTTTTGGAAGAAAGTGATCTTCTACTGGAAGAGGAGGAGGAACAAGTATCTCCTATCATCTCAACTACATCTGAGCCTGAACGGTCTACCCAGACCTCTAATTCTATTAATTCCACTCCAGATGATCTTCCACCTTCTCAAATCGACACAATTCATATCGCCACTAGAGAACAACAGTATGATAATCTATCATCATCTACATCTCGGCCACGGGTTGTCATTTCTACAGCCCCTGAAGGAGTTCCTCCTTCCTCATCAGCCTCGAGACCTCGGGTCTCTATTCGTGCTTCACCTCGGGCTCAGATTCCCGTATCAGTTGAGGAAAGTGTTATGAAACAACTTACCCATGCTCCGGTCAAAATGTCTCTTTTTGACCTCATTCAATCATCTCCATAGCATCGCCAGGCTCTGATTGATAATCTGTGCCATATCGCAGTGAATTCAGATGAGCCCCAGCCTTTTGAGATGGTTGTTGGGTTGAATAGACCATCAACCACCATTTCCTTTGAGGATTCTGAAATTCCTCCCCTTTCTTCTGAGGATCTAGAGGCTCCCCTCTTTATCACAGTTCAAATCAACAACACTACGTTAAAGCACACTATGATCGACAGTGGTGCTACACTCAACGTCATTTCCTCTCACACATTCGAGCAACTTAAGTTACCAAAGAACGTAGTGTCACCACCGTCCTTTCGCCCTTCGATCATTTAACGATCAGCTGGTGGTTACTTTAGGGACTGTGGTCCTGCCCATTTGGGTAGGTAAGAAACTGCTTCACGAGATTTTTTACATTGTTGAAGGGAAATTCCACTACAATATGATCCTCGGATGCTCCTGGATTCATACAATGCATTGCGTCCCATCAACCCTCCATCGATGCTTAAAATATCAGTATGAGGGCAAAATCTATACTCATCCAAGAGATCCTTTTCCTTCTGCACAATGCGACATGACCATAGGGTCTGCCCCTCTAAAGGAGAATGCTTGTTCTCCTGATGAGGCTTCATCCTCTTCCATACCTGCAACAAAACTACCAGATTTACAAAATCTGGAAGAGACGTTGCAGCATTTTTCGCTAGGAGAGCTTCCTCTTCTCTCTTTTGATGCCCATCTCAAACCTAATGAGTATGGTAGACCAGAAAAACAACCTGAATATCAGCCAAGTCTTGGTCATGTCATCACCATTGGTCTACCCAATCAATAGACTAAACTTCATTTACGGTGGTCTTGATACACCTCACTATCACCTAGATTCTCCCCCTAGGGCCAAACCCTATTCAGCAGGGTTTGATTGTTTACAAAATCCCGCATTCGCAAAAACTTATTTATATCGATGCGCATGGAAGGGATTTGGCCTAGGAAAGTATGAATAGGGTGTGCATGACCTCGCATCCATTCCAACTCTTAAACCACATCAAAAATTTGGTTTAGGATTTAAACCTCTCTCAAAAGCCACCATCACCATTCTCGATGAGCCTCTCTTCCATTGAGGAACCATCTTCTCCCGCCAGGTCAGAAGCATCATTTGATGTGGATGACGCCATTTCCATCCCACCTAACTTTTTTTTTAGTCAATACCATTTCCATAGGTCCATTGACCTATAAAACTAATGGCGAATCCACTTCCATACCATTAGTCTTCCCTGAAATAGTTGGAGATGACTCTCCCACTATCAACACTATCCACTGTGCGGATGATGACTCGGTCCTCACCTATCTGGGGGCAGAGGATTCCTATCTTCCTAAAACCATTCCTTCTGATACATCTACGCTTCTCAATGAAGCCACTGTCGACCTTAATATAGGGACTTCTAAAGACCCTCACATCATTAAGGTCAGCCAATCTCTTAATCCACAGGAGTTAGGAGACTTCACCACCTTTCTTTCCAACCATCACCAAGATTTTGCTTGGTCATATGAAGATATGCCAGGACTTGATCCTGATATTGTGGTCCACAATATCGTTACTCTTCTAGACATCAAACCGGTTAAAAAAAATTGTGTAAAATGCACCCTCGTGTAGCCCTTCTTGTTAAAGAAGAGTTGTAGTGCTTGCTTTCTACTAACTTCATCCAACCCATTGACTATCCACAATGGGTTTCAAATGTAGTACCAGTAACCAAAGCTACTGGGAAAATTTGAATTTGCACCGACTTCTGGGATCTTAATCTCGCTTGTCTGAAAGATGATTTTCCTCTACCTAATATCGACCAACTCGTGGATTTAACTGCAGGTCACGAGATGCTTTCTCTTATGGATGGTTTCTCGGGATATAATCAAATTCTCATCGCACTAGAGGACCAGCATAAGACTTCCTTCATAACTCCTTGGGGGACTTTTTGTTATCGTGTCATGCCTTTCGGTCTTAAGAATGCAGGAGCAACCTATCAATGAGCAATGACCTACATCTTCCATGATCTCTTACACAAAACTATGGAAGATTATGTCGATGATCTCCTTGGTAAATCCAAATGCCGTCAGGATCATCTTTTCATTCTTGCACCTCTCTTTGAGAGGCTCATTCATTTTTGTCTTCACCTAAATCCATCTAAATGCGTGTTTGGCGTTCTCACTGGTAAACTCTTAGGCTTTATCATTTCTATTAGGGGCATTGAAGTTGATCCCGTAAAAATAAAGGCTATCCTTGAGATGCCTCCCCCTTCTAACTTAAAAGCAGATTTCACATGGTCTTCAAGGACGCCTTCAATCAGTGCATCATTTTATCTCACAACTATCAGACCGTTGTCAACCTTTTCATCATCTCCTCCATAAGAATGTTCATTTTGAATGGGATGAGTGTTTCCAAAAGGCCTTTGATGATCTCAAAGCTTATCTTCTTTCTCCACCTGTGCTTACACCTCCACGTGAGGGGAGCCATTCTATCTTTATATTTCTGTGACTGACCATGCTCTAGGAGCCATGATCTTGCATCGGGATGCTAACGGTAAAGAACAAGCCATCTATTACATCAATCGCACTCTTCATGAGTATGAGACACGCTATTTTGAAGCTGAAAAACTATGTTGTGACTCTCTTCTTCATGCAACTTCTAAGCTTCATCACTATCTCCTTAATCATAAGAATTATATTTTTTATGATTTTCAATCCACTCGAGATAATGCATGTGAAACCATATCACAATGATCGTATTACTCATTGGCTCATGCTCATGACAGAGTTTGATCTTAATTTCATCTCACAAAAATATATCAAGGGTTAGGTCATTGCAGATCAATTAGCTGATACTCCTCTTTCAAACACTCAAGTCCCCCTTTCTCAATTCCTAGATGAGTACATCCAACAAATTGAATTTCAGTTCTGTCTCCATTTAAAGTAAAAACTCTTCTTTGATGGGTCCAAATGTCAGCAAGAGGGAGGTGCAGGTTTTGTCATGATTCCTTGTTGGGGTGCACCTATCCTGGTCATACACAAGCTTAAACTTTGAGTGTACCAATAACATTGCCAAATATCAAGCTCTTGTTTTAGGTCTTCAAAATGCCATTAATCTTAGTGCTCATCATATCGAAATATTCGGTGATTATGAACTCATCGTTAATGAAGTCATTGGTGTCTATCAATGCAAAAATGATATCCTTCAAAAATATCATGATATCATTCTATTTCAACTTCAAGATTTTGATAAATTTACTATCCAAGCTATTCCTCGCATTACGTGAACTGATTCTTAGATATAATGGCTTCTTTAGCCTCACTTATTCTACCTTTTACCAAAGACTCGTGACTTTATGTGGCTGCTGTAGCAATTAGACCAACCATCTCATCTCAGGCAATCGATTTCAATCAACACTGTTATAACCAATACTCAAGATGAGTGGTATCAGACACATTTTTTATTATCTATCCCGTTTTGTTCTCCCTCCAAATCTAACTTCTAATGGTAGAAGATCTTTTATCCTACATGCTAATTGTTACACCATTCTGGGAATAATCCTCTACAAATGTAGTTTTGATGGTATTTTTCTTTGGTGCCTCACAACCCCTAAATCATCTAAAGCTATACAGGAAGTCCGTGACGGTATTTGTGGTGGACATTTTAGTGGCTTGGCCATAGCTAAATGCATCTTACATTTAGGTTATTATTGGCCTTCTCTTAATCGAGACTGTTGCGAATACACTAAGAAATGTGTCAAGTGTCAACAACATTTCAATCTTACACATGTCCCTAGTCAGGCTTTGCAACCTGCAGTGGATTTGTGGCCTTTTTCACAATGGGGTCTTGATCTCATCAGTCTCATCAATCCCCACTCTTCACAGCATCATCATTCTATCATTACTGCCACAGAATACTTCACTAAGTGGGTGGAAGCTATTCCTCTTTCATCAACCAAAGCTAAACCCATTGTTGATTTTGTCTATCAACACATCATTTTTCGCTTTGGTGTCCCACACAAACTCATCACAGACAATGGTAAATATTTCAAAAACATTGATTTGTAGAACCTTTGTGATGCTTTCAATATCAAACTCAGCTTTTCTTCTCCGTACTATCCCCAAGCTAACGGCCAGGCTGAGGCTTCCAATAAAACTTTGCGTAATATCCTCGCAAAGGTAACTAGTCGAGCTGGTAGGGATTGGCATTTACATATCCCTTTTACTCTTTGGGCTTATCGGACTAGCATTCATACTCCTACTGGTGCTACTCCCTTCTCTCTCATCTATGGGTCTGAGGTTGTCCTTCCTTTGGAATTCCAGATCCCATCTCTTCGTGTCTCTCTCAGAGAATTTGTCTCTGATGAGGACTATCATCAAAATCATCTAGCGCAGCTTGAGTTGCTAGATGAGTAGTGTCTCAATGCTCTTGAGCATCATCAAGTCTACCTTGAGGGTGTAAAAATGTGCTTATAATCAAGCACTTGCAGCACCGTGACTTCAAAGTTGGTGATCTTGTTCTTAAAGAAAACCAAAATGTCACTACACTAGAAAGGAGTCAGCGTGGTAAGCTTCACTCCTAACTGGATGGGTCCGTACGTAGTCACTCATAAATATGGGTCTGGGGCTTATCGTCTATCTTCCATGGATGGTGTACCTGAAATGGAACCTCTTAATGCCTTGCATCTAAGGCCCTTTTATTGTTAATATCTATCTTACACGATCTTAGTTGCAAAACCAGATCTTTCATCCATCTACAACCAGTCATATATTTTGTAGTGATTCGGAACTATGTGGTTCTCCGTGTTATGTCTTTTCTACCTTAAATATGAGTACCATGGCTCTACTCATGGCATTTTTCTTATGGATATGTTCCTCCTCATGGTAGGAACACCTTAATCACTACTTCATCTATCCTAAGTGATTTATTTTAATCGAATCTACTTGGGGCATAGAGTACGTGTTTGTATACATTTTCTTCCCCTCTATCTGATCTATCTAGGTCTAAACTCAACTTCTTTCAAAGCTCCAAAAAATAATAAAAAAAATATAAGATGCTATCCTAAAATTCCAAAAGATAGACTGATCCCTCGAAGGACAGCTATCCATGCCTTATCAAATAAATCAAAAAGTATAGACCATTCCCTTGAAGGATGGCTATCATCAAATTCAAAATACAGACTGCTCCCTTGAAGGATGACTATTTATTTCATGGAATTTTCAAGGCTTCTCGCATTAATCAGCCTTTGCAGTAACAAACTTCCTCTTCAGCTAGTTTGTTCACTTTTTAGCATCATTGAAAGACTTCCCATATCGATCAGTCTTTCTATGTCTAGCAAAACTTCCCGCATTGATCAGTTTGCTCTTCTATCAAAACAAAAATCATGAAGCTGAGATATAAGACCTTTTTCGATCATATGGAGACCCAATTTTCCCAATATGAGCACGTATTCTGTCCTTCATATATTTTGATGAGATACATACTTACTTCTCGTTCCATCTATCTCTTAGATCTAGTTTGTGACTAACTAGTGTCAGGTTCATTTTATCTGTATCTATGGCCTTATGTGCATCGTCTTTCGGTTTCCTACCAAAGTCTCTATTTATGGTCGGTTAGGGGCCTAACTTATCATTCTTTTTCCTATCTAGGTGTATTGATTTTTATCTTCTAAGCTAAGATAATATCATTACATCCTTTGCTGTCACAAGGAACATTTCCCATTATTATTTGTTATTCATCTAATTAAATTGACATTTAACATGTTCAAATTTAGTCAAATCTATCATCTATCTATACTCATCTTATCTACTTTGTCTAAAAACATATCAAAGCATGTTTATTATCAAACACATGTGAATCTATCTATCTATTTCTATTTAAAATTAAATTAACATCTTAAACATGTTTATTTTATCAATCTATCAATCACTATCAAATCCACATCACATCTATCCATCTATCCTCTAAAAACATTTATCTATGTCCATCAAAATTAGACTACATCTATCTACATTTATCAAAATTAAATGCATGAGTACAATCATATGAACACAAAATGATGAATACTAATATATATATATATACATGAGTGTCTGTACAAAAAAGAATGGATGGATTTCAATCAAGCCATCTATATCATACATCAAAAATGCCTTCAAATCAAGGCTACATCAGTATATCGATACAAAAAATAACATATCTATATCGTAAAATCAGATAGGTGGAAGACACTATCTCCTCCACCCTCCTCTGGCCTAGGATGTCTCTCCTGGCCACCACCTATCGAGCTAGAAGCACTTGATACTGAGGGTCTTCTCCACCACCTCGATCTCTCCCAGTGCTCCCACCCTCCGATGCACCACTAGCTGCGGCTGTCGCTGATCTCCTCCTCGCACCATAACGAGGCACATCAGGGGCATGCTATGCAAGGGCATCCTCATAGTATCTCACCTCAGAGAGGAGAGCCTGATAGGTGCTCAGACTCACCATACAAGGTGCTCGTAAAGATGCTGCTTCTGCTACTAGTGTGGTGGCCCTCCTGATGCCGCACCCTGTGACCTGGACTCTGAAGTGGTGCTTGTATCACCGTATTTGGCCCTGAGGGATTCTCTGTGCCGATGGTAGTGATCCCTCTGCTGAATCACTATATCCAACTCCTGACGTGTTGTATCTCTCTCTAATATCAGTGCATCCCTCTCCTCCGTCAGAGGTCTAATCTCCTCGAGGGAAGCCTGGTGTGCATGCGTCAGGGTAGCATGCTCTCCCTCTAGTCTCTCCAGCACTGCAGCTATGTCCTCCTCATCTACGTCTATGGATGCTGGGAGGTGTCGTGGTAGCTCTGTGGAGTACCATGCCATGTAGCCATCATCTACTCCTACATTGTCATCACTATCTATGGAAGGTGGGGCCTCCCTCAATGGATCTGCCAGGATCAAAAATCGGAAAATCAGTCTCTCTGTTGTCCCTCCTGTATGGCATATATGTGGCCGGGACCGTCTGTACTAAACCGAACTACCTCAACACCCGTATAAATGGGACGCACTCCCACATATCTAGCCTACGGCCCCTAACCACCCTGCTCCGTCTCAACTCCACCAGGTGAGCATCTCTAACTGGCCCATGTCGGGTAGACCTGATATGGTCTCCAAATGACCTGCTCTGGTGTCAGCATCCTGAATCACTCAGTATACCACTCTGCAGATCTCCCTGTATCTCCCGGGGCCATGTCTACCCGCCATCACCGGAATCCATAATCAAGGGGACCCCTCTGCTACTGGCATCCATGGAAGCCCTGATGGCCTGATCACTGCTATATGCTCATATGCCCAACAATGGAGCACAAAGCTAACATCTGATACCTATTCACCTACCTGTGGTGTACATCCATAGCTCATGATATAGCTATGTGCTACTAGGGCATCGGCAAATGTGAACACCTGCCTGAACTCCAGGATGTCACAAACACACTCTAGTAACAACAATGGAAATATCCCACCTCCTGAATCTGGTAGAGTAAAATAAGAAATCGCCATCTGAATCAGTGCTATCTGTCTGCTCCTGGCTATCATCCTATCTATAATGTGAGGCTATCCTCACCGCCCTAGACACTATCTCTGAATCATCTGCCCTATCTCCATACAATCGTCCCA
The DNA here is from genome assembly GCA_019776745.2 of Taxus chinensis. Taxonomy (NCBI): domain Eukaryota; kingdom Viridiplantae; phylum Streptophyta; class Pinopsida; order Cupressales; family Taxaceae; genus Taxus; species Taxus chinensis. The sequence continues at coordinate 782,373,204 of CM034150.1, forward strand.
GGGCCCTCTACTGCTGCTCTCGTGGAGTGGTCTCTATCGGGTCCCTAGTGATCGGAAGCCTCAGGATCCTATATATATCCTCATGGGTGATGGTCATCTCACCCGTCCTAAACCAGAAAGTGCATGTCCTACTATCCCATCGCCATATCAGTGCTCGCATCAACTCTACGTCTCGAGGCACCCATCGGTAGTAACAGAAGCCCCCGAGCCCGGCTAGCTCTAGGTGATGCCAATCCAGCATGTCTGTCACATCAGGGAGAATGGTCTCCAAAAGCTCGGGAATAGCATCCCACATATGTAAAGCCTCTCGTGCCTGCATCACACGACATCATGGAGTGGTGTTAGCTCTCTCATTTATCCAAATCTAAACATCAAAAACACATTATACCTACTTTCTCAGTCTGAAACAACTCTAATCGGCGATTGATTGATTTCAATCGATGTCGATCTAATTTAGTCAACGTCAATTGAAATTCAAATCGGTGCCGATTGAAGCCTAATCGGAGTCAATTTTTTCCAATCAACACTGATTGAAAGGTCGAGTGCCCAAAACACTTTGGCCTCTCACTTATCTAGTTTTTTCCTAAAAACTAGCATCCTAGTATGCTATTTAAATGATAAAACATATATACCAGGTTTGGGTAGATCCACTTACCCCAGGTCGTGTCCTCTTCCACTTCTGGCTACTCCCAGAGGCTTCCATGTTGCTCAAAATCAATTTTTGACTCTCTCTAAATCAATCGTCGCGCTGTAAATAAATCGTTCACGTTTTCCTTTCTCATATTTATATGGGTTCGGTACAGTCGGCGCCGATTTTTATGGTCGGTGCCGATTGGTTTAGTCAACGTTGATTTTGGCTTTATCGACGTTGATTGAGGCCCATCGTTGCTGATTGGTTGCAATTTTACCTTTCCACATCACTTTCTTCCATCTCCTCATCTTTTTGCCATAGTGTTGATGCTTGGCTTGTTTATCTGATCATTATTATCACTTGGGTGTTGCCTTTTGGCACATATTTTTAGTATTATCACCCATTTCGAGTTTGTTCCCTATACACGGGTCACTCGCATTTGTGGCAGCTTAAAGATAGCGGGTCTATAGGCACTAACGTCATCTGCTTCGCAGATCGTCTGGTTGTCCCTACCAATGTGTCACTCCTTAGTTGTCTACTATCTTGCAGCCTTCCTTCCACTGACAGGTCTGTAGGTACTAATGTCGTCTCATACAAAGACCATCTAATCTGCCCTACCAATGTGAGTTCCTTAGGTTGCTGCCTTTTTTATTGTTTTCGTGCATCATCAATGATCAGATCTACTCTAGACATCTAGCTGGGGCATCCTGCATTTTCATCTACCTTTTTCAAACTTGGGATCCGTTTTTCTTTCGGGACCCATCCTATCCCTAGTTTGAGGGGGGATTGCATCATCATTGTTCTTCACTTCTTCCAACTCCTTGTTTTTGTCTTGCAACTTCACTTATCGTAAGTTACTCAACAAAAAGGGGAAGAATGTAGACACCTAAAATTGGTTACCCAATTTAGTGTCCCCCGTGTTCGTCTACCTTCTCGGGTAACCTGGGGCACCTTTATATCACCACTTCTCCCTTAGGTAATTACTTAAATATTTAATTTAAAGGCATCTATCCTAAGTTTATCTCCACCCCATTGTGTTTTCACCCATGGATAATTAAATATTAACTATTTAAGTCTACTCTTTTACACTGTATCTTAACTTCTACTTATCTACCCCGTATCAATTCCTAACCTCCCATATGCTATTATTATCCATCTATCCCCCCTATTTCTCCTCCCCCCAAACCGCGCAGTGGGATATTTCCCGTATTTGAGTCAAAAGGATCACTTTCATCTTTCCAAAACTGTCCTTTTTGGCCATTTCGAGAGTCTGTTCCCTGATCGGCGGCGACTGGTACTCGGTCGATGCCAATTTTTTAGAATGGCGTTGATTATACCCCGGTCGGTGCCGATTACAAATACAGGGCTAGAATTTAGTTCTGGTTAGACAGAAAGAATGAAAGAGAGTTTTTGAGCATCAATCCCAAGCATCATCTATCAAGCGAAAGTGAATTCTATCCAGATCAATCCCTGAGAGGAGTACTGTTACTCTGCTCCTACAACATCGACATCATGAGCCTCCATCGATCTCTTGGTGACTCTGCTCCTGCATCTAGTGAAGGTGGAGCTTTGTCAGTATCCCTACGGCTCCTGTAGATCCAACAGAACATTGACGATCTAGCCTTCATTGTCCATTTCTCAATCTTCCTACAATTTTCCCCTAGTCGACGTTGACCGATCCCAATCGACGCTGATTTTCCCTAATCGATGCCGATTCACCCAATCAACGCCGATCGGCCTGTAGACAGGTAAAAGAACTGAGGTAACAAAAATCTAGCATTGTTTTCACAGTTTCCTATTTTCTGTTTCTTTATGTATGTTGTTTACATTATGTCTGTCATTTTTAATCAGAAAATCTAGACATTTACTTACATCTTTTATCATGTATACTTCTTTCTTTAATTGAAAACATGGACTGACATCCACCGAGGGAGCTTATCGCTTCCTGGACCCGCTTCTTGGGTAGTCCACCCAAATATCTTTTAACGTTGTCTTTTTCTGTCAAGTATCTGTGTCTCGCAGGTTTCTCAGATCTACTTTGCAAGATTGCTCGTGTGCACCCATTTTGTCTACATCGGTTTTCTTTTCCATCTACATCTTCGGATCTTGTCTTATCTATCAAGTATTGATTTCATTTGAGTTTTTCAGGGTTTTTGTGTTTAGTTTGGTACATTAACTTGGACAGGTAACAAGCACGGAAATTCTTGATCTACAGATACTCTTGGAGGGATGCATTGTACTCTTATGTTGAAGAGTTGGTTTGTACTGTTGTTTTATTATATATGTGAGATCTCTATCTTTGGTGGACATAGCCCACATTGGGTGAACCATGGTACATGTTGTGTTATGTGTGTATACTTTGTTTTGATTTGGATTATTCTAGTTTATACTTCCACTGCTGTATATTTTGGGGAATTGTTTAGATCTTGTGTGTATGATTTTTTTTGTTATTAAATCATAGCACTAATCCAAAGTCCCGAATTCCTAATAGTTTAGTCATTTGAATGATTTCCAATCTATTGTAAATCAGTTAAAATTAGTTCATATTTTGTTTGATGATGAATTTAAAGCACTCTTATTCTTATGTTCTTTTCCTTATAGTCGGGATAACTTGGTAATGGTTATTAGTAATACAACATCATCTAATAATATTTTGAAGTTTGTTGATGTGGTTAGTATAATCTTGAATGAAGAAATTTGCAAGAAACGTATAGAGGAATCATCATTTGGGAATGCTTTGAATGTAGAAATCAGAGGCAGGCAAAAGGAGAGATCTAAGATTAAAAATAGTTAGAAATCAAATTCAAGGGATGAAATATATAAATCCAGAGGTAAGGGTATTACCTATCAGAAATGTGGAAAGAAAGGACATGCAAAGAAAGATTGTTGGTCAAAGGATAAAGAGAACCAACATCTAGACAAAGGTAAAGAGCAAATCTTATAGCATAGGTAATGCAATATGCTCTCATTCTTTATTTAGATAATATAATTAAATCATGGGTTTTAGATTTAGGAGATTTTTCCATGTAACCCCTAATAAGGGTTATTTCAAAAATTATGCCTAGGGAAATTTTGGGCATGTTTATTTGGGTGATGATTAACCTTGCAATATTACTAGTAAAGGGGAAGTTAATCTTAAATTGCAGAATGAAAATACATGGGTATTGAAATATGTGAGGCATGTGCCAAGCCTCGGGAGGAATCTCATTTCTGTATGGCAATTAGGTGAAGTTGGTTGCATGGTTACATTCACAATAGACTCTTGGATAGTCACCAAGGGTGCCTTTGCTGTGGCAAGAGGTAAAAAGGTAGGAATGTTATATTTATCTACTTGTGTTACTGATTCCTTTTCTACATTATCTACTTTATATTCAGATGCATACATGTGGCATAATTGGTTGGGCAATATAAGTAAAAAAGGAATGCAAATCTTAAAGGCTAAGGGTAAGTTATCAAATTTGAAAGATTTAGATCTTGATTTATGTGAGAATTGTGTCTTTTGAAAGCAAAAGAGATTGATATTTCTCAAGGTTGGGGAAACTAAGAAGGAGAAGAAATTAGAGTTTGTACACTCAGATGTGTGGGGACCAGCTCAGGTAGCTTCTCATGGAGGATCCAAGTATTATGTTACTTTCATTGATGATACTACAAGAAAGGTATGGGTTTATTGTATTAAACATAAATCTGATGTTTTTGAGACTTTTAAAAGAAGGAAATCCCTTATTAAGAAGGAATCAAATTCAAAGTTTAAGTGCCTTAGATCTGACAATGGTGGTGAATATTGTAGCAAGGTTTTCAAATATTATTGTTCGGTGAATGGAATACGTAAAGAAAGGACGATTCTAAGAACACCTCAAAAGAATGGTGTTACAAAAAGAGGGAACAAGACACTCATAGAATGCGCTAGAAGTATGAGGATACATGTTGAATTGCCCTTGCAGTTTTGGGCAGAAGCAGTTGATACATCAATTTATTTAATTAACCGTGGGTTTTCAGGTGCACTAGATGGAGGAATACCAGAGGAAGCTTGGATTGGATAAGAGGTAGATCTTTCTTTTCTTAATTTTTTTGGTTTAGAAGCTTTTGTGCACATTGATAAGGAAAATAGGAAAAAGTTGGATGCAAAATCCAAGAGATGCACTTTCATTGGTTATGAATATGGTGATTTTGGATTCCATTTTTGGGACTTAGAGAATTCTAAAATTATTAGAAATCATGACATTAAATGGAATGAAAAGAGAATATATAGGAATCAAATTTTTGTACCCAATAATGAACTGGTTGAGAAGTTTGTGAAAGAAAATGAACTCTCAGATTTAAAACTCATACCTATAGGGTTACACGGTAACTGGTGTCGGTTGACCCCTAACCGGCATCAGTCAGCTAAACTGGTATAGGTTATAGAAGAGTCAAACAAACATCGATTAGCAAAACTGGTATCGGTTATAGAAGATTCAAACAAACATCGATTAGCAAAACTGGCATCGGCTACAAGTGACTGACGTCGGTCACTGTTATATTTGTATACAAATGTCCAGGAGGTCCAACATGAGCCTCCGGTACCCGAAACTCATTTGAGAAGGTCAAAAAGGATAAGTAAACCTCCAAAAATATATACACCTTATCTATTTTATTTATTATTGATCAACAAATGTGAACCATAAATTTTTGAAGAAGTAATGTAGGATAAGACCCATGTGCAGTGGGAGCATGGCATGGATGAGGAGATGGAATCCTTAGAACAAATCTAGACTTAGGATTTGGTTAAGTTGTCAACATGAAAGAGGACATTGCAGAACAAGCGGGTTTACAGGATCAAGGAAGAAGAGGGTGGAAATAAAAGGTACAAGGCAAGGATTGTAGTAAAGGGATATACACAGAAAGCATGTATTGAATTTGGTGAAATATTTTCTCCTGTTGTAAAGGTGACTTCTATTCGTACTATATTGAGTTTATTTGCAGTAGAGGATTTACATTTAGAGCAACTAGATGTGAAGATGACTTTCCTTCATGGTGATTTGGATGAAGAGATTTATATGTAACAACCACTTGGGTATGAAGTCAAGGGTAAGGAGAAATTATTGTGCAGATTGAAAAAGAGCCTATATGGGCTCAAGTAAGCTCCAAGGCAATGGTACATGAGGTTTGATATTTTCATGCATGAGCATGGTTACTTGAGATGTCAATATGATCATTGTGTTTATTTCAAGAAGCTTGAAAATGGGAGCTATATTATTTTGTTACTATATGTGGATGATATGATTATTGCATGATATAGTATGCAGGACATTGGTGTGCTAAAGGGAAAGCTAGCTCACACATTTGCTATGAAGGATTTAGGAGCTGCAAAAAGAATCCTTGGCATGTAAATACACAGAGACATGAAGAATAAGAAATTGTATTTGTCTCAGGAGGATTATATCTATAAGATGTTAGAAAGGTTTAAGATGCAGAATTCAAAACCTGTGAGTACACCTATGGCTGGACACTTCAAATTAAGCAAAGATCAGTTTCCTTCATCACATGAGGAGGTCAAATACATGACACAAGTACCATATGCTTTAGAAGTTGGGAGTCTCATGTATGCTATGGTTTGTACCAGACCAGACATTACACAGGCAGTGGGAGTTGTGAGTAGATTTATGGCCAATCTAGGTAAAGAGAATTGGAAAGTAGTCCAATGGATACTTAGGTATTTGAGAGGGACATCTAACATGCAGTTATGCTATGGAGGTTAAGATATTTCTTTATGTGGCTATGTTGATTCGGATATGGCTGGAGATCTGGATGGTAGGAGAAGCACTACTGAATATATTTTCATAGTAGGTGTGATGATAATTAGTTGGATTTCAAGATTGCAGAAGGGTTGTGGCTTTGTCTACTTCAGAGGAAAAGTATGTTGCAGCTACAAAGGCTAGCAAATAGATGATATGGATGAGTAGGTTCATGGAAAAGTTGGGAAAGGAGCAAGATGGTTACAAATTGTTCAGTGACAGTTAGAGTGCAATTCATTTGGAAAAGAAATCAGCATTGCATTCGAGAACGAAACACATTTAGTTGAGATATCACTTCATATGGTAGGTATTAGAGGATGGGCAGTTGAATCTGGAGAAGATTTAAACGAGTGAAAACCCTACATATGAGATAATGAAGTCATTAGAAAAGTAGAAGTTGGAGCTACACTCCACTTCTGTTGGTCTTCGAGTTTGAGACTTGAAGAGGAAGAAACAAAGCTATGGAAAGGATCCAAGAATGGCGATGTATAGGTATTGTGCAGTAATTTATCTCCAAGTGGGAGATTGTTGAGTTATGGAGCTCAATTACTTGAAATTAACATGTTGTATTAAACTTGCTAGAAAACACAGTAACCGACATCGGTTATGAAGGTACCGACATCAGTCAGGCAAGGAGGAACTGACATCAGTTAGATGTTGGTTTCCTGTGTGTGAGTGTTTTATTTAACTCACGGGAATTAGATCTAATTTATTGTAATTGCATGGCTAAGTGCCCTAAGTTTGTATATGCTTATATAAGCATGAAAGCTAGGGTTTAGAAGTAAAGGATTAGTAAGAGTTAATAATTATTGTGAAAATAATTGTGTGAGAGAGAATTCTTGGAGAAGAAAGAAAATCTTGAGAGAAATAAAGTACTGTACATCTTGAGAGGCGTGGAAGATTATAAATCTTCATTGTATATCTTATGAAAGCTTTGGATAATAGATTGGCTTGTTTCTTGGTAGACATAGCCCACACTGGGTGAACCACGTTAAATATGGTGTTGATTTATATCTCTTGTTTTGTATATTTATTCTGGTAGAATATCTACTTTTATTGCATGTATGCTTAGATATGATATATTATATGTACAACCAGTGTGATAACCCCAACACTAACAGAAGTACTGAAGGAATCCCATCCATTTGTAGTGTCTTGCCTACTGCAATTTAGACTATGCTTACAAATATTGGAGAGGTTTGTGGTCAGTGTGCACAATAGTTTCTTTACCCAACAAATAATGCTTTCATTTCTTAATTTCCTAAACTATTGCATACATTTCCTTATCATATACTGAATATCCTTTAACTGTTGAAGTAAAAGTTTCAGAATGATATCATACAGGTTTACCTCCCTGAAGCAAAATTGTGCTCATAACATAATTTTTGGTATCTGTCTCTACTTCAAAGGATTGATGCAAGTTAGGAAGATAAAGTATTGGAGCATGACTAATCTTGTACTTCAATAACTCAAAGGATTTATCTTGTTCCTTACCCTAGTCAAAACCCTTACTCTTTGCACCCACTGTGTGTAGAGGTGTTGCAATCGTGGAGAAGCCTGGGATGAACTTTCACATGTACTATACTTCTCCCACAAAAATCATAGTCTGTGTGGCTTCCGTTGGTGTTGGACATTTGGTGATGGCTTCCACCTTCTTCAAATCCAGTTGTAGCTCTCCTCCTCTAACAACGTGCCCAAGATAGACTAGTGACTGTTTGGAAAATTCACATTTCTTCATATTGCATAACAGTTGTTTCTCCTTAATAACTTGTAATACTTAATGCAAATGAGTTAGATGTTCCTCCCATGTGGCACTAAAAATCAAGATATCATCCAAATAAATAATGACACATGAATCTATGAAATCCCGCAATACATCATTCATCAATATCATAAATGTAGCAGGTGCATTACATAAATTGAATGTAAGTATTAACCAATCATACAAACCCTATTTTGTCTTGAAGGCAGTCTTACATATATCCTCCTTCATTCTGACTTGGTGATACCTTGACCTGAGATCCACATTTGTGAAGAATTTGGCATGCTAAAGCTGGTCCAAGAGATCATCTATACAGGGGAGTGGATATCTGTTCTTTATGGTGATCTTGTTCAAAGCGTGGTAGTCAATGCACATTCTCCAAGAACCATCCTTCTTTGGCACCATCACAATAGGAAAAGCGTATGGGGAGGTGCTAGAATGTATCACACCCTAGTCTAGACTCTAGTGGTTCTTGGAGTTTTTTCTTTACTTTAGTACTTTCCAACAAGGATTTCCTATACAATCTGATGTTTAGTAAAGGGGACTTTGACAATAGCTAAATCTCATGCTCTACCTCCCGTTTTAGTGGTAACCCACTGAGAGTCTGATAAAATTCTTGAAAATACTGAATAATATTATCCAAATCATGTTTCCCCTTATTAGAAATATCTGAAACTTCTAACCCATCTTGTTTATCCTTTAACAAAAGTAAACAAAACTGATTATGATTTTCCTGAACAATTCATTTTTATTGGTTAGCACTCACCATAGTAACATTTGTCTTACGCTAGTGTGCCCAGATGTTGTAGTTGATATCATACTAAAACCATCTGTATCGCTTCTCCCTTCTCATGAATATAAGCATCCCCAAAAACAACATCAAATGCATCAAGTGGAATAACATCATCCTCCAATACATAAATATAATAGGAATTGATCCCAAACTTGACCTTACATATTTTAGTTACTTGAATTTCAACACCCTTCTTCACCCAACCCAAGGGATATGGGTGTGGATGCTCGTAAGTCTCAATACCAAGCTTCTTTAAAACTGCTTCAAAAATCAAGTTAGACTGAGAACCGGTATCAACCAAAGCATTTACCTTAGTTCTCTTGATCTGAATTTTGATCTAGAATAGTTTACTCATCTCCACTTCTTGGCTGTCCATATTGGTGGTAATGCATCCAAGCCTCTCGTCTACATCAGATTCATCTTTGATTTCCACCTCCCCTTTTGTCTTCACAGTTGTCATGGAATTCTTTGAGTCCTTGGTTTGGTTCTTCGAATGTAACTTCAGATGCAACTTCCAACATATATCGTTAGTATGACCATTGATATCACAATTCTTGCAAAAATTCTTGGGATATTTACAAGTATTTAAAGTAGTGACAACTTGTTTACCTTTCCCTTTCCACTTACCTTTGTTACTTGTTTTCCCATGTTCTTTCTTTTGTTGATTTGTCAACTTCTTTGCCTTTGACTCTACTTCTCCTTTTTCTTCTCATCATCTATATAGTATGCTTGCACACACACGCCTCGTTGAGATCTTTGGGCTTCATGGAGATGAATTTTATTCAAAGGTGAGTGTGAAGTCCTCCCAAGTAGTTGGTCAGAATGCCCTCATCCTCCAAGTCCATATTTAGCAGCATGGTCTGCCTCTGAGATTCCGTAGTATAGTATTACACACTTTGACCACTGCCCTGTCTAGAATAATTCCATTTGATCATTTAGTCAATTTTATGGCCAATAGGATAAAAATTATCTCTGAGTAATTCCTTAAATCCCCCCCAAGTACTGACAATCAGACATTTATTTTTTTCACAAGTAGCTAAGTGGGTTTCCCACCAAACCAATGCATGACCCTCCATTTTGAAACGTGCAAAGGTAATCCTTTGTGCCTCAGTAACATTATGTACACTAAAATAGACTTCCAATTATTTTAACCATTTTTCAAGCAACTCTACATCTACGTGCCCTTCAAAGCTCTTAATTTCCACTTTGGTTTCAACTTTAAAGGGAGCATGATCAGATTCTACCTTCTCTCTTGTAGTTGAAGTCTTTTCTTCACGTTCTTCCTCTTCATCTTCCTCTTCGTGGCTCTTCCCTATGCAAAAATTCTCGGCCAACACTCAAACCAATGAGTCCATGGAGTCTTGTTTCACTGAAGCTATCTTCTGTAGATATGGGATCTCTTGTTGATGCCTATACATCCTATCCATCATGGTCTCCAACATCTTGATTCTACGGACTAAGTTCTCTTCCTCCATTTGTCCCCAAATTCTTTGTTTCCACTTCCTTGTAGAAATATCTTGATCGCAAGGTAAAGCTTCTTCACCTTTAGATATTTTCACTTTCATAAAAATCCAAGAATGAATACCACAATCTTGGATACTTGTTAGCTATGATACCAAAATGATCTATAAACTCTCTACTTTGGAACCGTCTACAAAATCACAATTATATGTTGTTGTTTTACTTTCAATTTAAAAAAAATAGTTTAGAGCTAGTAAATAAATTGCTTGTGCTTTAGAACCAATTAATGCAGAGAAATAAAACAACCCTAAGCTTATGAACACCAACAATTTTTTTCCTGGAAACCTCCAGAGGAGGAAAACTAGTCAGGAAGGGAAAAACAATCTTTCTTCCCACTTTTATTGGCCAATTTGAATAACAGATTACAGAATTTATAATAAGTATGAAAGAGAAGTAGATAATATCTCACACTTCCTCCCAATTACTTATTTGCTCTACCTTCAGCTCATTTCTTCTACAAACTCAATTCTAGCACTAAGAACTCTTGCTCACTTACTCTCATGTCTTCGATGATCCATTCCTTTACCCCCCAAGTATTTATAGCCTCCCCCATGTCCTCTCATGCACTAGAGAATGGGAAAGGTCATGAATAGGAAGGGACAAAGTCAAACGCTCCAAATTCACGTCTATTCACACTTCCATTTATTTTTCTGTGAAAAGGTGACATGACTGCCACCCGGTGTTCACCGATGGTCACAAGACCGCCGCCCTAGCTGGGCGGCAGTTACAAGATCGCCTCCCTGGTTAGGTGGCGGTTCTATAACTGCCGCTTTGCAAAGAGCGACGGTTTTGTTAAAAGGAAAACATAACCTCTTTTTCTCCATTTTCTCCTTCTGGTGTTTGCTGATCTAATGAAGTAAAGTCATATAGAATCACTATGGATCAACACTTCATTTTACCATTACTCCACGCTTCACTTGTCCACTCGACACGTTATTCGTCGCATGCTCTACATGGATCATAATTTACGCATCTTCTATCTACTTTCTATTATCAAGTATTCACTTAACAACATAAAGTGGGGGAAAATGTAGACACAAAATCACACACTTGGGTACATTTCTAGCTCCTAAAAGCATGCTAGCATCTACATGATTCCTAAGCAAGAAAACTAGTAATTGACAACTATCTTTGGCCTCTTTTCTTTGTATCTTGATTTCTTTTTAGTTTTACACACCCTATAGCCCAATCAAAACTTTACCTATTTATCTTATATGCCTTCAGACACTAGCGCCCAACCAAGACAACAATGCCTAGGCGTTCCTATCCCCTCTGGGGCCCCTGACCCTTTCTTATCTTACTCGCTCCTTTTGAGTCTCTTTTATCTTTTGGGTATATTTTTCACTTATGGGTTTGCCTTGTAGTTGTCAATTATGAAATTCAAACAAAGGAATCATATAAATACATATTTATGTGTTCAAAATGAAGGACCAAGTACTAAGCATTACTATTACCACCTAAGCTTGCATTCAAAAGGCACTTAAAGCACTTTAAAGCATCCATCTAGCATCCATTCAAGGGACAAGGGACTACACACTTTGCATACACAACATAATAAGAGGAAGTTTATTCTATTCCATCCACATAATTTTCATCTTTTAGCAATTCTATCCTGATATCTGGTGCATCTTGCACAAGGGCATCCTAGGGCACAATTCCTACACACACACAAACTACATGGAGTCAGAGATGCAGTGCAATGCTTGATCATAAGTTCACTCTGTCGAGTGACTACTGGGACCATTCTAACTCCCCATTCTACATTTTCCTTTTTAGGTTTGATGTTGTTTGTGATCTTATGCAAGTGAACTTCTCTTTTATAGCTTACATGTATCATCGACAATTCCTACACACACTCATATGAACTACGTGGAGTCTGAGTTACAGTGCAATACTCGATCGTAAGTTCACTCTATCAAGTGACCATCGAGATCAGTCTGACTCCCCATTCTACATTTTCCTTTTTAGGTTTGATGTTGTTTGCGAGCTTATGCAAGTGAACTTATGTTTTGTAGGTTACATGTATCATCAACAATCATAGTGCAAATATCAGGAAATCAACATAGAACAATAGTGAAACCATAACAACATTTCCAAAATCATATTTTGAGCTCCTATGCAGTCATGGGCACCCATTTCTAGTCTCTAGTGCCCATATGCCCCTGTTTGATATTATCTGTGACGATCAAAACTTACAATGAGCAGTTACAACAATTCTTCTCATCCTAATCATCACTTTACCCTACCCGAAACACTTCCATACTGCACGTAAATCAGCTAAGTCTCTTTATTTATCTCTTGTGCTTAAGGTTTCATATTTTTCATGCTTTATTTCTTATGTCTTTATTATATTTCAACATTGGTATGTCATATATTACAGTAGTTACTCTGCAATAGGGTTTAATAATTCAATTTTTATTAAATCACTAATACCCTTTCACCCTCTTTCTTTAAGAACTTTTCTTTCTCAGAGGAATCAAATGAATGGACTTTGGTAAATAAAGGAAACATTATTTGAAAGATAAAAGCTTCATGTAAGGTGACACCTGAAGTTCTATGGGAGTTTGATGGATGGGGATCAAAATTTTCTTAGTTATGGAAAACATGGGTAGTTAGAGAAGCTATAAATGATTGTTACTATACATAGTTTTCATTTTTTAGGGGATACAGAAGCCCTAATTTTTTTTACTGAAGATCTTTTTTTTTTTGTAGAATACTTGATCGCTTGGTTTTTCTTCAGTGTGAGAATTTTTAATAATATTTTACGAAGTTTGGGTGTTTTGTTACCTTTGATATAACATTGATATTGTAATGAATTTTTTCATGATGATTAATGAAAGGGCGAGGTACCCACTAGCCCTCATATTTACTGATAAAAATAGTATTAAACATAAAATTACAATCATATCCAATATTATTAGAATTATTACTAAGATCATCATCACAATTGTAACCATCATTAGAGTGTATATCATGTGCATATTGAAGACTAGGTACAATTGCAAGATCACTAGTAAATGGATCCTCATGGGGAAGAAGGCCAGAGAGTTTGGAAATAATATTATTAACAACATCAAATGTTAATTGGGGGTCCACATTAAGGTGGGTCCTTAATCATTTTAAAAAGTGAATAAAAATTATTTTGGAGTGAAGTGTGCATTTGGATGTACTCATAGAAACATATTATATCCTCAGGAGCATGTGTCATGACAACACAAAGTAAGATAATATCCTCTAACTAGATAATAAATCAATCATTCAGTAGTGAATGGAAGGGTGACAAACAAGAGACCATAGATGACTCAAAAGTGATGTTTAACAAAAAGTGAATGTTGCCAAATTAATAAAATGATAGTTTATGAAAATAGACAATGAATTTAATGAAACATAAAGAGGTATTTTACACTTCTAAATATGTATGATAAAAACCTCCAAGGAATTTTCAAAAAAGAATATATTTTTCTTATTATGCCCTTATTACTAAAATATAGTAATTTTAAGTTTCTAAAACTTGCACTGGAAATAAGATGCCAAAAAATATAAGCCTTCATTTACTATATAAAATTTAATTGAAAAGCATCTGAGGAATTTGAAAATAGAGTTGTTATTTTTGAAATATGCAGCAAAAGGTGATTTGGAAAATATGAAGCCGTAGAAAGAGACCCAAAGGGAAGGACCGACCATGAGATCCAAGGGAAAATCATGAAAATGTGATAGATGAAAATAAGGTTTGGATCTAAATGTACAACATATAAATGAATTCCTAGGACAACTAGGGTTTGGAAGAGGGTGCAAGATTTAATTACAAGTAGGGTTCACCAAATTCCTACACCCTACTTGAATTATGTTATGGAAAGTGCACAACAATAAAAATAATGTAATTTTTTTTTAATAGGATATTATTATGATCTAATCAATCATTCATAACTAAAATAATCTATTACTACTTGTGATGATTGATTAAGAATAAGTGATAAATCAAATACACCATAATAGATGAATACTTATTTGTATCTAGGTTAGAACTAAGAAGATCTAGATGTGCATACATGTGGAAAAGGTAAAGAAAATACTAGAGATGCTTTGTTAAGTATTCTGGAAATGGAAACTAAATAGTGGTAGGAATGTAGAAATATTGTATGGTCTTGACTAGAGTTGTATAATCTTGGATATTTTAACATTTGGGATTTGAAACTTCCTATGTGCTTTGATTGTCTGGAAATGCCCTTCATTATATGTCACTATTTCTTGTAAAACTTTAGGATGACTTATAATCACATGTAATAAAGTGGAAACTATAGAAACATGAGATACCCTTCATCAAATCATTAATAAAGAAAAAGAATAAATCATGTGTATGGCGAGGTTGGAATACCCTTTGTGGTTGACTTGAATAAACCAATCCAAGTGACTATGTTATATGCCCTTGTGTAGGATTAAACATCGCGTAGTTCTCTTAGGTGCTTGTGCAAGTGTGAATGTGATATAATCCAATCCCCCATGGGTTCGCTCGTGTATTTTGACAAAAATATAGCATGATAATCGTATACTATAAAATGTACCCAACATGATTGTAGTGTGATGTGGTGTGCTTCAATTACATGACCTAATCCTTTATTCCTTGAAACCTTTGCAATATGTGTAATTACTTTGTTTTTCCTAAGACATGTCTCGATGACTTTTTCATGCTTAGAAATGGAAGAAGGTAAATTCTTTGAACTAGTTGAGTGCTTTAGACATGTAGCACAAACTTCTCTATTTGATGTGCAAATGATATGGGAAGATTTATGAGGGATTTGAGTGATTTTGGAATGATATTTGTAATAGTATCTTGTAATCTTACCAGGTGAGTTATAAAGTGATATTAAATTACTTATATAACCATTTATAGGTGAAATATTGTAATAAGGTCAACCATATGAAGATTAAACAAACAAATAAATATATTCAAACTGAAAATAGAGTCAAAGGATGTGAAATGTCAGGACTGTACAGATCGGATAAGATTGGATTCCAAATCCTAACCAAACTATGTGGTCCTATACAAGAAATATGTGATGCAAAAAAAGGTTGAAGAATAATGCACATGGATAATTTATTGCTTTGATTAAATAATATATCCTGAATTGATGAAAAAGCATAGTGTAAATATGAAAAAGTCACAAAAGAGCTATAGAGATATACTAATTGCATTGTGAATGTGAGAATTTTTCTTAGGAAGGGATCACAACCAAATTGTGCATTGCAAAAGGACAAGTTACCAAGTTTTAGTGTCTAGAGTTATAAATTAGTTATGGCTCCTAAGTCTATTTAAGGAGAGGAAGCTCTCATTTTAAGGGGTTGCAATTTTTGAGAAACCAAAAAACTCAAGAGAGTAAGACTTTTTGTCTATTTATGTCCACGACTATACATTTGACAACAAAAAGTAATATGAAACTTTGTGTTCATTTTGTGCCAAATAATAATTATTAAATTTTGTGTCTCTATTTCTTTTTTATCATATCCATTATGTAGAATAATATGGTTTATTGGCATTCTAATTGTTATATGATGTAGAATTTCACTATTAATATATGACACACATGAGTAGTTTAAGACCTAGTTTTTCTTATTTGAAAGTGCAATCCTCCATCTCCTTCTTTTTAATTTCTTTCCTTCATACTATTAGGATTAGTCCTCACATGGGTGCTTATAAATTTTTGCTCCACTTTAGAATATTATATAGTAAGTGAGTGTGAGAAAATAATAAATGGAAACGAATAATGTAAGTGATTGTTACAAGTAACAATCACATTAGAATAAGAGTTTGTAGAGATTTTGAGAGATTTAGGGAGATATTGTAAAGATTGGGATGAGGGATATTTCCTAGTTTGTAGGAAGTTACACTATACATGTAAGCATTGTGTGAATGAATATTAAGTTAAATTTTGAAGATTTGAGTGTATGATCTCTCCAAGTGAAGGGGAAAACCCCAACATCTGGTATCAGAGCAGGTTTAGAAATATTCATCTTTGACCTTCACCCCACTCATTATTGTTTTTCAAGTTAAACAATGTGTATGGGCAAGTAGATCATACCTTGTACAAACCCATTTTATTTTCTTTATGTGTCATCCACTTGTAGTTTTCGTCAAAACATGAAAATAATAGATATGAAAAGAGGACCTTGTGTAAAACCCATTGTTGGTTTGTTCACAATCTTGCAATCATTTGATGGTGTAGTAGAGAGGATCTCATAGGAACACACTAGGTAGTCACCATTCATTTGCATTGACTACCTATTCCATTTTTTACACTCTATCTATAATTTACATTCCAACAAACCTGTGTACATGCCAAAGAGCTCTCTAAATAGAAAATAGCTCATTGTACCCACATTGAAATGAACTTGAGCTCCTTATCAAAATATTTCTCATCCAAATTAGTGAGCTTACCTCGAAAACTCAGAATCTTCTAAATGGCAAGATTGATCAAGGCGTTGTTCTCTACTCAAATCTCTTGAGTTCTTTGATGTCTCTACCAAACCCAAATATATTGATATTCAGTCCACATCAAGGAAACAAAAAGATCTTTCTACTTGGTGTTATCATGCCCTGCATGACACATCAAATCTACGATGAGTCCTTGATCCACTTGAACCTATATTGCATGGTCAAGATGTGATCTCCAACATCTTGTCATCTAAATCCTTTGGCTTTAATGATCACATCAACCCATTCTACTATCAAATCATACCTTAATCCATTATCGATATACCTCTCCACAGACTTGGTAGCATATACCCCAAGTTCACCTCTTCTCACACACATGCGGCAAATCGAAAATAATGAACTCACTCTAATTTTCATACCTCAACCTATTCAAAGGCTCCTCAACATTTTGATTCCTTTGAAAAATCTATTCTACTAGTAAATCTAGATGACTTCAATGGATTGACGATCCACCCCACCTTAGTTCCCTTTTGGCACAACATATTTTGAATTGACTCCATGATAATCCAACTTGGTGGTCAAAGCACAACAGAATAACAAAACTCATTCCTCTTACAAATTGATAGAGTCCTAACCCTAAAATAGGATAAAAAATTATATGTTTTTAATATCAAACACATGTTATTAAATTTTAAAAATAAAATTTGCAATAAAACTCGCTTGTGAGTTTCATAGCCCAATTAGTGACAAGAGTTTTGAGAAGGCATATTAGCTCAAAGGAGGTTAGATGTTTGACCCTAAGCTTTTTTTTTATTGAAATATTTTTTACAAGAATTTTGAATGTGTTATAATATTTAAATTAGGGGATGGTTATTTTTCTAAAGGAGATCATTAAAATGAGCATTGTATTGAGTTTTTCTATAAAGTGAATGGGCCAATTTTTCTTAAACTTGTAAATTGGATGTATTTTTGATCAAAACTGACATCTAATGAGTTTTTCATCGTGGGGGGAATTTGACCAAATTAAAGCCTCAATGCTAGTTTGATCAAACAAGCAGAACCTCGAAGCCAAAGGAAAGAAACAAAAAGGTAATAATTCATTGCAGCTTCAGAATGTGAATTTCACTCCCACATTCACACTAGGGGGAATATTAGGATTAGTCCTCACATGGGTGCTTAGAAATTTGTACCCTGCTTTAGAATATTATATAATTATTGAGTGTGACAAAATAGTAAGAGGATAAGAACAATGTATGTGATTATTACATAAGTAAAAATCAAATTACAATGGGAGTTTGTAGATATTGTAAGAGATTCAAGGAGATATTACAAAGATTAGGATAAGGAATATTTCCTAGTTAGTAAGAGATAGCTCAACTATGAACGTAACCATCGTGTGAATGCATATTAAGTTGAAGTTTTGATCACTTGAGTGTATGCTCTCTCCAAGTGAAGGGGGAACCCCGACACATACTTATCCACCTTTCCATTCCTCTCACCTCCTTTCCATTCTAAAAGTTTACAACCCCAACCTCAAAATTTAATCAGTACAAACATTTACATATTATCTTTGCATTCATTTTTTTTTTCAATAAAGGGAAACTCCCTCATAATAAAGGAGAGATCTTATCCCTTGAACTGTTGTTCAATCCATATTTTCCAAGCGCAAAATATTCCTCCAATAAAATGTTAGTGCCATCTGAATCCGTTAGTTACAAATCTCAACCTCCATTTGCATAACATTATGCAAATGGGGTGTGTAGACACCCTAAAAATACATACCTATTTCTAGCTCCTATTTATCCATATCCAATGCATAATATGCTAATTCACATTCCTTTAGAATTAATTATATTGATTCTATCATTGTTAGATTCCTTTAAAATTAATTAAACTAATTCTATCATGATCTAAGTATTCATCCCTTCAAGATTTAATTTAATTAAATCTATCACATTTCCTTTAGAATTAATTAAATTAATTCTAATTACACTTAAACTATACTCCTATGGTCCTTGGCTAATTTAATTAAATGGTTAATTACCTACTCATCCTCCACTTAAGCTCCACTTCACTATCCTAGTCACCCCACTCAACTCAACTTCTTGAGTCTTACAAAGGTAGAAGAAACATGAAATATCCCTTGTGGGATACCACTTAAAAATGCACAAAATATTGAAAACTTGTAGCCACATAAAATATTGATTTTACCAGATTTTTACAATAAGGACAATGAACTAAATAAAATCTATATCTCCCTAAATATTCATTAGAATTATTGAAAACTTGAAGAGGGCTTGATATTATTATAAAGGACATAATAATATTGTTTTTGGAGTTTTACATAAATTAAAATGCTGCTAGAAAAAGCACAACATGCCCTAGACTGTTGGAAACTTAAGAGGCTTGTAACTCTCCAAATATTGGAGCAGAAATTAAGGGTCTTTGGTAATAACATTAACAGATAAAGGAAATAATATTTCCACCTTCAGATCTAGGAATGGTTGACTGGAAAACCCTCCAAACAAAGGCTGCACCTTTAGATCTGAAAACCGCTGTCTGGAAAAACCCCAAATAAAGGCTACAAGTCACCTCGCTTGGAATGGGGTCAGAAAATGATGGAGGCGCTTTCAACATGCTGTCATGCCCATCCCAAATGGCTATTGTGAATTTGATCTGGAGCCCCTCTTCTTATCTTCCCCAAATGCCCCCAAGACCCTTGAGATCCTTCCTCTGAAACCTCTGTAAATGCCTCTGTCGCACGGCCCTGAAAGTGGCTCCAAAATGACAGACTAGGGTAGATCTCTCACTACCGAAGAATGCCCTACTAGCTAGGGACGTGTTTCTCACCACCGAAGCTAGGGTCCCTATGGGATTTGACTCCACAAGTTGTAGATGCACAACAACAGTAGCTGCATGAGAAGGGGTCAATAAAATGTATATCAAAAGTGTCTTTCCTTACTCTCCCCACTCCTTATATACTTCTCCTCAACAAACGAGCCCCAATAACCCTTGGCATATTTCATTCCATGGAGGGGCCAATAAAATGAAAGTAAATAAATTTAATTTTTTCCTTTTAAGTCATCATGGTCCAAAAGTGACCCCCAAGCACAAAATGTGGATATTAGTACCATGCGGCCCCTTCACAATAGCCCTCAGCGTCCACAGCCCCTTGGGTATGACTTGGCTTAGACTCGACTTGACCCTTAGGCCTTTGGCGTAGAAAAAGGGGACATTACAGTCCTCCCTTCCTGAGAAATGCTTGACCCCAAGCATTATCTTGTCATGCTGCAGAGGCTGAATACCACGCCGTAAGTTTCTCCACCTCACCTTGTAGTCAACTGATGATCGGTGTGATGCAAAGTAACCAAGACACCCCATGTAGTGATCATGCTCTCTATGATGTATGGAGAACAATGTTGCTTCTAAAGTAGTACGATGCCCACACCGAATCTCCCCTGGTACTCACGCACAAAAGTGCCAATCTGTCCAATCCTTGCTGATGCAACGCTATCATCATGTGATCACTCACTACCTCTCTAATTGACTCTTGGGTATGAAATTTCACTATAGATCACGTAGATTCCCCTGAGTCCACCTGTGAAACAACTTGTATACACGTAAATGGTGCTAACTCTTGCACATGACCTACACTTGTGTGATAGCAAGGCTCCTCATAATGTATCTCAATGTGTCCTGTGGAGGAAAAGTCCCAAGACTCCAGTAGCCAGTCAACTGGCAATATTGGCTCCACATAGTCCACCTCCTGTGCTGAATGTGAACCTACTGAATAACCATGAGTCAATTTCATCTCTCCACTGACTAACACATGGGTGAAGTGCTCACCGGGCATATAAGCAATAAAATACATAGGAGTGTTATCTAATGTCGATTCAAAAAATGATGAACCCATATGCTTTGACTTGTCACAGTGACAAACCATATATGCCTGTATAAAGTTGGGGATATCCTCCCTCAACCTGTGCCATATGAACCTCTCTGACATGAACATGTAGGTCTCATTGCAGCTCAAATTCCCAGTCACGGAAGGACAATGCACATGTCGCAATATCTCCATCCTCAACCATGAATCCGACACAAGGCTCAATCTTCCCTGATAGAAGATCATCTCATCCTCAAATCTGTAGCTATCATCCTGTATGTGACCATCTAGAATCTCATCAATGTGTCAATTCTTGGAGTACTCAACAAATAAATGAGGTCTACAGTCTACCAAAACTTCAGTTAACCATCATAATGATAAGCTTAGATGATCTGAACATGTAATCCCAATCTCAGTAATAGTCTCATGTGCAAAATTACTGGCCACTCCTACATCCATCATACTCCACATTGATCCACAATAATAAAAATCCTCACCATGTTGAATCATCCTCTCCATCCCCTTAGTTGTAACCATCCTTGGTGCTCATGCAGATACTCCCCTCAAAATTGCATTCCTGCCCTCAGACTTAAACTTCAACTCTATCGTCTGAAAATTAGTCTGAAACTCACCAAGAGAGTGAAGCCACTGCACTCCCAGTGCTATGTTGGTCACTCCCATTCCAACAATGTGGAAATCATTAGTAACTATATAGTTACACATCGTGATGCTCACTTGGGGAACCTGTCGTGTGCACCTCAAAGACTCTCCATTGGCTACAACCCCGTTGAGGCCCTCAAAATCCTTTGTCTGTAGTCCTCACCTCTAAACCAATGACGCATCAATACAGTTGTGGGTTTCCCTGCTATCAATGAGTACCCCAACATGCTGACCCTGTATAACTCCTCTAATCCTAAATGCCTTATACATCAGAGTACTAGGCAATGTGGCTATAATCTCTGGAGGAAAAGTCTTCTCCTCCTGCCCTACATCAGCACTATCTAACGCAACCCAATCTCCATCATCCATCTCGTGAGTCTCTAACTCCTCACCTCTTTCACCCTTGTTCTCCTCGAAGACTTCAATGAATTAAGCCTTCCCTCTGCCTCTATAATCATGTCCTGGAATCCAAGGTGTATGGTAATCGAAACATAGTTTCTTTCGCCTCAATTCATCTCTCTGTTCTCAGGAAATGATTAGCTTTTTAACCACCTCCTGCCTCCATGGAGGCTCCCTCTATTGACGTTCATCTGATCCAGATGGAGGTTCCCTTTGTTGAGTGCGAGGTGGAGCCCTTAGCTTTGGAGCGGATAACTCTAAGTCTCGAGCTTTCCTAACAGCCTCGTGCAAAGAAGAAGGTTCAAATCCCTTCAAAAATCCAACAAAAGCATCAGTCAAACCTACTATGAATAGTGAAATCAACCTCCTCTCCGTGATATTAGGTACCATGACTGAAAATCTTTGAAAATCTACGATGTATTGATCCAGGGGACCAGTTTGTCTCAAATGAGTCCACTCCTTGAAATACCTGTCAGAGCCCCTCCTATCAAATCTGCTCCCCAACCTCTGCGCGAACTCTGCATAAGTAGTAATGTGTGTGTCCCTATGTAATCAACCCATGATGCCACTAATCATGAGAATCTCCCTCAAGATGCGAGCTTGCAAACTTAATTGCATCTTCCTCGTGCATAGGATTCGAGTCGGAGTATGTCTTCAACTCCTGATCCCAAGACTGTGCAGTACACTTCTTAGAACCAATGAAGTGTGGAATGGAAATATGTCCCAATCTCCTATGTAACTTTGGTACCTGTTTTTGATGATTGCTCTTGGATCTACTGCCAATATTCCTTTTACCATATTCTTGGGATGACATGTTGTTACAAACGTGCTCACTCAAGGTCTAGTTCCTCTCCCAACAAGTCTCCTCATCCCAAATATCTACTGGCTGTTGTACCTGTGAAACTTTCGGATCCTTCAAGAAAGAAGGTTCGTGAAGCCCCAAAGGCCTAAAAGAAGAATGGGGAGGCCGCTGCCCTGAATGTCCACTCTCACCTCTTTGACCCTATTGTCCCATATTGCTATTTTCTCCTCTCATTATGACTGCTGTTATACATAGTCCAACAGGCTGAAGATGATTAAAAAATACTCTCTTACCCCTTTTAGCAATCATAGAACCCATGCTAGTACCTTAAGAAGTACTCTCCCTTCTTGCACTGAAGTCTCCAATGAAGAAATGATGCTTTCCAACACTTGTAATCCCAAAAGACACATTTGAATTCCTTTTTTTGCTTATGAAATTAGTCACAGAGTTTTCAAAATCAGAATTGATAGTTTTGGATAATTGTAACATATTACCAAGATCCCATAGCTTATAATGCCCATGAGCCCTTGTATCTGTTAAGTGAGCTAAAACTTTCCACCATATATCATCCACCAGATGCTCATATACACATAGTTGGAGCAATGGTCCAACAAACTCCATGATGAAGACTTCGTCATCTACCATACCATGCATCTCATGATGGAAGTAAATTGGAATAGGAGACAATAAATAAGACACATTAGTGTGCTCTTCATACCTTTCAAGGCCATCAATGTCCCTCGCGTGTTTAAGATAGACATATGCTGAGATGCCCCCAACATTGTTGCTTGAGTGCATGTTGAAAGTATATGAAAGCTGATCAACAACTATTGGTTTGGAAATTACAGTAGGCTGCAATTTTACACAAATGTCCATGTGAGGGTCCTCCTCATGTGCCAGCTGCTCCATAGAGTCTTCTTTCATGGGTGTAGACTTCCTTGCATCACTTGCCCTCATCGTTTCCTCGAACTCTTGTATGTGTTGTCTTGCTTGAGTCACTATCAACTTAGCAGCTCTAGCTTTTCTATTCCCTTCCTCACACTTTTTAAGAGTTTCCATTACATCCTCCTTGCTTACATAAACAAGTTTCTTCTCTTGAGCTGGAATAATCTCTCTAACAAGAAAAGTTTCACTAATGCAATTATTTTTCTCAATGGAAATCATACCCTTTTGTTTAGAAGCTTCTTTTACAAACGAGTTCTTTTTTGATTCAGTTCCCAACATATGATGACCTCGTTTGGGCTTGCTACCAATCTTCATCGTGCAATAATCTTGAAATGGCATATTATCTCTGAAGCCCCTACTCAAAGATTGGTACTTCCTCCAACAAGAATCCTCATCAATCACCTCTATTGGCCGCACTTTATCACTATTCTCACCATGTTATGTATTGTCCCTAGATCCGCTTTGATTCAAATTATGAGTGAGATGACTCAAATAAAGGTTAGTGGCTTCCTATTGTTTCACCATGTTGGTGAACATTTGCTTCGTAAAAACCCCTTTGAGATCTTTCCAAACTGCCATATTTAACCAACATAGGCTGGAGGAACAACTGCTTTGATACCAATGAAATATCCCTTTTGGGATACCACTTAAAAATGCACAAAATATTGAAAACTTGCGGCCACATAAAATACTGATTTTACCAGATTTTTACAGTAAGGACAACAAACTAAATAAAATCTATATCTCCCTAAATATTCATTCGAATTACTTGAAAACTTGAAGAGGGCTTGATATTATTATAAAGGACATAATAACATTGTTTTTGGAGTTTTACATAAATTAAAATGCTGCCAGAAAAAGCACAGCGTGCCCTCGACAACTAGAAACTTTAGAGGCTCGTAACTCTCCAAATACCGGAGCAGAAATTAAGGGTCTTTGGTAATAAAATTAACAGATAAAGGAAATAATATTTCCACCTTCAGATCTGGGAAAGGTCGACTGGAAAACCCTCCAAATAAAGGCTGCACCTTTAGATTTGAAAACGACCGTTTGGAAAACCCCCAAATAAAGGGTGCAAGTCACCTCGCTTGGAATGGGGTCAGAAAATGATGGAGGCGCTTTCAACATTCTGCCACGCTCAGCCCAAATGGCTGTCGTGAATCTGATATGGAGCCCCTCTGCTTATCTTCCCCAAATGCCCCCAAGACCCTTGACATCCTTCCTTTGAAACCTCTGTTAATGCCTCTGCCGTACAGCCTTGAAAGCGGCTCCAAAATGACAAACTAGGGTAGATCTCTCACTACCGAAGAATGCTCTGCTAGTTAGGGACATGTCTCTCACCACCGAAGCTAGGGTCCCTATGGGATTTGACTCCACAAGCTATAGATGCGCAACAATAGCAGCTGCACGAGAAGGGGTCAATAAAATGTATATCAAAAGTGTCTTTCCTTACCTTCCCCACTCCTTATATACTTATCCTCAGCAAATGATCCCCAATAACCCTAGGCACATTTCATTCCATGGAGGGGCCAATAAAATGAAAGTCGAGTCAAGTCGAGCCCAAGTCGGGTCATACCCTTTTTCGAGTCAAGTCGAGTCCTTCCCGGATATAAAATTATTACTAACTTAAAATTTACTTCCCCTCAATGGATTTTCAATCCATTTGAACTACTATAACATCCTCCAATGCTATTTTAAGAATATGCATTCATGGTTTCATTAAAAACCTTCAACCATTTCATGGCCTCTCCTTCAATCATAAATAACAGTCCATATCATCCTCTTATAATCCCTGGAAACTTTGTGCAAATTGCAGCCAACCTTTGCTCATTCTCCATTCAAATTTGCATCCTTGTGTCTATTCTCTGCTAGTAGCATTGTTCCTTCAGTTGGAGATCAATTTAGAATATCCACAATCTAACACCCATGATAAATTCAACAAGTGTGTGTGTGCACTTCAAAAATTTCATCATTGAGGTTGCAAGAGTAGCTTGGAGAAAGGTTTGTTGTTTATTTGCTTGTCTTTCACTTTGCTGAGTTTTTCCTTGTATACAGGGTGTGTAGGAGGAGACACCATAATATTAAAGCGTAGAAGTCCCATACCATTGTAGGTTACAACCTGTCACAATTCAGGTAAGGGTCTGAAAGGGAAACACATTCATATTCAAACAAACAAGATCCTTACACAATTTGTTTTCCAACATACTCGACTAAAAGTAAAATGAGATGAAATCATTTATTCAACATAAAGCACAAGGCTACAAAATAACAACCAAAGGCAACATCACCCCATATGTATGGGCTCACTCCAAATGTGAGCTCTTATAGGCTACTATGCAATGATTGTAGGTTTGGCTATCAATGGGCAGAGTCATTCAAAGAACAACCTTCACCCATAATAATTATGAGTGAAAAGACAAGCCACACTTTTGAAGGGGTTGGATAAGAACGACATCTACTTGCTTGTACAAGAAAGCATCTCTCACACTCCAGAAATGAATGAGATTTATTTAATCAATGCATTGATTTATGGATATAAATATATAAATAAAAAATATATTTAAAATTAACATTAAAAATAGTGCACAATACTTATATTTTATTGAAAATAATATTCCATAATAAAATCTAAAGCACTATTTCCTTATAATCTAAAAAGGAAGAAGTTAAATATATTATTAAGTATTTTAAAATAAAAATTAAATAAATCCTACAAATTTAGCTTCTAATTACTGAAAACATTAAATAATAATAACTAGTTAAGTCACTCAAACAAAATGATTACTATAGACAAATAAAAAAATTGAAATGTAATTGAGACAAATATCTAAATGTAAATTCCACGTTCCACCTATCATAGTTACAAGTGAAAAGACAAGCCACACTTTTGAAGGGGTTGGATAAGAACGACATCCACTTACTTGGACAAGAAAGCGTCTCTCACACTCCAGAAATGAATGAGATTTATTTAATCAATGCATTGACTTATGGATATAAATATATAAATAAAAATATATTTAAAATTAACATTAAAAATAGTGAACAATACTTATATTTTATTGAAAATAATATTCCATAATAAAATCTAAAGCACTATTTCCTTATAATCTAAAAAGGAAGAAGTTAAATATATTATTAAGTATTTTAAAATAAAAATTAAATAAATCCTAGAAATTTAACTTCTAATTACTGAAAACATTAAATAATAATAACTAATTAAGTCACTCAAACAAAATGATTACTATAGACAAATTAAAAAATTGAAATGTAATTGAGACAAATATCTAAATGTAAATTCCACGTTCCATTAAAACTTGTTGACATAATTAAAACCATATGATTTGCTCACAAAAAGACATTATTATAAGTGCGGCACTACTCACGGGGTAAATTGACTTTGCCCTATCAATCATACACAAAAGCAAGAGAAACTGGTGCGTTCATACTAAGGTTGCATCTAATTCTTTCCTACTATTATATATTTTTCCAAATTTACTCTCCAACACAAGTTATAATAAACTAATTAAAGAAATGACAAATCAAACAACAAAAGCCAAACCCGTCCCAATCACTTCAATTCCAAAATAGAATAAATAAAACCCACTTATGAATATGCATTTGTGGGGTGGATATTCTCATGGTTGTGGAAGTGGCAAAAAGTGGGAATGGTAACATGGAGTGGGGTCCAATGTGCACATGAAGAAAAGGGTTAGGTGTGAAGTACAATTGACTAAATTAGATACATCGATTTCAATCTATAGTTGTTAGAATTTGATCTTGAGAACTTCTCCATGTTGGTTGTTGGAATTGAATTCGGTAAAACACTGATTAAAATATGTTGGTCGACTTCCATTCATTACTAATGGGATTTGATTTCAGGGATTCTCCATGTTTAGTTGTCGGGGATTTGACTTTTAGTCTTCTATTCTAGTTACTAGGATTTGAGCTTGAGACGACTTCTATGCTTTTATTACTTGTGCTACGTGCAAATTGTTAAAAGGATTTCCCTACAATTCATATTATGTGCCAAGTTATCGAAGGTCAATGGGAGACACTCGACATTACCTAAAACGATGCCTGAAGGGCAATTTTGATTGAAACTTAGGTTGCAGTTTCATTGAGAGAGGCTACCGGATTTTTCGCAAAAGTATTGATTAAAAAAATTACGAGCCTTTTCTACATAGGTGGTTCCATTAATTGCATATTTTTATTGAAGAATACACAGATGAATGTGGTAGGTGTACTACACGACTACGATCTGTATCACACTTTACATGAATCATTCAGATCCCCAGTTCTATGGACCCTCTCTTTTCCTTCTATAGTAGTTACTTCATATTTTTTAGTCAAGACTGTCAACCCACGTTTTTGTGAAACAGAGAACTCAGAACAGTGAAGGAAAATTGCCCCTCCCCAAAATTTGATAGAAATCAATAGTGGGCGTGTAGAGAATGTTTCGGTTAATAATTTAGGCATCCATGACTTGTAACCAATTAGGATCCCCATTTCTGTCAAATTGTGTAATGTGGAATTTTTACAGAAAGAGACCAGCACCTCCTGATTATAATTCTGAAAATGGAGCCATAATCCCATTTTAACAGAGATTGGTTTTATTTCAGTGCACAGATTGATGTTTCTTGACCAGGAATGATCTTACAAATAGGGATGGAATTGAGTTGTTCAGATTTTAGAAATGGCTGTGGAATGGGCATTGAGAAGATGATTACAGTGGCAGATCTAATTTATGAGGATTTGACGATTTGACACTACTGGAAAAATGTTTGAAATACTGGGTTAGATTTTCGGGACACACGTTCAAGTCTAAATCCTATTTCAAAATTCTGTTGTCTCTGGGACTTGAGAGATCTGATGCTGATTATGTGCCGAAATGACTGTGTGTAATTGGATACCAGGAAGAGAGAATAAAAAGGTACAGAAATGCCTGACACCTCCGACGTCTGAGATCCTTGTGATGGAAATTTTAACTATAAAATGCCAGGGTTAGTCAATGCAAATGAAAATTGTTTCAAGAGACATCCAAAGGTCTGAAAAATGGGAATTTGTCGAAGTCCACAATTTTAGAAATCAAAACATTCTTTTGCAAGCATCTTTAATGTGCTTGAAAGGACCAAATTGAAGTAAAATTTTTAAAGTCCCATAATCTCTTTAGGTTTTTGTGCCATTCCATCACAAGTCAGTATTTCTCAAGATTTCTGTGATCTTCATCTCTTCAAATTCCAAAATGGAAAGGGATCATAGAAGCGCTAACTTCATTTGAAGACTTGAAAAGGCGAAATTCTTAAATTGGGATTATGGCAATGTTTTCTGGGAGTCTGAAGGGTTGTGGATTTTCTATCAATGGGCAGAGTCATTAAAAGAACAACCTCCACCCATAATAGTTATGAGTGAAAAGACAAGCCACACTTTTGAAGGGGTTGGATAAGAATGACATCCACTTGCTTGGACAAGAAAGCGTCTCTCACATTCCAGAAATGAACGAGATTTATTTAATCAATGCATTGACTTGTGGATATAAATATATAAATAAAAATATATTTAAGATTAACATTAAAAATAGTGAACAATATTTATATTTTATTGAAAATAATATTCCATAATAAAATCTAAAGCACTATTTCCTTATAATTTAAAAAGGAAGAAGTTAAATATATTATTAAGTATTTTAAAATAAAAATTAAATAAATTCTAGAAATTTAACTTCTAATTACTGAAAACATTAAATAATAATAACTAGTTAAGTCACTCAAACAAAATGATTACTATAGACAAATAAAAAAATTGAGATGTAATTGAGACAAACATCTAAATGTAAATTCCACGTTCCATTAAAACTTGTTGACATAATTAAAACCATATGATTTGCTCACAAAAAGACATTATTATAAGTGCGGCACTACTCATGAGTTAAATTGACTTTGCCCTATCAATCATACACAAAAGCAAGAGAAATTGGCGCATTCATACTAAGGTTGCATCTAATTCTTTCCTACTATTATATATTTTTCCAAATTTACTCTCCAACAAAAGTTATAATAAACTAATTAAAGAAATGACAATTCAAACAACAAAAGCCAAACCCGTCCACATTGTCACTTCCAAAATAGAATAAATAAAACCCACTTATGGATATGCATTTCTAGAGTGGCTATTCTCATGGTTGTGGAAGTGGCAAAAAGTGGGAATGGTAACATGGAGTGGGGTCCAATGTGCACATGAAGAAAAGGGTTAGGTGCAAAGTACAATTGACTAAATTAGATACTTCGATTCAATCTATAGTTGTCAGAATTCGATCTTGAGACCTTCTCCATGTTGGTTGTTGGAATTGAAGTCGACAAAAAATTGACTAAAATATGTCGGTCAACTTCCATTCATTACTAATGGGATTTGATTTCGGGACATTCTCCATATTTAGTTGTCAGGGATTTGACTTGTAGTCTTCTATTCTAGTTACTAGGATTTGAGCTTGAGACGACTTCCATGCTTTTATTACTTGTGCTACGTGCAAATTTTTAAAAGGATTTCCCTACAATTCATATTATGTGTCAAGTTGTCGAAGGTCAATGGGAGACACTCGACATTACCTAAAACGACGCCTTAAGGGCAATTTTGATTGACACTTAGGTTGCGGTTTCATTGAGAGAGGCTACCCGATTTTTTGCAATAAGTGTTGTTGAAAAAAATTACAAGCCTTTTCTATATAGGTGGTTCCATTGATTGCATATTTTTATTGAAGAGTACAACTAGAAAATTTAGGTGATAAATTCTACGAATGTAGAATGAAGGAGCTACCCATAAAACAAATTCTACATACTAGGAGATCACGCATACAAAAAACCCTATATAATAGAGAGGACTCCAACCTCTAAAAATTGATAGCAAATATTTAATGATGAATGTATTGTATTATAAAAATAAAACTATTATGCTACAATGGTTTCAAAAAAGGCATCCAGTTGGGATACTTAGACCACGAAGCAATACAAAAAACCAACCAATAAATGAGCAAACAACTACAGAACAATATGTCGAAGCAACAAAACAAACTCAATGCCTCCTTGAAAAACAAAAATTGTGCTTAAAATTACAATCCTCCATGTCAATAATAGGGGGTGACAAAAAACCTCAAACATTTTTATGACACAAGCGTCAATTAAACCTTTTCATTTATTTTTGACTTGTGTCCAGCCCTCAATAGAACCACAATGACACAACATTCATCCTCCAATTAAGGACAATCTTGATCCTCACACAACCTTAACGCCGCATAATTTTTGTAAGGGCCTCCATAGGACCTTGCGCTTAGCCCCTTCGGCATGAATTTAGCGGTAGCCCCCTTCCAACACACAAGAACAAACATTAAGGACCTGGATTCTGCGCCATAAACAACCAGCAACAGAACAGCAGTACGAACGACGTTTATTCCGTTAACGTTACATGTCCGAATAGAACTAAGATTCAGGTACGGGCGAAGGAATAAATTTACTGGTACGAGTGGGGGAGGTGCTTTCTATTTCTGGCCAATGTATATAACGGATATTTTCCAGATGCACAGGCAGTATTATCAAATTAGGGTTTCCTGAAGTACAAAGATTCAAATTGAGGTCAAAAAGCTCCGCGCGCCGTACGTGTAAAACGACAGTCACAAAACTATTAGCTCTGCCAGGTTGCGTGAATTTTAGGCAAGAAGAGACAAAAAACCGAATATCAAGGGCAGCACGCACTTATTTTTCATTTATTTGGATTATTTAGTTTGCACCGAGTAAAGCTTGAATTTAATTTCCCGGACCTTCTTTCATGGTGGAAACATGAGTTTTTTCGTGTATCTTGCGGCTCATAATTCATATTATGCAATGATTTCTGAGGAACCGTTGAGTTTGGTTTGAGTTTGTATTTAGCTGGAATGCTGGTGAGATGAGAAGAAGAGGTTTGTGCTAGCAATGGCGGCCAATTATGGCGCAGGCGTTCCGCAAGGGTCTCCGTCTTCCTTCAATGGCAATACTGTTAACCAGAGTACATCGGCAGCTTCGAAATTATCTTCCGGCAATGGGAGTGGAAATTCGGGCACTCCGACTACACTTAAACATGACCCAGGGCTCGCTATCGAATGGTCTATGGATGAACAGAACATAATTGAAGAGGGTCTTCAACAGTATGTATTTTTAACTCTTGCCTTTAGAATAATGTGTTATTTGTTGTTTTTGTAATTTACATAGTTACCTGGAAACTCCAGTATAGGGGTGAGGATCGCTTTCCCATTCCCATATTCACATACCCTGACCCTGATTTGAATGTTGTCTCCGTGCCGGTATCAGTACCAGTAGTACTTCTGCTTCTTCAGGTAACTATCTGTCAGAATGTTGTCATTGAGATGTGTATACATACTTTTGAAAATCGTTTCAGCTAAAACATCCTTGTAAAGCAATCACAACATTCAATTATGAGATTTTCTTTATCTATACTTTTTAATGCTCAAAGGGTAGAATAGAACTTGATTTTATTTTATTTTATTTCATTTTTGAGATTGTTATAGTTTTTTATTTTATCGTGAGAATAGTTGAGATTGTTAATTGAGTTGCATCCCGACCTTTTTGAATTTCTTTTGCTTAATTGCTGTATAACAATCACTGCATCATCCAATTACGTGAGATTTGTTTCCTTTGCATCCAGTCCTAGGCTTTGATGATAAATAAGTGCAATTTTGGTACAAGAATACCATGGAGGAATATCAGTGATGCTATTGATATTTTTTTTGTGTTTTGTTTTGTGAATTTTAGAAATTGCTACTTTGATTGAGATGTGTCTATACCCTTTTTGATTTCTCTACAAAAACACCATTTTAAAACAATCACAGCATTCAATTATGTGAGACTTCCATCCTTCAGATCTATTTTCATGACAAGAAGTAGCATTTAGGTCTAAAAGTAGGGCAATGGTGGGTTTCCTAAATTTAATTAATAAGTGCTGTAGAATAAACTTAGGAGCAATTTGCATATAAATGGTTCGTTGAGAGACGGATTTTTAGCTAACCTGCAGGTTTTTTTTAGGATTTTGCATGTAAACTAGCCATTTTGAAAACAAAATCAACGAAAACTATGCCACAACGAAACTGTCATCTGAAAAAAATATTTCCTAAATCATCTGAGTGAGTGCTGGAAACATCAAGCCCCGCCTTTCTAGTGCCAGCTCAAACTATCCATTTTAAAAATTTACTGCTATGCTCGTCTATCTTGAGATTCTATTCTGATCTCTTTTCCTAATTGACAGGTGAAAATTCGAGCCTGAGCCTCTTCTATGAGACTGCCTTAAGAAGTACAATTTAGGTCAAAGAATATCAAGAAACAAAATCAGTTGTGCTCAAAGACTGGGATAGAACACAATTCTCTTGTCTTGCACTAAGTCACTAAGGCACTAGTAAGGGAGTTCGCTGATGTCTTGGATACTTATGTACACAAAATAATAAAAATTATAAACAGAATTTACCATAAAATGTTATATACATAAAAAACAAATCACTGCTATTAATTCATGTTCTGTCTCAGTAGCATTACATATCTATTTTACATGTTGTATCTTCCCCATGTGTTTTATCTTTGTCCTCCATTCTCCAGTCTTGCCATGAAGGCCATGCGATTTTGGTATAATTTTTGTGACAATATTATTAATCGTGGTTTTTGGTGCTGGTTATAGCTAGCGTAATTTTGAATATTTTTAGTTTAGGGTTGATGGCGTCATATAAACTTCCTCCTTTTTTTTTCTATTTCAGTCCTACTTAAGTGATATATAATGCAATTGAGCACAACAATATAAATTAATGCCCAAAAGCAATTACTCTCAAACACCATAATGAATCCCAATATGGCAGTGAAATTGTGTTTTCTTTCCTACAAGGTTCATTTGAATCTTAAATTGTGATTGAATTATAGGCAAAAGGATTCCGAGCTAATTCACCTTTCCTTTCATTGCTCAGTTTTCTCTCTAAGAATTGGATTTTCAAAATCTTCTCAAGAACAGCAGGTAACACACAGCTGCAGAGATGACAATAATTCAGATACACCAAAACAAATGAAAATCGTAGCCGGGGAATAAACTTCATACTCAGTTCTGTTCACACAAAGGAATTTGTAGCAATGATCTCTCTACAGTGACAGTGTTACACCAGCAATCTTAGCACAGCAATGTGCAGAGGAGTTCCTAACACGGAAAGAGAGTATTGTTTAAAAATGTTTCAAGTTTTCCTTTCTTTTCCAATAACCCCCAAAAACCAATATAGTGATTAAATGATCCACTACAAAAATAAATGAAACGGAAGTTATTGAAACACTCCTACCGAAAATGATAGGAAAATAAAAGAACCTGGGTTCCAGCCCACTGCCAAAAATTTTCAACAGACGTTTAGCTACACAAGTAATACTAATTTCAGGTGGCCACATGTTTCTGCAATCCAGTAATTACCCATTACACCACAGAAGCTAAACCCTGAGAAATCACATAGAGCTTTCCACTAACCAAGAATCATGCAAGTCCAGATGCCTACTAAAGGGGTTTTGCAGTCCAGTGCTATCTAATGTTTATATTAAAAGTCTTGTCACTGCAGTTACATCAAAATCAAATAGATACAACCCATCCTAGATGAAATACATCAAAACTAGGATGATAAAAAACTTAAGGCCTAAACACTAGTAATACCATTCATTTTTAGCTTCATTTTAAATCTATAAAATCGATCTCTTTTGTAGGCATCTGTATCCCGGATACATCTTCAAGGTTTACTTTTGCAGCCAAACCTGCCAAAGGATGAATGGTATGGTATCCCACAACATTGACTATATCGACATTAGTTAGTGTTCCACAGGGACACATCCCTTGCCTTTTGGGCTGTTCTAGACTTTCTGAACATTTCTAGGACATGGGTATGTGGAGAGGACATCCCCCCCCCACTGCACTTCCCCTTCTTTTTGAACTTTTTTCTTATGTGTCAGGAATTTTTCCGTGTGCAAGGGACATCTCTTGTTAGAGGGGCTATTTGGCAAAGTGTCCTTGAGACATTGAGTGATGCCCCCAATCTGATGAGACATGCCAAGGACATATTATCCCCCCTCATCAATAGTTGTTTGAAAAAACCTGATAAATCTTAGTTGTAAAATTAGAAAAGGGGGGAGGGGCATTCTCAAACATTTATTTAGTGATCATTGGCAGTATAATAATTAAATATTGTAATTTACTATTTCGTATTTGTATTTCAATGTTTAACTCAATTTTTAATATTTCAATTGTCAAAGTTGAATATTCATTGGTCAATGTTCAATGTCATAGATGCTATTGTTTGAAACTAGGCTCTTCAGAATGCTTAATGATTTTTAAAAATTTAACCATGGTCGCTAGGAGATGGGTAGGAGGGTGCCATTGTTTTTCCAAAACAGGGTACACGTATACTTGATTACAAAAAATATAAAATCTAAATAAATAAAACTAAAAACTACACTTAACTAGGAATTTGAAGTATAAAATTGAAAAATTGAAGTACAATTACACTATATAAAAGGAAGTCTATAAACATTGGAATTGTAGGCCAATTAAAGGTTGAAACTTGAAATCTAATAATTTAGTGTAGTGTGAGGAGTACATACTGATATGCCAACAATTTGGCATGCAAAAACATAAAAAAATTGTGAGTGGGGGTATATAAGAACAATCATTCATCTGCAAAACAGCCTCCTCATTGGCTAAGTTTTTTTGAAGCCTTAAAAAACCCAAAACAATGTGTGCTTTTTCTCAAATCAATGCTGATTCTTCTCTCATGCTGTCTAATGTTGCTGCTGTAGTGTTCCTGCTTCTCTCACGCTTCTATTGTCATGTTACTGCTTCTTTATGGTCTTTGTCTCACAATGCCACTAATTAAGTGAATGGTGGTCGTTGTCAAATGTCAATGCAAGTCCAATAAGCTTTAGTGTTTTAGGATTTTATTGTTTAGGGTTTGTTTTACTTTTATGTTTTGTCTTATTAGTAAATTAGATTATTTAACTTGTTTTTAGTTCTAATTATTTATGGTTTAGGGTTTGTTTTACTTTTATGTTTTTAACTTTTAAGTTTTGTCTTATTTGTACATTATAATATTTTTACTTGCATTTACTTTTAAGTTTTCAATTTCATATACTTCAGTTTATTTTTAAGTTTTTACTTTTATTTTATTTTTTAGTTTAGTTTGTGCATTTTTTATATGTAAAAATGAGGAGACTTATGTATCTCTTGTTGGAGACATTTTTGTCAATTAAGAGACATCTTTGGAAACTTGAGATACGTCTTTGGGAGACGCCCAGAAAATTCAACCAAGTCTCATGCTCCTTGGAGACATTTCCTTGAGCATTTCTATTACAGGAATTACATTTGCAGTTTAGGTACGTCCCTAGGGTCAAGAGATGCATCCCCTGGTTACTATGGTTTAACTAAGCTAAGCTAAGCTAACGTATATAGAGTATATAGGAGGTTGTTTAGTCTATGGTAGATTTTATATAGGAGGCTATAGAGTATATATTATATAGTATATAGTATATAGTATATAGGAGGCTATGTAGTACGTTAAACCCTCTCCTGCCTAGTTGACCCCCTCCTTTGCCCTTTATTGAAAGGCAAAGGTGGTGCCTATATTCTCTCTATAGGGGATTCACTGGGGCCCTCTACCTATTAATCATCTACTTGGTTTAGCAAACATCAATACGACTCTTGCTTGGCTGAACACATAAATTTAGGTGGCTCCGAATCTATTGATTATACCATATATTTGGCCCTCGGCCCATATATAGATAGGGGGCGCTTCGACAACGACGCACTGGAGACCTGACATCCTCTAGTCTATAGTCTATAGTTCATGGTCTATAGTTTCTAGTTGGGCATATTCCTTTCCCCTTAGGCTTGGTCTTTCCCTACAACTATAACCAGCTAGGCTCCACCCTATCTCTCCTATTTGGTTGTCCCCTATAGATCTTGAGTGGTGTAGCTCCTACCCAACCTATCTAGAGGCTTGGGGGGAAGGTTTCTCTTCTGTTGGGTGTGGGCATTTGAGGCAACCCACTTTAGAAGGTTAGGGCTCCTAGAAACCCAAGAAGAGAAACCTTATATATATATATATAAACCCCCTTACCATCCCCAAATATTAGGATTCTTTTTTGCCATCCCAAAATGTGTCCCCACATCCCTCTTTACCAGAAACTTAGAGAAACATTGATATCAACAAGCACAGGGCCTTTATGAATTTGAGTATCAATCACCACTATTATAAGTGCAGGAGGAGAAAATTTGAGAATAACTAAATGGCCACCATCATGCCTCTTTCTATGTGTTATCCTCCAATTTAAAACCTTCTAGGTGAAGAAGTTGGGGGACCCTTTGCAAATTTCAATGGTCCACCAATAAGTATATAGTCACTCATTTCTCACAAATTCGATGGTCTCTTGCCAAAATTAACTCCTAAATATGATGTAATGTCCCTCTTTCTCGAATAGTTCAGTCGAAGACCTTTGGCCCGTTTTGTCTACCCGATGGCCAAAGGGTGTTTTCAAGGGTGACTTCGGTTTATTAATTTTATTATATTGTACTCAAAATAAAGTAAAATATCATTAAAGCACAGATAATGAATTAATAGACTGTTGAAGTGACTTTGACTTAGGAAAGTGCATTTAATTAAATTAATAAATTATTTAATGTGCCTTCCTAGGCATAAAATGCGACTTGCCTTGGGGAAGGGTCAAATAAGCCAAAAATGCGATTTGCTTGGTGAAGGGAATAATTAATTAAGCTGATTTGGGAAAAAGTGCGACTTGCATCTTTCGAGGGTTTTTTTGGCTATAAGGGAAAAATGCGACTTGGGGAAAAGGTATTCAGATTATTATTATTTTCTCTCGGCAGTTAGCTCTGAGATTTTGCAGACAAAATCCAAAGATGGAAACCCTGTGGATTATTCCTCTTGCGGACGGAAACCCCAGGAGCAGTGAGAGAAGTTTCCACTCAGGGATCTTCATTGTTTACACAGGTTATTTATCATTTCAGCAGTTTCAGAAGAAGGAATAAATGGCAGGAGTGAGCATTTATACAACTTCCAGAGTGGGGTGACTTATTTTGCAGTTGATTTATGCAGTGTTTGAGGTATTTTTCATGCTAGATAATTATTGTAATTTCCAGCACCAGTTATATATCAAATCGATTTGGTTTGAATCATTTACAGTGGGTTTTGGACAATCTTTATTATTAATCTATCTGCAGATTTATAATTGTATTGCCGTAATATTTAGCATCAAAAATCATTATTATATACAAGACTGAATTGTTTATGAAGAAATCTGCCTGTTAAACCCTAGGCACCTTTTCTGTATTCACCCGGTTTGCGGGGTTTGTTTTATTTAATTTATCTATGCAGTTTTAGTATGGTGTTCTATGGATCCTTTTGATGTTATCAGTTCAAATTTGAGCCAGAGCAATATATATTAAAAAAAAAAGTATTCAGGCAAAAAAAGGGGTTTGGGATCTTTCAGTGGTATCAGAGTAGTGTATCCTTCCAGCCTATGTGGGAAGGAAACAGAGAGTGTATTAAAACAGAAATCAGTTTTGAATGCAGCACAAAGAGGACGGTACACACAGATACTACACCCGTAAATGAGCACGACTCAAAGCTTGTATTGTAGGAGGTGACATAATGGAATATTTGGGTGATAGACCTGAGAGTCCTCCTCAAGAGGAACATGCAGATCCAGATAGGGATTTCATTAGGGATATGGCAGCCACTTAGAGGAAGTTGTTACAGACCATGGAGCGCATGGGCACTACCTTGGACAGGTAGGCACTAGATAGGCCGCGGGATAGGCATGACAGGAGGGATAGATCCATATTAATTGCCAGTGGTTACAGGGATCATAGCAGATCACCTTCAGAGCTTGGGAGTGTTAGGGGATCGCCACGCCGTGAGCGGAGGCATACTCATACAGATGAGAGGAGACCTACGTGGACTGCAGATAGGCCTATACAGCCTAACTTCCTACCTAGAGATGACCCACTAGAGATTGAGGGACGACCGGAAGAAGCAGCTTTTCCGGATACTATTATGGCAGTTAGTGATGAGTGGAGGAGTTTGCCGCAACATGTGAGGGATGTATTTCCTCTCCCACAATATCGTGCTCAAAGGAGAGATAACAGAACAGGAGGCCTAGAGCGCAGCAGAACAGGGATTTGCAGTAGGTTACCAATAAGGTAACCCTCTCCACTTTTGATAGTAGTGGAAAGATCAGTGCTAGGGCTTGGATTCACAAGCTCGACACCTATCTTACCCTCAAACCCATGAGGGAGCAGGAGGCCATACAGTTCGCTACATTACACCTTGAGGGGGTGGCTTATGATTGGTGGCACCATGGGTTAGTTACACAGGGTCATGAGCTTCTACAGTCATACAAGGGTTTCAACGAGAGGTTGATTGCAAGATTTGATCGCAAGGATGTGGAGCTGTATTACAGGGACTTGACACAGCGCCAACAGAGTGGACACGTTGATTCATACATCAACGAATTTCAGCGTATAGCAGTTATGGTTCCAGAGATGCCTGAGAAGAGGGTGGTGATGTTATTTATAGAGGGTCTTCATGACAGGATGAGAGGATTGGTCAAGGCTCTCAAGCCTAGGACATTGCATGATGCCATCCAGACAACATTGAACTTGGACACATCCCCCACTTCCTATCAGTCCACTTCTTATTAGCCCAATAAGAAGTTTCCCATGAGCTCTAGGCCATTTCAGCGCTCTACCGTTCTGCAAAAGAGTGCACCACCTCCTAAGGTGGATCATGAGACTCGTAATGAGTTGAGGAGGAAGTAGCTTTGCTTTCATTGCAAAGATCATTGGGAGCTTGGACATCGTTGCCTTGGTAAAGGCAAGGTGCATCTCATTGAGGTGATTTTAGACGAGGAGGATGAACACTCGCCAGATATAGATGCAAAGGATGAGGGTGGTGACCATGATGCACAGGGGGAGCAGCCCCAAGTAGAGCTTGGCGAGAGTGAGGCATTAGATTCATCCGATGTCTCTGTTGCTACACTCTCTAGAGTTCCTAGGTACCATCCCTTTCGGTTGAAGGGGCTTAAGGGATAACGGATTATTTGTTTGGTTGACAGTGGAGCTACACACAACTTCATTGATGAGGGGTTGGCTGCGAAGCGAGGATTACACGTTGAGGAATTTGAGGGGTTTAGTGTACGGGTAGCAGATGTATTTGCTATTAGTTGCACTACGAGCATTCCACGGCTTAGTATTCAGATGGGGGACTACACATTGACCGATGACTTCTATGTTATTGGACTTGGTGAGATCGATACAGTATTGGGTATTCAATGGTTACAGTCCCTTGGCAGATATGTGCAGAATTTCCAGAAGACGGAGTTGGAGTTTATGGTGGATAAGAAGAAGATTGTGCTTCGGGATCTTTCTGACGGTGGGCCTAGAGTTGTTTCAGCACGTAGGATGGAGTCTATAGTTAGACATGGAGAGGTTGCATGGGTAGCCCAGTGTTTCATTTCATCCAAATCTTCTTCAGACAGTGAGCAACCTTTTTCATATTGACATCTAGTCCATACAGGATGAGCACAGCCCAGTGTTTGGTGACATTCCTCCAGGTAGACCACCGGACAGAGGGTTTGAGCATGTTATAGAGCTTGAGGAGGGTGCTAAACCCGTGATGACTACGCCTTATTGCCATCCTAAGACATATAAGGATGAGATAGAGAAGGCTATTAGAGAGCTCTTGGAGATGGGACACATCCGTCCTAGTTCTAGTCCCTTTGCTTCTTCAGTTGTTTTGGTGAAGAAGAAGGATGTGACCATGAGGATGTGCATTGAACAAGAAAACCATCAAGAATAGATATCCCATTCCTCGCATTGATGAGCTGTTAGATGAGTTGCATGGATATATCTACTCTTCGAAGATTGATCTTCGATTAGGCTACCACCAGATTCGAGTTTGGGATGAGGACATTCACAAGACAGCCTTCAGGTGTCACTACGGGCTCTATGAGTTCTTGGTGATGCCATTTGGACTCACCAATGCACTTGCTACATTTGAGTCATGTATGAACCATCTCTTCAACAGGCAGTTCAGGCAGTTTGTGTTGGTATTTTTTGATGATATTCTAATATATAGCAGGACATGGGATGATCATTTGAGGCATCTTGATGAGGTACTTAGCATAATGGAGACTTAGTCTTTATTTGCTAAGATGTCCAAGTGTGAATTTGGACTTACGGAGATACTGTATCTTGGGCATGTCATTGGGGCCAATGAGGTCAAGGTCCATCAGGAGAAGATGCAGGCAATGCAGGATTGGCCACCACCCAAGAATATCTCTGACTTGCAAGGATTCTTAGGGTTATGTGGTTACTACAGGAGGTTTGTGAAGGGTTATTCTCAGCTGGTAGCTCCATTGACAGATCTTACACGGAAGGGTGCATTCAGTCGATCAGATGAGGCATAGGTAGTATTTGAGAGGCTCAAAGTAGTTATAAGCACCTACCCAGTTTTGGCTCTTCCAAATTTCTCACGGCCCTTCATTTTAGAGTGTGATGCTTCGGGATTGGGGATTGGTGCAGTTCTTATGTAGGATCGCCATCCTATTGCCTTCGAGAGCCGGAAGTTGAGAGATAATGAGAGATTGTATTCCACCTATGATAAAGAGATGCTTGCCATTATGCATGCTTTGGCAAAGTTTAGACAGTATTTGGTGGGTGGAAAATTTGTAGTGAGAACTGACCACAACAGCTTGAAATATTTCCTAGAACAAAAGGAACTCAATGAGAGGCAACAAAAATGGGTCAGCAGAATCCAGGCATATGATTTTGACATTGAGTATGTCAAGGGGACGAAGAATGTAGTGGCTGATGCACTTTCCAGGAAACCCCATCTCGCTGCCCTATGTTCTTTGAGCGAGATTTCAACAGATTGGAAATCTCAACTGTTAGTTGAGTATTCCAAAAACACATTACAGGTCTTCCCCTGGTGTAAGGGAATGATTGCATTTATGCAGTAGTTGATCGGTTGACAAAATATCCACACTTTTTCACTGTCCCTACCAGCTTTAAGGCACCTCATGTGGTTGATTTG
Source organism: Taxus chinensis (assembly GCA_019776745.2). NCBI lineage: Eukaryota > Viridiplantae > Streptophyta > Pinopsida > Cupressales > Taxaceae > Taxus > Taxus chinensis. Next base: position 782,414,955 of record CM034150.1, read on the forward strand.
TTCTTCCGTCAGATATTCAGGTTGCATGGACTTCCGAAGAACATAGTTAGCGATCGGGATAACAGGTTTATGAGCATATTTTGGCAGGAGCTTTTCCGTTTGGTTCACACTGAGTTGACTCCTAGCACTAGTTATCACCCTCAGACGGATGGGCAGACAGAGATTGTGAACAAGTGGATAGAGGGTTATCTTCATAACTATGTTGCAGGACAGCAGAAGGCATGGGTAAAGTTCCTATATTTATGTGAGTATTGCTACAACACCACTTACCATATGTCTATTGGTATGACTCCATTCCGAGCATTGAATGGATATGATGCGAGATCTTTTGTTGATGTGGCATTTGGGGACAACAGAGCTCCCAAGGCTCAGGAAATTTTACAGGATAGTCAGGACATCCTTAGGGTACTTAAGGAAAATATTCAGCAGGCCCAGAATCAACAAAAGATGTATGCAGATAGGCACAGAGTGGAGAGATCATTTGAGGTAGGAGACATGTTTTTTCTATGTCTTTAGCCTTACAGACAGAGTACTCTCAAGAAGAGTGGTGCTGAAAAGCTCAAGCCACGATTCTATGGTCCATACAGGGTGTTGAGGGGAGTTGGCGAAGTGGCATATGAGTGAGAATTGCCTTCTGAGAGTAAAATACACAATGTCTTTCATGTATCTTGCTTGAAAAAGGCCTTGCGGCAGCACATTATTTCTTCTACAGAGTTACCACCCTTGGATGAGGAAGGGAGATTGGATTTAGTGCCAGAGGAGATCTTGGATAGCTGAGAGAGGAGATTGAGGAATAGAGTTATTCAGTAGTTCCTGGTGAGGTGGATAGAGTTACCAGTGGAGGATGCTACGTGGGAAGGCGAGTCTATATTACAACATCCAACTCTACAGTTGCTTGGGGACAAGCAATCTCGAGAAGGGAGGATTGTAATGTCCCTCTTTCTCGAATAGTTCGGTCGAAGACCTTTGGCCCGTTTTGTCTACCCGACGACCAAAGGGTGTTTTCAAGGGTGACTTCGGTTTATTAATTTTATTATATTGTGCTCAAAATAAAGTAAAATATCATTAAAACACATATAATGAATTAATAGACTATTTAAGTGACTTTGACTTAGGAAAGTGCATTTAAATAAATTATTAAATTATTTAATGCGCCTTCCTAGGCAAAAAATGCGACTTGCCTTGGGGAAGGGTCAAATAAGCCAAAAATGCGACTTGCTTGGTGAAGGGAATAATTAATTAAAAATTAATTATGCTGATTTGGGAAAAAGTGCGACTTGCATCTTTAGAGGGTTTTTTTGGCTATAAGGGAAAAATGCGACTTGGGGAAAAGGTATTCAGATTATTATTATTTTCTCCCGGTAGTTAGCTCTGAGCTTTTGCAGACAAAATCCAAGGACGGAAACCCTCTGGATTATTCCTCTTGCGGACGGAAACCCCAGGAGCAATGAGAGAAGTTTCCACTTAGGGATCTTCATTGTTTACACAGGTTATTTATCATTTCAACAGTTTCAAAAGAAGGAATAAATTGCAGCAGTGAGCATTTATACAACTTCCAGAGTGGGGTGACTTATTCTGCAGTTGATTTATGCAGTGTTTGAGGTATTTTTCATGCTAGATAATTATTGTAATTTCCAGCACCGGTTATATATCAAATCGATTTGGTTTGAATCATTTACAGTGGGTTTTGGACAATCTTTATTATTAATATATCTGCAGATTTATAATTGTATTGCCGTAATATTTAGCATCATAAATCATTATTAAATACACGGCTGAATTGTTTATGAAGAAATCTGCCTGTTAAACCCTAGGCGCCTTTTCTATATTCACTTGGTTTGAGGGGTTTGTTTTATTTAATTTATCTATGCAGTTTTAGTATGGTGTTTTATGGATCCTTTTGATGTTATCAGTTCAGATTTGAGCCAGAGCAATATATATTAAAAAAAAAGTATTCATGCAAAAAAAGGGGTTTGGGATCTTTCATATGAAAATAGAACAAAGAAGATAACTTTGGAAAGCTTGGGAGACTCCTTTGCTATAGGATTGTGAAGTTCATGATGGGGAATAAGACCAGCTCATGTTAATGAATTGAATTGTATCTTATTAAGGACCATTTCCGAACGCGCGGAGATTATACAAAATGGGCATGGATTATATTTTCAAAATATCTGACTAACAATTTTCAAGCGTTGAAAATGAATTTTAGCTCGCAGAAAAAATTTATCAGCGTGCTTTGGTTTTTCTAGAAAATCACGTGAAATGTTTCATTCTTGAGAAAAGATGAAAAATTTAGAAGTCAAGAATTTCACATAGGTTGCCACTTGAATGGAAAAGATCATTTCTGAAAGTGTTAAAACTACAACAAGGAAGAGGGTCTCATGTTGAGATATTCCACATTGGGGAGAGGAGAAAAGTTCATTGTGTTTATAAACACAATGTCTCACTATTTAAAAGGTATTAGTAATAAGACATCCTTTCATGACCAACTCAAGCCTCTCTCCTCTCACATGTGTATGTCGTCAGCATCTCCACATACTTAAATTTTGAAATACATACACACCCTCAAGTGCAAAATCCAACCATGTATATTTGTTGGGGATAGCAGACTTTTGCTCATGCCTTACAAATGAACGAGGATGCACATGAAGAAACCATATACGCCTTGCAAATGAGTGGATGTATGTGAAACCTGATTTCCTGTATTCACAATTTAAATTATTGGAGTTAGTGGACTTCTTGTACATGCATTACAAATGAGCAAGGTTGTACATGAAGTCTGAATTTTCTTATTGCTCAACTTCCCTGATAAATCCTCACCCTCCAAGTGCAAAATCCATCCAAGTATTTTTGTTGGGGCTTGTAGATTTCTTGTACACACCATACAAATGAGTGAGTATGTACTTGAGCAACAAAGTATGTTTGTTGAGGTTAGTGGACTTCTTGTACGCACCTTACAAAAGAGTGATGATGCACATGAAGTATGACTTCCTCGATTCACAATTAAATTCTTGGAGTTAGGGGACTTATTGGAAACACGTTATAAACGAGTGAGAATGTACACAAATTTCGACTTCCCCGATTCACAATGTAAATTATTGGAGTTAGATGACTTCTTATACACACCTTACGAATGAGCGAGGATGTACATGATGTCCAAATTCCTCAATTCACAATTTATATTGTCAGAGTTAGCATAATTTTATACACGCCTTACAAATGAGTGAGGATGTACATGGAACCCGACTTTCCTAATTGCCCGACTTCCCCAATTCACAATTAAATTGTCCGAGTTAACAGACTTCGTGTAAAAATGTGACCGAGGATGTACATGAAGGTTGATTTCCTTTTCTCTAATTGAAACCAACCAATATTTTGGTCATATATGCATACGGCCTCCATTTTGAGCCATGTCAAAAGCATTAGAAATCTCTGTTAATGAGGAATTCAAGGTTTACAATTAGATTTTGTCGGATGTTAATATCATTCAGGGTGGGGAAATGTATGTAATGTGGGTCCCATGTCATGGTAAAGTAATATTTGTGTAGGATCTTTTAAATTTTTTTGGCTAAAGATTCCTAAGGTTAGGGACCCTAGACCTGTGAAGAAGAACAAGAATTTTGGTCACTGATTGTATGAAACTCTTTGGGACCTCGGAATAAGAATGCATAATAACATGCATGAACCGGGAATGAGGATGAAAACTAATTGAATGGAAAATTATTGCAGCACAATATTTGATGAATCCAACAAATAGGAGCAGCTCTTCTCAAAATTTAGAACTTCATTCTTAAGCAAAACCTCAAACAAGCAGATCGAAAGCTCTACAACAGTTAAGAGACCTTGCAACCACTTTTAAGATGTATTCTTCATCTGTTATTTTCTGAATAGAGCCTTGGAGGAAGAGGCTAGGTTGATCTCATCAACTCAGGATAAGAAAAAATGATCTGGTTTTTGAAGCCAACAAATGCCTAAACTAGTAAACTCATATCATCTCCATACCTAACTTCATAATCCCCTTTCTCCACAGTCTCAGTGCAGCATATTAATTGAAGGGGGTAGAAAGAAATAGTATATAGGGTATTAACTAATAATGCCCCCCTTCTCCTTCATTAATCTATCTGATGTTTGACAGTGCAAGATATAGAAACTTATATTATCTCTTTTAAAATCTTTATAGGCTAAGAGAAAAGACAGACTTTTACCACTCTATAGAAATTGAAAATGGAATATCATGATAAGAATGTTTGTGAATTCACAATTCCTAATACAAAGCATGCAATCATCATAGCAATTCTATCGATATATCGAATGCATGCATAGTTTCCTTTTCAAAAGAGCAAAGCTGAAAGCAGAGACCACAATCTTCTTATTTTATCAAATTAGAAACAGATACTGAAATTGATAGACTCTCATATAAATTTAAGCTTAAACAGCCTCAGTCTTACAACCCCCTCAAATTCGTGGTTATACAAAAAAAGTTGCCATGTTATGCAGAAAACCAGCCTTGTCGGAGTCTTTTTAATAGTGTCAAAAAAGGGCTAATCCAAACTACCACTTAGTTTATTATAATGGTGTCCATAGGACCAACTTCAACACATTCATCTTTGGAATCATTGGCCTCAATGACAAGAAGAGGTTGCAGGGGAATTGATAGGGCTGATGCATTGACATTTAGGCAATTATGCAAATATTTCAGCCTTGCATCATTTCCCCTGGTTTGATGCTGGAGCCTGGCAAAACAAATTTTATTGTGTGCCACATTTAATAGATTGTTATTAAGCTGAAAGAATGTGCCAGAGACCACAATCAAACTCGTGGATGCCAAATCATACACCATATCGTAAGCATTCCTCTAACCGTGGATGGTTCTAGGGCCCTTTGTCATTAGACTCACCAAACCTTGATCAGTTGCAACATCACTCCCATCTTACTTACAAAATGGTTGATTGGTTGTGGGATGAGTATGTTTGCTTGTTCAGTCTCCCCTCTCCTTCTCTGTGGCTTCATAATCTACAAAAAAATCCAATAAAATTGCCTCTAAATACATGCCTTACTACCCCAAGTCCGATATGCCTCTGCAATGCATCTTGGATTTGTTTCCGCAACTCTAAAAAATCCTCATCCATCAATCTTACATCCCACACTGATACTTTTCTTAAGCCACACTCACTCCGAGGCATGATGGAAGTGTTTATAAAGATAACCAAAAATTTCATCCACGAGATTTTTGCATTTGGGAACTTTCCGTTCTTTATTCTACCATCCCTAACCAATTTTCTTTTGTGCTTGCCATCCCCAATATGAAATGAACTAGGCTCAATGTTAGCAGGACGATCATCCCTACCTCATTTCCTTTTTTGGCCATGCATTCTTGCCAGCCAAGTATGACACAAGATCCTTAGAAGAAAACAAGCCCTCAAGGATAAAAAAACACATTTAAAGTCTTCGAGTGTTGGTGACCAGGGATGGGGTGGAAAAAATTGGAAGGGAGGAGAGGTGAACATGAAAAAGGTAAGAGTGTGTAATGTCCCTTTTAGGGAAGATCTGGAAAATTTTGGATTTCTCTTGAAACCCTTATGATTCAAATACTTAAAATTCAACTAGCAAACTGAAAATTATCTGTAAACCCTAACAACAATCTGATTTTTTATTTCTTATGGCATCATGCATGCAAAAACAACTGGAAATAAATATAGAAACCCTCCAAATTATTTTATTCAAGAGCCAAAACAAACATAACACAAGAGAATACTGGAAAATACATTTTTTGTATTTTTCAGACCAGCCGGAATTAAAATATGACAACAACAAATATACTTTACCAACACGGCTGGAAATAATGATTCCAAGCCCAAACACAACCAAAAAAGAGTGCAAACAACTCCAAAAATTATGAAGAAGCCAAATACCATTGAATTTTGGGTTTCCTTGCCCTAGAAGCCCACAAACTCCTCTAAGATGCAAGTTGCCACCCTAGGAGAGGGTCTGAAATCTTATGCTAAAGCTCCAACATCCCTTCTGCCCCTTGCACCAACCAATGATGGAGCTTTTACCCCTTCTTTCAAGCCAATGATGATGCCCTAGCCCTTTTCAGGTTGTCCTTATGCACAAATTTAACTTTTGAGTGAAGCCACCAACAAAAATTGAGGGTTTTCGTCCCCAAATTTAGATCACAATGAGGGTTTTCTTCCTAGAGTGATGAATGCTAAGAGGGTTTCCGTCCTCAATACTTGAAAGTAGAAGCACAAGTGCTCAACTACTAAAATCAAGATGATAGATTCCCAAATGAACCCCTTCATCCTCCTTTTATAACTTCTCTTTCCTTTTTCTTTCAATTTTGGTGGCCGGTGTACTTTATTTAAAAATCGCTTTTATTTTTAATAATAAACATAAGTTGCCTTATAGTATAACATAAAGTTAAATTTGGCCAATTTAGTTAAATCATTAATTTTACTTTAAGTATTTGAAAATACTTTTTATTTTAATAATAATAATATTATTGTTGGCGAGAAAATTTGTTGGGTGGACAAACTTGTGGATTTCTTGCCAACGCTCTGGGAATCTAAGTCCCTCTACTTAAGCGGTGTAGCTGCCGTATATGCATGCGCGAGTAAAGGTGGATTTTCTTGGTGGCCTTGTGGCCGGGGATCCAACAGGGGCACTCCACTGACCCTGTGGCAAAGCTAACAATCTCTTGCTAGGGAAGACTTTGTCTGAAGAGTGGGAAAGGGGAGTGAGAAAAGAGGTAGGAGAACTAATGTTGCAGGTAGAAAATTAGATTCCTGCACACACTAGTTAGAAATTTCATCACATGCACTAAAATTAGGAAGAAACAATACTACAAACAACAACAAGACCAATTAGAATTTAATGAACACAAAGTTATCAGTAAACCCCTTAGTCAAAAAAGGCTCGAAAACTCCTTGTATTGATGCTCAAACAGAAGATTGTACATAGTATGAGAATGGAAGACATTGAGAATAGGGGAAAAGTGGCTAACTCTTTTCACTCACAAGTGAGAAAAATCTCTCTCATGAATTTATAAGAATACAACCAGCTAGAAGAATTTCAGAATTGGAACCCCTTGGAATGAAGAGGTCATTACAATTTATAGTGCTAAACTTGACTCCTTATCTTCCTGATGCTCTTTCATATTCCTCATTTTGACTTTAGACTATTCATATTCCTATTCGAATATTAAGTCCCTTTTATAAAAATAAGGTGACTTAAATTTACATCATGTCTCTAAAGTCACTTTAAGACATCAAAAAGTGCAAACCCTCAACGCAAAATTAGAACATGGAAGAGAGAGAATGTTGGGGGGAAGGAGGGGGAAAAGAAAGGATGTCGCCCCTGATGAAGTCTGTAGATCCTTGTTGATTGAAAATTCAAGTGCAGTGAGACTTTGAATCTTCGAAGTCCTTGCACCTTTAGAAACTCCTTCAAATTAGCTCATGAATGCTTGCCAAGTTGAATGAACTGTTCTGCTAATGACCGTAACTCCCAGCATGTGTATGATATCCTTGTGACCCGAACTATGTAGTGAGTGTCGAAAAAAATTGTCCAGTTCCCTGAGATGGATCTCAAATTCCCTATGATCAATGCCCATGGATGATCCAGAATGATGGTGTTGACCTGAAGGATCATCCCTCTATGTCCCATTGTGCCAAACTTGCCCTTTGAGAACAACCTGCTATTTTTAGTAAGTATAGATGGGGCAACTTACTATTTTTAGTAAGTGTCGTAGTTTAGCTTTTCCCAACCTCAACCAGCTATGGTAGCTTGAATTATTTCTTCTTACTATGTTCCTCTCGCCTTTTGGACCAACTGGCTATTTATAGCAGGGGCTTGTGGAACCACTTACTATTTTTAGTAAGTGTCAATTGCGAGCTGAGATGACCTTTTTGATGACTTTGCCTGCGATACTCCCTCTGTGTTCACTATCTTATTCGTAGCCTCTTCAAATGGTGGCTTACCCAAAGCAACATACCCCTATGTAGGAAGGCATGCTATTTTTAGTAAGTGCACCGTGGATGTCAGATTGCGACAAAACAGGTTTTGAAAATCTAGGTCTTATTCTGGGATTCCATGCTCCGCATTTTGAGTAATTCCTTCGTTTGAACAAGTGGGAAAATAAGATTTTCATCGGCGGGGGCAGAATACTGACAAAAAACACAGTCCTCCATATCCCTAAAAAATAGGGACTTCATGGCACGAAAATTAGTTTACGTGAAACTAGATTTTTCAACGATCATTCCCTCCAATTTTCACGTGATTTCGCCCACTGGAACCCTGAGAAGTGAAGAGGTAGCTCGCTGCCTTTTTTGCAGATTTTCTTCATGTGACAGAGTAGAACTCTGATGAAAACTCAGTCCTCCATATCCCTAAAAAATAGGGACTTCATGGTGCACAAACTAGTTCACGCGAAACTAGATTTTTCAACGATCATTCCCTCCAATTTTTGCCGATTTTGCCCACTAGAACCTGAGAAGTGGAGAGGTAGCTCGCTGATTTTTTCCACTACTGTGTCATGGCGGCCATTAATGGAGCTTGAAATTTGCAGGTCTGGTTTTTGTCTCCGTTTGCGAGGAAATCAACTCCATTGCGATAGGTTTTTTCTTCTTGTCTCACTGGTGAAATTTCTCTTCGATCCGGTTGCCGGTTTGACAGGAAATTGAGCTTTGTTCTTCATGGAGCCGGAAGTGAAATTTCTTCACTGTGAGCATTCCTTGTTGCGAATGGGAGGTTTGAAGGTGATTTTTTAATGGCCTTTGAGAGTGAAGAACTCAACAACAGACGGTTCTTCGTTTCGTGCACTGGTTTGCAAGATATCTTCAAATCTTCGTTTCACGGCAATGAGGTTTTCTCAAGAATTCCTTCGTTCTCTCTTTCAGTCTTTATTCCTCTGGCTCTTTCGATCAATATTTTTTTGAGACCTGTGCATATTCATGGAGTGGAAGGATTTGGTTGCTGTATGACGAGTTGGTTTAGAGCAACAATGGTGGACTGAGGTGTTCTTTGCAATTTTTCTTCTTGCAGTGAGAAGCAGCAAGAAGCGGTAAACAATTAGAAATTTTTTCAAATTTTTGAGTTTGAGTTGGGTGCATTTTCATGTCCTTGATGTCCCTCACCTCAAAGGGACGTGAGGGACATCAAATTCCACGGCGAGCAAGGCGACGACACGTGGCGGAGATCCGACGACAGGGAATGAAGGCTAAAAAATCAATTTTAAAGCACTGAGGGGCTGGAAGTTGGTCATATGGGTGACCAGAAGTCTTCCTTAGGGGCTGGGCGCATTTTTCCATGTTTGATGTCCCTGATCTGTGAGGGACATGAGGGACATCAAATTCCACGGTGCTCCTGGTGATGACACGTGGCAACGATCAGACGGTTGAGGCTTTGAGCTCCCGCAAGCACCTGGGGGTTGAATTGGCGATCCTTGGAGGTCACATGAGGATCCAGAGGTCTTATGGGGGCTGGGCGCATTTTTCCATGGTTGATGTCCCTGACCTTGAGGGACGTGAGGGACACAAAATCCCGCCAGGCTCCTAGAGCTGACACGTGTCCTCCCAAAATTTGACTAACTCCCGAACTCGCTCCAAGAGGACAACTTGAATTGGCAATAACTTGAGCTCCCGATGGAATTTTTTGATGAAATTTTATATGATCCTGACTGGAAATGGCCTTTTGAATCCAATGGTGGGGGTCTCAGGTCTTTATTCCTCCATTTGATCCCTGAAAAATTCAGATTTTTGATTTGGTACTCCACGTGTGCATGAGGAAAATTGCTTTCAGACCTAATGCGCCAAAGTGTTGTGAAAAAACTAATTTCACCATCTTGTAGGGATTGGAATTCCCTTTCTGACGATGTTTCGTTTTGCTCCTAACTCCATCCGGAGCTCTTGGAATCACCTTCGAAAGTCAAGCAACTGTTTTGGCCTGTGCACTGCTTAGGCCTGTGAACCCTAATTTTGGTGAAATTGCCCCAACTTTTCCAAGTCCTTCTAGAATCTTCCTGAATCGCTTCCATGATGTCCCAAGGCCTTTGAATCACCTCCGTGTCCAGTTTGGCTTTTCTGTTCTGCTCCATGGGGTTGCTCCATTCCTAGGAAAGCCAGTGATAGCCCTTCCCACAACTGCCTGAAGCTTGCAACTTTTAATGAACTCCTAAAATCACCTAGGGGGAATGAATGGACTTTCCTAAATCACCTAGGGGGATGAGATAACATTAATTGGGAAGTCACTTGGACTGACTGGGCAGACCCGGGGTGCCTTGGAATGGTAAGACTTGAAAAAATTAACACAGGGGTATAGTTGTCATGCTCGGAAATTGTTAATTTCCTTGTTGGACATTTGCATGACAACAATTATTAAGTTGCCCAAAGATTAGAAATGACCAGGACCATCTTAAATAATATTATTAATCATCTTTAATTTAGAAAAGAGGACATTATAGTCCTCCTTCCCCAAATTTGCATGCCCTCAAATAAATACAAGTTCACTGTAATGTCCCATTCTAGGGCTAAAACTGAAAATCCAAATGAGAGTAATATGGTTTTTACAAGAACTGGTCTGAAAATATATATAACCCTAGCAGCGAACTGAAACTACCCTTTTAGGGCATCAAACACCCTTCAAAACAACCTGAAAATAGGGGCATAAATCCTCCTATGGCAGTGATCTGTTTTGGCATGTAATGGCATCAATTTCCATGCAATCACAAGTTGAAAATGACATAGAATGCTTCCTAATATTTTATTTAATCATGGAGATATTTATTTAGTCAATACACTTCAAAATAAATAAGAAATGAAGAGATAAATCACAGCTGTAATTAATTAAATAACAAGAGAAGTATAACTCATATTAAGGGCTGGAAATGAGGATTCTAAAACCCCCAAAATATTGATAGAGTATGAAATCATCCTTATAAATTATGAGGAAGGTGAATATCAGCTCCAATTGCCCAAATGTGCCCTAGAAGGCACTTAACATTTCCTCTAACCAAGTTGCTACCCTAGGAGAGGGTCCAAAATAAATGTAGAAACCTTAGACTCTTCCTCTTTTGAACCCTAGTTGCAAACCAACAACATCACTTTCGTTGAAGCCCTTAGGAACCACCACTTGGAGAATTTTTGTTCTCCATCTTGAACAAGGGTTCCGTCCTCCTTGTATGCCACACCAAAGGAATTTTGCTCTCTAGTGGAAAGGAATTGAGAAATCAGCGCTAAAAGAAAGTATAATTTTTTAACAAGATAGATGCCCAAAATGATTCCAAGCGACCCTTTTATATATCCTCTTGGTGGTGTCAAAGATCAATTAGGGAGTCTTCCCCATGACCGACCTCATAAGGATGTTTGATTTTAATTTAACTTGGCTTTTCACCACTTCAACCCAACCAACCTGCCTCATAAAAAGCCATGGAAGAAAAGGGTAAATGCTTACAAAAAGGACTAAAAAACATAACAAACATTTCCCTTGTTCACTTCCTTCTTGCCCATGGGAAGTGGAATGGGCTAGAAGTCTCCAAAACGAGCTAGTTAGAAAAAGGGGACATTAAAGTCCTCCCTTCCCAAAATTGCTTGCCCTCAAGCAATTGCAAGCTTGGCTGAACTAAAACTTATGTACCCTTCATCTTCTCATTCTGTATGGCAACATTATTAAGAGAGATAGGAGGTGGCTTCCTTGACAAAGCATCCGCCACCACATTATTTTTCCCTTCGACATATTCAATATCAAAATAATATGCTTGGAGTGTACTTACCCACTTTTGTTGCCGGTCATTCAAATCCCTTTAACAAAGAAAGAACCTCAAACTATTATGGTCGGTTTTGACCAAAAACCTTCCACAAACCAAGTATTGCCGGAATTTGATCAATGCATGCATGATGACCAACAAGTCCTTGTCATAGATGGAGAAATTTCTCTTATGCTCCTTGAGTTTCCGGCTATCATATGCAATGGAATGCTTATTTTGCTTCAAAACAACCCCTATACCTTCACTCGAAGCACCACATTCAAGTATAAATAGAATAGAGAAATCTGGAACAAGTACCGGGCAAGTACCCATCACCTTTTTCAGCTCATCAAAAGCTATTTGGGCTGTTTTTGACCAGCTGAAAGCTCCCTTTCGTGTTAAATCAATCAAAAAACAAGTTGTGAAAACCCTTTCACAAATCTTCTATAAACCCATAAATCCTTTCAATTGTTATATGTTGGTTGGTGGTGGCCAATCCAAGATGGCCTGAATTTTTTGTTGATCTACATGAACCCCTTGGGCATTCACAACATGCCCCAAGTAAAAAATTTCAGTCATTCCAAACTCACACTTGGATTCTTTTTCATAGAGGGACTGCTGTTCTAAAATTTCCGACACTTTATCCAAGTGTTGGAGGTGCTTCTCCCATGTTTTACTATGCACCAAAATATCATCAAAGAATACTAGCACAAACTTCCGTAAATGCTTTCCAAAAATATGATTCATGCATGATTGGAAAGTGGCCGGGGCATTGGTTAACCCAAATTGCATGACAAGTAACTCGAAGTGCCCAAAATGACACCCATAGGTCGTCTTGTGAACATCCTTCTCCCTTACCCGAATTTGGTGGTACTCAGATCTCAAATCAATCTTGGAGAAGAAAACTGCCCCATGTAGCTCATTAATCCTTGGAATTGGGTACCTATTCTTGATTCTCCTCTTGTTTAGCAACCAGGAGTCCACACATCCTTAAGGCACCATCCCTCTTCTTAACAATACCACAGAAGAAGCAAATGGGCTGGAACTAGGCCTAATAAGTCCCATTTCCAACAACTCTTTGATGGTTCTTTCAATTTGTTTCTTGTAGATCCTTCGGTGGTGGTAGGGAGTAGTTATTACTAGTTTGGTACGCGGTTCTAACTCAATAACATGTTGAAATCCCCTATTCGGTGGCAACCTATGAGGTAAGTTATTGAAAACCTTGGCATGCCTATCAATTATGGGGTGAATATCCTCATGTAAGATTGTTGAATTGAAATAGAAGAATTAGACCTTACCAAGCAATGAGATGCCCATGCAGCCTACCCTCTTTTGAAGGTTCTTTCCATGATTTTGGTTGTCACAACTTAAGGAGTTCCACTCTTCATACCTTGTAGCACAACCTCCTTGCCATTTACCTTGAATTTCAGCTCCGTGCTTTGTTAGGTTTGGATAAATTCACCGATGAATGTAGCCATTGGAATCCTAACACCAAATCAATTTCACTAATTCCAATGACATAGAAATCATGCTTCACTTCATGCTTTCGCAAAGAGAGCATGAGCTGCGGTATCCTTTTTGAACATGGGAGAGTGAAGCCATCCTCTACCGTAACATTAAACCCTTTGAAATTTTCAGCCTCCAATTTTAATCTTTTCACCAAGCTCTAATCAATGAAATTGTGAGTAGCTCCACTATCAATTAAGACCGTGAGCCTTTTCCTTTGTAGGTCTCCTCTCACCTAGAATGGATGGTATCTAGGAACACTAGACAAGGTGGCAAGAGTGTTCAAACTTTCTGGATCTTCTTCTGGATCATGATTTCACTTTGCCTCATCAACACAAGCTTTTTCTTCTTCTTTACAATTTGAAATTACCTCAATATAATGCACATTACCTTTACCTAGGCAACGATGACCAGGAGACCATGAATCCTTGCAAGAGAATCACAAATTCTTCCTTAGCTTGTTCCTTGTTTTTGCTTCTTTGCTGGTTTTGGACAGCTCCTTGTGAATGATTGGTATTTTCTGAAATGGCCTCTTTGGCTAGTCCAAAGATGTGGTTCTTGGCTGTCCCAAGAGTCCCCTTGGCTGTTCTCCATTTGGAATTGTCCTTGGCTACTCGCTAATTGCTGTTGTCCTTGTAGCAGTGCCTTCAAGATCTAATGATTTCTTAATTGCTTCTTGGAGTGAAAAAGGGTCAAATGTCCCCTTGAGTGGTTCAATCAAACCCTCAATGAATAAAACAATGGGCCTTTTTTCTGTGACATCCATAATCATCACAAAAAGCCTTTGAAATGCAGCGACATAGTCTTCTACCGTGCCTTGTTTCAATTGAGCAAACTCTTGAAAGTGAACTTCCTTATCCACCCTATCAAATCTCCCAACGAGTCTTCTACAAAACTGGTCATATAAGTGAATGAGATTGTGGCCTTGTATTATTAAGCCATGAAACCACCACTCATGTGCAATTCCTTCAAGATGAAGGGTTACAAATTTAGTTACATCATCCTCTGTCATAGGCTTCAATGATAGATAGGTATCCAATTTTTAAATCCAATCTCAGGCTTGTCCCCTAGTTGGAACCGTCAAATGTAGAGAACGCTATTCTTCCCAAAGTATTTTGAAGGTCCTTCTATGGTGCATTAGGTCTAGGCTCCGTCCTTGACCTTCCCCTTGCTTACCCCTATGAATTCGGCAAGCGAAATAGGATCATGGATCTCATTTTGAAGGGACCTATATTTTTTATAGCTGGCCACAATATTATGTCCTACTGAATGCCTTGTTTCTATCTTTGGAATGACTTCTTCCCTTGGAAGGAAAGTAGGCTTAGTGCCTGATCCATAAGTTGATCCTTGGGGCTGGCGTTAAGTATTAACTCTGGATGAGCTGCCCTCACCATTTTGGAACCTTGGTTCATGAAATTTTTGTAGGGTTAGGGCTAACAACTCCATGGTGTCCACCAACCTTACTTACCCTTCAATGAGCTTATCAATTTTGGTTGCTTGTAAATATTAGTGGGCCATGCTAATGTAATGTCCCCTTTTTTCGAATTAAGGGCCTAAAAATGGACCTCTTTCCATTCCCTTTCCGTGGCAAAGAAGCATGATTGAGCAAGGGAAGGAATTGCATTTTTATTTATGTTTTCTTTATTAGATTTAATGTTTCCTTTTAGTGTTTCCCTTTATAAGGTTGGTTGTGATTGGGAGATTCATAAAGACAAATTAAAAAGATGAAAGAAGCTTAAAGAGGTCGGTCCACTTCTTTTTCGCCTTTGGTGCTAAACAAGAGCTATAAAGGAGATATATGATTTCATTTACATCCATCTTGGCACATTTTTCATATACAATTGGTTTGTTGGGCTAGTTGCTCACTACCTTTCCACTTGAGGACGAAAAACCTCTTGTGTGGCATCCAAGGAAGACAGAAACCTTCCTCGTAGCTTGGTGGAGGACAAAAACCCTCCATTTTGAGTTGGAGACATCAAGAAGAAGGATTGCAAAGGCTTTACATCATTTTTGGAGCTCTTCCCTAAGGGAGCGACAAGGGTTTGAAGCTGGTTTGGTGCTTTCTAGGGCACAAATTTCAAACCTGATTTTATATTCTAAATCTCCATATTTTATAAGGCCATAATCTGAACTTTGGTGAATTTTGGTGGAGATTTCCTATTTTTCCTAGCCCTCGGTTTGGCGGGACTGCTGCTGTTATAAATAATTAATTTCCGTTGTGCTAACAAGATATTTCTTCAATCTTTTGATGTATGGGTGATGTATAAATATTTCCGTGGCTAGATAAATTATTTCGTGGCATTCTACATTGATTTTCATATCGAAAAGTGGATTTGAATCTCACAGGCATTTCTCTGCCCTAGGAGACTGCTGATTTTGGATTGGTTAATCATTCTAAGTTATTCTTAGCTACTTTCAGATTGTTGTGTATTTGAAGGTTTTCTCAGATTAGATTTATTGGGGATAGTTGGTAAACCCCTTTTCTCCATTTTCAGCCCAAAAAGGGACATTACAACTAATCTCTTCAATTGGCTGATTTGATTTCTTCTCGTCTCTCCTCTGATTTTAATGAATGCATCCTTTATCACCTTCTAGCATGAAGAACCTTAGGCCGGGAAGATCGAAGCTTTGATACCCACTGTAATGTACCTTTCTAGGGCTGAAATTGAAAATAAGGGTTTTGACTCAAACCCAAATAAGAGTAATTGTTAACATATGCAAAGAGAAGAAATAATTCAGAGAAGGCTGAATGCTCACACAAACAAGTGTGAACGTTTATTAAATAAGCGTAGGTGGTTACAAATTGGTTGAACAATTACCAACTAAATAACTGCTTTATATGCTATATAATGCTCTATATTTTAACACCACCTCTTAGTGACTAAACCGGAAACAAGACCAAGTTTGTTCCAAAATTTTACAAATGTCCTAAAGCCCACATGTTTAGTCATTAGATTTATAGATTGTGCCATAGGTGGTACTTTGAAATCAACAATCCATTGTTGTGTTGCGGTTATTGAATGGGAGAAAGACCTCAAAAAAGAATCTGGTCGTGTGAAAAGAGGATATGGCAAGTCCATTGATTATTCATTACGTGATTCATTGACTAACGATGAATCATCAATGGCTAAGAGTGTCAACCCCATCTCCTGAGTGCTAGAATCAGAAACTCGGAGAGGCTGATTGAGAAATCTGTTCTAGGCTTGCTGGAGTCTATACAGAGACGGTTTAGCCTGCAATCTAAGTCATCTTGATCATACCCTTGTAACACCATGTAGTTCTCATCCAACCTTTTTAGGAAAGCATGGTGAAGTGCCTTCCAATCAATTTTTTTTGCAAAGGAGAGAAATGTGACCATCTGTATAATGGAAGTTGAGAACCAACTCACAATAGTAGGAGAAACAAGCATCTCCGTTGTAGGAGTGAGAACCAACTCCTCCTTTGTCTCATCTATTTTCTCATGTATCCCCCTCTGTTAGGAAAGGGGTGTCCTTGCCTTCGGGCTGGTGCCGGGGGGGAATAACTGAATGGGCGGGCGGTGTGTGGGGGGGTGGGCCCCAAGAGTCGGTCCTATTTGGGCAGGTTTCGACCTAGGTCTCTACCTCTATACTAGTGTCTCGTTCTTCGTCCGTGTTTCCATTTTTTTTCCCCCGCATATGATATAGATAGAGGCTCGGGCCCCGGGCTCCCCACGGCTAGATCCTGTTTGTGTACAAACATTGCAATGTTTGCATTCAATGTTTGCAAACAATGCTTGTCAAACAATGTTTGTACACAATGTTTGCAATGTTGTGTAATTAATGTTTCTCCCCCAACCTCCTTATGTGCACGCCTGCCTACACCTACTAATAGGCCCCCTTCCTGTCTCCCAACTGGCTAGAAAACCCTATAAAGAATTAGGGCATAGGTTGTTCCCCAACAAATAGGGGCCTAGGGTTCATTCCAGTAATCCCCCCTTGTCTTTCACAACATAATGAGCAAACTCGGTATGCTCTATTGTCCTTCGTGTAAGTACCTCTGAGTGAGTGGCTTGGCCTGCCATCTCACCATGCACCTTCAGTGCAAGCTTGAATAGTGGAGTCTCTATCTACAACAAACTGTTCTTCAAAAAGAGGAAATTCATCCTCCCACCTCTTGTACATCTGGTATAATGGTTGTTCCCTCCATAATAAGTGCATGTAGGTTGACTATATCCAAGTCAACATATCTATGGGGAATGGCTTCTTCCCAAGGGATTTCAACCTCTTGCACATCTTGTATGGTGGAGCTGTCCTCCACATGTGCATTCATGTTGATCGTAGTAGGATCAACAAGTTGATATTGGCCACCTTGCCCAATACCAAGGGCAATCATCCGTCTTTGTTTCACATCATAGACAACACATGTTTTCCCACAAAAATCCATAGAAATATTGGGATTTTCAGTTAATTGACGAATAGATAGAAAATTCTTTTGTAAAGAAGGTACATATCTAACATTCTGTACCAACAATTTATGAGCATTATTCAATATAATGCACATATCTCCTATCCTTGCTACTGCAAGTGATTTTCCATCAGTTAGTACTACCAATTCAAAACATATATTTGCAGTAAATGAAACATATCAGTCCCTCTGACATGAAAAGTGTTTGGATGTGTCGGAGTCAATGATCCAACAACTATTAGTACTGTCATGTGAGCATGATGTCGTAAGACAATAAAGAGCATGCCCGTCATCCGAATCCCGCTCTTCTACAACTGCTGCCATATGTTCCTCATCACATGGATTTTTTGTTTTGTTGCGAAAGATCATACTTCCACTTCCGACAATCCTTCTTTAGGTGCCCAACCTTGTGACAGTAATAACATGTGACTCGATACTGAGTGGAGGACTCACCAGAATGACGTCTCCACCTTCCTTTTGATTGTGTAACAAGAGCACTCTCTGATTGGTCACAACTAGATTGTGCCTGAATTTGTCTCTGCTCCCTTTGCAACAAGTAGGAACTCACCTTGTCAAACGTGAGAGTTTGAATTTTAGTGATTAATTGGAGTGCCTCCACAAAAGACTCATATGAAGAAGGTAAGTTGTTCAAAACCAAAGCCACCATATCATCGTCGTCCACCTTTTTGTTGATGGAAGAGAGTTGGTCTCGGAGGTCTTTCATCCGAAGTAAGTGCTCAAACAACAATTCACCTTTTAGTAACTTCATGGAAAAGCATATTCTTCAGGTATAAAACCCGACTCTTTTCAGACGTCTGATATTTATCCCTTAGACTAGTCCACAACACATTAGCCGCAGTGGCATTTTGGACCTCAGGTATCAAATCATGTGATATTGACAATTTTAAAAGTAATAGAGCCTCCTTATGATGTTTGTCATAATCTGTGAAGTTTGTAGTAGGTCTACCTTTGCTTCATTTATTTATTTTATCACAATCTCAAAATTCTACAAGTGTCAAAATCTTATGGCTGCATACATTAAAATTCGTGCTCGTCAATTTTTGCGTCTTTGGCAGAATCAAGTTTGAAATATTCGCCATTACTCACAATGTTCGATTTTCTGACTCTTCCTTTTGCAATTCATGTTTTGTGCCTTAGCACTTCTCTTTGACAGCTTCCTTCGAAATGCTCTCGAACAAACTTACTGCCCTCTTTGTGATTTTTATTCCAGTGACGACTATGCCCTCATTAATATCTAAATGTATATATTTGTTAAAGGATTTGAGACTCTTTGAACTCATTTTCGTTTTTTATGCCCTTGTCCATGATAATTCAGACAAACAACTTGAAATTCGCGACTGTAAAGGTGAATCTTAACTGCTCATCGTTCCTCATACTCTCTATCCACTCTATTA
The DNA here is from genome assembly GCA_019776745.2 of Taxus chinensis. Lineage (NCBI taxonomy): Eukaryota > Viridiplantae > Streptophyta > Pinopsida > Cupressales > Taxaceae > Taxus > Taxus chinensis. The sequence goes on from CM034150.1 coordinate 782,434,041, forward strand.
AGGGGAGTTGTGATATTCATATTCTTCTATCCACCACTGTCCCAGTGAGAAGGCATCCCTTTTTTTGTCAAACTCTGTCACTTCTTATTGTTATGTTATCATATTGTTTCATGTTGTTGCCTTGCTTCTCATATATGTGAATATGCTGGACTGAATCACACTTATGCCTTTTCTTCTCTTTCTTCTCCTTCTCCATTCTTGGACTTGCACATAGAGAAAACACATTAAAGGAAACAAGATCTCTCAACATCACTTCTTCACGTTTCATAGACATGTTAACTAGCTCTCTTCCATTGCTTTCATTCCCCTCATGATTCTCACTCATATGATGGAATCTCAAAGGTCTATTCATGCTGCTCCAAGCATGGCTGTAGCTATAACATTGCCTTTTCTCGCTCACAAACAGAATTTTAGTGTCTGGAAATTCTTTTATAACAGCTGCAAAGAATTCAACATTGATAGTAGGCTGGAAATTTTCCACCAGGTGATGGACACTCTTTTATGATTATCATAAGTGTAAAAGGGGCTGGATCTGTTGCAAACAACAAAATAAAGAATGGTACAACTGTCATACCGGAAACCCTTCGCAACATTCAACAATGACAATAATATAGGGGCTAGAATCAACCATATATTGACTGAGAGTACTTCAACTACATCAAACTGAAAAACTACTCATGTGTATGGCTGGAACTATTTGTATGGTTGTATACAAACTGTTGGGCAGATTGGAAATGTGGATGACAACAACTCTACAACTCGGAATAGTGAAGCTCATTTGAAGAAACACATCCTCCTTGAGTTCTCCTTCACACATCCAATGGTGGCCAAAATCATGCTAAAACCTTGAACAACAAAACAACATCTATTATGCTTACCACCTTTCCTCATCAAGCATCTTGTTGCCTCGGCAATAATGACTATCTCCACGACCTTATCTGCAATTGTAGGGCTTGGTCCCAAGGAGTGACCCTTCTTGTATCTCCAAAGATCACCCGGATCCTGTAATTTTATGTACAAACAATTTTGAACTTGTACAAAAGGAGCTATGTGCTCTTTGCTACTCCATCTGTCCATCTTATCACCATTTTTAGCATGTGGCCCATGATGACAAGCTTCATGCAATGACATAGTAGGAAGCAATAAATTTGAAACACCTTCATATCTTTGGCTGTCCTCAAAGTGTTCATCTTCCTTTGTTGAATTGCAATGTGTTGAGATATCCTCAACATCCCCAACCTTGTGATTCAAAATTTCTAGGTTAGGATCAACATTTTCCTTCACCTTGAACTCTTCACATTCAACAAGTGAATCTTGTTGACAAATGCAAACATTAAAAGTCAATTAAACATCTTCACGATTCTTGACAATCAATTTGCTTCCCATAGGTTGTTCTAAAAATTCCAGCAAGCTAAAAATCAACGTTAGCAACCGGTAAAACCCTTTTCTCATGTGCATGCCCCTCAACATGGTCTTCTTGGAGCTCCACCTCAAAACCTTCTTGCAGATTTGATTTTTCTTGCTTCAGTTCATGCCCCGAGATTTCTTCCTCTCTCCTCATCACCAAGGGAGAACTCTTTAAATCACCCTCAAAAGGTAATGACTCAGACTTTTCAATGTTAGGAAGACTGACTGGTGCTTGAGATCTAGGCTCAAGCCTTGATCTACCCTTGATCACTCCTATGAACTCTGCAAGTGAAATGGCATCACGAATCTCATTTGGAAGAGTCCTATACTCCTCATAGCTGGCCACAGTGTTGTGATCCACTGAATGCTATATTTCAACCTGTGGAATGAGTTCTTCTCTTGGGAGGAAGGTAGGTTGAAAAGGCCCAGCAGTAGAGCCAAAATTTGACCCTTGGGGCTGCCTCATATTGTGAACCCCTGATGAATTGCCCTCACCATTGTAATTTTTTGGCCCATGAAGATTTTGCAAGGTTAAGACAAGCAAATCCAAAGTATCCGCCAACCTCTTTTGCCCTTCGATAAATCTATCAAACTTGGCCTCTTTAGAACCTTTGTTGGCCATGTTAGGCCCTTCAAGTGGTTAATCTGAATTCTTCTTTACTTTGCTTTGATAGAAAATGTATTCTTGGTTATCTTCTTGCGTGAATACCCTTCAGGATGGGAAGATCTTTGCTCTGATACCACTGTAATTAATGTCCCTTTTAGGGCAGATCTAAAAAATTTTGGATTTCCCTTGAAACCCTTATGATTTAAATACTTCAAATTCAAATAGCAAACTAATAATTATCTTCAAACTCTAACAACAATTTGATTTTTATTTTTTTATTGAATTATGCATGCAAAAACAGCCGAAAATAATTATAGAGATCCTCCAAATTATTTTATGAAAGAGTCGGAACAAACATAGCATGAGAACACTAGAAAATGATTTTTGTATTTTGCAGACCAACTAGAATTAAATATGACAGAAACAAATATACTTTACCAACACAAATGGAAATAATGATTCCAAGCCCAAACACAACCACAAAAGAGTGCAAACAACTTCAAAAATAATGAAGAAGCCAAATACCGTTGAATTTTGTGTTGCCGCGCTCTAGAGGCCCACAAAATCCTCCAAAAACTTATGCCAAAGCTCTAGCAACACTTCTACCCCTTGTGCCAGCCAATGATGGAGCTTTTACCCCTTCTTTCCAGCCAATGATGATGCCCTATCCCTTTCTGGGTTTTCCTTATGCACAACTATGGCCTATGAGTGAAGTCACCAACAAAAATTGAGGGTTTTCGTCCCCAAATTCAGATCACAATGAGAGTTTTCGAAGTGATGAATGCTAAGAGGGATTCTGTCGTCAATAGTTGAAAGTAGAAGCACAAGTGCTCAACTCCTAAAATCAAGATGATAGATGGATGATAGATCCCCAAATGAACCCCTTCATCCTCCTTTTATAACTTCTCTTTCCTCTTTCTTTCAATTTTGGTGGCCGACTTAATTTATTTAAAAGTCACTTTTTTAATAATAATTATAAACATAAGTTGCCTTATAGTATAACATAAATTTACAGTTGGCTGACTTAGTTAAATCATTAAAAAATAATTTTTTATTTTAATAATAATAATATTGTTACGTTGCCCAAAGATTAGAAATGACCAGGCCCAACTTAAATAATATTATTAATCATATTTAATTTAGAAAATGGCACATTACATAGTGTCTTAAGAAAAGATAGAGAATCCAAAAATTCAGAATAAATGCTTACTAAGACATCATAAATTGAAAAACAAATGATCCGAAAATACCTGGAATGCACTCCTACATTAAACACCACCTTACCACCACCTCTACAAGTAGTGTGATAGACATGTGAAACTAACACAGGGGTGGGGAAAATGAAGCAAAATTCAGCTTAAAATGAGAGAAGGGAATGCCATTCCCTATCAAATCATGATGGTGAGAGGCATCAAAACCTAATGGAGTCTAGTGGTAGCTGCCACCCTTGAGTTTAGATCATTTGGACAGACTACTCTTTAATAGGAGTATTCATTTTTATTCCATCTTTATTATTGGAAGGGGAGAGGTGAAAGGGGAAAGCAGGATGGGGTCAGGGACAAAAGGAAGGGGTAAATGGGGAAGGAGGAGGAGTGTGGATGGGAGAAGATTAACCCTGATTATCAGCTTCAACCTACAACTTACTCAAGTTACATCCTTTCCAAAAGATGGAAGGCACTTGTACAACGTTTCTTTGTTTCGAGTTTAGATTTACTTCAAACCAAGAATGAGTTTAATGTCCTTAACTATCAGACGCTGAATATCATCTGGGCAGTCTTGCTCCCAGAATTGATTAGTGACATCATTGAGTCTAAACAAATTTACTCCTATATTGGTCCCATTGTCTTCCACCGGTTTACCCTCTCCCTTGATGTGAAGAAAGAGAAGTGATTCTAATTTTCTTGTGAGCCGTCTGGCTTCGTCTGAAATCTCTCTCAGCCGTTAGGAGGTTATGCCTCCATCTTTCATTGCATCGATCAAAATCTGTGAGTCTCCTTCCTCTACAAAATTTCTTTATCGCTTGAGTACTGCCGTTTGGAGCTCCTCTTAACAGTGCTAGAATTTCTGTTCGGTTGTTTGTAGTATATATCAGTGTTGGCTGACCTTCCTCATTTTTGAATACACAACCATCTATGTCCAGACTTGGGTTTCCTTTTGCAGACCCATTGAAATTTAATTCTAGAAAACCACCAGGTCCAGGATTCCATTTAATTTAACGGTATCTTTTTCTATTATTTCCAATCCTATTAACATGTCATAGGGTCTATGTTAACTACTTATTGAATTAATTTATTACATTGTGCAAGTATTAACGGGTAAATTGTAAAAGTGGATCAAATTGTAAAAGTAAATTTGGAAAGTAGTGGAACGGAGTTGGTTGGTAGCTAGGTTAGCCATAACTAGCACCAAAACCATAAATTATATAAAAGGATTAAAATTTAATATCAAAAGATTTTTGTCTCTGCCCATGGGGGGGGGGCTGCAATCTTTGAGTTTCTCTTAGCAGGGTTGTATTCTCTTTTCTTTTGTAATGAAATGTGCTATTGACTTGTAGGAAGCAACATTTAATTCTCAAGCACTATTTTACAGTCTATAGAAGTAGATAAGGTTCATGTATTCATTTCCAGCTGTGTGTACTCTTCCCAAGATTTATTAGGCTCTGTACTATTTGCACGATTCCATGCGGTCTGTCTTGCTAAGAAGACTTTGAGCTTTCGGGGTTTGTACCTACTTCCTACACATCCCATTTAATCATCCATTCCCTCTATAAATTGTTCCAGTGCAAACATGTAATATCACCTTTTGGGATATTATTTAAATCTGCAAATTAATTAACTCAAACCGACTCTAGAGGGATTAAATCCTCTTAGTTCGACCTCAAATAACCCAATGTCAACATTAATACAAACCAAATGGGGTTGAACCAATTAGAAAATGAATTTTCTCCAGATCTGATTTTAGAACAGCAGTCAATTATTTAAAAATGCACCTATAATAGTTGAAACTTCAAAAATTAATATCTCACTCAATATTCCATATTTGCCACCAAATAAAATGTGGGATAAACTAAAAATCAAGGCCTTTCCAATGAACTATGAATCTGAATTTTCTGATCACTGAAACCACCTCAAAACAACCCCCAAAATCTGAAACCCAGTCACTAGGGTTAGAATAAATTGCATAAATTATTATCAGCTCTTCCTAACCATCCAACACACCCAAAATAGCTGCCCCACACTTGGAAAAATATGCCAATACAGATCAGATTATATATTTAACTCATTCACCCTTAAAACATGCCAAAATATGACTCAGTACAAGTCGCCATAGCTGGAATAAATGTAACAATGAACAGAAGTGAATAAAACACCTCAAACCCTTCCACTATCACTTAGAATGGAGTCACAACATGCAGATTTAACCCAATAAATTAATGCACTAACATATAAGCCAAGTCGCCAATCTTAGAATGAACATATCAAGCAATATTCACTCAAAATAGCATAGAAGGCTTCACACTCTCTCCAATAATGGCGGTGTTGAAGAACACCTTTATAATGTGATCACATGGGCATACATCCCTCTTCAAGCATGAAGATATTTTTAAATAAAATCTCAACATGCCCCCAAGGTGTTGCCATATCTCCTTATATAGCTTCGGCATTTCAAATCTTCAAGTTTCCCTCCTTTGGCCCATTTTCTTATGTAGAAGGGTCACTTTTAATATGGGTCTCTTTTCTTGAAAAGTCAAACTCCAAAAAGAATATTAATTTCCTCTTTTAATATTTAAAAAATAAAACATAAGAGGAGAATTAATTATTTAATTTAAAAATAAAAGGAGTAATGAAATTTTCCCAAGTTTTATTCTTTAATCCATGGGAAGAGTGGATTAAAGGTCTCCCATATTTTAAATTAATTAATGTCCCAAAAAGGGGACATTATAGTCCTCCTTTTTCAAACATTGCTTGTCCTCCAGCAATATGCAAGCCCTCTACCCATGTGCCAATGTATTTATGCTATAAAACTTCCACAAACAAGCTCCTGTTCCTATCAAATGAAAGAGCTGATGCAAAAACAACACCTTGCAATGGCTGCCCCATTCTTCCTTGAATTCCCACGGCTGCCCAAGAAAAGAAACTACTGTCATACCAAACATTGACAAGAATTCTGAAAAGTAATCATGAATTTGACAAGAACAAACAATTTCCAACTTAGCCCATGCATCAATAATGTTCCACAAAGTGTAAGAGAGCTCTTCAATCATGAACATGAAAGCAATTGAGTAATATAAGTGGCTGTAATAATTGATGACAGCAACCTTAGAGGCTTTAAATAATCATATGGCAGCTTTGGGCCCATCCCTTTCAATCTTAGAAAAGGGTAGAATACTCCCCTCTTCCTTCTTCACTTAATTTTTAAGTTCTTGGGTATGAATCCTCAAAGTATGAGCCACATGAACATGTATTTTTCTGTATTAACCAATGGTGCAAAGAAGGTATCCCAAAAATACGGAAATACATGCCAATTCTTTTCTCATTTCACAACAAAAATCAGTCATCATGCCTACTAGATAATTCATCCTGTAGTGGTGCCATACACTAGATATACTCAAACAATTACCTTGAGATGGGAGAACTTTCCCTTTCCCAAGAGTGAATGCTTGGAACACCCAAGAGAGTATTCCGGGCTGCGTACTTACCGCTGTCCATAACCTCAACAAATTGTCCAACTCATGACGGGAAATGTGTGTCCCACTATCCAACGAAGTAACAACCAAACATTCATGAGTGATTAGAATAGGCTTAAAAAAACTGGAAAATTACCATTTCTTATGGTTGCCTTCTTGCTTGAGACAATGAGCATGATGTGGATAACAAGTGGAATAATGGTACAACTACTATAATATCCAGAATTCTTCTTGTAGCTCTAGAATCTCAATGATGTAGGTCATTAAAAACAACTCATAATTGAACCGCCAAACTTCAACAATTCAAAAATTCATCCTTGTTATGGACATTCCTTATATGTATGGGGGCCAAACCAAGTGTAGAGCCAACAAAAGATGTTGAAAACAGCAGTAACTAAGTTTTTTGGCCAATAAACATTGAGAAACAACACACAAAAAGAAGATGGTACAACAGTGTTACTTTGTGGAAACCAATAAGTGTTTGGAACCACCAAATATATTCATTGTCATTTCTCCTCAAGTCCCAAACCACAATCTTTTCCTCACATGCATTAGCCCAAATAATGTAATCAAAACTGATTTGAGTGGAAATAAAACTAAGTGTCTTACCATATTTTGAAATCACTCCTTTGTTGCCCTTAGTTTCACTTGGACTGGATTTTAGGAGGTGTTGGCCTTCTTGCCAATGATCCGGGGCTGCCTCAGGAAGATTTTTTTACCCACTTTAGCACCTTTCTTCTTGCCTTCATTATTACCACTATATTCATAACGAACAAAGCAAGGCAAGGACAAAGTATGATGATGATACAACAAATCAAAGTGCTTACCCCTAGTAGTTGCGCATAACAAATTTTCCAATCAAAAAGTCATCATTAGCTCCTTGTAAAATAATTTTCCTTCTTACTTTCCTAATCTCCTAAAGCCCCAACCATGCTTCCCAACACTTATACTTACCATAGACAATTATGAACTTTCACTTATTCCCATTAAATCAGATGTAAAAATCACAAAGTCAGAACTGATAATCTTTGTAGAAGAGTGGAAAATTACTTGGTTCCCATACCTTCGAGGGTACCCATATGAGTGACCTTCCACCCAAGGAGTCTTCTTGATCCATTTTGCAGCCCATAATCCTCATTTTAAGCTCTGTCTCTTACCTGTTTCTCATGAGGAGTACAAATCTGAAATGAAATAGTATACAACCATAAATCAACCTTCCTCATACCTTGGAATGTTATCATGTGAGCTATGTCCTCTTTGGCTAAATGAGTAAGTTCTGATATACCCTTTTTATGCTCAAACCAAATTGCCAACATTATAACTCGGAATGGTGACTTGAACCACTAAACTCTCTTTACTCTCTTGTGGATATGATTTTACTTCTTCCTTAGGCTCAAGACCCTTGATCCATCCTTCTAAAAACTTCATTATCACATATGCAATCATCAGAAAATAAGGTGAACATTTTTTACTAATAAGAAATCTTTACCTTGCATGAGTATCTTTGTGGATCTATATTTGATGGTTCACTCAAAAGCAAGTTTTTCATTAGTCAAATAGGGTCTCAACTTCTCTTTACACAAATCTATTATACTTCTAGCTAGTGCTTCTAGCTGCGGTTGATATTTCCTGCTCCTTCTTTCTCATATAGACAAATAAAATCATTAGAAGTGGCATCAAAAATATCATTCTTCTCATTCAAAAATTGAAGACATGATTGTTTGCATTGAGGAAACACACAATTTCTGCATGATCCTTATGAATGGTAATAAAGAAATTATCAAACATTTGGAAAATGAATTCATAACATTCTAGATCTACCATTAGTACCCAAAGATCTAATGATTTGGCATAATTTTCAGAGTAGTGACCCCCTTAGCAAAAGAGAACACTTTGTGGTGTCACCAAGACCCTTAAAACATTCCACTACGAGCTGAAATATTTTCTTTCATGATGTTGTCACTGTATGGTGGTTCCAGAGCTTTTTATTCTCATAATTTCACTGATACAAGCGACAACTACCCAGTCTCACATCCGGATCTGAATGTCTGCAAAAACCTAGAGACTAGCCCAAATGGATTACCAAAGAATTCATTGCAAAGGAGACTGTTTGATAATTTGATTGCTTTACCATGGACAAACAATTTGCAGCTTCCTCCAAAATGTTTAGCAACCCATCCGTTGAAAGCTGAGGTGGGTGCTTGCCAGTTCCTCAATCTGTCAAGTTCCCATTTTCAATTTTGCTCTCACTCATCAACTCCATGATTCCGCCTAGATCTCTTCTCCATGCATTCAAATAGGAAATAGTCAAACCCTCACAAGAGTGCAGAGGGAAACATGCTTTGATACCATTGTAATATCCCCTTTTGGAATATTATTTAAATCTGCAAATTAATTAACTCAATATCGACTCTAGAAGGATTAACTCCTCTTAGTTCAACCTCAAATAACCCCAATGTTGGCTTTAATACAACCCAAATGGGGTTGGAGTAAGCCAAAGTGGTGGGTTAGATGGGAGAACTAATTAGATAATTAATCTTTTCCAGATCTGATTTTATAACAACATTTAATTAATTAAATATTGCACCCAGAACAGTTGAAAACTTGAAAAATTAATATCGCACTAAACATTTCATGTTTTGCCACTAAATAAAATGCACAATAAACTAGAAAATCAAGGCCTTTCCAATGATCCAAAGAATCTAAATTTTCTGAGCAATAAAACCACCTTGAAAACAACCCCCAAAATCTGAAATCCGGTTGCTAGGGTTAGAATAAATTGCATATAAATTATTATCAGTTCTATTCTTATGCTTCGAAAACCCCCCAAAATAGCAGCCCCCACATTTGGAAAAATATGCCAATACAGATCAGATTGCAGATATTTAGCTCAAAAGACACCCTTAAAACATGCCAAAACATGACTTCCCATTGCAAGTCACTTTAGCTCTAATAAATGCAAACAGTAACAACAGAAGTGAATAAATCATTATCAAACCCTTCCAATATCACTTAAAATGGAGTCACAACATGCAGATTTAACCCAATAAATTAATGGCACCAACTTATAAGCCAAATCGCCAATCTTAGAATGAACATATCAAACAATATTCACCCAAAAGTAGCATAGAAGGCTTCACACTCTCTGCAATAATGGTGGTGTTGAAGAACACCTTTATAATGTGATCACATGGGCATACACACCCCTCTTCAAGCACGAAGATATTTTGAAATAAAATTTCAACATGCCCCCAAGGGGTTGCCATACTCTCCTTATATAGCTTTGGCCATTTCAAATCTCCAAGTTTTCGCTCCTTCCTTTGGGGCATTTTCTCATGTAGAAGGGTCACATATAATATGGGTCTCTTTTCCTGAAAAGCCAAACTGCAAAAACAATATTAATTCCCTCCTTCCTTTGGCGGATTTTCTCATGTAGAAAGGTCACTTTTAATACGGGTCTCTTTTCTTGGAAAGTCCAACTGCAAAAAAGAATATTAATTCCCCTCTTTTAATATTTAAAAAATAAAACATAAGAGGATAATTAATTATTTAATTTAAAATTAAAAGGAGTAATGACATTTTCCCAATTTTTGTCCCCTAATCCATGGGAAAAATGGATTAAAAGGTCTCCCATATTTTAAATTAATTAATGTCCCAAAAAGGGGACATTACAGAAAAATCCTTCCTATTTCACTATTTCCTTTGGTTTGGTCCTCATTAGTCCTTTGTGTTTATTCCTCTGGAGGGTTTCCCATTTCATTTCCATAGATTGTTTTTGGTTGGAATGGTAAATTCTCATTATGGGGTGCCGTTTGGCTTAGTTGCCATATTTGAGAGGCAATATCTCTCCCATCAAATTTACCCTACCTGGCCTTACCCGTTGAGATACAACACACCCATAATTGGATGTGGTAGTTTACCTGATATCAACATTTAACATTTATACATTTTGAGCATGTAACATTTCTCATGGAGATATGAACATGAGGCTCTTCTAAGCAAGCTCCGATGATTTACCATTTGAGCTCATCCCATCTGACAACCATTTCATTTCTATAAATTTATCCTTTCATACTTTCAGGTTAAAAGTACTGAAAACCCTATCATTTCTACTAAATGAGGAATCCACCCTTCCATGTGAATTTCCTACTTCTGTTGCACTGTTTGTTGCTGTTCTTTGGGCCCAAGTGAGAAAATTTCCATAAAGGTTCCGGAGACAAAAATTGACACAAACAATATGAATAACCAAATTTCTACCAGATTGTGACTCTGTAATTGCATGGACCATGCAAAAGGTATTTTTATCATCAAAGGCAACAGAACATGATTATCTATCATGTAAAGAAGTATCAAGATGTGAAGAATCTCAAACTCAACGCCTTTTTTAAGTAGATTCTTCCCTTTGCAAGTTTCGGTCAGCATTCTACCGATACCAAATCCACAAAAGGAAGGAAAAAAATGTACTGCCCCTGTGTAGGAAATCCTGTAATCCTGATGGATATATGACTAAACACTTGCACAGAAATATTCCTTGAAACATATAGTTTATCCTTTTCATAATTGACAGATTCACCATTCTTTTTATGTATAACTGATTGATCCTGAATGTACATCTATCATTCACAATATTATTGCTCCCATGCCTTTCATCACCATCAACTGTACCTACATTCTGTCCTAAAAGAGAACTTCAGGTCAGATTCCCACTGTTATATCCATAGTTTAAACCTGATTGAACTTACCAATAATGTGCAAATTAGGAGGAATGCTGCCATCAGTATCAATGGGTGTTCGCTCCTATGAAGGCAACATTAGACCTGTCTACCACATTTATATTGTTGTGCTCATCTGTACTAGGCAAAGCATTCCTCCAACCCTGCCCATCTGCACCTTCATTTTGTTGAGAAACTCCATCCACCCCCAGAGAGCACTAATATAGACCACTGTAGACAAAGTCCCCTCCTGATCTGAACTCCGTGACTGTACCATAACCCGAGTGTTATCATGCTACAGCTGCTAATCCCATACATCTCCCTCCCGCTGGAGCTTCATGAACCAGCTGTCCATACAGGATATTAAGTGGAGAAGGAATGCTAGTGTTGGTATTGAAATGTCTTTTCTATGCTTAATTTTATCAACTTTTATGTCACCTTGAAGTTAGAAATCTTTCAGAGTATTACAAAATGCCGGATTTGACTTTTTGATTATAGGTGTTATATATCCAGGGCAGTTTTGGATATCATTTATGGATTCTAGTAAAATGGGCAGAATTGGTTGAGATCTTTTCCATTAGAAGACCCTTTAATAAATTATGATTACCTTATTATTTCCTAGTGGCTGAGCACTCCCAAGTTTGATTTGGCTCTCAAGGGAAAAAAAGATCAGAGTCAACTTTTTGTTGAGCTATTGTTTCATACTAATTACGAAATTGCCATCAAAATTAATTATGAAATTTCATGTCAATTCTTACCAACTGGCTTGTCATGTCATTCTGGAGTCTGAGTCGATTCTAACTCCTTGGCTCATCAAGTCATTTCAGAGTCCAAGTTGTGTAACTATGTTATCGATTGGAAAATTATAGATATTTAAAAATATGGAGGCTATGACAAGGTGGATTAAAGCATAATCTTAGGGTGTTTACCAAGCTTAAGCTTGCTATTTATGTTTGTGTATTGTTTAAGCTTTATTTATTCTGTCTGCAAAAAGCTTTTTGTTTTGAGAGTTTGGCAGCTAATTCAAATTGTTTCTCCATATCACAAAATATGGACATTTTCCATATGTTTCCGGTTTCACTTATCTTTACTTTGAAATGCTTAACAACTCTGCAAGTTGTTGGGATCGAGTCCTTGATTCTAACCAGTCTTGTTCATATAGTTTCTTTGTTAGGCAACTCAAAATTGTGGATAAAATAGCAGATACTAAAAACAAAGAATAAAATAGCATTGCAGAGCAATTTTGAACTAAACAGTCATTTTAGATAGCTTATCTTGCCACAAACAAGAGTTTGGGGGTTTAGGAGTTCTTTAGGTAGAAGTTTTCTTTTTCTTTTACTTATCCATTACTTATTGAGTTTAACTGGCATGCTAGTATGATTTCCTTGCACAGGTGATGGCCAATTTAGTTTTAAGTGTTTCGTTAACTGGATTGAAGAGATGTTAACACTTGTATTTCTCCCTAACAGAAGTTGGTGCTGTTGTCACTGGGTTAATTCATAGTCTCTTATCCCCTCTTATCAGGAGTCCATACTATCTACTGCAATTATTATAATACACACAATCAAAATTGACAGCTTTATTTGCAATAATCACTAGTTTTCTGGGAGTCTGGTTATCTGACCAATGCTGTTGGATGTCGTGAATCTGTTACTGGGCATTTACAATGTCTTTAATTGAAAATTTCATACATATCACTGGCAGAAAAATGTTTATTTTCTTGAAAGAGTTGCATCTTTCCTAGTGTTTTTCTCAATTAAATACTGTGGGATAAACATTTAAAAAAATTGTTCTGTCCATGTTCAGATATGCAAATGAATCGAATTTTGTCAAATATATTAAAATTGCTGCACTTCTGCCTGATAAAACGGTGCGGGATGTGGCATTAAGGTGCAGGTGGATGTCGGTGAGTTTCCTTTCCCTCTATTCAACTCAAGGACACATTTTTAGAATGTTACAACTTTTTCCCTTGTGTGCTATCTTTACTAAGCTAACAAAGGCTCAGATGAAACATTCATATCTTGTGTAACTCTCAAATTTAAAGTGATGTTTATTAGTTGATCTATTCTTTATTCATACCTATGTATCCTGATAAGTCCAAGGAGTTGTGGTGTAGTGATAGTTGGGTCACTTTTAAGAGTGACTCAGGCTCTTCCTGACTGCAGCAAAGTGATTCATAATTCTAGTGGACATGTGGCGCGGTTGTGGTGTTATGGGGTACATGCAAGTGTGCCACGACTTTACAAATCTTAAGAATGTGATCCAACCCATTCTTAACAACACTTTTTGTGGATATTCATTGTTTATCAATTTGAATTACAGTCATTCCTAACAACACTTGATTGATTAAATTTGCATAAAAACAGTCAGTAGAATTGAGTTGCTAGTGCTTCAAATTGAAAGGAACTCAGTGAACATGAAACAAGAGCACAAAACTACTGCAAGAACAGAAGAACAAAACATAAGAACAAGGTGTACCCTGGAGAAATCCAATCTGGGAAAACCCCACAAGAATGAGGCACTTCCTCGTCTTGCCACTATCTCTTTCTGTGATTACAGGTGTACTGCCTTCTCAAGGCCTTCATGAACACTCTTTATAATAGCAAACTTGCCAAACAGCCATGCATGCTTTGCAACCTGCTCACTCACACTTCCTTATCACACCCCAACTCGAAAGACACGAACAATAAAAAACAACTGCTAGGAAACATTACATCCTTCTTGTGTCCCCTTCAGGGTGTATATATACAGTTGTACATTATAGGAAGCTTGAATGTGAAGCCAAAGAAACTTGGAAGAAGAAGAGACCCCATCTATAGTTGTTACTCCACTTGTTCTTTGTCTTTGTACAAAACTGCTCTAGTGGATGGGAAACCGCCGCTTAAGGTTACGTAACAGCCATTTGTTTTAACCGGCAGTTTCACAACCCTGAAAAATTCAACTTTCGGAGGCCATAGCTTTTTTGTACAAACTCGAAATTGCGTGCTGTTTTTTTGAAAGTATAAGTTGTTGAGAGAAACCCAATTATGTAATCAAAAACTACTTTGGATGAAAATTCAAATCCATATGCTATTTTAGCCTCTACACCAGAACTTATCTGTTTTCAGGACTTGGCATGTTGCCAATACTTCTTGAAACGTGTTAACCGTCAATTAACTCAACCAACTGATTTTGATGATGGAAAAGAGTAAAGGAAATTGTTTCAAGTTGTGTTCATTATTTCAATGAGAACAGTGGCTTAGTTATCTTATCTTGCTAACACTTTGATCTTACATTCGTGATGTATATGCGGTCAGGGTAACCAATTAAGGGTGGCCTTCAACCACACAACCCTTAGAGTTTACACATGGAAGAGAATATAACAACATAGAAACACAATTTATTATTGTTTCATAAAAGATTACATAAGCATAGACTGATTACCAACAATACAACCTCAAAAATCTTCTAAGAGAGAGATACAATCGCAATTGGGCAGTCTCACCTAGAGAATCTGTGCCATTACCAAATGTCTAGTAACTCACAATTTCTAAATTCTATCTCTTGTCACCAACTCTATTTCCTTACTCTAAGGTTCACGGGTTTGTTTTGAAATATCCCCTTTCCGGATTTATTTTATATTCAAGATTTCCAACCAAATTTTTCACAAATAAAAATCTGATTTTATGACAGCAGTATATAGAAAAATATGACAGCAAAGTACAGTTAAGGCAGCAAGGTATAAAATCAGAAAATAACCAATATTTTCACTTTTATTGCAATTAAACTAACATGCAACAACATGCAAGTAACATGCATCAGCATGCAATCAACATGCATGTAACATGCATCAACATGCAATGACATGCATCAACATGCAATGACAAGAAGTTCCACCAATAAAATAAATGATCTCTCTTACTGAATATGGCTATCTTCTCTTTCTGGACTTGAAACTGGATCAACAAGCCTCTGAAACTCTGAATCTGACAACCTGATCTGAATAAACTCCACAATAGCAAACTAGGGCTGGATCTCTCACCACCGAAGAGTGCTCTACTAGCTAGGGATAGATCTTTCACTACTGAAGCTAGGGTTCATGTGGAATTTTACCTCCACAAGCAAGGAAAGCAAGCTGAAAGCTCCAACATAAGATGGCAAAATGAACGTCTATCTTTTTTCCTCCCCAAACACCACCTTTTATAACTTTTTCCATCATAAAAGTGGCCATAAAACCCTAATTCGACCCCCCTTGGAGATATGTCATATTTTAATCGTCACTTAAAGTGACTTTATTTCTCCTAGGCCAAAAAGTCCACTTAAGTGACCCCAACGAAGAAATAGAACATTACCCCACCTTTTTCACTTAAGTCATCATAAAGTACATGCATAACGCCAAAACATAACATATAAGTGAAATGTATGTGAAAACCATACCCAACAACTCTCTACGCCGCTAGCCCCCTTGGGTATGACCAAGGCTAAGATGGAAAACCGGTCGCTAGACCGTGGAGGTAGGAATGGGGACATTACATGTTTATATAGGCATGCAAGCCACCTAAAGGGATTCTAGAGCTTAGTTACATGCTACCCGTCAAGACTGCTAAAGCTAAGAAATGTTACAAAAACAATGCCTAACAAACGCATACAAGGTGAGTCAGCTTGAATCCAGACTTCTATGGACCACATGCTTCCATTTGCGGTATTTCTCGACATCGATAGACCATCGCGGCTTTGGTAGGCCTCAACAGCTTCAGTAGGCCTCCATGAGTTCGGTAGACCTTCAACGGATTTGGTAGACCCTTATTGCATGACTAAAGCCTTTGTGGCGTGATTGAGACCATGAAATGACTTAGACTTTCACGACAATGCATAAAAAACAAAAATCTACATAAGCATAAACTGATTGCCAATGATACGACCTCAACAATCTCCTAAGAGATACATACCATCACAATTGGGAAGTTTCATGTAGAGAATCTTCCCCATTACCAAATGTCCAATAAACCACAATTTCTAATTTCTATCTCTTGTCACTGGTTCTACTTCCTTACTTTGAGGTTCATGGGTTTGTTTACATAGGCATGCAAGCCACCCAAAGGCATCCTAGAGTTTAGTTACATGCTACCCATCAAGTCTCTTAAAGCTATGAAATGTTACAAAAACAAGGCCCAATGGACCCATACAAGGTGAGTTGGCTTGAGCCCGATTTCTTATGGACCACACGCTTCCATTTTCAGCATTTCTCGGCATCAGTAGATCATTGCGTCTTCGGTAGGCCTCCGTGGCTTCAGTAGGCCTCTGTGGTTTCGATAGGCCTCCACGACTTTGGTAGACCCTCACAACATGGCTTAGGCCTTTGTGGCGTGACTGGGACCTTCACGACACAACTTAGACTTCTACGACAATGCATAAAACACAAAAATCTACTGTAACTGTTTTGGTTGATATAGGATTGCCTGTGGACATGGATGCTCTTGTATCATACACCTTAGATAAATTTGTAAACATGATCCCTTGCTCATGCGCACTCTTCTTCTAGAATTTTGTTCCTTACATCTTCCACGAAACCAATCCAAGTTGGGTCTTCTTTCTCTTCCCTTCCACTTTATCATGTATTCTCTGTATTCCTTGTTGTGCTTCTTCTTGATCCTAGTGTGAATCACCCTTTTTGCTTCATTGTATACCTTCTCTGCAATCTGTTGTCTCTAGTCAATTTCTTCAACTTTTGCATCATCCTTCCTTTCGTGATATAGGTATAGGTATGCTACATGGAATATGTTTGAGATATTTATGCCTTATAGCAATTCAATCTCATATTTGTTTGTTGCAAACTTCCTCGATACTTTGCATGGCCCTATTTTCTTCGACTTGAACTTTTTATGTGTGCCCCTTGGAAATCGTTCCTTTTGTAATTGAGCCAAGACCAAAACTCCAACTTGAAATTCAACTTCCCCCCTCTTCACGTCTACGCATTTGTTTCTTCTAATTGTGCACTTGTTGGTGAACATTTTCATGTGTTCTGCAAAACTTTCAATCTCTATGCTCCTGCTTGTGTCATCATTGATATTCTGCAACTATGCCACTCCACATGGGCTATTTCCATATACTATTTGAAATGGAATTTCCCCATGCTCCTATTGAGGAAGTTATTATATGCGAATTCTATTTGCGTCAGTAACAAGTCCCATATTCTTGGCTTATCTACTAGCAAACAACTGAGCAAATCCTCAAGACTCCTATTTACTACCTCTATTTGTCCATCTGTCTATGGATGATATGGTGAGCTGAATTGCAACTTGTGTTCAACTTCTTCCAGATGTCTGCAAAAAATCACCAACAAATTCAATATCGTAGTCAAACACAATATTGTGCGGAAACCCATGCAGCCTTACCACCTCTTTGAAGAAAAGATTTGCAATGTGTATTACATCACTTTTCTTCCTGTAAACACCAAAAGATGCCATCTTTGAAAGTCTATCTACCACAATATAGATGGAGTTACTCCTCACTGTCCTAGGCAAGCCCAAGAAAATTCCATACTTATATCCTCCCAAGGCTTCTTTGGGATGGGAAAAGGTTGGTACATCCTTACATTCTATGAGCTTCCTTTGGCTAAATGGCATACTCTACACTCTTGCACAAATTTGCGCACATCCGCACTCATTTGTGGTAAAAAATAACTCTTCGCCAGCTGCACCAGAGTCTTATCCACTCCAAAATGTCATGTGAATTCTTCATTATGTTTTTCTCTCACCAGATTCTTCCACATTGATCCTTTAGGAATACATAACTATTTGCCCTTGTACTCTAGACCTTGCTGTACAAAATACTCTAACCAAGATGTCCTATTCACCCACTGGTTCCATGCATGCATTCCATCCCCCACTAAAATCTTCATCTCTTGTATACAACCCCTTCATCGACTCAAAACTCGAATTCTCATTTTTGTCAATAAAATATTGCATCTAGTCAACACATTGGCAACCTTGTTAGAATTACCACTTCTGTCGCAACTCAAAGGTATAGTCCTATAGGTATTGCACCCACGTGCCTCTGATTCAACTTTCTTTGGTTGTTTATGAGTTGCAGTGCTTGATCATCAATGTACAAAACAATTTTTTTGGCAACAAGTAATTCCTTTCCTTTTGGAGTGCTTGCACAATCGCATATAACGTTTTATCGTACACACTGTACTTCTTTGCATCAGTCAACTTCTTATTGGAATTTGTTATCTATCTTCCCGACTCAACACTTCGCCAATGGCTGTGCCAGTATCATCAAAACCCACCAGCTCTTGAATTTGTTTTTGTACCCCTGTGCTCTTGTACGGCGTCATTTGGTAAGACACCTTGTTCGGAAAACTTGTTCTCAGAATTAGGTCCGTGTGGTGATTTATGTCTCTCACCGGTGGTAATCCGCCTACTATATCATTTGATACTACCTCTGTGAACTCTTCTATTACCTCCTTCATGTCTTGCAAAAGTGACTCAACTCTCTTAGCTATGGTGCCCACATTCTCTCTTTGCGCGGGTCTCACCAATAGTGCGAAAAATATCTCATTCTGCTTTACCTCGCTCAGGAATTGTTTTCCTGACATCATCTAAGTGTTGGAACTTTGTTCTACCTATTCATTCAGTTCCTCTAGGGCATTTAGGGTGTACTCCCTTCCCTCCTTCACCACCTTGTATGTGTTTGCGTGACCATCATGTAGCGCCTTACGATCAAATCTCCACGGCCTTCTGAGAAACATATGGTAACTGTCCATGGGCATTATGTTGCACATGACTTCATCCTCATATCTCCCCATCCGAAACTTAAGCAGACTTTGTTCAATTACTAGGAGTTTGTCTCTTCTATAACCACGAAACTTTGTAGGGATTAGGATGTGCAATCTTCTTCAACCCCAACTTATCCACTATTCAGTTCCTCTTGGGGATTTAGGGTGTACTCCCTTCCATCCTTCTCCACCTTGTATGTGTTTGCGTGACCATCATGCAATGCCTTTCGATCAAATCTCCACGGCCTTCAGAAAAACACATGGCAACCGTCCATGGACATTATGTTGCACATAAATTCATTTGCATATCTCCTTATCTGGAACATAAGAAAGCTCTGTCCAGTTACTAAGAGTTTATGTCCCTTCTATAACCATGGAATTTTGTAGGGTTTAGCATGTGCAATCTTCTTCAACCCCAAATTAACCACCATCTCTTGTGATACCAAGTTGTTGGTACTACCACAATCCACTATCAACTTACAAACCTTGCCTCGCGTCTTGCATGTTGTCCTAAATAGATTCTTCCTCTAAACTGGGAAAAGTTCTTCCTTTACCGACTTCAACAAAATGCACTTTATCATCAATGATTCTCCGATCTATGGTTTCTCTTCTTAATTCGATGACTCATCACTCTATTCCGTTTGTGCAATATGGGCACTCACATTATTGCATCTTCTTCATCCATCGTTTTGTGTGTGTGGGCACTCAAAAGCTCTATGCCTCTGCTCTTTGCACTTGAAACACGTGACTTTGAACCCACATATGCCTCTGTGTCTGTAATGTCCCCTTTTGGACATATAAGAGCATACAATGGATTTCCCCAAATACCCAACTTGAAATCTAATACAAGTTTTTTGTATAATGCAGATCTGGAATTTATTTCAGAAAATACGACTAGGGCATAGCATTAAATTTCCACTAATCAATCAATAATTTATAATTTCTTCACCCCAATATGAAGTACAGATTTTATGAAGTTTAAACAGCCCTAGAACTGATGTATAAGACCTTGCAAGACAGCTAAAAATAATTACCCAAAATGGCGATTTGCCAGGGAAGTATAAACCCTCGAAAAATATAGCAAAACTCAGATTTTTAAATCAGAAATTAATGAGCTGAATTTAGAAAAATATTGCAGATTTAGAGTACTAGTTGAGAGCTCCAAAAAGGCTGAGTTTTATGTAAATAAAGTCTGCAGATCCAGGTCTGCAATTACAGCAGGAATTGAGGGTTTGGGACCCAAAAACACAGCAAGAACTATAGAAAAACTGACTGAAATGCAGCTCCAAACAGCAGGTATCCAACAACTGATTTTTATATCCTTCAAATATGCCAAAAACTGCCAATAACTGGGTCTCTCCAGCTAGGTGAAATATTATATTTTAGCAAGCAGATCTCCTTTGGATATTCAACAAAAGAGATGCACCAAAAAGGAAGAGTTTTCGTTCTTCCTTCCACCTTTCCTGAGGGTTTTCGTCCTCAGAAAATTGCAGCAACAAATGCTTAGCTTACAAGCCACTTTCAGAAAATATAATGATCATAGAATGCCCCTACTACAATTCGACTTCTCCTTTTAAAGATAGAACTGACCCAAAGTTACCTTCTATACAACCAATCAACTCCTTTCAGCATTAAATGCTTTTCTCCCTCCATTTTCTTATCCTAGAGCAAGTCACAATTTTTAGAGGGAATAAACTTGACCCATGAGCTTTTTATCATTTTTCCCATTTTTATTGCCCCTTAGGCAAGTCGTACTTTTCCTTAAAAAATACAATTTTTGCTTAGTGCTTTATCATTTATTTGCTTTTTCTATATTTTAATTTATCATTAAGTTCATTAATTTATTAAAGTGTTTTTTTATAATGTTTATTTTATTTTTTAGCACTTTATAATAAAGTAATAGAACTTAAGTCTCCATTTTAATTCTCCTTAGCCGTTGGGAAGACAGGATAGGCTAAGGGTCTTCGTCACGTCTAGCCTAGGAAGTGGGACATTTCAGTCCTCCCTTCCCAATGTTGCTTGCCCTCGAGCAATTATGAAATCTTTTGTCTAAGTGCCATACACAATAGACAAAACATGTTGAAGTGTCTCAAAATACTAGCACATGTACATGTTAGATGAGATAAATCTTGCCACCACTTTCCCTTGATAAGGTGCTCATATTCACATGGTTGTACCCAAGGCATTACATAATGTAAATTATAGATTTTATCATCCATATCATCACTCTTATAAAAAGAAATATGAATATATTGCAAATATGAAATAAGTTTGTTTGTATTATACCTTATGGAGTCACCATGGTTCACAAAGAGCTGAATTTTTTCTCAACTCAGCTGCTGCAATATTGTGTTCCTTACTTCATTAATCACATTTTGTGAAATCTGCCCCTCATTGACAACTCCAATCATACTATTGGCTGCCATTCTTGGAGGAACTCCTTTCCTCATGTCTTGTAAAAAAAATTCTGTCTTGCACTTTGAATTTCAGCTCTATAGTTTGATAATTTTGATTAAACTCACCCAAGGATTGGAGCCATTGAACACCAAGAATTAGATCCAACCCACCAATGCCAACAACATAAAATTCATCACTTACCTCATGCCCTCCCATGGTGAATTGAAGTTGGGGAATCTTCTTGGTGCATGTGATTGAACGCCCATCAGCCACAATCACATCGAATCCTTGGAATTCTTCCTCTTGCAAGCCCAATCTAGCAACCAACCCTTCATCAATGAAGTTTTGTGTTGCTTCTCCATCAATCAGTATGGTGACCTTTTGCCCAAGAAGATCACCCTTTACATGAAATGCAAAGTAACTAGGTGATACTGTTAATGTAGCTAAGGTAGAATTAGTGACACTCACCTTATCATCCTTTGCTTGGTCTTTTGGATCAGCATTATCTTCATCTTCTTCATCATCAACAACTTCAATACAGTGAATAGTTTCTTTACCTTTGCAACGATTATTGGGTTTCCATGGTTCTTTACAATCAAAGCCCAATTTCTTCCTCCTTAGATCATTCTTTTCTTCAGTTTCAAACCTGTTTTTTTCCTATTCTCGAGCTTTATTTTGCTGCCCACTAAATGCTGCTCCTTGCTTATCATTTTGAGGTGTTATGGGCTGTTGACATGTGCTCTTTTGCTGCCCCAAAGGCGCTGTTCGCTGCTGCCCAAACTGCAGATTTTTTCCTTTTGGCATTGAACTCTCCAAGTGTAATGACTTCTTAATGGCACCTTGAAGAGATGGAGGATTAAAAACTTTAACAAGGCCTTTTAATGGTTCCCCTAACTCTTCAACAAACAATAAAACAAGTCTTCTTTCACTAATATCAGGTACCATTACTGCAATTCTTTGAAAATCATAAATATACTTATCTAGAGTTCCATCTTGTTTGAGTTGGGCAGCTCCCTGAAATGTAAGTGCAAATTCATTATGTCAAACATTTACTGAATTCTTCAAGGGAGGTGATAGAGCCATGCCCTTGGGTGATGATGCCATTGTACCACCACTCATGTACAACTCCATCCAGATGCGATGTTGCAAACTTAATTGCCTATTCTTCATACATAGGGTTCAAAAAGAGATATATATCAAATTTTGTAACCAAGCCCTAGTAGAACACGTATTTGAACCATCAAATGAAGGAAGATTGATCTTACTTAGTCTATGCTGAATGTCCTTCCTTGGTTCTTGCTGCTGATTTACTCTTTTTCTTGGCCCTTCGTTCCTCCTCAATTGGTAGAAATCCCTGAATGAAAGCAAGTTCCTTGTGTTGGGATTCAAGGATGCATATTTATCTCCAAAAGGATTGACTTCTTTTGTGAACCCATGTGTAGGTGGCTGCTCCTCTTGTGGCTCATTCCTCTAAAGGAAACTAGCACGAAAGAACTTGGAAGGGGCATTGTTTGAAACCCTTCCTGCATGATGGCTAGAAGAGCTTCCCTCACCATGATGGCCTTGATTCCCTTGATTGTTAGACAATATCCCCTGCAAGGATTTTCCTAAATCAACAATGACTCCTACGACGGAGTCTCTAAGATTTGTTTGTGATTCTAGAAATCTATTCTACAGCTCTTTGTTGCCCTTGGTAAATACTTCATTTATGTAGCTCAACTCATCATCGGGAGGAGGTCTTTCTTCCTCATCCATCCCTCCTCTCCTTGGAGTTCTTCTTTTTGTAATGATATTTGAAATGCTCTTCGTCTCTATCCATATAATTCTGAAATTTGAATCTTTCCCTTACAGACCGGGAGGAAAGCTTGCTCTGATACCACTGTAATGTCCCCTTTTGGACATATAAGAGCATACAATGGATTTCCCCAAATACCCAACTTGAAATCTAATACAAGTTTTTTGTATAATGCAGATCTGGAATTTATTTCAGAAAATACAACTAGGGCATAGCATTAAATTTCCACTAATCAATCAATAATTTATAATTTCTTCACCCCAATATGAAGTACAGATTTTATGAAGTTTAAACAGCCCTAGAACTGATGTATAAGACCTTGCAAGACAGCTAAAAATAATTACCCAAAATGGCGATTTGCCAGGGAAGTATAAACCCTCGAAAAATATAGCAAAACTCAGATTTTTAAATCAGAAATTAATGAGCTGAATTTAGAAAAATATTGCAGATTTAGGGTACCAGTTGAGAGCTCCAAAAAGGCTGAGTTTTATGTAAATAAAGTCTGTAGATCCAGGTCTGCAATCACAGCAGGAATTGAGGGTTTGGGACCCAAAAACACAGCAAGAATTATAGAAAAACTGACTGAAATGCAGCTCCAAACAACAGGTATCCAACAACTGATTTTATATCCTTCAAATATGCCAAAAAAACTGCCAATAACTGGGTCTCTCCAGCTAGGTGAAATATTATATTTTAGCAAGCAGATCTCCTTTGGATATTCAACAAAAGAGATGCACCAAAAAGGAAGAGTTTTCGTTCTTCCTTACACCTTTCCTGAGGGTTTTCATCCTCAGAAAATTGCAGCAACAAATGCTTAGCTTACAAGCCACTTTCAGAAAATATAATGATCATAGAATGCCCCTACTACAAGTCAACTTCGCCTTTTAAAGATAGAAATGACCCAAAGTTACCTTCTATACAACCAATCAGCTCCTTTCAACATTAAATGTTTTTCTTCCTCCATTTTCTTATCCAAGAGCAAGTCGCAATTTTTAGAGGGAATAAACTTGACCCATGAGCTTTTTATCATTTTTCCCCATTTTTTATTGCCCCTTAGGTAAGTCCCACTTTTCCTTAAAAATTACAATTTGTGCTAAGTGCTTTATTATTTATTTAATTTTTCTATATTTTAATTTATCATTAAGTTCATTAATTTATTATAAGTGCTTTTTTATAATATTTATTTTATTTTTTAGCACTTTATAATAAAGTAATAGAACTTAAGTCTCCCTTTTTAATTCTTCTTAGCCGTCGGGAAGATAGAATAGGCTAAGGGTCTTTGTAACGTCTATCCCAGGAAGTGGGGACATTTCAGTGTCCAAGGGACCACAACTCTCCTGGTAGAATTTCCTCTTCCTATTTGCTTGTATTCACTTTGCTGCAAAGTAATAACCTTGCCTTATTATTTGGGATTCACTTTTTCGCCACCTTGTTTGCAGCCTTGTGTCAATTTTCCCTTGCCTTGCATCACACCTAGTTGTTTGCATGACAACTTATCCTTTTCCCTTAGTGCGTATTGATGGGCTTCTTCCACTGATCATGCTTGAATCATTCCGAACTCATCTTCAATCGAGAGATGTAACCCATTCATATAATGCGAGATCTTTTCCATGTCATCCTCCACATGACCTGCTTGGATTGCGAATTTATAAAACTCCTCAGTGTATTCTTTCACAATGAGCTCTCTTTGTTGCAGTTTCAACGACCTTTTGAAGAAATTGAGTTGATAGTCTCTAAACAAGAATTTTGCCTTCAACTTTGCCATTAGTGTCTCCCAAGTCTTGATCTTTAGTTTGCCTCTATGCACTCTTTTTGTTTGTACATGCTCCCACCAAAGAGACACATGCCCCTTCAGTTTGGTGCAAGTGAGTTTGAATCTTTTGGGACTTCCATATATTCATACTTGAAATGCTTCTTGAGTTCTGTTATCCAATCAATGTGCTCTTTTGGTTCCAGACTTCCAGAATAACTTGGGGTATCCATTCTAGGGTTACTCCCCATTCTCCCAATAGCGTGCATGATCCTTTCCTCCAGTCCTTCGGCTTGCACTTCCTCTTCTTTTGCAGATTGTGCCCTTGTCTTTGTGGGTGCCACTTCATCATCACTAGCATTGTCCACCACAACGCCATGCATTGTGCAATTACCATAGCCTCCAAATGGGCCCTACATTGTTTTCATCAACTCGGCAAAGTCATCAAGTCTTGCTTCTCAGTCCACTTGATCTCTCCCAAAATTTATTCTCCTATTTGCCTTTAGTGATTCCTCAAGAGCAAGAGATCTACAATCTCCGCAACCTTCATACCTTCTACCCAACAACCACTCTGTTAGAAGATGTCTCCAACGATTATCTACCCACACTCGCAAGTGTGGAAAAACCGCCAATGTTTGTTGTGTGACCCTTGCACCTTCTACTCAACAACTGCGCTGTTGGAAGATGTCTGCAACTCACAAATGTGAAAAATTGGAAATACCCCTATGCCTCATTTGCAAGGAAAGAAAACCCTATTTTGATACCAAATGAAGCAAATGTGGTAAGGGAACCCAATTAAGGGCGGCCTTCGACCACACAACCCTTGGAGTTAACACATGGAACATAAGATAACAACGTAAAAACACATCAACTTATTATTGATTCATAAAATATTACATAAACATAGATCGATTGCCAACAATACAACCTCAATAATCTCCTAAGAGATACATACAATCACGATCGAGCCAGTCTGACACAGATTTGTGCCATCACCAAATGTCTAGTAACCCACAATTTCTAAATTCTATTTGTTGTCATTCGCTCTACTACCTTACTTAGAGGTTCATGGGTTTGTTTATATGGGCATGCATGCCACCCAAAGTCATCCTTGAGCTTAGTTACACACTACCCATCAAGACTCCTAAAGCTACAACATGTTATAAAAACAATGTCCAATGGTCTGCTACAAGGTGAGTCGGCTTGACCCTAGACTTTCGTGGACCACACGCTTCCATTTGCGGCTTTGTGTGGTGTTGATAGATGATCGTGGCTTTGGTTTGGGCCTCTGTAGTGTGACCGGAACCTTTGTGGCATGACTTAGACTCCTACAACAACACATAAAACACACAATTCTACTCTAATTGTTTTGGTTGATACATGATTGCTTGTGGCCCCGGATGCTCCTACACCAATTGGTCAAGATTCAAATGCTTGAAATCTCCCTTTAGGGCATAAATTAAATAAATCTGGGTTTTCCCACAAACCCTTATTCAAAAATGACAAGAAGTTGATTTTGTATAATTATTGCAACAATTCTTCAAAATTAAAGCACCAAAGACTGGAAATCATTGAAAACCCTCAAATATATTTTATAAAAATGCTAGAATCAAATACAAAATCCAAATTCAAGCCAAACACAATTTTTATGAATTTATTTGTTGGTTGCAAATTAGATAAATGACAGCTGTCCATACAAAGAGAAATGTTGCCGGAAAAGAAGATCCAGTTGATCGATGGACTGCTTGAAGTAGAAAACAACCTTTAGCAAACCCTTGAAGATAAATATTGATGAATGACAAATTCTAAAGCCTCCCCAAGGTGACGTTGGCCCCTAGATAGGTGACGTCAGCCCTCAAACAACCTTGAAATCCACTGAAATTACGCCCCAGCTGCCTTGGAAGATACCCTATCTCAAATGTCTCTATCAAACTGATGTGAAGTTCAATTGTAACCCTTGAATGGAGGTACCCTTGCAGATTGGATGGTATTCATCCTCAAATTTGGCTGCCATGTAGGGGGTTTCATCTTCAATCCCTGAATACACAAGAGGGTTTCCATTCTCTAATGCAAAAGTCGAAGCAAACCCCTTCATGAAAATTATGATAATGACAAAAAGATCTCAAACGACCCCAAATGACCTCCTTTTATGCTTTTTTTATGGTTCATATCTCAATACAAAGTCCCCAAATGGGACACCCCCACTTTGGCATTTTAATTTATTTAAAATGAAGTAATACTTTACTTTATTTCAATAAAGTAGTGTTTTTTTTATTCTTTATCTCATAGAGTCATTTTTGAAATTAATAATAGAACATAAGTGCTTATAATTAAAGTTACCTTTTCACTTAAGTGAAATTATTAATTTATTTCCCCTTTTTCCACCCCATTAGCCCACGGGAAAATATTGGATAAGGTAAGGTTCTTCTCCAGGATTAATCTCAAAAAGGGGACATTACAGTCCTTCCCTCACAAAAATTGCTAGCCTTCAAACAATTGCAAGTTAGGATGGTACAAAATTGCAGGACCTTCCTGCGTAGCATCTTCAACTGGTAGATCCTTCCAACAAATCAAGTACTCCCTTATGCTCCTATTCCTTAGCTATTCTTTTTCGGACATCTATGATAGCTTCCGGTATTAAAATTGGTTTTCCCTCATCATCCAAAGGAGGCAGATCAATAGGAGTAATATGCTGTCCTAGTGCCTGTTTGAGGTAGGAAACATGAAAGACAATATGTATCTGACTATGCTCTAGTAGCTCTAACTCATAAGGAACCTCCCCACTCTTCTCTTATCTGTGCATGGACCATAGAACTGTGGTTTGAGCTTTTCAGCTCCACTCTGCTTGAGGGAAGATTGTTTCTATGGCTACAACATCAAGAAATCCATATCTCCCACCTCAAAAGTCCTTTCAATCCTATGCTGATCTGCATACAACTTTTGTTGGTTTTGTGCATGTTGAAGATTTTCCTTGAGAACCTTCATGATATCCTTACTCTATTGGACCAAATCCTTGGCTCCTAGCACTCTACTATCTGAAATGATCAAAGGAAAGAGCATCATACCCTATAATAACCCTTTTGAGGGTTTCAACCAAACACACCAAATGCAAATCTGAAATTTAAATTGCAGTGGACTGAAAGAGTAAAATCAGTGACTTGAACTATCACCAAAAATTGCCAAAAATCACCAAAAAACACCACAAACCAACTCACCAATATTTTATATATAGTTTATGGAATATTAGAAGCCAAAATCACAAATAAATGCTAAAGAATACATTGCTGGAAATTAAATATGAACTGGAAATTGCAGTCACAAGAAAAATATAAAATATGGGTCTATAAACCCTCTAAATTCATCAAACTTCAGATTCCGGCCTTTAAAAATATTACAAATCAGTTTATGAAACCAAATTTCTCAAATTCTTCACCAATAGTTCCAAACCCTACCCAAGGTAGGTCTCTCCACCCTAAATAATTCAAATACTAACTGAAAATTACAAATATATTTTCAAATCAGCTCTTCACTTCAAGACCAATCAATGATGAAGGGTTTTCGTCCTTCACCCAAGCCACATTTAAGGTTTTCATTCTTCAATGAAGCCTCACAAGAGGGTTTTCGTCATGAAGTGGATGAACAAGGAGCAACAAGCTCATGCCCAAGTAGAATAAAATGCGCCACGTCTATCCCCAAATGATGCCTCTTAATCCTCTTTTATATCGTCCTTTGGCAGCAATGTACAAATAGAAAAGGCCGACCTGTATAATGCAAGGAAACAATAAAGAAAATATAAAAAGATTAGATAACTTATATTATAAAGTTGCTCAAGGTTCTTCTCCTTCATTTTTGCTTCTTTTCCATGGAGAAGGAATGGCAAGAAGACCAAATTTCAGCTCTAAGGTGGGAAAAAGTGACATTACATACCCAAACAATGCTCTAAAAGGAGTCATACTAATTGACATATGATATGAAGTATTTTAACAATGCTCCCCCAAGTAGAGCCATTTGACCCAAGCTGATTGCTGTCCCACCACATAGTTTCTTAGGTATCCCTCAATCCATTTATTTACTATTTTAGTTAGTCCATTCGTTTGGGGATGATAACTAGTGATGGTAATCAATTATGTATCTGTTTGATGGAAGAGTTCTTGCCAAAACAAACTCATGAACCTGCTGTCCCTGTCACTTACAATATTCTTTGGCAGCCATGAAGCTTGAAAACTTCTTTGAAAAATATAACAACTACTAGTGGTGCATCAGACTTGGTTGAAAGAGGGAAAAAGTGAGCATGCGTAGTGAGCCAGTCAACCACCACATAAAGACAACTCTTACCTTGAACAGTGGGGAGTCAAATGATGAAATCCATTGAAATACATTCCCATTTCTGAGTTGGGATGGGAAAGGGTTGTAACAAGCGTGTTGGAAACTCTTGTTCAAACTTGTTTTGTTAGCAAATGAGGCACTCTCGGATGTATTGAAGGACTTCTCCTTTGATCCCTTTCCAAAAGAACCTTTCTCTCACTTGCTTGTATGTCTTAAAACACCCCAGGTGACCAGCCAAGGGTGTGTCATGTAGTGCTCTCAAAATCTTATGCTTCATTTTTGATTCTGGCACCAAATAGATTCTATTTTTGTAGACATGAGTTCATCCACTACTTTGTACCTTTCATCCTCTATGTTCCCTTCAAGGACAACATTAGCAAAATCATTCTTTGCATATTAAGCTGTTATAAAAACCTTCCAACCTGATGTAATTTCAGTCATGGAGCAAAGATGTGGTTTCTGTGACAAAGCATTTGCCATAATGTTGTTTTTCCCTTTAACATATTCAATGTCAAAGTCGAAAGCTTGAAGTTTGCTTACCCATTTTTGCTGCCTATCATTCAAGTCCCTTTGGTTGAGAAAATTCAAACTATTGTGATCCGTCTTGACCACAAACCTGCCACAAACCAAGTATTGTCTGAATTTGGTCAATGCATCCATGATGGGCAACATTTCCTTTTCATATATAGAGAATCATCGCTCATTAGTTTTGAGTTTACGGCTTTCAAAGGCTATGGGATGCCCCTTTCGCATCAAAACAAGCTCAATATCTTCCCCGGATGCATCACATTCCAGCATAAAGGGGATAGAAAAATCCGGAACAGCCAGTAGTGAACATGAACTCATTACTCTTTTAAGCTTATCAAAGGATATTTGGGCTGGTTTTGTCCAGCTGAATGCTCCCTTCTTTGTCAAATCAGTCAATGGGACAAGCTATGAAAATCCTTTGACAAACCTTCTGTAGTAGATGCAAAGATCAAATACCTCTCTAAGTTGTGTCAAAGTGGTAGGAGGAGGCCAATACAATATGGCTTGGATCTTTTGTTTATCAACATGAACTCCTTGGGAGTTTATGACATGGTCTCGATATATAATTTCACCCATGCCAAACTCACACTTGGATTCCTTAGCAAAAAGAATTTTTTGTTTTAAAATTTCTAGCACTATATCCAAGTGTTTCAAATGCTTTTTCCCATGTCCTGCTATACACCAATATATCATCGAAGAATATCAAGACAAACTTACTTAAATGGTTACCAAAAACATGATTCATACAGGATTGCAAAGTAGCTGGGGCATTGATTAACCCAAAAGAAATAACAAGAAACTCAAAATGCCCATAGTGACATCTAAAGGATGTTTTGTGAACATTTTCATCCCTTACCCAAATTTGATGATAATTGGTTTTCAAGTCAATCTTGGAAAAGAAAACAACCCCATGTAATTCATCAATTAGCTCATCAATCCTAGGTATGGGATACTTATTTTTGACGGTCTTTTTCTTACCCCAGATGGATTTCCTGCTATTCCCACTAGGGCCAAATCTGATTAATCCAAAAAGCCAAAAAATATCAATTACTATCATACTGAAACTAGAATGAAATTAGGCCACAAACTGAATATTTTCCAGAAAACCCTAGTTCGCTGCCCTAGGCTAGCGATTTAGCAAAAGTAGTTTTTTCCACCTCAAATTACCTCCAAAAATTATGAAAATTTGTTTGCAAGTAGATAATGAATAATCAGAATAGAATCTCCAATCAGACTCCAAAAATTTTAATTCTAGAACTTATTAGGGAAAAAACGCAGAAGAACTTGTAAATTAAATAACTTGCAAAATACTTCAAATTTTTGGGCAAATGATAGCTCAAATTGAAGCTTGAAAAATAAGCTTTCGAGTGAACCCAAAATTAGAATTTTTCAATGGCGGGAAGGCATCCAAAACAAATATGCAATTCTAGAACAATGTAGATAAACCGTAGCTGTAAGTGAAAGCTGGAAATACAATTTCATCCCACTTAGGAAAGGCCCAAAAACACCTCAAAAGTGATCAAACACTTCAGATCTGATCTCTCCTTGAATTTAGCTTGAAATCGATGCCTTAGCAATGCAAAATCTGGAAATGGAAGCTTCAACAACACTCCCAACAAACATGCAATATTTAGCCCTTGTAGGTCTTCAAACAACTCACGAACCGACAACAATAATCTTCAACAAATGTTGGAAAACTACTGAAAAACACAACTCCTTGAATTTTGATGCTCTATGGAAACCCCTAAATGGAGAATCCTCACAACATAGAAGAAGAGTTTTCATTCTCCTTCTAGATCTCTAGAGGGTTTTTCATCCTTAAGAGATAATCTCTAAGGGTTTTTGTCCTTAGAAATTATTTTGCAAAGTTCTCAAGCTCAGACAAAAATTAGAATTTTATAAAATGAAAGAGAAGCTTTACAAAGCCAAGCACACTTGCTTTTATAAGCAATCTTGGCTTAGTAGCCGCCACAACCACCAATCAAATGCCTTTTCCCACATTTAATTCTTTTTTTGGCATTTATTTCTTCCCAACACGGGTCACATTTTTCCCCTAGGGGAAATAAAAGTATAAAGTGACCTCTTTTCTTTTTCTTTTTCTAATTTCACTTTATCTTCTCTTTTATTTTTATTAAGTCGTTAAATAATTTAATATAAGTGTTTTTTATAAAGTTTCTTTTTATGCACTCTATAATAATTTATTAAGACTATAGTTTCCCTTTTTATCACCCCTTAGCTATTAGGAAACAAAATTGGGCTAAGGGTCTTCGATCGAGAAGGGGATATTACATTCCTCCCTTCCCCAAATTGCTTTGCCTATTGATTTGTGTCCCTTTGCTGACCTTTTTGCTTTGCCGTTTGGGAAGCTTCTTATTCTAAATGGTTGTCAAAACTCGTTCCAGTCAAATACTCAGGTTTGTGTGGAGGTCGATTTGAAGTGGATGATCCCTCTTATTTCTATTTGCACAATTGATGGTGTTCGGAAACAGAAGGTTTGTTTCCTTAATCTTTTGAATGCCTGCTTTGCATGTTAAGTGCAGGATCACCTGATTAGAGATTGTCCCCATTACAAGCTCAAGCCAAATGAGATGGCAAATGAAGGGGGGATTCCAACGCCCTCCTCTTCCAAAGTCTTGAGGACTGTGGACACTTCTATAGCTTCAGACTCTGATAGTAGGGGTTACAAAGGGTCTCCTTTTGGCGGGCCTAATGCTAGCATGTTAGTTCGTTCAGGTGTTGGTGGCTTAAATTCTGGTGGTACATGATGCTCAGGGGGTTCTGCTTCTGGTAGACCTTGTCCATTGAAGTCTCCTAGTGGGTCCATGGATCAACCTTTGGCTAATAGCTCTTCCGTAGAGTTGGGCCCTCTTTGGATTTTGCGAAGCTTAGTCGACAGTCTCGCTTCTATTCCGTCCAATGGTATGGAGATCGAGTTCGGATGGCAGATCAAGATGAACAAATGAAAAGTGGTTTCTTGGTCCACTTGTATGGATGGGAGTTGGTGTCCCTAGATTTCACCCTGAAATCTGAGACTACTCCATGTAAAAAATTTCGTACTTTTAAAATAACGGGTCGTTTGGTGTTTTAATTGCCAGAACATGCTTGTATTGCGTCAAGATATTCCCAATGAATCGTAGGAGCCAATTTCGACAAATACCCAGATGCCGAAAATTGTTTTATCCCTTCGTCAAGTTTTGTTTGCGGGAAAATTTTATTTAATTATTTTGAGCCCCGTTTGAAGTAAATTGTGCTCCGGTTTAGCCCTGTTGAGGTTTTGCATGTCAATATTCACATATACCGGCGGGGTTTTCACCAGGAATGCATCCTAGGTTTTATCTGTGACTTCTGGCAATGTTTTGCGTTTTTTTTATTTTTCTCATATTTTTCTTTGTGAAATTTCCCTAGGTCAATTCCTTCACCAGTACCGTCTGTTTTCTTGCCTAGAGTATCTGGAGATCATCTACGGCCGCCATGCCAGAAGGAATCAGCCTCAGGAAGTAAGGTTCTCTTTAAAAAGACGAAGTCGTGCACAAAAAAACTTCTTCTGGACATGTCGCATTTTTGGGAATGGATGGATTTAAGCTGCAGTGGGATTTTTGGTCGCAGCAGGTAGGTGAGATTTTTGTACCTGCCTTGCATGGTACTTTTTCCCATGAAGGCAAAGTCACTTAAGTAATATGGGAAAATTAGAGGCAACAGGCAGGCGTGAATTACTTACGTGCCTTGCAGGGTGAAAATTCCCATTATGAAATAAAGAAAAATCACTTAAGGCATTGATGGGAATTTCTTACATGCCTCGCAGGGTAGAAATCCCATTGTGGAAGGCAAACAACTTAAGTGGATGATGGGATTTTTGGAACCGCCATGTAGGGTGAATAATCCCATCAAAATTGACTTTTAAATATAGAAATCAGCCTTTCCCAAAAAGTGTGACCCCTTTGGAGCATTAATTAATTTATTTAATGGCATTTATTAATAGTCTCCCTTCCAATTTTGGCGCCCAAGGATGAGGAAAAGTCAATGCATAAGGAGAAGTCAAAGAAGACTGGAAGTAGAATGCTAAAAACAATTAAATTAATTTATTTAATGCTGCCCTAGAGCATGCTAAAAAGTGCGACCCATTTGGAGGATAAATAATTGGTGTCCCCAAATTTCATCATGAAATCTGAGACTAGCCTATCAAAAAAAAATTCGTACTTTTAAAATAATGGGTTGTTTTGTGTTTTATTGCCAAAAAGTTCCTGTATTGTGTCAAGATATTCCCAAGGAGCCATATTAGCCATTTTCGCCAAATACCCAGATTCCCAAAATTGTTATATTCTGTCGTCGGGATTTGCCTGCGGGAAATTTGTATTTAATTATTTTGAGCCCCGTTTGAGGCAATTTGTGCTTCGGTTTAACTCTGTTGTGATTGTACATATTGTTATTCCCATTACCAGTAGGGTTTTAACCAGGAATGAATCCTGGGCTTTATTTGTAACTTCTGACAACGTTTTGTGTTTTTTGTGTTTTCCCGTTTCGTTTTCTGTGAAATTTCTTTGGATCAATTCCTTTGCCGGTTTGGCCTGATTCTTGGCCTGGAGTATCTGGAGATCACATGCGCACGTTGTGCCAGAAGGAATTTGCCATCGGAGATCTGGTTCTCTTGGAAAAGACGAAGTCGTGCACCAAAAAGCTTCTTCTGGGTTGACCGCATTTTTGGAAAAAGAGGGTTTGAAGTGGATCATGGGTAGTAGGCAGGTGGAAATTTTGTATCTGCCTAGCAGGGTACTTTTTCCCATGGAAGCAACGCCACTTAAGTCACAATGGGAAAATTGGAGGCAACAGGCAGGCGGAAATTTCTTACTTGCCTTGCAGAGTAAAAATTCCCATTCTGAAATAAAAGAAAAATCACTTAAGGCATTGATGGGATTTTTTTATCTGCCTTGCAGGGTAAATAATCCCATTATGAAAGTCATACAACTTAAGTGGATCATGGGATTTTTGGTCATAGCAGGTAGGTGGGATTTTCGTACCTGCCTTGTAGGGTACTTTTTCCCATGAAAGAAAAGTCACTTAATTTATGATGGGAAAATTAGAGGCAGCAGGAAGGTGGGAATTTCTTACCTGCCTTGTAAGGTAAAAATTCCCATTGTGGAATAAAAGAAAAATCAACTTAAGTGAATCATGGGATTTTATTGCCTGTCTGGCAGGGTAAATAATCCCATTATGAAAGTCAAACGACTTAAGTGAATCATGGGATTTTCAGGGCTGCCTTGCAGAGTAAATAATCCCTTTGTCATGTGACTTTTAAAAATAGAAATTCCTTATTCCAAAAAGTGCGACCCACCTTAGGGTGAATAATAATGCATTAAATAAATAATTTAATTAATATTCTATTCACCCAATTTTGGCGCCCAGGCTTGTGGAAAAGTCAACAAAGGGAAGTGGACAAAAGGAATTTAAAAATAGACTGTTCCAAAATTAAATAAATTTATTTATTTAATGCAGCCCCTTAATGTCAAAAAGCCCCATTTGGGAGAGAAATAATACTTTTTAAAGTATTAAATGATTAAATTAATTCCTATTTTTAGTGGCTAAGGTCAAAGCATTCTGTGAGGCTTGAGTTAACTGGAAGCAGAATTCTAAAATTAAATAAATTTAATTTATTTAATGGCAGCCATGAGCATGCACAAAATAGGCGCCTCATTTGAAGAGTGAAACTTATTAATTAATTAATTAATTGCCAGGAATAGGAAAGACATTAATTAATCTATAGAATGGTGAAGATTATATTAGCAGGGGCTGCCATATGGATGAATTAATCAATTCACAGGTACAGAAGTGCAGCCCAGAGGAAAAGTGCGTCCCATTTGGATAGGATTTTTGCTCAGAAGAAGGTGAAATTAATGCTGAAAGCTTCCAATTTTGGCACACAGGTTGAAGGAGGTTGATTTGTGTCTAGATAATTGTTTGCATAAGTGATACAGGTACTCAGGTGAAGTTGGTAAAATTCATGCTTGCTTTGCATGCAAATAAAACATCAAATTTTGGGGCAGCAGGCTTGAATTATGCAGATTTTTATGATTAAAATCCACTGTTCATGTTTCGGTTGCCATCTTTGTCTGAATTAATTGCAGGAATTCATTACAGGTGCTTTTATAAGAGAAAGGGAGCTTAAATCAATGTCCAATACATTGAATATATCCTCTGAATCTGAAGAATTATCCAGATTTGCACCAGTTTTGAAGAATTCTGGCTGAGTAAGAAGAAAAAGAATTGTTCAGACAAAGATAGACACAACCATGGCAAAGAGGGATGAAAAAGAGAGCACAACGGAGTCATGCATCACTTCCAAATTCACAGACATTGGAGACACAGACTCTAGGTCCGGAACCTCTTTCCGAATTGATTGACAGATCCAGAGCAGGAAAGACTTCCCTCATGCGTGCAGTTAAAAGCAGTGGAATTATTCGAGCTGCAGCGTTTCCATACATAGCCCAGTTGCCAAAGTTCGTTATGGAGTGTGCTAGGTCTTACCATCCATCATCAAGATCAGTCCAAGAGATGCTATGGGGAAAACAATAATCCGGTTGGACGCACAGTTCATCAATTATTGTTTGAAGATTCCGGCTCGAAAGGTGGTGACTTCTATTAGCATTCAGGATGCCGGCAGCAGGTGGGAGAAGCATAGAGTTGACTGCGATGAACATAATGAACAACAGATACATGAAGAAGCCCAGATCTCCTTCAAAGTTCCCAAGAACTCTTCCGCGGTCCAATCTGGTACAGGAGGTAGATGATATTGCCAAATTGTTATGCAGGATAAATGGCGAAGCAAACGCTCACACCTTCCGCACATGGATGTATGCTTTCATCAGGACCATTGAAGTCAACAAAGTGGATTCAATAATCAATTGGTCGAGAAATCATTAGCGACAACATTGGTGAGCAACTCTGGAACGTGAAGCGTACTTTCAGCTTCAAAATGACTTCTTATTTGGTATATGCAGCAGCTTCACAAGGCATCTTCTCCAAGCTGGATAGATGTGGTGTTCTTTCCAAGGACCCCATTTTCGAGTGCTACCCATGAGCTTACTGTACCTGCGTGCAGGAAAGATTTCAAAGTGGTCAACGATGGATTCTTCTACGAATTCATTTGCAGGCTGGACAGAGGACCTAAAGGCCAACAGGGTGAGCAAGGAAGCGTGGGAAGTTGTGTCCAGAATTGGCAGTCTCTTCATTCAGTTTGCGGATTTCACATACCTCAGGGTTACCCGGCTTTTCTGGAGAACCGGTTAAGTTGCCCAGATATCCGAATGATAGATTGATCACCATGGAGCTGAGCAGACAACTTGTGGAGATACACGACCTTCAGTCAAAACGGCACAAGTCTACGGGCTTCTTCCCGATCACTGTGGGACATTATAGCTGGCAGAGCTTTCATAAAGCCTGAGGATTGGAAGCGGAAATGTTCTTTGAGTACGAGCAAGAGTTCTTCCCAGCACAACTGAACTTCGATCCATTTGGAGTAGCCAGGAAGACGATCTCCCAGGAGTACGCACATGTGCCTTCATTGGAAGATTTCTGGATGAAGTGCAGAAGTGAGTACAAGGTTAGAAAGAAGGATTTCAGCAGGCTATCAGCACGACAAGTGTTCGACTTTGGATTAGCACGGATACCTGCGGATCTTAAAGATGATGGGGCTGTGTTACTTGACACATACCATCAAATGGGAGGAGATAGAGCTGTACTTCAGGATAACGTAGGGGGCTGCCATACGATTGAGGAAAGGTCTGGCGCTGTTCTGGTGAATACTTCAAACTGGTTGCTGACGAAGGGATATTGCCTTGATGAAGCATTGATGAATCAAATCATGGGCAACTTCGGCACAGGAGATTCCCTCAAGAGGAAGCACGAAGGAGAAAACAACAGAAGGCCAGAGAAGATGAAAGTGCACAGAAGGTCTCAATCAAAGGAGAAGATCACTTCCACTGGCAATGACATTAGTTCTGGCTTCTCCAGCATCAGTACTTCACTGACTGTTGCACCTCAGCAGGACACTGCCATTCCTCCATTGAATCCGGCAACATTCATCTTTTCTCCTCAACCACTCCATTCAGCACCTGTTCCTGAAGAAACATTGAAGCTGCAGATGGCAGAGTTTGAAAGAGCTTTGTCCTTGGATGATTCAGAAGATGGCAGCCATAACACTGTAGCAGTTTCTGATGGAGAGGAATCAGAGCGGGAGATAGTAGTACACTCAGCAACTTCTCATTCTCCGAGAAGTAATTTCTCAGAATGGTTGACTTTGCAGTTGGTTCCAGAAGCTAGAGTGGAAATGAACTTGGAGGAACACGACTTGCAGCTGCTCCTGAGTCTAGGCGGAAAAGATAGAAAACCTAAAGTTGCTAAGGTGACTTCAAGGTTGATCATCGAGGAGTCGGGGCAGAAGTTTGCTGAGATGTCAGTTCCAATGGAAGGAAAGAAAGAGGATGAGCTCACAGCAGAAGACATAACAGTAACCAAAGTACCCATCGGTCAAGCCACCACAGAAGGATTGAAGCAGGATACACAGACATTGATAGATGCTCTATTCCTTAGGCTTGACAGAGAAAAGGCGGAGAAAGACGAACTTCAGAAGCAGGTATCTCAGTTGTGCGAGATCATTGCCAAGGTTGTTAAATCTTCCACTCAGCCCATTTAAGCTCAAGAGCAGGTGAGTGATCATCTGATGTAGGAGATGGAAGATGCAAGCAATCAGGTGAAAGCTATCGACGAATGGAAGAATCTGATTATTCGTCAAGCTTCTGTACAACTCGGAGAGGTGCCAACCCGCCTGAAGGTTATGAAAGATGCAGCAGATCAGCTGAAGCAACTGGTGACAAGCATAGTAGATATGAACACAGTTGCTGAGAGTAACCTGAGTACTTTGGCCGAAATCAATAAGCTGCCGAGAGAAGTGTTGATTGCGGAACAAATTGTACCTGACGGATCAGTTGAGAAGGGGAAGCATAGTTGGAGTTTGCAGTATCTTTCCGTTTGGAGATCTGCAGAATTATGCTGAAGAGGATGCATGCACTTGAGAGTATGACATCATCTTTACCAGACAATATCATTGCTTTCACTCATGAGGAAGTGGTCGGAAATGTTACTTCATACACACGGATCATTCCTAGCAGAGTGCCTAATTACCTGGAAGGGTCTCTTCAGATGGTACAAGGGAGAATTGATAGAGCTACTAAACCTTTCACGATGAATTCCATCAGCAGACTGGTGGCACTGTAGTCGGATATTGCGAAGTTCGGGCCTAAGTTTGGAGGATGTTGAAGCATGTATCAAGGTATTGAACGAAGGATTGCTGCAGTTCATGACAGAAAAGGAAGCTGTGGCTAAGATAGATGGGAAGATACTGAATTAGATGTTCGACAAGTATATTCAGTATCAGAACAAAAAGAAGATATAAATGTTACAGCTGGCTTGACTTCTTCTTTTCTTTCTTCTTCTATTTTCCACGTTCTCGGATGAAATTGTAAAACTTTGAAGTTATTGGTTTTGAAACCATTGCTTTAAGTTATGTGGAACAATTCTATTAGTTAAGTGATAGATGTGTCACTTAAGGAGGAGTTAGTGGAGGATGATTGCCAAATGTCATCTTTACTTCTTGTTTATGTTTCAGTTCAGTTGAGTTTCCCATTTGTACTTTCCCTTCTACATTCTATAAGTAGAAGAAGAACCTCCGGGTTAATGATCAGAATTTGTAAGCAGCATTCTTGTGTTCCAGACTTTGTGCTGAAACCCCTGAGAGCCACTTGAAGCAAAGGAATATAAAGGAGCAGATTTCAGGAGAACTTTGTGTCACAGTGTATTTTGTTTCTAGCTTTCTATCTTAGATCTTCTAATAAACTTTGTGTTATTTCAGATCTAGATCTAGAGTTGCCTTTGCTTATAATTCTGTGTGTAATATCTATTGGTTTCTTCTATGTGCATGCAATCAACTCTGTTATCTATTGATTGGGATGCACATCTTCCCCATTTCTTCCCTGTGTTTATATAATTCCCTTCTTCTATAAATATTTCCTTTCTTAAACAGTTGCTTACTTGCTGCAAAACTGTACAGCTATGGTTCATGAGCTGAAAAGTTAAAGTAAAACCCCCATATAGATACTAGCATATTTTAATTGACAAATCTGACACAGGAGCCTCACCGGTAAATGAGGGAGATTTATCTCATGACTGCCTAGGTTTTATGCTATGCAAGAAGAAGCACAATGGAGCAAAAATGGAATAAACATGAACAAATAGGAGCAAATGTGGGAAAATCAACAAGTTGGAAAATAATCGTTTTCCTGTGAGGGGGTTTGACCACTTGTCAAACCGGGCCTCACCCTCTAGTCTTCGACATACAAGAAAAATATGCCACAAGGTAGATAGGGAACCCTAGAAGTACTGAACAATAGGGATCCGGGGGTGGCAGCCCCTAGCAGGGTTAAGGGGTAACGCCCCTTTCATGCTCCTAGTTACGATACGGGGTGGTGTCAAGAGGCAGCGCCCCTGAAGCCAAAAGCAAATTACCCTTTCAAACGACCCTTGTAATGGCCCAAAAATCAAATTTTCATCACAAAATAAATCCCTTTAACTTCTTATAATTACGTAGTTTTATTACAATATTTTCCCAATTTTATAAAAAAATGCTCCAAAATAAATTCCCCAAAAAGTTCTTATGTGGATTCAAAGGACGTATGCATGTGGTACCGCGAGTCAAAGATGCATTCATTTGTCATCTAATTACTAAATTTGGGTGTATGGATATCGGCCAAGTCATAATTCCGCCTCAGAGGAAGATGACATTATTGACGCTTGTTTGAGCAGGTCACAGGTCTACGAAAGAAGATCTCCACTGCCACTCACCTGAACCAGATTATTGGAGGTGGCACAGGCTGAAGAAGGGAGACACAATTTCAATGGGTGTGACACTGTCATGTAGATCACACGAACCACTACCTCCATAACCCTCCGCTTCTTATTCAAAACTCAAAACATTATTTGACTCTTATGACAATCTCTAGCACAAAAATCAAGAAACAAGGCCAAATCATTATCACCATAGAGCACTTGTCAGATAAGAAATGGCTCCACCGAGTAGACATGCGACACCTTTCAGGGTTGTGAGCAGAGAGTGGTGCTTAGAGTTAGACCACCACCAAATCTTTCTCACAAAAGTTGGCCATTTTTTAAAAAATAAGAGCCGCTTGCAAAAAGATCTTACAAAGCCTTTTGTACAAAAAAAGGCCATAATATCCATCAACGTGTTCATGCAAGGACTGATAGAAATGCACAGACCTTGCACAGGAATGATATTTCCAGCGGCAAAGGAATCAGAACCTGCTCACATGCTTGAAATAAAAACAGACCTGAAGGCTGCTCAATCTTTAACAAAAGCTTGCGACGTTTGATCCATGAAGGCTCTAAGTTCAACAATTGATTATTTTTAGCCACGAAGGCACTGAATCAACAGGCAAAATCGATCAGGTAAAAAGCACTCTCAGCTGTAACCACCCTAGGTGCTCCCTGCCGATAATCCCCTCAAAATCACATTCCTGCCTTCGGGACTTAAACTTCAGCCCATCGTCTAGAAGTTAGTCCAAACTTCACCAAGAGAGTGAAGCCACTGCACTTGCAAACACTATGTGAGTCACTCCCATACCAACAATGTGGAAATCATCTGTAACTGTGTAGTTACCCATGGTGATGCTCAATTGTGGAACTCTCCGTGTGCATCTCATAAACTCCCCATTCGGCTACAACAATGTTGAAGCCCTCAAAGTCCTTCGTTTGCAACCCTTGTCTCTCCACCAATGAGCATCAATAAAGTTGTGGGTAGCCCCAATGTAAACAAGTTACCACAACTCTGTTGACCCTCATGGCATACACTCTCTAATCCTAAACGCATTGTACATCGGCAGTACTAGACATGTGGATATAATCTCCCGAGGGGAAAGTCTCCTCCTTCCTGCTCCACACAGCAATATCCATCGCAACTCCATCCCATCATCATCCCGTGAGTCTCCTAATCCTCACCCTCTTTATCATTCCTCAGTATCCTTGAAGACCTTGAGAATTGGGCTTCACTCTACCTCTACAATACGGTCTAGAACCCAAGGTTGTGCGGTAATCGAAACATAGTTTCTTTCGCTCAACTCATCTCGTCCTCTCGGGAAATGAAGGCTACCCTTTGCTGAAGTTCATTTGATCCAGAGAGGTTTCTCTTGATGAAAGCGAGGGGAAAACCCTCGATTTGGAGTGGATAACCTCCAAGTCTCGAGATCTCCTAATAGCCTCATGCAAAGAAGAAGGCTCAAATGCCTTCCAAATCCTGCAAGTCGTCAGTCAACCCTGCCATGAGGTGAAGTCAAACCTCATTCGAAACACATCAATACCCATTAACTGTAACCTCTGAAAATCTGGCAATGTATGATCTAGAGAACCTGTCTGATCAAGTGCGTCAACTCCCTGAAGTGCCTATCTGGGTCCCTCTTGTCGAACGATCATCAACCTCTTTGTCAAAATTCCTGAATAAGTAGTGATATGGCATTGCCCCTGTGTATCAATCCATGATGCCACCAGTCATGAGCATTCCCTCGAGGTGTAGGGTGCAAATTAATTCATCTCTCAGCACATGGGATTCAAGTAGACAGTAAGTCTTCAACGTTGGAATCCAAGACTGCGCGGGTACACTTTCTTAGAGCCATCGAAGTGTGAATAGAGATTTGTCCCAATCTCCTCTGAAACTACGGTACCTGTGTCTTGGTAATCTCTCTTGGGCTGCATACCAATCTTCATTTTAAATACTCTGAAATGGCATGTTGTCCCGGAACCTTCACTCAGGTTCGGTACTTCTCCAACAGATTTGCCTCAGCACAATGTTTTGCGGGTTGTCATGTCTGCGAAAACTTCCAGATCCTTCAAGAAAGAAGCGCTCGTGGAGTCCCAAGGGCTTGGTAGAAGCATGAGTGACCCTTGTCCCGTATGTCCACTCTCACCTATATTACCAGGTTGTCACAATATTGCTAGCTTCTTCTTTCTCCGCATGAGCCTCAATCCACCTTGTGCTAACCTCTAAATGAGCTGGCTCAAATAGAGGTGGTAATTCCTATGCTTCACCATATGGTGAACAGGTGCTTCATTAGATCTACTACCATATCTCACTGTCTCTGTCTGTGTCTCCCACATTTCAACCCCCAATAAGGCGGAGGAAAAACGGCTCTTGATACCATGATGAATGAAATAATACCTT
Organism: Taxus chinensis; assembly: GCA_019776745.2. Lineage (NCBI taxonomy): Eukaryota > Viridiplantae > Streptophyta > Pinopsida > Cupressales > Taxaceae > Taxus > Taxus chinensis. The sequence goes on from CM034150.1 coordinate 782,477,285, forward strand.
GTTGGTATTTACAAAAAAATGACAAATACAGAAATTTGCAAGCAAATACTAAATATGATTTTTTGCAGAAATAGGGCAGCGAACAATAAAATAAAAATATGATATCTTGAAAAAATTACTTGCCCCCCAAAACATTCAAATTCACAGGAAAACGCTGGCAAAATAATAACTAACAATAATAATAAATTGTTTTGTATTTTTTATAAACAAGAAATGCCAGGAATTTTTTTAAGCTCTGAAAAAATGATTAGATTCCGGAAAATTCTAATCTAGTCGACTACCAACATAAAAAAAAACGCCTGTTGAAATTTGGAAATAACTTATGAAAAACTAGAGAAAAACAGGCAACCTTAAGATCTGGAAAATTCCACCCGAAAAAACTTCTAAAATTTTAGGGCTGCAATTTGAAACCATGCTTAGTATGTGGAACACTCTATTAGTTACAGTGATAGATGTGTCACTTAACGAGAAGTTAGTGGAGGATGATTGCCAAATGTCATCTTGACTTCTTGTTTTATGTTTAGTTCCAGTTGAGTTTTTTTCATTTGTGCTTTCCCTTCTACATTCTATAAGTAGAAGAAGAACCTCCGGGTAATGATGGGAATTGTAAGCAACATCCTTGTGTTCCAGACTTTGCGCTTGAAACCCATGAGAGCCACTGAATTCAAAGGAATATACCGGAGCAGTTTTTCGAGAACTTTGTGTCACAGTGTATTTTGTTTCTAGCTTTCTATCTTAGATCTTTGAATAAACTTTGTGTTATTTTAGATCTAGATCTAGAGCTGCACTTTACTTATATTTTGTGTGATATCTATTGGTTTCTTCTATGTGCATGCAATCAACTCTGTTATCTATGATTGGGATGACACATCTTCCACATTTCTTCTCGTGTTTATATAATTCCCTTCTTCTATAAATATTTCCTTTCTTTAAACAACTGCTTGTTGCAGAACTATACAGCTATGGTTCATGCTGTGAACAGTTAAATAAAACCCCCATATAGATACTAGCATATTTTAATTGACAAATCTGACACGGTAGCCTCACCGGTAAATGAGGGAGATTATCTCATGACTGCCCTAGGTTTATGCTATGCCAGAGAAATCTAGCCAACAGATACGAGTGTCCAAAAGATGAGGGTGATGCTGCAGGTGGCAAGTTTTTAATGCAGAGAGGGATGAGGTCATCCTTTCATGGACGATGGCATGTAGAAGAGAATTTTGCTTCTTGAGCGATTTATTTTCTTCCAAAAAATTGACTAGATCCTTCTGAAGGCACAAATTTCAGTGCAGAGCATGGCATTCTTAGATTGCAAGACAAGTCATGAACTGGAGGCAAGAAGAAGGCCACAATGGAGCAAAAATGGAATAAACATGAAACAATAGGAGCAAATGTGGGAAAATCAACAAGTTGGAAAATAATCGTTTTCCTGTGAGGGGGTTTGACCACTTGTCAAACCGGGCCTCACCCTCTAGTCTTCGACATACAAGAAAACTATGCCACAAGGTTAGATAGGGAACCTAGAAGTACTGAACAATAGGGATCCGGGGGGTGCAGCCCCTAGCAGGGTAAGGGTAACGCCCCTTTCATGCTCCTAGTTACGATACGGGGGTGGTGTCAAGAGGCAGCGCCCCTGAAGCCAAAAGCAAAATTACCCTTTCAAACGACCCTGTAATGCCCAAAATCAAATTTTCATCACAAAATAAATCCCTTTAACTTCTTATAATTACGTAGTTTTATACAATATTTTCCCAATTTTATAAAAAAATGCTCCAAAATAAATCCCCAAAAAGTTCTTATGTGGATTCAAAAGGACGTATGCATGTGGTACGCGAGTCAAAGATGCATTCATTTGTCATCTAATTACCTAAATTTGGGTGTATGGATAGCGGCCAAGTCATAATTCCGCCTCAGAGGAGATGACATTATTGACGCTTGTTGAGCAGGTCACAGGTCTACGAAAAGAAGATCTCCACTGCACTCACCTGAACCAGATTATTGGAGGTGGCACAGGCTGAAGGAAGAAGGAGACACAATTCAATGGTTGTGCAACTGTCATGTAGATCTACACAGAACCACTACCTCCATAACCTCCGCTTCTTATTCAAACTCAAAACACTTATTTGACTCTTATGACAATCTCTAGCACAAAAATCAAGTAAACAAGGCCAAATCATTATCACCATAGAGCACTGTCAGATAAGAAATGGCTCCACGAGTAGACAGGCGACACCTTTTCAGGGTTTGTGAGCAGAGTGGTGCTTAGAGTTAGACCACCACCAAATCTTTCTCACAAAGTTGGCCATTTTTAAAAAAATAAGGCCGCTGCAAAAAGATCTTACAAAGCCTTTTGTACAAAAAAAGGCCATAATATCCATCAACGTGTTCATGCAAGGACTGATAGAAATGCACAGACCTTGCACAGGATGATATTTCCAGCGGCAAAGGAATCAGAACCTGCTCAATGCTTGAAATAAAAACAGACCTGAAAGCTTGCTCAATCTTTAACAAAAGCTTGCGACGTTTGATCCATGAAGGCTCTAAGTTCAACAATTGATTATTTCTTAGCCACGAAGGCACTGAATCCACAGGCAAAATCGATTCAGGTAAAAATGCACTTCAGCTGTAACCACCCCTAGGTGCTCCTGCCAGATAATCCCCTCAAAATCAATTCTGCCCTTCGGACTAAACTTCGCTCCATCGTCTAGAGTAGTCCAAAACTCACCAAGAGAGTGAAGCCACTGCACTTGCAACACTATGTGAGTCACTCCCATACCAACAATGTGGAAAATCATCTGTAACTGTTGTAGTTACCCATGTGTGATGCTCAATTGTGGAACTCTCCGTGTGCATCTCATAAACTCCCCATTGGCTACAACAATGTTGAAGCCCTCAAAGTCCTCGTTTGCCAAACCTGTCTCTCCACCAATGATGCATCAATAAAGTTGTGGGTAGCCCCACTGTCAACAAGTACCACAAACTCGTTGACCCTGCATAACTCCTCTAATCCTAAACGCCTTGTACATCGGAGTACTAGACAATGTGGCTATAAATCTCCCGAGGGAAAAGTTCTCCTCCTCCTGCTCCACATCAGCACTATCCATCGCAACTCCATCCCCCTCATCCATCCCGTGAGTCTCCAACTCCTCACCTCTATCATCCTCCCAGTCTCCTTGAAGAACCTTGATGAATTGGGCCTTCCCTCTACCTCTACAATAATTGTCCTAGAACCCAAGGTTGTGCTGGTTAATTCGAAACATAGTTTCTTTCGCCCTCAACTCATCTCTGTCCTTCTCGGAAGATGCATGCTCCCTGCTGAAGTTCATTTGATCCAGATGGAGGTTCTCTTTGCTGAACGCTGAGGTGGAACCCTCGGCTTTGGAGGGCTAACTTCCAAGGTCTCGAGATCTCCTAATAGGCATCATGCAGAAGAAGACGGCCTCAAATGCCCTTCACAAATCCTGCTAAGGCGTCAGTCAACCCTGCCCATGAAGAGTGAAGTCAACCTCATCTCTGAACAGTCAGCATACCATAACTGCTAACCTCTGCAAATCTGCATGTATTGATCTAGAGAACTGTCTGCCTCAAGTGAGTTCAACTCCCTGAAGTGCCTATCTGGGTCCCTCTGTCGAACCTGCTCATCAACCTCTTTGTAAAATCTGCATAGTAGTGATATGCATGTGCCCCTGTGTGATCATCCATGATGCCACCAGTCATGAGCATCTCCCTCGAGGTGTAGGGTAGCAAACTAATGCATTCTCTTCACGCATGGATTCAAGTCGAAGTAAGTCTTCAACTTTGGAATCCAAGACTGCGCGGTACACGTCTTAGAGCCATCGAAGGTGGGAATAGAGATTTGTCCCAATCTCCTCTGAAAACTCAGGTACCTGTGTCTGGTAATCTCTCTTGGGCCTGCTACCATCTTCATTTTATAATACTCCTGAAATGGCATGTTGTCCCGGAAACCTTCACTCAATGTTCGGTACTTCTCCCAACAAGATTCCTCATCCACAATGTTTGCGGGTTGTCATGTCTGCGAAACTTCCAGATCCTTCAAGAAAGAAGGCTCGTGGAGTCCCAAGGGCTTGGTAGAAGCATGAGGGACCCTTGTCCCGTATGTCCACTCTCACCTCTATTACCATGTTGTCCCATATTGCTAGCTTCTTCTTTCTCCGCATGAGCCTCAATCCTACCTTGTGCTAACCTCTCAATGAGCTGGCTCAAATAGAGGTTGGTAGTCTCCTACTGCTTCACCATATTGGTGAACAGTTGCTTCATTAGATCTACTCCCATCTCTTCACTGTCTCTGTCTTTGTCTCCCATCTTTCAACCCCAATAGGCTGGAGGAACAACGGCTCTGATACCACTGAAATATCCCTTGTTGGGATCTTACAAAAAATTGACAAAATACAGAAATTTGCAGCAAATACTAAATCTGATTTTTGCAGAAATAGGGCAGCGAACAATAAAAATATGATATCTTGAAAAATACTTGCCCAAAACACTTCAAATTTCACAGAAAGCTGGCAAAAATAATAACTAACAATAATAAATTGTTTTTGTATTTTTTATAACATAGGAAACTGCCAGGAATTTTTTTATAAGCTCTGAAAATGATAGAATTCCGGAAAATTCATATCTAGTCGAATACCAAACATAAAAAAGCTGAAATTTTGGAAATAACTTATGAAAAATATGAGAAAAACAGGCCAACCTTCAGATCTGGAAAATTCCACCCGAAACTCTAAATTTTAGGGCCTGCAATTCTCCAAACAGGTCGTTTTTGCTTAGGAATGGCTGAAACCCTCAACAAAACCTTCCGTTTCGTCAAAGAACCTCTCCTTAGCTGCCACAACGAATTTCGCTTCAAATGGAGAAAAACCCAGAAAGTTATTGTGATTGTCCCAAAACTGCCCTTGGAAAACCCTGCCTGAAGATAACTGCAAATCAGATCTGAAAAGGTGCAAGAGCCTAGCAAACTAGGGTGGATCTTTCACCACTGAAGAGTGCCCTTCTAGCTAGGAGTGGTTCTCTCACCACCGAAGCTAGGGATCTTGTGGGATTCACTCCACAAGCGGATCAAGCAAACAACAGTTGCTCACTATCATGTATCACCAAAGAAAATATGTATGCAAGAATGATTTCCAACTCCACCCTCCACCTCCCTATATAGCTTTTTATGAGCCCCAACGAAGAAATATAATATTTAATGCAATACATATCCCCCCAAGTTGCCAAAAAGGGACTTTATGTGGCCCCAACAAAGAAACATGACATTAAATGCCAAAAGTGTCCACTTAAGTGATCCCAACGACAAAATAGAACACAAAGGGCCCTTTAGACCCTCCCAACGCCCAAAATATAACAAAAAAATAGTAGGAAATCAGACAACCATCCCCAATAACCTCCAAAGTCGTTAGCCCCTTGGGAATGACCAAGGCTAAGACCAAAATATGGCCGTTAGGCCAACTTTTCGGAATTGGGACATTACATTATTCCACACATGCCAAAAGTGCACTTAAGTCACCCCAACGAAGAATTAGAACATAAAGTACCATATATTCACGTATCACTTAAGTCGTCTACTAAATATAACATAAAGTCCCTAAGGGGAGCATCTCGCAACCTTATTTCACATAAGTCACCTAAAATTATGTGTCCAACTCCAAAACATAACATATAAGTGAAATGAAGGTACAAACCAAAACCGAATAACCATTAATGTCACTATCCCCTTGTTCATAACCAAGGATAAGACAGATAAAAATCCTCCTAAGCCATTTTCTCGATAAATGGGGACATTACAGTCTTCCCTTCCTGAAAAATTCTCGACCCCAAGAATTATCCCATGTCATGTTGCAGAATTTGAATCCCACAAAGCAAGTTTCTCGACCTCATCCTATAGTCAATCAAAATAATTGCTACAAACTGAATACCACAAGGCAAGTCTCTCCACCTCACCCTGTAGTCACTCAATGATTGGTGGGATCTGAAGTAACTAAAACACTCTATGTAATAATCATGCTCTGCAATGCTGAGTAGAGAGCAATGCTTCCCCCGAAGTAGTATGATACCCACACTAACTCTCCACTGGTACCCAACACTGAAACTACCAATATGTCCAATCCCCTGCCAATATGAAGCATTGCCATCATGTGATCACTCACAATCACTTCCTCTTTAGTCAACCCATGGGTACAAAAAATACACTATGAATCCTATAACATCCCCTGTATTAACCCGTGAAACAACATGTATAAGCAGTAAGCATGTGCCAACTCTCCCACATGACCCACACTCGTGTGAGAGAAAGGCTCCTCATAATGTGTCTTAATGTGTCCCGTGGGCTAAGAGTCCTAAGTCTCCAGGAAATGGTCAACCAACAATATCAATTCTATGGGTTGAATATCTTTATGATAACATTGTTGCAATAAAAAAGATGTATCTCTTACCACATAATCCATATCTCGTGCAAGTGTGGTACATGATGATAACCACTTCTCCTTCTTTCACTTAGTCTTCAATCTTCTTTGGATCAATATTATCTGCCATTAACTCCATCATCTGAAATTACCTCATGTGGAGTTTTTATCGGTTGATCAAATGAGTTCTTTTGTAATTCAGGTACTGGGATATGACGATCTCGCTTGGGCTTGCTACCAATAGTCATCATACAATAATTTGAAGATGACATATTATCTCTTAAACCCTTACTCAAAGATTGATACTCCTCCCAACAAAATTCCTCATCAAATACTTCTTGCCTGCTGCCCCATATTACTGTTGTATCCTGTAATCTTTTTCTCTACTCCTAATATGGCTAGTGAGTATTTTCCTTGCACGTGCAAACCAATTCAATCCTTTCACATCATAATTAACAAACTGATTTTTGATATCTACGACTGTAATAACTTTTTTCCAATCAATTTTTATGTGAAAGGGCATGCCGACAATGTGGTACCCTCAAAGTTCGCTTCAGATTTCACCCATTCCCTCTTGCCTTAAATTCTGATTTTTTAATTTTTACCACTAGAATTTTAGTTTGTCAACATGGTCGAATGTAAAACAAATTTCCCAAAATATGGCAGCAAATGTATCCAATGAATGGTCCCCACTTCAAGTAACCCAATTGTATAAAAACATTCAAGTACCCTCAAACCTCTTAAAGAAAATAAAGAAATAAGTTACCTTCTTTGTGCAAGGCATGTCTTTCCATGGACATAGGTCACTAATTTCGTCTATGTTTTAAATATATATGGTTGCCCCCTTATCACACTTTATTCTCTCTCCCCATATTTTCATTTCATCGTAAATGTAATAGAAAGGGAAATCAACATTAGAGCTCATGCATCCATAAAATTTATCATAAGGAACTTCATACCTTTTGTTGTACCCATTGATTCTCATTATGAGAGAAGACAACACATTTGAAATAACATAATTGGGGTTGTTCATTCATACCTTTGCAACTCATAATTTTTTATATAGGATCAACATCTTCATTCTCATTCAATTTTTCAAGCCATGTATCATCTTCTTCCCTAACATCATGCAACCATTGCATCCCAAAAACAACATTACCTCTAGCAAACTCAACCACAATAAATATACCACATACCTCATGTCCTTTTAATATCATGGGCTGCTGCATTATTTTATTTTCCAACATATGTTCATTAGCTGAATCAAGGGAAATGTGAAAGGAGGATGCGTTTATCCCATCCATCATACCTTGAGACTTGAATATGAAATAGTCTTTCTCAATCATCCAAGCATGTACACGTTGTCCCAGATGATAGAAACATGGAAATAACATAGGAGAACTCAACAAACTAGGAAAATGGTAACCAATCTCATACCTTAGGATGTTAAAGTCATAAATTCCCCTTGAATTCAACTCCTATTTTTTAATATTGGATTTCACCTTGATTCTTTGAGCACTTTGAGGACCAAATGCCCCCAATAACCCTTTCAAGGGTTCCACCATGTAGCTGATATAAAAATCAGTCATGGGTTCTATTAACAAAGTTTTTTCTTCTCTCTTTATGACTGTTATACAGAGTCCAACAAGCTGAAGATGATTATAAAATATTCTCCTACCCTTCTTAGCAATCAAAAAATCAGCGCTAGTATCTTGAGAGGTTCTCTCCCTTCTTGCACTGGAGTCTCAAAGAAGAAACCATGGTTGCCAACACTTAGTAATCCCTAAAGACACATTTGAATTCCTTCTTTTCCTTATGAAATTAGTCACAAAGTTTTCAAAATTAGAATTGATAGTTTTGGACAATTCCAACACATTACCAAGATCCCATACCTTATAATTCCCATGAACCCTTGTATCATTCAAGGTATTCTATCTTTGATTCTCGTGTATCTCCTAATAAAGAATATCATCACTCTTTGTCTTCATGATGACTTTACTTTGATGTACCAAATCCTTAGCATTTTTATCCATGACAAGATAAATACCATCCTGATAAAGCTGATGTAATGATATAGGATGAAGATGATGAAATAAATCCATGCTACCACTAACCTCCTTATAAATAATATCATAAAAAGGTTCACCTTCTATTGTTGATTTAGAAATCTCTAAAACAACATCAACCCTATCGTGATTCATGATTTTAGGTGGAGAACAAGTGGGACAAGAATCAACACCTTTCAAAAATTTATGCTCATTATTTTTTGGTAAATCCATCCCATATGATAATGACTTATTCTTTGGAGGATTGATAGGTACCTTTTGGACTAAAATATCTTTTTCAATTTTAAAACCAACCAACCAGGTTTGTTCCTCTTTGCCTTCCCCACTAACACAAATATTTTGCTCATTAATTTAAGTCATACCCTTTTCTCTAGAAGCTTCTTCTTCTTCATTTGGCTATAGATATGATTCATCCTTCTTCATGGGTATAGATTCCATGGCTTTATTTCCTTATTTACCCTAGCCATCCTGCACATCAAATATTTTTAGAAACTTTTGTGAGAAATCTACAAGTGAAGCAATGGATTCAACCCCTTGGGTCTTCAACAATTGATGCCACCACTTATGTGCTGCTCCATCCATGTATCTAAGGATGAGTCTTGAGAGCATCATCCTGACACATAGGATTCCATAGTGAATATCTCTCAAACTCTTTCTAACCAAGACCTAGCAGAAATTTCACTAGTACGCATCAAAAAATGGAACTTGGGTCCACTTCATTTTCCCCCTAGTTACATTCAAATCTAATTTTTATTCTTTCCTTCACATGATGATGAGGATACACTACTTTGATACCACTGACAGTATCCCTTATGGGATATAACTTAAAATTCAACAAAATATATATAAAATAATAATGAACTGGAATTCTGATTTTTCATATTTTTAGGACAACAATATGTAGAAATAAATTTTTTTTTGTATTTTGCACACTAATCACTTCCAGCACTATCCTAGAAGCTTTAAACAACTTAGAAAAATATATAGAACAATAAACAAGAGATAAATATATTTTTATCTCCTCAGATCCATGATTTTATTTATTTATTTTAGGGTAGGAAATGAGAGGAAAATACAACTGATTGTAATTTCCATAATAACAATGGTAAAATGATGGAAATGAATTCTAGGGCATCCTCGTGATGTTAATAATCTCCACACTCTGAAATATCTAGAATCGGACCATAGAAACCCCTCCTAAACTACTCCTCAAATTTGGAATTGAGTAGATAAAACCCTAGAAAATAGCTCTGTCCCAAATTTGAACTAAAACCCATGATGAAAAATGGCTATCCTCTTACTTTGAATCCGAGTTTCTGATTACTCTCCAGGTATCTGATGAAAAAATCCGAATAAATATCCAAAATAGTAAAACTTGGGAGGATCTTTCACCATCGAAGAGTGTTTTGCTAGCTAGGTGTGGATCTTTCACCACCGAAGCTTGGGTTCCCGTTGGATCTTACGCCACAAGAAAAGAAAGTGCAAACAATAGTTGCTCTGATATCAAAATAGGTGAGTGTATGAATGAATCCCATATTCTCCCCTAAGCACGCTTCCTTTTATAACTTCTCATTGCAACAAAAGGCCTAAAAGAACCTTGATCACCCCCTTGGGTCTTTTCTTTAATTAATTAAAAGAACTTAAGTCACTTTATTCCCCACATGCCAAAAAGTCCCCTTAAAGTGACCCTAACGAAGAATTAGAACATAAAGTACCATATATTCACCCATTACTTAAGTCACCGACTAAATATAACATAAAGTGCCTTAGGGGAACATCTCACACCCTTATTTCACGTAAGTCACCTCAAAGTACGTATCTAACTCCAAAACATAGCCATATAAGTGAAATGAAGGTACAAACCACACCCAATAACCATCAACATCATTAGCCCCTTGGGCATAACCAAGGCTAAGACGGATGAAAAGCCTCCTAGGTCATTTTCTCAGAAATGGGGACATTACAGAAACCTCTGACCAGCAGCTGCATTTGAGGCCCTACAACAATGCCCTAGCTGCCAAGTATGCTTGTGAATTGGCTTTGCAATCCCTAGGATAAAACCCTAGTGTTCTAATTGCAATTAGAATTTTCTCCAAGCGCAGGTTGTCAAATGAGGACACGAAGTATTAAGTAGAACTAATCAACTAATGCTATTGACTCCCAATGACTTGCATAATGAGCCAATAAATGTTTTTATAGTACACAGATCCTTGTGCATGGCGTATAATTGTCACTTATGTGACAACTGTTGGAAATAGTCTTTTATGTTGGTACAACATAGGAAATATGTTAATGTGTGTTTGTACGTTGATCGATCACCCAAGAGATAAGTGCGAGTGAGGATATTTAGGAGAGAGGTTTGGAAAGATAAGAACCGATCCCTTATTTTTAGGATTGAATAAATGATCGGATTTGATTATATCAATTGGTATCAGAGCAGGCAAGTTGAGCCTATGCGAGAGGTGAACTGCCTGAGGTGTGAGAGTAGAAGCATTTGTTTGTTGTTTCTGTTGTTTTGTTTTTTGTTTTGAAGAGGAATTTTAATTTTTTAACATACATACATACATACATGCCTGCATGGCAAATAAGGCGCAATAGATGTGAGTGCAGTCATTACATTTGAAGAGGATTGTGTGAGTGATTGAAAGAATTTGTGACAAAAGCTTAGTTGGTAAAAGAAGTGCATCAATATTTCTTACAATGTGAGGGATTATGGCAGAAAAGTAATGACTGCATATTTCAAGTTTATGCACTTCAGATCAGGCACATGACGTGACAGCTTAGGTGCCACACCAAAGAAAACAGCACTAGATTAAAGCAGAAAGGTGCAGGCAAAAGGCGTGGGCCAGAATAAGACAAAATGCGTGATAATTATCTGAGAAGCACAGAAAGAGGCATGTTTGTGTGACAACTGTTTATTAAGGTAGTGAAGATTTCTCAAGTAAAGGAACATCTGAAAGATGCGCAGCGTAGGCATGTAGTGGAGAGGTGTCTAAAGCTAGTGCGCAGCCTTATTAGATCCATTAAATACCAGAAAAGAGTGCCGGCAAGTATTGACTTTTCGATAAACAAGTTTTAAATAGCATAAAGCTATACTTTTTTAACAATTTGTCACAGGTTTATGTTTATAGTTTTATTTTCGATTGAGAATGTCAGAGTCCATAGTTTAAATTAAGTTTTTAAGAATTGTAAATTAAAGTCTTTCCATTAAAGAATTAATAATGAATTTTGTCCTTTTTCTCAATAATTAAAACTCTCCAAATAGCACAAATGTGACTTTTTTGTTTGTAATGGACACATTTTTGAGGTACCCGAAGTCTTGTCTGTCAAGTTCAGCTACAACCATGGATAAATTACATGAATGAAGAAGTTTGAAGGGAAGGATTTTCACTTCTGGCAGGTGAAAACACATTTGCAACTGATTGAGAAGGTTCTTTGGGAGGTCGTCAAAGGTACTATAGTCAAACCAATGGATGCCATCAAGGACCAAAAAGACTTGGCTATCTTGGCCTTGGTTTGTCAGACTCGTATCTGCATCATGTGGATTTTAAGAAGTCTTCCATAGCTGTTTGAGACTCGTTGAATCAGTTATTTGGATCCAAAGCCAAGAGCACCAAGATAACACAGAAGCAAAGACTGTATATGGTTTGAAGATGGAGGAAAGCAGAAAGATGGTAGATTACATCAGTAAATTCTGCTCCCTGATAAATTAGTTAGCTGGTGTTAATGATACAGTAAAGTATGAAGATGCAAAAGCCATACTTCTGAATACCATGTCCAATAGTTTTTCAAAGATGGTTTTACTTTAAGCACTTTGACTATCGGTCTAGAAAGGTTAATTTTTACTTTACTTGATGAGGGGAATTGAGTTAAAAGTCTTGAGAAAGAAGAAATAATGTTTGAACAAAATAAACCAAACACCTCTTCCAAGAAAAATGAAGATGTGTCGAAATTCAAGAAGGACAAAATCCTCTGTTACTACTGCAAGAAGTCAGGGCATGCTCTTCTGAATTGTCTAGAGAGAGCACAGGATCCTATCTATGGAAAACTGAAACATAAGGCCTTGAATGCTACTGATGACAAAGAAGAAGAAGATTGGGAAGTATGGGAGAGATTCTTTTCATGAAATTGATGAAAACTATATGTTCTAATCAGTGATGACCAGCTCTCACTGAAAATAAACAAAAATGTGTGTGGCATGGCATGTAAGCGGGTGTGTTAGTCCCTATTTATGTATATGATTGTGAACCAATGTGTATGTGTATTATAGATATGTAGTTTTATCTAATCGGGAAGGTTGATGCGTTCCTTATCCATACTCGAAGGGTTGAAGGTCGATGTGTTCCCTGTCCATACTTGGATGGTTGTAGGTTGATGTGTTCCCTGTCAATCAACATTTGTGGTTGATGGAAGGTCGATGCATTTCCTTGTCTATCAAAATTTGTGTCTCATTACGTGTTTAAAGTCATGTATAATGTTCCCTTACCTATGTTTTTACTGGGGGGAATGTTGACAATAGTCTTTTATGTTAGCATTACAAGGAAATATATTAATTTGTGTTTGTATGTGTGATCACTCACCCAAGAGATAAGTGTGAGTGAGGATATATAGAAAGAGAGGTTTGGGAAAATAAAAATTGATCCCTTGTTTGTAGGATTAGAACATTGTATAATATCCTTCTCTAATATTGAATAAATGATTGGATTTGATTATATCAACAATTGCGGGATTTGGACATAAGACATATTTAATCATTATGGTTACAATAGTAAGTTGTGACCCCGTGTAACTAATCACTTAGACATTAAGTACACTCTACATTAAGTACATCAAGTAGATATCAATTTCAACACATGAATCCTTATCCATGTTGAGACCATTGAGGGTTATCTGGTGGGATCAAAACCCATATTTCAATATTTTAGATCAAGGGCATCAAAATTTTGGAACCATATAGTCTTTTTGTAAAAAGATAAATTCATCTTTTAGAGTGGGACATCTTGTTTCAAAATAACCTTTGAGTTAAATCAACTAATCCATATGTTTTGGAGCATTTGTCTACCTATTATTAAATGCTCTTTAAAGAAATCCACAGGCTCACGAGTTTACATTTGAGTTTGTAAGCTCATGAGTTTACCATTTGATTCATTTGGGCTATAGATGAATGGATGACAATTCAATGGTCAAGAGTGAGTGGTAAGAGGGGGATAACCTTGGCTAACGAAGCCCCCATGTCGCCGGAGTCCCTCCCGCTCTTCCCCCTCCTACGTTGCCTCCCCCTCCTTCGTTAGGGAGCGCCCCGTATATATGTATATATAAGGGGACCTTCCACTGTTGTTAAGATCTATGGGGGCAGGGAATAACATCCCTTTCCTCCCCTCCTACACATTTCAAGGTAGGTTAGGGAGTCCCGAACAAGTGCCCTACCTCCTTGTCCCTAACCCTAAAGGTAGTAAAGGGGGCCAAGTCCTCTCTTGTTGGTTGAGGTCCAAAATAGATAAGATCAATAGGGACAAAATGGAGGAGGCTCAATATATATATATATGGGTAGGGGAGTGCCTAAAGGTCCTTACATCGATGACATTTTTGATTGGGAGGACAAGGCAATCCCTTGCCCTCCTTTGTCCGGGCGAGTGCCTAAATGCCCTTGTGTTGACAAAAGGAGGTCGAGGGGTCTAATATGGATAGGATGCCTGCCCCTCATGCTAAAATCTTTAGTTATCTTTAATTGGGAGGTCTAGAGAAGCCCTCCTACGCCTCTAGGATGAGGGTATTTATGCCACAATTCGACAAAAGGAGGTTGAGAATAGGCTGGCTTAATAAATTCAAACCAGCTCACCTCCACCCTGATCCCCAACCCCGTAGGATTGGAGATTTGTTTAAAGTTCATACCCATTCCCTCACACGAACCATTCCATGGCGCAGGATCCCCAATCGATTCAAAAGAGATATACGGCCAACCCTTTTTTTGGATCGAATTGAAGCTCATAAAGTGAGCCTCTAACCATTTATGGGGGACCTTTGGATATGTGGGCCTATCTATTTAGAGACGAGGGTGGCTATGTAGATAGAGGTGGGCCCAGAAACTCCCTTATATAGATAGGAGTGTTTTGGGAGGATCTATATATAGTTGGGGTAGGGACCCTTTCTCTTCCTGCTATATATATATATATAGGGTTGAGGAACGATTGTATATAGTGGCAATTCAAGTACAGGTAAAGGTTCTTCCAACTATATATAGTCTATAGTCCTTTAATTCAACTCTAACCAAACCATGAACCATATAGATGTTGACTTTGGCAAACTCTACCGGCTATAGGGCATTTATGCCCCTTGTGTCGACAAAAGGAGGTCAAGGGAAGATATATCTAGATAGGGGCCCCTTGTATTGCTAGGTCGAGAGAGAAGCTCTCAAACACGGAAAATGAGGGTATTGGTTTCCATTCCCTCTTTCCGCTAATAGTTGGTGCTCTCGCCAACAACCATATATTGCCTTTTTGTCTACTCTTCACTTGCAATGTCTTCTTGCTTGTTAACGCTTCATTTCGCTCTATGCTTTATTTGGTCTCTATTCTATTTCAGCTTCGACGCCAACAAATCTCTTATCCTTTGCGCTTCTTCCTATCCGGATGTGAACATCTAACTTCCACCTATGACCTATAGTTATGTCTAGGCAGTGCCTTTGCGTCACTTGAGGGACATAGATGAAAGGAGCTTTATAGTAGGTCGTCAACACACACACACAGGGTGCCAACTATAGATAGTTGTGCTTAACCTAACGTCACCTACATATATGCTTTCTTTTATTATATACATACAATGGTCGTTTATTGGACTAAACTTGATTAACGATCTATAGTTGCTCAATATCTTCTCCCTCCTCGATCCAACCTCCCAACCCTGTCGTCTATGTAGGCCTGTCCACTTATATAGGGGGCGGTGGTCAGGCGGTCGATCCCCTAACATAACTACTATAATATAATAGAGTAGGATATCATGGACAACTGAGTATGATCACTTGAAATATGATGTTTCTTGGGATCATTCAATAACATGATGGCTTGGCTCGATGGTTGATTGATGGCCAAGTCAATATTTCTTCAACTTTAACAGTATTCCCATTAAATGATGGGAGTTGATAGTTGTTATGCAATAACTCATGGACACTGAGGGTATTATCTTTCATCAACCTACTTAGAACATATATTTTGACATTTACTGCTTAGATCTCGAGTCTCCAAGTGGGCCCTCCTGGCCACCTATGACCTTAGCTTTTTGGGGAATCTTGCTCTTGTGCATG
The DNA here is from genome assembly GCA_019776745.2 of Taxus chinensis. NCBI lineage: Eukaryota > Viridiplantae > Streptophyta > Pinopsida > Cupressales > Taxaceae > Taxus > Taxus chinensis. The sequence goes on from CM034150.1 coordinate 782,493,073, forward strand.
CATGTTGGCTTCTAGCTTGGTGGTCCATTGTTTTTTTGTCCCCTTCCAGTTTCGAGTGTCTTCTTGGATATTTATAACATCCCATAGGTGTGGGATGTACCTTGTGGGGGCGGAACAACCTATACATAGTCCTTTTAGATAGTGGTCATTTAGTGTATGGTCCATTAGATGTTTGGCACAAGCCTAAAGATTGAAATGATTTGCCAGCATTCCTGTCCTTTACTTCAGGGACTTTCCCTCAATGTGGTTAGTAGTGTATATTTTTGGGTAAGTAAAAACTCTTACACCTGTTTTCTAATTTTATTCACAATGGCCTCTTTACCCTTCACTCTTTTGGTCATTTGTGCATGAATCACCAAGGTTTATGGAGGTGATTGAGCATCTTAGCCATTGACGGGAATTTTTCCTGAATTCTTGTTCACCTTGGATGTGGTGAGTGCCTTGTACGGTCATGTTGGGTCAACTATAATCACTTTGTTACAATAAACAATAGTTATGGTTTTGGACTAATAAGAGATAGTTTGGATAAGTATTCTTCGGAAAGAGTCTTGAAAGATAGAGAGATTAAATGAATGACCACAAGAATGGGCACATGATGACATTGTAAGACGTCTCACCCGAATGGATTAGTTGGTCTTGGAAATGTTATAAAAAGCAAACGGAAGAAGTAACGAAAAATGGAAAAGATAGGGATACTTCTCAACTAGAAAGAGAATTTCCCATTAATAGTATATTTTGTGTAATTGAGCTTTGAGATCGCTTCTTTGAAATAAAATCCAATGTGAAAAGGAAATCCTATTAGAGATGGAGTGCCTATGAGCATCATGGCATAGACAAAGGGTAACGAGGATGCAAGCCTCCCCATCTTGAGCATGTCTTACTTGTCCACCATGGCATGAATCATCGAACTTGCACTCAAGAATGGTAATCCTTTGGAAACCATGCGATTCATTATTGAAAGGCGCTGACCAAATTGTTGGGAATGCTGCAAGCAAAGATCATATAGCCTAATTGATTACAAGTTGGATAAGCTATGGCCTTCCTTAAATCGTTCTATAATATTCCAGTGGTTGCTGTGTAGAATGACATTATAACCCCTACAAAGGTAACTGCAAAGATAATTATGAAGAGTGTTGTGGGTGGGAAGTCAATAGAGGGGAGCACCTTGTTATCACGGAAATGTTTGCTGCTGCCATAGTATCTTTATGAATCAAAGAGGATAAGGGAGTGGGACCCTCCATTTCATCGGGTAAGTATGCAATTCTATTTGTGCAAATTTTATAACACCAACATGGGGTGATATACAAATCATAATTATGGTATGAAATCTTAACATTGCAGAAAATGAAAAAATTATGGGGTTCTAGTGTTTGAGTAAAAATCGTTGAGGATTCTAGTGTTTGAAAGAAAGTGAAATGACCCAAAATTTCGATAGCGAACCGACCTCCTCGATTGACAAGCATATTTTTGACAGCTGTTTTATCTTCATGAAGTCATGTGAACCAAAAATTGTTAGAAAATGGGAAACAAGACCTACTCCTTCCCATCCTAGGAATAATTGAATTAGGTTATCCCTTATAATCAACATGAGCACAAAAAAAGTGGGAATACATGAATAACAAATAGATCAAGGGCTATGTGGATTGTCATACATACATGAAATATAATAGATAGATCAGGCTACTTATGAATGTAACCATGACTAACATTATTATGGTATGGCTATCAAACACAGGGTTAAAAGTGATTTTTGGGTTGAATTAAATCGAGCAACCTTTGTTAAACATAGTTGATGCAGTGATGCACCCCACTCAAATCAAAGTATGCGCTCTGTGAACCGTGCGAGGGGTATCCCATACATGTGTCACCACCTTTTTATTATGGATGTGAGCTAATCAAGTGTATGACATTTGTCAACTTGGGGCCCTTCTCCCCCAATGCCACCTTCTCCCCCAATGCCACTGCTATTCGCTATAGTTGAGGGCCCTTCAACTACTTGCCTCTAGAAATAAAGAAAGCAATCATATAAATGTCCACAAATGACCAAACATAGGTCAGTGGGTCTCGAGGATACAACAATAAACAAAAGAAAGTTTTAGCAAGAGAGAATATGAGAAGCAAATTGCCAAAAGTACATAAGACAAATAAGTAGTGTGCCACTAACACAAATGGTAATGAAAACAATAGAATTAGCAATGAAGGGTCAACAAGAGCCCCTAAGGCAATGTGTTGATGAAGATTGGAAAGAAATTGCATCGATTATCTCTGTATGTGTTTGAAGTGGAGTTGTTTGGGCCATCATCAATTGTTGTGGAAGATCTAACAATGTTGGGTAAGGAGTATCCAAGGTCGTAAAGGAAGGTTGGAAAAACCTATGGGGAAGAAAAACACTTCCTCTAGAATCTCCCCTAACAACCAAGTCCGACGGAGCTCTCGTAGTAGAAAGAAAACTCGTAATATGAGTTTATCCTTTTTGTATGGGGGGGCGATCCATAATTAGTAGATTCATGTCACTGAGAAGGGGAAAGGGAGTAGAGCCATGAGGGTGAGGAAGAGTAGGTTAGGGGATCTATGTAATCCGAGTAGTAATGGTGTGTTGAGAGAAGCATCACCTAATTGATCTATCAACTTTGATATGTGAAGTATTGGTGTCCAAAGTGCACATAGTGCTTCTTGTCACATGGGCATGCTGAAAAAATGAGGTGATTAGCAAGGAGCTCCAGAGCCTCTAGATCCCTTCTCTAGGGATTTGTGCCTAAGGTTGATGGCCTCACACAGATAATGAGCCAGGTATTTCTGGCTTGGATATTTGAAGAAAGTAGATAGATTGTTTCCTTAGTCCCTATAGATGCAATATCTTTCTTAGATCTCATAGTAAATGGGGCATCTGAAAATGAAGCGTTCCTTGGTCTCCACCTCTTGTAAGAATAAAGAGGACAAATCCAATCTAGTTGGAGAATGTGATGATTAGTTTCAATCCATAATTGGTGAGAGCACATTCTCATCTAGCTGAGTGGATCTCTCAAGTTGTGGGACCGGTTGGGCTGGAGATTGCGAGGATGACAAATAATACTATTCGCCACTTGTACGAAATGCTAAACGTAAAAAAACAAACTTGGGGCTGAGCGACTCAAGTGGGGAGATCCAAGTGGTCTGGATATACTATCCATAGATGTCCCGTTTTGCATCTTTGATGATATCTTTTGTGGGAAGGAGCCCTGGTGGGTGTGTAGGGAGTACATGAGAGGGATCCTATCAATGATGCCAATAGAAAGGAGCAATATCAATGATGCCAATAGAAAGGAGCAACCTAGTCTCAAAGTACTAATAGTGCCAACATCTAATGGGGACAAGTGAGTCAATCCTCTCCGAGGAGCAAAGTACTAATTATGTATATCTATCTCATGTAGCGGCTAGGCACAAATTCAAGTTGGATAATGCACTGAGGAACTGCTTGCTTGCAATAGATAATGCACTATAGCACGAGAGTCTGGACCCTCTCAATATGGGCCTATTCAGCAGCTCCGAAAATAGATTCTCAACCCGTGAACCATATAAAAAGTTTAGGCTTGATAATTGCATCAAAAAGGCGTAACTTAGAAAGGATGTCTTGGAAGTGGATCTCGAAACATTGATGTTCTAAGACAGAAAGAGAGGCAAACCCTTTGTAAAGGCACGAGTGAGAGGCAGACTTCATGCTAGAGGATGGACCTGAAAATTGGATTGCTAAGTATATGTAGGCGAATAAGACCTCCAAAAGTTCTTATTCGTAGAAAAATTGAAATTTGGAGAGAGAGAGAGCTTGGAAATATTGAAAATGATGATCTTAGTTTTTCTAAGGTTGGCCATAGGCTGTCAAAGATCACATAAATGAGAAAGGGCATCAAGTTGTCATTGTAAGTTGGTAGAGTGTGAGAGGAAGACAACATCATTGACAAAAATAAGGATAACTATAACCACCTCATGCAAAATACAACAACCATGTAAATGGTTATGCTACCGAAGAAGCTCCTCCACCTCATCAATGTAAATGTTGTATAGGATCAGAGAGAGGGAGGACACCCAATGGAGCTCTTCTTAAAATCAAATAAACTGTGAGAAGTACGAAACTGTCTAATAAATGTCTCGTAAAGCCTCTAAGACTCTACGATAGCCGTATAGTTTTTTATGACATCCCAATTGTTTTCTTTCTCGATGACCTAAAAAATATCGATCCCACTCATCTCTAATAAGAGTTTAGAAAATAGATGAATAGATATAGGTGGGGTAGAGGTTGAAGAGGCTAAGGGAGTGGGATAGGAACCTCTCCCAATTAATAGAGTGTCATTTGAAAAAGGTGTTGGTTTGATCAATAATTGGGGTACTACGAGTCCTTTGGCCCATGCAACCTGTGACTCAAGTGTGATTCACCTGTTCCACAATCTTCCATTTCTTTGTCAATACAAAGGTGTGAAGTGGTGTGCTAATCTCGGCCTCATTGTAGGGTTAGGTATGACATAAGATCCCCCTTGCTACCCATATGAGAGGTTCCTTAGCCCCTCCATTAGGGCCTTTGGGCCCTTGGTCAACTGTTGACATTAGGACTCGACCCTCTACCATAAATCGTCTCGACCAATGGGAGAGGGACTTTAGGACCTTAAGGTGATCCCCCTCATACCTCGACGTAGGAGGGGGAGAGGGGGGTGGTCTCGAATGATGTCATGCTGATCGTCTATAGTCCACCCTTGACTAGTATCCAATTATATATAATAGCCCATCGAGAGAACAAAAATTCCGTAGAAGCACTTCTCTATAACCTGCCCATACATATATAAGGTAGATATTTTATAGGGATTGTTTTTGCGGAACTATAAAGTTATATATATTCAAGTGAAGTGACAATCGAATTCAATTAAATTGGCTATATATACTAAACTAAGTAGTTAGCTAGATGGGTAGATATACAAGCAATGAGAAGATTCTATAGATGGTGTTGGCTAAGGGGTTGGTGATAGGCTCGAATATGGAGGCTATATCTAGTTGGGATAAAGGACAATAGTCAAGCCAAGCTCTTACATCATTTGAGTTCCTAGAGGTGCAAACCCTCCCCCTAGACTCCCTATCTCAATAGGGGTTGAAGGCCCCCTATATATATAGCTGCCTCTAACTTCATGTTTATAACGGCCTCCTCAGTCTTCCAAGCAGAAATACTATAGCTCCCTTAGCCTTCCAAGCATAAATTTTGTATCTCCCTTGGCATCCTAAGAAACAATTTCGTTGGTGTGAGGGCCTATGTATAGTGGTCCTTGCCTCCCAAGCATGAATTCCGTTAGCACTAGTCTTTCCCCCTTGTCAATCCTAACCCTCTGCTCTATAGTAAATGGGCTTGAGTTTTCTTCTGTTAGACAAACACCCATATAAAGACATATACATAAGGTTGGGGTGTGGTGGGGGTGCCACAGATATAGGTGAGTTCCCACTGGATATATAGGGGCAAGGGGAGTGCCTACTATATATAGTATAGTTGAGCTTTAACAAGGGTATTGGTATTGACATACTTTACTTTAGGCTATTAGTTTGGACTTGATCAATGAGAGTTATATATAGTAGGCTATAGTTATGCTTGGGAGGCCATGGTTTTCCCTCAACCTAACCCCTTTGTTGATAGAGGGGGTTAGGTTGAGGGAAGAACTAATCTTCTTCTTGCTCTATACAATGTAGGGCCTACCCCGCCCCTCCAATTAATATCTATAGAGGTGGGGGAGTACCTTCCCCTCCTACAGAGGGGGAGGCCCTTCGTTGGGTGAGTGCCCCCATATATAGTGCAGAGCGCTTGCCTCTAGCTATATAATAACCTTTCAGTTAAATCAACTAATCCCTTTGTTGATAGAGGGGGTTAGGTCGAGGGAAGAACTAATCTTCTTGCTATATGCAACATAGGGCCTCCCTTGCTGCCTCAGTTAAGATATATAGGGGTGGGGGAGTTCCTTCTCATCCTATGACTTGGGAGGCCCTTCATTTGGCGAGGGGCCCTTGGCCCTATCTATATAGTAACGTTTTAGTTAAATCAACTAATTCATGTGTTTTGAAGTTTGTGTCTAGCTATTCTTAAAGGGTTTAATATGACAACAAGAAGCTCATGAGTTTACATTTGAGGTCACCATATATCATTTTATTGTATTCCATTCAACCCATGGTTTGATTTTTAATCATAAGGCCAATCAGCTTTTGCCAAAATGCATCTCATACGACCCTTGTGCAAAAGGGATTCTATTTACCTTTTCCTTTTGTGAAAGAATTTGATTACCTAGGTTGTAATTCTTTTTTCTTCATCCTAACAATGAACTTTAGGATTGAGGGAGGAAGGAGGATTCTATGACCAACAAGGATGCCACATAAGATTTTTAACAAGTCTCACTTATAACCTAGTAATCTTGGCCTAAAAGTGTATTGATAAAATGCAAACTCTCCTTCTACCTTGAACCGATTAATACATTTGATGTTTTACTTTTAGCAACTTACTTTTTTTTTGAGGGAAATCAGTAAGCAAATCTGCTTTTAAAGCCTCTTCATTGGAGGTCGCAGGTTCAAATTGGCTGGCCACTATAACCCCCATGTTGGTGCAAATGCCCCACTCCTCCTTGTGCATGTATATTGAGAACTTGAGCTAAGACCTCTTAGTCAGGGTGCTTTAACTCTTCCTCCCATGACCAGTCAGGCCAGCCGCCGGAGGCTAGTTTTAGAAACTTATAGATCAATATATCCTTGAGCAATTAGCTGGCAGTGATTTGATTTCTATTCTCTTTTTTTATCCAAGTTTTGTGAAAGGTGCCATTACATTGTTTTTGACAACTACAAATATTGATGTTTTAATGTTCTTGTACCTTCTTTCCTTTGATTCTATGTTGATCTCTGTGATCAACCAAGGTAATATTATTCATCTATATACTAGGGCAACAATAACATGTTGAGTAATTATGAGTTGCAAATATTGAACGCCATTAAGGCAGCTGGTGTGACAAATACTTATAGATTGAAGGATATAATATTTGCTTAAAAGAAAAGAAATTTATTTAAAAATCTCATTCATCTTTGGAGTAATGAATAGCTTGGTTTTAGTAGAATAAAATGCACCATAATGACTATACTTCGAAAAGGGGTGACTTTATTTATAACATCATAACATTGGATGAAATGATTAATGTTAAAAATTGGAGGAATTAACTGTGTAGGAATCCTTGGTATAATGTTCTTGTGCTAACGTTGTTTCACTTTTTGTTTAATCTATGACATAAATTTACTTCTTGTGTATGTATGTGCCTCTTTTCTTTTGTTCCTATTCTTCCTTCCATAAAGTTTTAAGGACTTCCAACAAAATTCTTGATATACTACATGCCTGAAGCTATGGAGCTTTTATATGCATTAGGTTTACCAACAATTGTAAGAATGGCTAATACCCTCAAAACTCTATTGCAATCAATCATTCATGGTTTCTACTTATCGTGGTATATTGTTTCTTTTTCTTGTGGAGAGTTTCAATTGAGATCGGCTTACAAGGCCAGACAAGTATTGCGGGTTATATTTTTTCTTACTCCTTACCCTCCTCTCCTTGATGCACGCTTCCTTATATTTTTTATGCATTCATATTGGATACAGATGAAGCTATTAGTGCAAATTAACACTTAATAAGTGCCCAAATAAATTTCTTATGTTATTATGGCATCATCTAGGTAATGCTTATGCGCTAACATGAATTTTAACTTCTTTAAGTTGGTAATGGCGTTAAAATTCTAGGGTTATTGAATGGTGTAAGTTTCCCAAGTCAGCTATGTTGATGAAATACCCAAGGGTTATTAAATGCTTGAATAAGTTTCCCAATGATTTGCCAATGTTATTGTGGCGTCATTTGTAAGGCTTATGCGGTAAATTCAATTTTAAGTTCTCTGACTTGGTTATGGTGGTGAGGGAAACCAAGGTTATTAAGTGGTGGAAACTTCATAGAGTCGACTATGTTGGTAAAAGCCACTAGGGTCATTACATATTTATGTATGTAAGGGAATAAGTAAATATCTCAAACACTCATTGATGTAAGAGGAAAATCGGTTATAAAGAGTGAACATTATATTTGGGTACTATGCACCCAATTAAATATGTGTGTGTCTATTCTTTATTGGTGGTGCAATATAATGTGCAGATGGGAATGAATATAGGTGTAAAATTTATCATGGAATTAGAGCTGATATGCAAAAGGACATCTGAACATATGGGTTTTTCAAATATCAACATGTAAATATATGTTTTGAATGTAAATTCAAAGACATATTATTCACAAAGCTGTAGTGTATTTGGAAGCTTCTAATGCATGATTTGCATTTGTTATCAGTTTACAAAAACTATATTTGTGATTTTGGATTTTTTTTAAAAGGAATTTTCTGGCACACTTTGGCATTGAGTATGTTTCCGAATAACTCCACCTTTTCATCCCTCAATCATGGATTTCCTGAATAAAAAACTTGCAGACCCATATTACAAGTAGGAAATGGAGAAAAGATTCCAAAATCGTGGTTTGTGAGAGTTTATCAAAGGCGATGAGAAGGATCACATTGATGCAAGTGAGAAAGATGAGTGCCTTAATAGACAAGATATGGTTGTTGGGTGTATTTGACTTCATGTCTCTAAAGAGTTGTGTAATATTGAGAACATTGATTCAGCTAAGGATGCAAGGGAAATTTTTGAGGTGGTATTTGATAAGCTGCGTAAGGCCATCCAACCAACATGAGAATCTTGTACTTGAGGAGGTCTAATCATTGCATTAGGACGATGGTGTGTCTTCTACGAGGTTGCTTCGTTTCAGATATAGGTGCTTGAGATGGACTAGGCTATCCCAGAGCCCTATTAATCAAAACCCAATGAAGGAAATTGTTGAATTAGAAGTGCTCATGTTCATATTGATTAAAGTTCCAAGCATTATATTGCTCTTTGTGTAAAGTATAATGAGGATGTTAATGTTTGGAATCACATGATGCTTCGATTGACACTAGTTTATGTGCCTTTTAGAATCCTAGGGATGCATATGGAGAGAGAAAAAATACTAAAACAAGCCTAAATTGGAATAAACTATGTAGAAAGTTTTCAATCAATGTTTTGGATCACCGTCTGTGGCATCTTGCTATGATCCAAAATGGTGATTAAAATTTTTCCACAATTTATTCCCATAGCTTGTTTCATTATTTCATTTTCAGAAGTCGGAAATTGAGGAAATATTCTAGAATTGCGGCTTGTGAGATTTTACCAAAAGTGATGAGAACCATGTTGATGCAAGTGAGAAAGATGAGTGTCATAATAGATAGGATATGGCTCTCGAGCATATCCAGCTTCATGTCTCCAAAGAGTTGTGTAATATTGAGAAAATTGAATCGGCAAAGGGTGCAAGGGAATTTTATGACCCAGTCTTCGATAAGTTACACAAGGCCATCCAACATGAGAATCTTGTGGTCGAGGAGGTTGAGTCATTACATGAGGGAAATGTCGAGTCTTCCTAAGAGGTCACTTCACTTCATATGTAGTTGCTCGATATGGACTAGGATCCATTAAATTTGGCACCCACCCTAATGAAGGAAATTGTTGGATTAGAAGTGCTCATGTTTCTATTGATAAAAATTCCAAGCATTTTACTTCTCTTTGTGAATGTTAATGTTTGGAATCACATAATTGATTCTTCAATTAAAACTATTGTATTTTCCTTTAAGAATCTCAAGGATAATATGGAGAGAGAAAAAATACTGAAATAAGCCAATTTGAAATTAACTATGTAGAATGTTTTTACTTGACATTTTAGACCATCCTCTGTGGCATCTTGTTATCTTGTTGATCGGTCACATGATCCAAAATGTTCATTAAAAATTTACTACACAATTAATTCCAATAGGTTGTTTCATTATTTCACGGACTGTGAAAACTGTCTTTAAAAGAACAAATACTTGAGAAATTTCTATAGGATTCAGCAGGTGGATCTACTTGTTAATCTTGAGATGGTGTTGATTCATCAAACGGAAATGATGTAAGAGGATCTGGTTCTTAATTTGATGATGTTTCTTTTGCATCTTTCGATTATGGTGTTGCCTTGATGCATCTCTCCATGATGAAGCTTGGGTTGTCATCAATGCTCAGTTTTCTCTTGGCGTTAGTGATTTTGGAAAGCATACTAAAGGAATTGGTCCCAAACTGCCTTGGTGGGTGGGATATATAGTTGGTGGACTTAACAAGCACGGACATGGTATTGTCACCACTATTGAGCCAAATATTAAATTAAAGAGAGAAGGTATTGGCTACCATAGGATTCCAATGGTAGATGATGGTCAAGATGTTTTGTAATTGTCCTTTTTATCTCAATGTCATTTAAAAACATTACTCCTGATTTAAGAACATTAATATTTACAGTCCTCAAAAGTGCAATATTTTTTATTGATATTTTGAGGGAAAATCATTCTGTACGAATTAGTTAATTAATTTTGATTTGGTTAATGTATGTGGGGATGTCTCACTTACAGACTAGTTTATGTGAGAACCCTATCTATATTTGCAAATATCTCTTTAGTGGTATTTTATTCTAGAAATAGACAAACCTACTTTTGTAAATAATGTGGAATTTGATTCAAACATTAGCCTTATATCTATTACTTCTACAAGAAAATGACTAGTAAACAGTTTTCAAGAGAGCATGATTTATCCTTACTAAATTAAATTGTGTTAGTATCCTATGGAGACCCTCTCAAGCCCTTGTATGGTGTATACCTTAAGAGGATAGTTGCAAGGCATTAGCTAATTTCAATCAAGGAAAAATACAATTGAGGATATCTCTAACTTCAACAAATATCGAGATTGATGATGCAATGTACATACTATATATGCACACACACACATGCATACATACATATATACATACATACATGCGTACGTACGTATATACATACATACATACATACATACATACATACATACATACATATGCACATATAATTGTTATTCCTATTTCGTACCATAAGACATGAAATGTTTCTAGATGGCTGCAAAACATCTTGATGGTTCTGCAGACTTTTATGATATTGCATGGCCCTTGTGAAAAGAATGCGAAGTATGCATAGTGATGGTTTGCCAACTTGACACACATGGCAAGGGAAGCACTATTTTGCACAAAAGATGGTTAGGCAGGAAAGCTCATGCGACGTGATAAGTGCAGTTGCAAAGTGCTAAATGTTTATGCGAAGTGGAAAATGCTTATGTGAAGGCATGTCAGGTAAACCTAAAAACCACATGATAGTTAAACCAACAAATCACCTATTCAAACTCGAGGTTTTGAAAAAATTGCTTTTTAATTAAAGAGAAAACAATTAAATTGTTTGTAATAAAAAACTGTCAATTTTGTCTAAAATGACAGCGAATTTTTCAAAGATAAGTTATCATTTTTTTAATAATACTAAAATATTTTTAGTCTTTTGATCCATTTACCAACATTTTCATAATCAAGACATGTTATATGCTTATTTTGATGTCCTATATTTGGCATGAAAAAGTATTACATTGCAAAAGCTCCCATTATTTCAAAACAACGTGTGGGGTATGGAATATCCCACACTTGTTATAATTGTGAGTCAAGGAAGGTTTGCCAATGGAGAAAGAGGCTAGAGGTTGAAAACCCCAAAACCGTGAATTTTTTGAAGTCCTTCGTTCTTCCTCCATACTAAAAAAATGTTTATAGGTGCTTGTGTGTTTTGTGGGTTCCTTCGCCCTGTGTTTATTCACCAATATACACGAGTTAAGAAGTCAGAGAAATGGTTAGTCATTTAAAATAATCATCAAAGTGATGACTTGAGTGTTAAAAATGCTCCCACCATGAAAATACCACAAAAAGCAAATATATCTAAAATAATACTTTACTCCGAAAGATCCCTTTACTTCCAATTTTTTCCTTTCGATTTTTATGAATATTAGAATTTTTTAATTTCTCAATGTGTTTTACCATGTTTTTACCATTTGAAAATTGTTTAGCTGGAAAACACTTATACTTTCGCCACACCGTGATGTTGTTGTGTAAACAAAACGCTATTATGATTGGAATTCGGAAGATTGAGGTAATAAATCTTCTGCTGGCTGAAACACTGTCAATAGTGCAAATAGAAATAAAAGGAGGGGAGGTTCCACTTCAAATCGACCTCCACACAGACCTGAGGATTTATCCGGAAGGAGTTTCTGGCAACCATCTGCAATGAGAAGTTTGCCGAATCAGCCGTCAAAAAGGTCAACAAAGGGACACAGATGAGAAGGCAAATCTGGGAACTCCAACCAGAGAGGCTCAATGTGTTTGACCACGATTCTCAGGGTTGAAATCTGCCAACAACAACTCAACATAAGCGAGGATTGCCGATGATGTTTCATGTTTCAAATTGTAACACATGGCGAGCTGCAATATATGAGTTAAATAGAAGGCACACATATTTCAATCCCACCCCCCATGCGAGTTTAGCGAGATCTCTTTGGCCTCCTAATTCAATGCACACACCACCGATTAAATGCCCCCATCTTGCATCCTACTTAGAAAATAAAGGACCACCACCTAGATTCCAAATGCATGTGTCCCTCGAAGTAGTGCTTGTTATTTGTAAGGAAAAAATTGAAATCTTCCTGGTGTGGCACTTGTTTGTGGGCAGAATGAGCTGAAGGGAGAGGGGGAGCCTCAAACCCATTGCGCTAAGGGCTCCACAATGAGCTGCTTAGATTTCTCCATCAATTCGGTTGTAGCCATTAACTCCTCCTTCACAACATTCAAAATAGGGACCCTTAGGTATAAACCCTCAGTTGAGGATGGAAGTCGCATCTTAAATCTTCAACTTTTCATCAACAGATACAATGACCCAACATATTTTCCATAATTATGAATCTGATTTTTCTACAATTTCCTTGTTCAAATTTTCCATAGGGTGGCCATCCATCCATGTTTTTGGGCATATTATAGGATGGGTTATTGATAAACTAAACACCTTTGATGATTTTAGCTATCAACAAATTCAAAAAATGTAGACTCGGTAACAACATCCCTAGAAGTTAGGGTATGCATATTCAAATTCAAAGGGGAGGTCGTGTGAGCAACCCTTGACCTACCCCCAACATTGAAGGGTGTGGAGACATCTTTGAATCCCCTTCAAAAACTGTTAGGGGCTCCTTTCAGATCTGTGTTGCCCTTATAGAGGCCCTCGAATTGCTCTCCAGTAGAGAACACAAAACTCCAAGGTCGCACCAACCTTTGACGCAATGCCAAAACAATTTGCATCACCTAATGAGGAAGACAGGTTCGAAAACCCTTCGACAGTCTCTTTCGAATCGTTGCTTGGATTGCCTTTTAAGTCTTCGCAGTCCAACAAAATGAATTTAGAAGGAGAACTATCCGTAGATCGTTTTTTCCTGTAATAAACATTTCCCTCCTCCGAATCCCGTGATTTAAATTTACCTCTAGTTGCAAACACTCTAGTTTGTGATGGCGATTTTACATGAACACCACGAAGAGGTTGAGCCCAGCCATGGCTGGAAATCACGCCTCTCGATGCCATGTCAAACAACCTAGTGCCTGTGTTATGAATCAAACTGATTCTCTCTCTCTCTCTCAGCCGAGATCATTCAGGTATTTCTAACTAGAAGAGCTTATCTTCTTTTCTCCCTTCCTTTTCTTTCCTGAGAATTCACATCCTTGTGAAACCACTCAATCTTATCTTGCAAAATCAAAGCCAAACCTTGTCTAAAAGTTGCAACTTCTGCATACTCAATGGGTAGGTAGCTTTGCATCATGTTCTCTAAAGGAAATTTATAGTTGCCAAGTATTTTAGTTTTTGCATATTATTATTATTATATTATTATTATTGTTCTTTTTATAACATTTGGGAATATTATTTGAACATGGACTTTAGATTATTATGGAGGTGGGCGATCAATTAGATGTGAACCCTACAACTACTTGGTAACAATGTAATCGTCCCATGTATATGCTTATATAATTTAAATCATAATGCTTCATTTCAGTTCAATGAATGCATAAGAAACTAATGATAAATAATTTGATGAACCTTGCATAAATTAATTATTAGATCTCTTTAAGACATTGATTTCACAAAACAAAGGTGCCACAATTTCAGAGATCATTTGTTATTGTCAAGGACTTGAGGTTTTTGATTGCCCATCTGTAATATTCTATACCTTTCTAGAGATAGAATATTGTGTTTTTTAAATTTCTTTGGGATTTCTAATTTATATTATATGATAACGAGTTGTGCTTGAATCATTTTCAGGATTTAAATGAGTATTTCTTATTGAGTGTGGGGGAAGCAAACATTCTACAATTCTTATTTAAGCAAACACATTTCTTATATTTATGTGACATCGAATCTCAATGAAATCATCATATATAGAAAATCAAATATAAATAAATGATTTGATCAAGTTAATGGTATGGTTGGTTAGAAATCATTGCAAGCTTATATATTTCTGCAGAAAAAAGAGAACGGGAAGCGAAGAAAGGGTGATGAACAGAACTTGGCAAAGAAATATAAGGACAGAAAGGTAAATTTTGATACTTATTCTAGTTTTGGAGTCTTGTTAATGGGGTTTAATAATGATACATGGATGTTGCATTTTTCATATTTTGCAACTAGGTACCATCACTTTATGTTCTGTACAGTAATACGGTCCAATTGCTGAAGGATGTTATAAAGATCAAATTGTTTTTTTTCTCTAGAGTAATATGGAGTTAAGAATTATATTTATTATGGTGGGTTACATCAGGGGTTAGTATTTTTTATTGTGTGTTGGGTTAATTTAATGCATGGACCATCTTAACCTTTATTGCATATTTTGCTGATTGGAACATCAATAGACCTAATCGTGTTGAATGAATTACATCTACAATTGTTTTTACTCTACCAAAAATGTTCTACAACCTTAAAGCTGCTAATTTATTTAATCAGAGGCCAAAGGTGCACACTTCCTGCTGTTGGTATGATATAACGCATTTGTTCCCTGGTATTACACTAGATTTATGTCTGCAAGAAAGAATTTTCTAGCACCAAATCAAGACTGTTGAATCAAATACATAGAAGAAAATAATGAACACCTATTAAATATTTTTTATTACAATGAAGGCAAAGGGCTAGACAAACAAATTGCTCAGTAGATTAGAATGTTTATCAAAAATGTAAAATGCAAGAAAGAGATCCAGAGAGTATTTTAGTATTTTCCTTAAGAGTGCATTTGTTTTGCAGGTTTAATTGGATTCCTCAATTGTCAAACATTTATAAGGTCAGTTCAGATTACCTTGGGCCTGATCTTGAAAGAAGATTCAAAAGTAAAGATTAATATAACAGTCTGAGCGCATCTGTTGAGGATTGCAAATACAAGGTAGAAAACTAGTAGCTATGAATCGCCAGGGAAAAAACCCACAGGGCTGAACTATTAAAATACACAACTGAAATTACTGCAGAAGGCCTTCCTCTCATAGATTGATGTCTTTTCTGTGTACCCGGGCGAGAATTCTGTCATTACCAAGAATTATTGTGAGGCATGATGCACTCTCGACATTATGAGCGCTCTCTCTGGTAACTGGTACATACAAAACTTTTTATAGGGTCATGCTAGGGATCCTCCTCATTGCTCAAACACTTGCTAACAATCTGACCCACAACTCTTCATATGACTACCGCCTCGTTAGAGAATACTGAACAATGGGGTCTGTTAGGATCACCACAACTGCCACTTGAACCAAGCCAAACGAGGCTATCGTAAGGGGCCTGACTTATGTGAAACAAAATGATCAGGGTCTTTGCATCCTTAACCACTGCGCCACTGCTATTCAGCTTCACAGTGTCTGCTTCTGACCCATTCTTTCACATACAGGCAGGTATTATAACTGTAAATGTGTGGGGAGAAGCAGGTGCCATATGGGGCCTCACAACTTTCATCCATCCCCTTAACGTCCATTCTCTGTTTTTCAAACATAGAATGGGCAGCTTCCTCATATCTGCCATTGCAAGCTTCGAGCTTGTTGAGTCTGGCAGAGAGAGAGCTCTCTATTGAGGCCAATAGAGCCTCGGTGGACTCTTCCCACTTGTTCTTCTCAGCTTCATGAATGAAATCCCTTTGAAGCAGCATGTATGATCAACTTTAAAAGCTGATCATGAAACTATTTGCGAATGCCACCTGCAATCTGATCCACATTTCCTAATGGATTTACAACTTACTCTCTGTAGAATTTATTTGATGGATCCAATCACATATGGTGCCAAGGGAAATTGTTTATGAATGCCCCTCGCAATCTTTGCAGGAACCCCATATGGAGGGGTAACTGCTACCCATAGAATTTATTCAGTGAATTCAATCACATGTCGCAATGAGATTTCCAGCAACTCTTATCCATAGAATTTATTCAGTGAATTCAATCACATATGGCAATGAGATTTCCAGCATATAATAGAGGTGATCATTTGTAATGGGACCTGTGACTTTTGATATAGGGCCTCTCTTGGAAGCCTTCGCAGCTATTGCTTTGGCCCTTCTACCCCATATGTTTAGATGCCATGACTCTCAAACTTGGAGCTCACTTCACACACACAAAAAGATAAAAAATCCAGACCTGTTGAAGTGAGTTGATGGAAGCGTGGGGGAAGTTAAGGGAGGAAAGAGTGAAAGGTGTACGAGTAAAATACTCCACAACACCTTAAATCCAATAAAACCCCTCACGAATTACGATGGGTCATATTAAATTACAGCCACCACCCAGAAATTATTTCCTTCATTTAGCTTAAGACATCGAGCCTATCATTACAATGCTTATGTTTAAGAAATAAGTAATTTCATAAGTAAAACCCAAAGCCCAAGTCTTCGACGATATGAACTAGGAAGATGGTAGAGTTTAGGATTGGGAAGAGAGAGTGGGGAGGAGTGCCTCCTCCCTTATCAATGACCCATAAGTCTTCGAGCCATTTCCTCATATCCATGGCTCTGTTCTAAGAAAGAGGCTTGGATGCGTCCTTAAATCCTTCATTTGAAAGGAAGTTAGCTAGCTTATTGGCTTCCTTGTAATAGTGTGTGAAAGAGATGTAGACTTGGTCACAGATGATGAAGGCCTCTCCAAGGATTCCATTTAGTTTCTAGTTTGGTGTTGATGCTTTGGTTGTAGCTTTGACTATGATCATTGAGTACCCTTCCACCTTTAATTTCAGACAATTGTGGCTCAAAGCAATCTTCAAGCCCATTACTAATCATTCCCCTTCAGTTTTAGTATTGGTGCCTCTTAGAGCATGGATAGAAAGCTAGCTGTAAAATCACGAGGGTGGTATCTAATTATTTCCCCAGGTCATCCAATCCTCGGGCTTCCCATATAAACCCCATCAAATTTAAGCTTCCGTCTCACCAAATACCTATTAGTCTTATTACCAACAACCCCGTTAGAAGGGGTATAAAGAACATTTTTTTATGTTCTTTATATGCGAAGGGTATGCCTTAACTATCTTACCGAACTCAACTCTTTCATATATAATGTTAGCCATGTCACCACGTAGATATTGAATGCTACATTTTTAACACCCCTTAACACGAGGTCATAACTTATTAGTGTCAGTTCCATCTGAAGAGAAATTTTTACATGGAAAATCTTGGACCGTTCATCACTTCCCAATTATTCAAGTTTTGAACCTTCATTTATTTAAGCCCACGAGGGGATTATGTAAAGGGGATCCCTTGTCACACTATTTATTTATCAAAATGAGTGGGCCTTTCAATAGATTAATTTTCAAAGTGGAGTAACTCTGCAAGATATAGTCATCCAGTCATGAGAGGGGGTAATTTAGATCATAGTTGGCATACGCGCCGACTACTCTTGAGAAAATTTCACAACCAAGTATTTTTTACCCATACTTGCTGCTGAATGTTTGCCAAGTTTTGGGACAATACTGCTGCAAGTAATTGATAAGTTTGTGCCAGTATCTTCATAAAATAAACAGTTAAGTATAAGTCTATATTAAGATATGGACATTTACTTTACTTGTACTTTTAAGTTATAATGTATATAGTATGGACCATGTATATTTTATTTTCTAAGTCGGTACACATTTGAGTTGTATTTAATAAAGACATTATAATTGATTTGAAGGTTGAGATATGACAATGAGTTCCACCATTTTCCGTGTTGAATGATATACTGTATTGTTATTTATGTTTTGGAGATTTTGAACCAATCACACTTTTCTGAAATTATATTTAGAAGCAACTGAAAGTGGAAACTTAAGCAGTTGTCAGAACTTATTTAAAAGCAATTGAAACTGGAAACTTTTTAGAATGCTTTAGCCAACTGTTGCTTTTGTGTTTCTTATCTTATATTTAACTTTATCTTTTGTGGTCATTCATCGGACATTTAATATATTTATCTTATCTTATCTTACTAGTTTTTTGTTGAATTGCTGGTTAGAGTTTAAGATTTTTGTCGAATTTCATGTCATCTATCCACAGAACAAAATTTTCTTTTTGTCATTCGTTTTATTTCTTACCTTAAAACTGACTCATTTCATGCAATATCTTGGCATCAATTGGCATCAATTTGTCAGGTGCTTGTAAACTGATCATAAATAAATTAGACATTTCTTCTGATGTGAAGTAAATATATCACTGAAAACCATGAACGTTTTGAGGCTTAGACAACCTATGTACAATCTGTAGGTTGGAAGTTTCAGTTACTCTCTGTTGGAACTCAAATGTTACTGGACATCTGCTTCTTTGACTCTGGCCATCCTTTCTATAATACCCCTTGCCGCAAATTACTGGTTTCTAAAGCCTGAATTGCAATTACCGGTGATAGGCACTGGAGAAATCCTGAACTCGCCTGCCATCTCCGTCGTGAAAAAGGATATTTGTGATTCTCTAGAGGAATAAATTCCCCCACTTCCCCAAGTAGACAGACCTCCTGTTGACTATGAGATTATTTTGGAAAAGAATTCAAATTTGGCACCTGTTTCTGATGTGCCGAATGTGGAGTCTTCAAGTGAGTAGGAGGTGGTTGGCTCTCTTAGTCTAGCAACCATCTCTGAGGGGCAGAATGAAAACCCCTTTGATGCCAAGTGTTCTCCAGTGAAGGCCATGCCAAGTAGCCTGGTAAGAGACATAACAAACTCCAATCCTTCCACGGTTACGGCCAAACATCTTAAACCTTTAGGTCTAACAGAAAAAAAGCCTAGTACCCCTAACACCAAAAACAAATTTGGGGTTAAAAACTTAAAAAGATTAAAGACTAAAGAGGATTCCGGGATGCATCCTGACAGTGAATTTGAGAAAGATCGTAATAGATCCAAAGGACAGAAACCTTCTACACCATTGGGTTCTAAAAAGAAGGATCTGAAGATCTCACCTTGCTTTGATAGGTCGTATCAGAATAAAGGTGGTCTGAAATCACTTTCTGGCTCACATTTAGCCCCCTCCATGGTTACAAGTTGGAATGTCAGGGGGCTGGAGACGCAAGATGTAATATCCATTGCAAGTTCATTCAGAAACTCAAAGGACAAAAACTTCTGCAGGAAGTAAAATATGTTGGGTATCTTTGGAACTATTCCTTAGGTATATCTGGCTTAACAGTATCCCCGTGTTTTCTAAGCATCCTAAAGGAAGGGGTGGTGCTAAAGTTCTAATTAAAAACGATGGGTTGATTCTATCGTGGATTCTGCACCTCCCCCTTCAATAGGTTTGCTTGGGAAATCCTCAAGCACAATAATAATGAAGTTTTAAAATGGTGTACTGATTTTGAGTGCTACTGTAATAGAGGAAAAGTGTTGGAGGTGCAAAGAAGCTTGGATTTTCTAGATTGTGTATTCTCTTAGGTTCGAATGAAACTCTCAGGTATGGAAACTGTTTTTCACTCTTGGAACACTTTTTTGCCTGCTTTGATTTCATACATAATGCCACGTTTTCCAAATTGGTTGTATTTTTTATAATCATCTTGACTTTTGTTTGTAGAGCATCATTAGTTTTTTAGCCTTGTCTGTTTCAAAAATGAATTTTTATGCTCTTAAAAAGCAATCAAAACTTTCTGTCTTCAAAATTCTGTTTGTGCAAGTATTATATCTGGAACTGCTTAATTTGAAGTTACGAGTATGATCTCGATGGGAACTAGTTGTGATGACTAATACATTTTTTTTTGCATCATTGTTCAGGAGAAATTTGTGGATCCCTCGTCAAAGCAACCTGTTCAGTTAGTTCCACAATCAAATATGGCCACATATGCTTCACCAATGCCTTCCACGGACAATGGAGGAGTACTGTCCTTTGAACGTTAGTATTTTTATTAGCTTGACCATATTTTCATTGCTATTTTGTGCAAGAAAAACTGCCTTTTCAACAGGAATAGCTTTCCCATATATTATGGTTTTGAAAGATTATGGATACAGTATTTCCAAAAACTTAAAATAAAGCATTATGACACTCCATACTTGTTCAGAAGCTATTGAGAAGATGTCTTTGGTACTCTGACTTTGATTACATGTGATTCCCTGATGTATAAGTTAGGAAGCGGTCAAGTAAACACGGAATTTTTCCCATATAATTGTTTCATCTTCTTAACACATTATCTTTGATTGCATGTATTCACTTAAATCGGTTCACCTTTGGATGATTTTCTAGATTTCTGAACATCTACATGTTTTGTGCAAAGTGCAAAGTATACATGATGTGCTCTCCTATATTAATTCCCAACTCTTTTCATGAAGACGGATGCAAGTTCCCAATATATCTCAACTGCAACCATTACTCATTCTTAATCTTAGGAATGCTATTTGGTTTTCTGATATTGATATTGTGAACATTTCTGTTTTATAGGAATCCAGTCACAAGTCTATAGCCTTGAATTTGTTCCTTTGCTAAAGCTACCTAGGTTTGAGGGACCCTAGACCTGGAAATTTTTTTTGGCTGAATGCTAACTCCCAATTTGTGTTAACTAACCAAACTGGAAAAATAAATAAAGGACGCAAATTTCAGAAGTCAAATTTAAGCATATGCTTTTCCACCTATGGAAAAATCTTCCTTCTTCAAAGTGTATTTCAACTGCAAGAAATTTAGAAAAGTAAGAGCTAGTGTCTTTTATTATTCATCAATTAAACATGGAAAGGCACTACTGAGTGCACATAATGTCAAATTTTAATCTATAAAAGTCTTTCCTCTGTTTGATCCCGAGTTTTACAAATTTAAACTAAGTAGCTGATACGTTTTGGATATGGGAGCGGGTACGGAGTATCCGATTCGCAGAAATGGCAAAAGTTTTTTTGGGCCCGGATACGGCGTAAGATATGGTTGTACAAAAAATATATAAAAATTAAAAATATATAAATTTCGGCCTTCTAACTAGGAATTAAGTTATTAACCACATATTATAAAATATTTTAAATTCTAAAACTTATTTAAATTAATTACAATATTTTAACTAAATATTAAAAATCTAATCAAATTACTTGTAAAATCCTTTCACCCTATCTCAAATTAAAAATTTAAAAATAAATTAAAAACATAAGCCTTGTAACTTTACTTATATTTTAAATAATTTAAAATTTAAATTTAAACTAAAATTAAACCACGTTTAAATTTTATCGAAGTCTATGGCTAAAAATTAAAATTTAAAAGAATAAAGACAAAAATATTTTGCGGGAGATAGAGTTATATGATAAAAGAATAAAGACACAAAATTTCCACCGCCAAATAGAAAGACTTGGTAAAAGTCTAAAAAACCTAATATTAAATATTTACTTGGAGTCGCGTTTCACTAAAGTCTGAAGTTTATTAGACCTAGCAGCGGCACAACTGTGCAAATAGTTTTGATTTTAAATTTCTTCTACGACTTTGAAAAATCTTCACCCAAGTTACATGCAGCTTTACATGACACGCAGGTTTCATGTCTTCAGTTTGGTTCGATGAAAACAGTGGCTGGTAGTAGGAAATATTATTTAAAAATTTTATGCCCTAAGTTGGTGACGTTTTACAGGGTTTCTATATAAAAATACTTAAAATATTCTATGACACTGATTTTAAGCCTTGGATGCCCACAGGGTTTGTGCCGTACCCTGGACGCTCCCGTGCCGTATCCAAGGCTGTACACGTATCGAGTATGCTCCGTACCCGCTCCAGGGGGTTTAGGGGTGCCATATCGGTATCCTAGAATTTAAATGAAGAGCAAGCTATTCTGCTTTGGTCCAGTCTTCTTATATTAGATTTCCTGCCATTCAGGGAAAATGATGGACATAAACCATCTTGCTACTTTTCCAACCGACTTATCTGCTAGACCTGCCACCATGTCTTATCCTTTTGATATGGTTGTAGGAGATCTTTAAATTCTTAGTTTTTATTGTATTTTTCGCAAAGAAAATATTGTTTATTTTCTTGTCATTGCATTTCCTTGTTTTGATTACTTCAATAATTAGCATTGAATCCCATTCCACTTGAAGATTTTTCCATCCATTTTACTTAGCAAGTCATGTTCCTTCTAAGAAAGACATTGCTCCTGCCTTTTGTCAGGATTATTAATGCATGGCATAATATCACAGCTCAAAACCTCATAGTGAGCAATTACTTGGCAGCCCGAATTTCTGACTTGTACTAGGGACTCGAGAGTTTCTAAGCAATTACTCGGTATTACTCAACAACTTTATTGCTACTTTAAAAAACATACAAATGCATAAAATAAACTTAAATAACATTGTTAAATGACACGAGAAATGAATGTAGAGAAGCATAAATATATTTTCTATTAATTTTTGACCACAAAAGAGTCCGAGTCAAAATTCTGGGCTGTGAGTATTGTTGAGTACGAGTTATTGAACTATGGTGTGGGTTCCTGTCTTGATTCTTCGCAATATCACCCTTCCTCTACTTTTCATTGTTACTTCAAGGCTGCCCTAAAGAATACATAGTGATTCAGTGACTCCTACCACTTTTCAATACATACTCCGCTTTCAAACCTCACTACTCACTCCACTCTTCACTGCTTAGACCTCTAGTATTAAATTTGGTCTTTAACAATGCCCTTGTTACTTGTATGCATAGATTCAAAAACTGCCAAAATCACCTCCAACAGCATCCAAGCCTGCATTGATTGCACCATATCCGTGGGAAAAAATGCAAAGCTAAACACCGAAATAAGCATAAAAATGTTTTTTTTCCATTATGTGCTTTTATAAATGTATAGGTGAATTGTGTGGATTAATCGGTGATTTCGCCAAGTAATTATAGAGATTACTTGGGAAAAACTGCTGATTACTTGGAAAATATCTACTCATTATCCTTGTGATAAGATTTGTGCTGAGCACCTTCATTAATGCCCTAAATATAGTGATGTCTCAGCAATTTTAGGTGGTTTTTGAGTTTGTTTCATCCAGTATTATCTGATGATCAAGTGTCATTTTTGGATTCTGTGAACAGATCAAGGATGAAGATGATAGAAGTGTGTATCACAAGGCAAGGCTACCTTAGGAGAGAGAAATTAGCAGATATGACCAGATCCCTCTTTTATTAGGAACAATAGATCCTTTTTATGAAATCATCTTTATATCTGAATACAATCAATAAATTCTTTGTAAGAAATCACCAGAAATAAATTAAGCTGTATGGATATCAAAGTTGGTTTCGTAATGGTCTTTTGACTGGGGGATTCTTGATTAGTTCTTCTAGTTTCGTCCATGTGGAGTAATTCACACTTTTTCTTATCGATCTTCATCCAAGTTAATGAATAACTGTGTAGGCTGTTTTTGTAGAGATAATGCTATTTCTATAATCTAAAGCGCATAGGTCTTGCAGATTATCTGAGTTTGTTAAGGTAATCGCTGCTTTAGCAAGAGTCATTTTACATGGAACTCTCATGGCCACAAACCCAATGTGACGTTGTGTTTTATTGAGTTTCTAATAGATTTCTGTTTTGTCCTGACATCAAATGTTAATATCAATTTTCAAATCCACGCGTCTACTTATTAGCCATCTATGTGAGTCTGACTTTGTTCAGTCGGCACCATACATTGTCCCTAATGATCATTATACTTCCGTGCAAAAAGTTTACGACGTTGTTCATGTGTGCAACAGTCGTGCTGGACGCCCATGTCTTCTTGTTAAGTGCATGATTGTTGATTCTTTACCTTCCAATAAGTCACCTACCTGTAGTGATATTGATTTTTTTTGAAGAGATAATTTATTTCCGTAGTCTAGAAGCATCATGGTCAGTTCCAATTCCTCTTTGTTGGAATTCCTGCTTTAGCTTTTCTTAGGATACTCTATACTCACAAACCATCTAGTTGTGACATTGTGTTTTATTATTTCTATTGCCTGTTCTGTCACTGACATATGGTTTAATATAGATTTTAAAATGTTTGTGTAATATGCTTGTGCTGGACAAATATCAAAAGCGTATTTGATTTAATTTTTATTCAATATGTTTAGTTATTAAATTTCTTACGATGTTTGATGCTTTACTATTTTGTATTTGCCTCAGGATACAGAATTCTTCTCATTGGGGAATTTTGTTTTCTAATAGTGTATCACTAAATGCTCTTCAGGATCTCTTTTCATGTTATGCTGGCCATGAAGGTGGAGCATATGCTAAGAATAGCTATGAGAAACATAGTTCGTGTTTACTTTTGTTATTATGAGTGCTTCATGTGTTTTAGGCAAGTGTTTAATATGTCCATTCAATGACACTTTTAGTGTAGATTGTGGAATGGTCTTGTAATATAAGTGGGTAATAGGAAGCTTGTCTTGAGTTTAGTTATGAAATAATTTTTTATATTTAAGAAAGTGATATCTTCCATCCCTGCTATTGCTACACAGCTGTCGGTGTCATAAATGTTCTTTTAAGGTCGAGGTGTTTCTATTTAGAATCTATGGGGTGCTCAGGTAGCAACAAAGCAAAAAGAGTTCAGTGATTTTCTTCAGGTACAACTATCTTGTAGCTTTTGGTCTGTAATGTCTCCTTTTTCGGGACATTGATGACATTGACTAGACTATGATCAGGCCCTCAATCTATTCTCTATTCTGCATTGTAACCCCTTGAGCATGCCTAGCGCTACAAGATGGGAGTCTCTAGATAGTTTATTGCCTATTTTGTGACACAGAGGATAGTTGCTTGCGCTATTATTTGGGTTCTCTAAAATAGTTAAATGTGCACATAGGATAGTTGCTTTTATTATTTAATTAAAAATAATAAAGTGCACATAGTCTTAGTTTATTAAATATTTTTAATGAGAGTTTATGTTTTCCCTCCAAAAGTGGAAAGGTCGGTCATTGGATATTGCATCCCTTAACTCTATAAAAGGAGGTCGCATTTCCTCTAGTGGGGTTATGTTGATTCAAACTTTGAATTTCACTCCATGCTTGGAGAAATGTGATGTATTCCCTAGCTCTTGCATTGTGCTCTCTCATTGTTAGCTCTCATTTGGATCCATTATTGAAGAATATTGAAGACTCCATTGTTCTCTCCATTGTGCTCTCTTGTGTTAAATGTGTTTATGCTTTGATATATTCATTCTAGCATTGAAGACTTGGTCTTGGGTATTGGCGCATTTATTTGGAGGGACAAATCTGAATTTTTGTGAAGGGTTTGAGGTATGCTTTCTGACTGTTATCATTGCTGTAATTTATTAGAGGCAAATCGACTTGGTTTGGGGTTTGATCTATATCATGTTTTGAGGTTGTTTATGCTAGATCAATTTCCTGTTGTGTCTAATCAATTATTTTAGATCAAGGGCTGATTGTTTGAGTGTTTTGGAAGGGTTATGTGAGCTGGAATTAATTTATAGCATTTATTCTAACCCTAATGACTTGGAGGCATATTTCTGGGGCAGTTTTGAGTGGGTTTTGGTGGTCAAGAAAATTCAGTTTTGATAGTTCATTGGAAAGATCCCTTCATTTTTACTTTATTTTGCAATTTCATTTCATGCAAAAACTACCAAGTATTGAAGTAAGTTAGTAATTTTTGAAGTTTCAACTATTCTGAGTGCAATTTTAATTAATTATATGACTGTTATAAAAAATCAGATTTGAAAAAGGTTCAAATGGGATCAATTTAGCATTGGGTTTGATTATAGAAATTAAGAGAAATAAGGATAAATTAACTTCATAATTTTTGGAGCTAATTTGATGCCCTAAATGTGTTGGATGACCTAATTTTTGGGGTGAAATTAGGGTTTTATGTTAGTTGTGCAAAAAACTGAGTTTTGGGATATTATTCTTCATATTTTTGTGGCACAAAATTCAAAGTTTGAATATTTTTGCTTAGATGGTTAAGCGGGAAATAATTTTGGAAGATTGCAACAGTTGGGGTGTAATTATTAATTATTTTTCAGCTAGTCAAAAATTCTGATTTGAATGTGTTTAAATTCCAATTGTTTTCTTCCAATCTATCCCACCACCTTAGCTAGTTCCAAACTCCATTTGGGTTTGAAATAGTTGACATTAGAGATATTTTAGGTTGAAGCAAAAGGGTTTATCCATTATTTGCTTAATTCTTGACAAGTACTTCTCCATTTTCTAAATTGTCCTAGAGAGGGGACATTCCACAGTGGTATCTAGAGTATCTTTCCTTTACACTTGTGGTATTGCAAATGCATGAAACTCTCTGGATCATGGGAATTGCTACTAAAGGAGATATCCAGGCCTAACACACTTATTGAGTTTATCCTGATTGACATGGATTCATATTACACCATCCTGAGAAGAGTGTGGTACTCTACAATCTTGAACCAGTAACAACTATATCTCCCTGCATTGGTCAAATCAGAAAATGGCTCATGTGTCTGTAGCAATGGAACAATTGGTGTCCCATTTGATCTAGATCTCAACTTATCTGAGGCATGAGGAGGTGGAAATGAGACTATTGGCTCATGTCATGGCATTAGTGAAAGCACACGGATTTTTCTTTAGCCCCATGCCTTAGTATCATTTTATGAAATCACTATGGCAATAATTGGACATTCTATAAGCCCACTGACTTGCTCTTATATGCTTTCAATATTATGTGTTTTATGACTTATAACTACACCCTCACTTGATGGTCCTACATAACCTCATCACATGATTTATAGGTGACTATATGGCATCAATTTTTCCCCTTATCATTCAACAATGGGAGAACTTGATTTTAATGATACACCTTCAAGATTGAAATACCTTTGCAGTACTACACTTGATGTTCTAGCATTTAAGATCATTCACATGAAGTAATAAAATTGCAGCTGCTAAGTTATAGATGTCCCTAATGTTGATTTGTGTCAATGATGAACCTCCACAATTACTTTGTTATCCATATTATAAAAAATAGAAAAATGATTGGGATATGTATTTCAAGTGATGCATTGCTAACCATGACTAATGATAAGATGAATTACGACACTTTCCAACCTATGCTCAAATATAATCTTGTTATTCTTTTTGGCCAATTCGAACATATGAAATGTTCTATTGTGTTTTGATGATAAATGTGTCATTGTGTACGGTAAAATGACGTTTGTGCAAGGATTAGAGTGGCTACAATTGAGAATAACAGATATCGTAATGGTGTGACATGTAATTAGGAATGATGATATGTGTGACGATGTATATTACTATTAGCCCTAGAGAGTCAACCAAGATGACAAGGTTACTATGCCTGATGGAAAGAGTTCATATCTTGAGGGGTCTTTTTCTTTTTTATGTTTTAGCTATTTGAATTGCAAGGAACCAAGGCATATTTGATTATTTGACCATGGAAGGGTAAACTCATCCCATATAATACATTAGCTTGTGTCTTCTTCTATGTAGGCAAACATGGATTATGAAACCTCCAAATATTCATGTGCATTGTAATAACGTCTAATAAATGTTTGAAAAAACATTCTCAGTGTCTATTTGGTTTAAAATCAACTTTCAAAAACATTATTTTTCCAATCATACTTTGTTCAAAGAGTCTTTCTTAAGGACTATCAAGACCTGGTCTTGTGAAGAGGTATACATTATGATAGTAGGACATTATAAGAGTAGTACCTTATGGTAATATATTCAGTTCAGTGAAGTAATGTACTAAAGACAACAACATGTTGTATCTAATTTCATCATTAAATGAGATTTTTGTGGCTAGATTTTATGCACAATATAAAACCTAGGCAGTCATGAGATAAATCTCCCTCATTTAACGGTGAGGCTCTCATGTGTAAGATGTTTATCAATTTGGTAAGGGTGAATCCTAATAACTATTTTCAGGGGTTTTACTTTAATTCCCATAGCTCATGAACCACAACTAGCAATTTTGCAGCAAGTAAGCAACTATAATGGAATATTTGCAGAAGGGGAAAAATAGAAGTAAGGAAAGAAGAAAGGAAGATGTGCTGAATCAACCAATAGTTAACAGAGTTGGTCTCATCCACACAAATTAAATAAATAGATAAATCATAACATTCAACAGAAAGGGAAAGAAATGACTTCTAACCTATATCTGAGATAACACAAAGTTTATCTAAAACCTCTGAAAAGAATAACTCAGCAAAGCACCATAGACACAAAGTTCTCCAGAAAATCCACCTTTTATTCAATCCCAAGCCTTTGCAGCAATCACATCAAGGGTTCCAACACAAATTCTAAAGACTCGAGAATGCTCAAATTACAAAAGCTCTTGCTAAAACAAGTTCTGCTAAAACAAATTGTGATCCTTTAACCCGTAGGCTCTTCCTCTATTTATAGTGTATAGAGGGAAATTACAAATAGGAAACTTTCAATGAATTGCGACATGTGGAAGCTATGAAAAGGGGAAGCAAGCAGGACAATATTCTCCTCTACACTCTCTCTTTGCATGACATGCATCTGAAGACTAAATCAAAGTTTTGCATGTCTTCCACCTATTCTTAATTAAAGGACCTTTTCAAATAACTTAAAGTAATGGATTTTAACTAATTACTTTAGTTCTACAATTTTGTCTGAGAAAATAAGAAAGAGAAGAAAGAGAAGAAGAAAGACGTAATTCTGGCTGTAATACTTCATAATTGCCCTTTGTTCTGATACTGAATGTATTTGTCCAACATGTAATTCATTGTCTTTCCATCTGTCTTCCCTATTGCATCCCTAATTGTTCTAGATAAAGCATGGTATAACTTTGCACATTCTAGAACAAATTCTGGCAACTGGGCTACAACCAGAAATGTTGCTGCTTAGATAATTCCACTATTTCTCATAGCCAGCATGAGAGGAGTCCTGTCGGTTTCCCTGGATTTGTCAATCAAATCACTGATAGATTCGTGGCCCATGTTTGTATCACTAATCTCTGCAAGCCTGGATGTTATGCATGGCTCTTTCGGATCAACTTTATCATCACCCTTCAACATATTTGAACCTGTTTTTGCCTTTTTTGATCCTCTGGTACCTGAATCTTTAGAAATTGTGAGAGCCGAACCTATTTGTGCAGAGGTTGCCATGATTGCCCTTGTATTTAACATAAACACTAGCTTAATTCACATAAATATGAGCACTGGTGAATTATCCCTGCAAAGAATTTAGACAAACACGAAGTTCATGGCATGAATGTCCAATTTCTTCACCAAAATCTGATTATAAAGCATGTTGGCCTCTATTTTTAGACTTTGCTTGCATGCCAAGAAAGCTAAAAATATTATTTTATTAACATGTGCACTCACATCAACATGCAGATAACCAGAATAATAAAAAGAAAGCTTTTCCAACCTTATGCGCCAAAATTGGATGATTCCCGACAATTAAAATTATTTTTTAATGCTCACAACTTCTTTCTTAGGCGCAGGTAAGGCAATGTTAAATTACAACCTGCTGGGCAGCTCCTAATTTCACACTTTTCACTTAAGTGTATTGGCTTATATTGTGTGAAAAACATAAAGGAAGGGCAATGTTAAATTATAACCTGTCGGGAAGCTCTAATTTTCACACTTTGTCCTTAAGTCGTGTTGATGCATTAATCTCTGAAAAACTGAAGCCAGGAAGCTCCAAAAAGTGTGACTTGCATAAGTGAATTGGCTAACTTCTGCATGAAAAACATGAAGGAAGGGCAGTGTTAAAATTTAAACCTGCTGGGAAGCTTTAATTTTCACACTTTTCACTTAAGTGTTGACGTTAAACTCGAACCTGTTGGGCAGCTCCAATTTCCAGGACTTGCACTTGAAATTAACTTCCCAAAATTGGTGTGGAAAACCAAGTGGAAGGGCAGCTTCAAAAAGTGTGACTTGTATGCAAATTTATTTTAATAATTGCGTGAAAACTCATCACTTAAGGCAACGTGGAAATTGGACGTGGAAGGCAGCTTGCACTTTTACGTTTTGGTCTATACAACATTTTATTTCCATTTTTGGATTTTCGGTGAAGAAAACACAAGCACAGAATAAAATTTTCCATTTTTGGAAAGGGTCCAGGAAGATGTAGCAGCAAAAACTTGCAAGTGCACATAACTTTCACTCCGTGGCTCCGTTTTGGGTGTCATTTTTTCTAAAAGTGCATATTTTTTTGAGCTCTACGCATTGGTGGCAATATTTTTCTTTTTTTCATACAATCCATTATTGCACCTTTTTGGACCAAACAACCTCTTGCAATCTCCTGAAGGAATCTTGAGCAAATCAACACAAGTCAAAAAGACCAAAATTTTAAAGGGGTATCCCAAAATTTCCAAGTGAAATTTTTGGGGACACCAGTTTTTCACCCAAGCATGAGTCTTATGAATGTCCCAAGTCATAACCCAGCAAGTATGAATGCTTGTGAAGAAGAAAAAGGGACTTTGGATGAAGAAAATGGTGAAGAAAAGAGCGTTGTTCCAAACTCAGAAATTCTGAGTTTTGTAGATGTTGGGAGCAACCCAATGTATATTTTTTCATATTTTATTTCTCCTTCCATATTGAGTTTTGATGGGTATGATTTTGAGCATGATAGGGAGATGGATATGTGTTGGCTAGATTTTCTTCATAGCTGAAAACCTAGACAATCATGAGATACATCTCCCTCATTTACTGGTGAGGCTCCCGTGTAAGATTTGTCAATAAAATATGCTATTATCTATATGGGGGTTTTACTTCAACCATGCAGCTCATGAACCATAGCTATATAGTTTTGCAGTAAGCAGCCATTAAAGAAATGAAATATCTAATGAAGAAAGAAATAATATAAAACACAGGGAAGAAATAGGGAAGATGTGCAACCCAATCAATAGATTACAGAGTTGATTGCATGCACATAGATAGAAGCAATAGATATTAACACACAGAATTATAAGCAAAGACAACTTCAGATCTAGATCTAAAATAACCTAAAGTTTATAAGTAGATCTGAGATAAAAATTAGAAACAAAATGCACCGTGACATAAAGTTCTCCGGAAATATGCTCCTTTTTATTCCTCTGCTTCAAATAGCTATCAGGGATTTCAACACAAAGTCTAGAATACAAGAATGTTGCTTACAAATTCTGATCATTAACCCGAAGGTTCTTCTCCTACTTATAGAATGTAGAAGGGAAACTACAAATGGGAAACTCAACTAAACTGGAACATAAACAAAAAGTAAAGATAACATCTGACAATCACCCCCCTCAAATTCCTCTTCAAGTGACATGCATCCGGGTCCATATTCAATCTTATACACATCTGTCACTTAACTAATAGAATCGTTCCACAACTTAAAGTAATGGTTTCAAAACCAATAACTTTAAAGTTTTACAATTACATCCGGGAACGTGAAAAATAGAAGAAAAAAGAGTAGAAGAAGAAAGACACGCCAACTGTAACATCTACATCTTTTTGTTTGATA
Source organism: Taxus chinensis (assembly GCA_019776745.2). Taxonomy (NCBI): domain Eukaryota; kingdom Viridiplantae; phylum Streptophyta; class Pinopsida; order Cupressales; family Taxaceae; genus Taxus; species Taxus chinensis. Next base: position 782,524,888 of record CM034150.1, read on the forward strand.
TTGAATATACTTGTCGAACATGTAATTCAACATCTTCCCATCTGTCTTAGCCACAACTTCCTTTTCTGTCCTGAATTGCAGCAAGCCTTCGTTCAATACGCTAATACATGCTTCCACATCCTCCAAGCTAGGCCTGAACTTCTCAATATTTGACTGCAATGCCACCGGTTTACTGATGGAATTTATCGTGAAAGGTCTAACAGCTCCATCAATTCTCCCTTGCACCATCAGAAGAGATCCTTCCAGGGAATTAGGCACTTTGCTAGGAATGGTCCTTGTGTATGAAGTAACGTTCCCGACCACTTCCTCATTAGTGAAAGCAATGACATTGTCTGGTAAATATGATGCCATACGCTCAAGTGCCTGCATCCTTTTCAACATAATTCTGCAAATCTCCAAACAGAAAGATACTGCAAACTCAAGTTGCTTCCCCTTCTCAACTGATTTGCCGGGCACAATCCGTTCCGCAACCAACACCTCTCTCGGCAACTTATTTATTTCGGCCAAAGTACTCAGGTTACTCTTAGCAACTGTGTTCATATCTATCGTGCTTGTCACCAGTTGCTTCAGCTGATCTGATGCATCTTTCATAACCTTTAGGTGAGCTGGCACCTCTTCGAGTTGTACAGAAGCTTGACGAATGATCAGACTTTTCTATTCGTCGACAGCTTTAACCTGGTTACTTGCATCGTCTACTTCCTGCATCAGATGATCACTCACTTGCTTTTGTGTTGAAATTGGCTGAGTGGAAGATTTAACAACCTTGGCAATGATCTTGCACAACTGAGATACCTGCTTCTGAAGCTTAACTTTCTTCGCCTTTTCTTTGTTAAGCCTAAGGAATAGAGCATCTATCAATGTCTATGTGTCCTGCTTCAATCCTTCTATGGTGGCTTGACCTATGGGTACTCTAGTTACTGTTATATCTTCTGCCGTGAGCTCATCCTTCTTCTTTCCTTATGCTGGAACTGGCACCTCGGCAAACTTCTGCCCCGACTCTTCAATGATCAACCTTGAAGTTGCCTTAGCAACTTTAGGTTTTCTGTCTTTTCTGCCTAGATTCAGGAGCAGCTGCAAGTCGTGTCCCTCCAAGTTGATTTCCTCTCTAGCCTTTGGAACGAACTGCGAAGCCAACCATTCTGAGAAATTGCTTCTCAGAGAATGAGAAGTTGCCGAGTGTATCACTATCTCACGCTCTGATTCCTCTCCATCGAATACTGCTACAGTGTTGTGGCTGCCATCCTCTAAATTATCCAAAGACAAAACTCTTTCAAATTCTGCCATCTACAGCTTCAATTTTTCTTCAGGAAGAGGTGTTGAACATAGTGGCTGAGGAGAAAAGATGAATGTTGCCGGATTCAACGGAGGAATGACAATATCCTGCTGAGGTGTGATAGTCAGTGAAGTACTTGATGCTGGAGAAGTCGGAACTAGCACCATAGTAGTATAAGTGATCTTCTCTTTCGAATGAGATCTTCTGTGCACTTTAATCTTTTCAGGCCTTTTGTTGCTTTCTCCTTCATGCTTCCTCTTGAGGGAATCTCCTGTGCCGAAGTTGCCCGTGATTTGATTCATCAATGCTTCATCAAGGCAATATTCCTTCGTTAGCAACCAGTTTGAAGTATTGACCAAATGGCAGCAAACCTTTCCTCGATCGTATGGCAGCCACCTACGCTCTCCTGAAGTATAGCTCTATCTCCTCCCATCCGATGGTATGTGTCAAGTAACACATGCCCATCATCTTTAAGATCCGCAGGTATCCATGCTAATCCAAAGTCAAACACTTGCCGCGCTAATAACCTGCTGAAATCTTTCTTTCTAACCTCGTACTCATTTCTGCACTTCATCCAAAAATCTTCCAATGAAGGCACATGTGCGCATTCCTGGGAGATTGTCTTCCTTGCCACCCCAAATGGATCAAAGTTCAGCCATGCTGGGAAGAACTCTTGCTCGTCCTCAGAGAACATTTCTACTTCAATTCCTTGGGCTTTATGAATACTCTAGCAGCTGTAATGGCCCACAGTGATCGGGAAGAAGCCTGTAGACTTGTGCCGTTTCGACTGTAGGTCATGCATCTCCACGAGTTGTCTGCTCAACTCCATGATGACCAATCTATCACTCGGGTATCTGGGCAACTTAATTGGTTCTCCTGAAAGGCCGGTGACCTTAAGGTATGTAAAATCCGCAAACTGGATGAAGATAATGCCAATCCTGGACACAACTTCCCACGCTTCCTTGCTTCACAGCTTCCCACGCTTCCTTTCTCATCCCTTAGTTGCCGGGAAACAAAAAATAGGCTAAGGGACCTCGACCTGTTATTTTTGAGAAAGGGACATTTCATATTTTCTGATTTGCTAATGGATCTTCATCCTTTAGAAGCAAGACTATGATGAGATACCTTTATCTCTTAGCAAATCCCGTGATGAGATTGAAATGGTATTGGTAGGTTTGAGGCAAGGGTTTTGACTAGGTCATATGGTTTTTTACATACTTTACTAGCACCATATGTGCTTCCAATGGGTCATATGGCTGGAAAATTGGGTGGTTGCAATTAAAGAAAGAGTGTATGATAGATGAATGATTAGTAGAGGGACGTTATACACATGAGTAGGGGGACCTTTAAAGTAGGGGTGATTTCTCATGTGGGTCCAAACGTACAAGATAGGGGGAAGACATGACATATGGTGTAGGATGAGCACATAGATGATGCATGCAAGCATCATAGTAACATTAGCAGGCCATACAACAGATGGGCACCGCTTGGGAGATTTTCGAATGTCGGGTTGGGTATCAGGAACGTTTGAGAGTAAGAGCATTCAAAGGACATTTTCTCCTCTTTATGGGCTACATATCATTTGGGAAGGATGTCATAGATAAAATCGTCCCCAATATTCTCATACCAAGCTAGTACAATTACAATTTTAAATAGATGAGTGTCAAGGAAATTCTTATTTGACACCTTCTGCCCACCTTCTGCCAGTTCTCCTAATTTTATTCAAGAGAGTTGGTCAACAACTACATGTCTCTTGCGAAGTATAGTGACGATCTTGAATGTGAATTCTTCTAGCAATATCAAATATTTGCTTGTTTTTCCTTGGATAATGGGATTATTGACTAAGCATAATAATGCCTGATAGTCCACATAAAAGGGAAAAGAGGTATCCAGTGGGTGAATCCAAAAAATTTGTATTGCATACACTAGAGCACGAGGTTTATGTTCCATGGTACTATAGTTCTTCTCAGCATTGGACATAAGTTTGCTTGCAAAAAACACCAGGTGGTCTAACCCATTGGGTGCCAGCTTGGGCTAATGTCGCTTCTATAGCATAAGTCGGAGGCATCTAGAGGCATCTACATTGACATGAAACTCTCTTGTCCCTATCTAGGTAGACATGTATAGGGGAAATTGATTAATCTAAATCTTTAATTCTTTGAATGCTTAGCTCTTGTTCATTAGTACCAAATGAACAGCACTCCACTTTCTTGTTATTGGGACATCCAAAGGGTGAAAGATTTGAGCCAAAAACATATATGATACCATTAGTAATACTTGACATGCTCAAAGAAGGATTTTACACCAGTGAAAGTCTTTGGGTGCCTTCCAGTTTCCATCGATTATACTTATACTTTGTGTGGATCCATGTTCGATCCCACTTTGCACACTATATGTCCAAAGAAGCTTATCTTGCATGGAACCATGAATCAACACTTATTTGGATTTCGCGCCAATTTTGCCATTGCTCACATATTGTCTCATGCACTCTATCAAGGCTCAAACAGGTGGGATTCTTAATCGTTGAAGACTCAACCAATCATCTGGAGAAAGATTTAAAGTCGCATGTGGTCTATTTTGTCAAAAATGTACAAAATGATCCTTTAGAAAGGAAGTTAGTAGCATTACAAAGCACAAAGGGCATTCAAATATATGCATAGATACTTCATCCTCTAGTATACAAGATGGTCTTCATTTTATTTTCCTTTAACAATGTTGATCTGATTGTATCTTGAGAACCCATTGTATAGTGGAGTGAGTATATCTTCCCTGGCTTCCACTTCTATTATAGAGTCTGTAAATGGGACTAGGGAAAGGGCCCTTGATAGTAACATTGCATTTAGGGTTTCGAAATACGACACATATCCATATATGTCCTGACTCCTTTTTTAGACGGATTACTGTTGGGGACACTCAATTACTTGTTTCATACTTTGAAGAATATACCTGCCTCGAGCATCTTTTCAATTCTCTTCCTGAAACCTTCTACAGACATATTTCTAATTCATTCTAAAGGCTCTTCCTCATACTAGTTAGGCTACATTAAACCAAAGGGATTATGGGGTACGACACATCTCTAGTCGCACTCCCTTTCAGGTATTTGTAGGTACAAACAAGTACATCCCTATTTTCCATAAATATCAAGAACATCGCAACCTTCAATATTGAGTCCTAATCAGTCCCCCATCATGATCATCTGAGGTTCTTCGTCAAAAGCCAAGTTTACTTTCACCATTGTTGAGTTCTTTGTACCCCATATCTTCAACACCTCCAAATTGAGATGAGAAAGTCTTTCATCTATCTCTTGCCTCATCTTCTCAATACTCGGTGAACTCTAGAGGGTACATTGGTGCCCAAAGATGTTGGTTTAACTATCCTTGGTTCACAAGGAGTTGTAACCTCCTCCCTTCTCGAACTTTCACATTCTTCTATCTCCATGGTCTTCACAAAGTTGCACCTCGATGTTGGAACACTTTGTAAGCCTTCCATTTGGTCCACTAGATGAGAACAATTGAGGGAGTTCAGTTTTATCCTCCGAGCATGATTGTAACTCCAAAATAGTCCCTCCTTCATTCAGGTTCCACCATGTGCCTTGGTTCACATGTCGTGATGTGATTCTTCTTCATCCATATCTTCCTGTATCTATAATCTAATGAGTCATCTGATGAGGCTGCCTCTTCATTAACTGTCTGACTCTTTAGATCTATTATGTATTTCCCGCCTTTATTCTCAGTTGAGAGAAGGGTTTGTTTCTAATCGTAATCTCCGTTGGCTGCTATTAACCAACGTTGATCCAATAATGCATTAAAAACTTTTTTCTTTAAGGAGATGACTACAACACTCAATATGAAGGGTTGGGTACTGATAATTACCTTTTGAGCCATTAAGACTTCCAACACCCATATTATGTTTTGATCAGCTCTCACTAATTGAAAAGTTGGTGGCCAAATGGCAGGTTCTTTAAGGCTCTTCCAAGTTTCTTCTAGGAGCACGTTTACAGAAAATCCACCATCGATAATAGTATTAGTGAGGTTCAAGCCTAGAATCTCCATATGGACAACTACTAGTTGTTGGACTAAATTCATTGTTAGCAGCATTGCATCAATTATCTGATCTCTTGACCAAGGGGTTCAACAATGGACTCATTTCATTTTTCATCCTTCCTTTCCCTTGACATGCTTCCTTTCGACACAAGGTGTGTTGCATGCTCAGTGTTGTGATCAATGTATTGCACATTCGTGGTTATCAGATTCCTAAGTTTGGAATACTTTGTAGTAAGTCTGCTACTTTGATAGTGTTATCCCGTAAAATTGGCAAGGGCAATTTTACAGATAACCGTACTGAAGTTTTGTTCCCATCCCTCGTTAGGGACCCCTTGCGTTCGGAACGTTGCAAAATCCCTTTCCGGGAAATCTGGTTTTCCGAACTTGGTGGTTTTTGGTCTTTTGGCCGGGCGCATGGAATGACTATGTAACATCAACTTTTGATGCCCCCCCTTTAAAGCCTTTGGCACATGTCTTCTTGTGTCAACAGGCGTTCTGGTGCGCCTCTCTATGTTGAGGCTTCCCTGTTTGCGCCTAGGCGCATGCGCCTTCCTGTCGACATATCTTTTGTTGCGTCGCTTTTTGGTGCGCCAAAGGCGCACATATCCTTTTGTCAGCACCACTTCCGGTGCGCCATAGGCGCACGTATCTTCGTGCTGACAAGTCTTTCGGTGCGCCAAAGGGCGCATGTTTTCTCATGTCGACAGCTCATTTGGTGCGCCCCTTTAAAAAGTTGGTGGCGCATTTATTGCTGCCTCGCCTATATATAGGCGCGTTTGTGCTGTCATTGTCACCGATGCAAAACACGTGATTTTTCTCTGAGCTTGTCAGCGCACCAGCCCCGTCGCTTTCGAATCGCTTTGTGGACCCCTTTCGTGCATTTCTTCGTTATAAAAGCCGGGTAAGAGGTCCTCTTTCCTTTCTGCTTCATGTTTGTGGTTTTTGGCTGTTTGTGGGTAGGATTGAATTGGAAAAAGAATAAAATTCATGATTTTGCTTTTCCCCCCTGCTGTCCTTCCACATTTCTTCCTCCTCTTGCTAGATCTGCTGATAGAGGAAGCTCTGTCCTAAAAAAAGTGATGGTCTGAAACCTCTTTGTTTAAACCTTTTTCATCACCTCAATGAGCCTTGCAGAAGGAACCAAGCCATATGCGGAAACCCTCTGAAGAATTAAAGCCTTGAAAAGGAACCCGCATTTTCTTTTCTCTTTGGCGCATTGGCACACCATGCATTATCAAAAACAGTCTCGCCCTTGGCGCACCTGTCGCCCCCGTTACATCATGAAAAGCCGCGCCAATGGCGCACTTCTCTCGCTTGCTGCAAATGCTTTCCATGCGCCCTCTTAGCGCATCAAACTTGGATGCAACATTGCTTATTCCTGCGCCCTTTGGCGCACCCAGCATCCGTGCAACAGTCGTTTCCCATGCGCCAACTACAAAGCTATACAAGGCGCAGGCGCGTTCCTCATCGCAGCAACATCATGTTGTGCAAACCCTCCATGCGCCGCGCCAATTTCCCTTAAGCGCGCCAAAAGCATATATTACACAAACTCTATATGCGCCTTTGGTGCACCAAAGTTCTATGCAACATGAAAGATACATGCGCCACGAGCGCATCCTGTTCCCTTGCAACACCCTTTTCCTGTGCGACTTACCTATTTAGCTCTGCAATCTGCAATATCTGTGCGCCATGCGCCCGGAGGCCTCAAAATTGCTAACTCTTTCTTCTGTCAGCATTTCAATGGAAAATCAAGCAACTGACACGGCTTTCTTCGATTGGGTTTCACGTCTTATTCTTGCAGATCAGCAATTAAACTCAGAAGAACATATGTCAACATCAAGCAAGAGGCCTACCAAATCCAAAGGCAAGGCCAAGCTCACAGAGGAAGAAATGAAGTATAAATATCAGAGGGTCAAAATGCCCGACTCCCAGGCCGAGTGTGACCTGGACATCAAAGACTCAGAGTTGGGTCATATTGATTTGGAGGAATTCTGGGTCAGGACTCAGAAGGTCACAAGAAGTCCGTGGATGGACAAGCTAATAGGCAGTGCTCTGCACTTTGCTGGGGGAATCCCAGTCAGCGCCGTTAACAATGAATTCATGATGGTGGTTGCCCGGTGCTATAATAAAGACACAAGGTGTGTCGTAAATGAGAAGGGCGAGGTCGCAATCAACCTCACTGCCCACCACTTTGAGATAATACTCGGCATTCCTCATCACCGGCACTTTGTGGCCGTTAGCCAAGAAGATTGCATCAAGGCATGGGACGACAATGAAGATCAGTGCATGCAGCTGATGAACGAAGTCTATCTGAAGAATAAAAAGGTAGTGACCCGTTGGCCACAAATCATTCACCGCAGTGATTTTTCAGAGGAGCTAAGTGACACCATCACGTTCCTGAGTAGGGTGTTTGGGCTTCCTGACGCCCACTTTTTCCACAAATGGATGCTGTGGTACCTTGAAACGATGAACAAGAATGTGCCCGATCAACGCTTTTGCTGGGCAGAAATTATAAGTAGCACAATCTCCGAACAGCTGCAACAATTCCCCACAACGGGGAGATTCTACATGAATTCCTATGTTGTTTATGCTGCAGCTTCTGAAAGGGACTATCCAGCTTTGATACAGGTGGGGATGATTGGCCTTTTGCAGCGATTGATAGAAACAAAGCACCTCAAATAATTGAGGAAAGGGTCAAGGAAACTCTGCGCAGAACAGAGCATTGGTGCCGAATGAACGAACTCATCTACCTCGGGGTCGATTTCACAACCTCTTCGTTGGGTAACGCACCTCCTAGATCAAAACAGCAGCCTAAAGGCAAAGGAAAAGGCAAAGAGGGTGAATCCAACACCACTCAAGAGGAAGCTCCTGAAAGTCCTCCTTCCACTGCACCAGAACAAGTTGTAACTCTGGCTTCCCCAGAGAAAGAAGCGGAAGAAGATGTTCCAATAGGCCCATCCACTCAGGATGTCGCCACTGCTACAACAACCGAAGTCCCTTCTGTCCCTTCTTCTTCTCCTCCTTCCCCTCCTCAAGTGACTCAAGCGACCATCCCTTTAGACGTGTCCTCTCCCCCTTCTTCTACTGTTCCTCCCGCTTCTTCGTCCATCTTTTCTTCTCTTGCAGATCTGTCCCCCTCCATTTCTTCCCTCATCTCTGAGCTCCCTTCCCTTCCTATGTCTTCCTCTCCTGCAATATCTCTTCCTCCCGTGAGCACTTCTTCGTCCTCCCTCTCGATGCTGCCTCCAAGTGTCTCCACTTTTTTCCCTTCTACTATTGCAGCTGTCCCCTTCTCTATTTCTGGCCCTTCTCCCATAAGTCCAGCCTGGATCTCCCAGCACTTAAGTCAGCAAAAAAGGAAAGTTCCCATCGCTCCGATGGACTTTTCCGTAATCCCGTCCAAAGGGGCAAAGAAACAGAACCCTGTCACACGCTTCTCTCAGAGTGCTTCATGAGAGAGGGTAATGGAGATCGCATACCCCAATCCCCTCAAGGATAAAAAGGATCTGTCTCCTACAGATTACAAAGTGACTCAGGTCACAATGGGTACGTCTTCTGAAAGCTTTCAGGGAGAGGCCCTATCTGCAGTCGACGCCCTCTACAAGAAGCTTCAAGAAACAAAAGAAGAGAAAAGGATACTGAAAGAGCAAAACAAACATCTGCTCCAAGCCTTACAGAAGATGGGCAGTGCACCTCCCTCAACTGCCGCCGAGACTCCTGAGCCTCTGAGCCAAGATAAAATTAATGAATATGCAAAGATCGGCGAGCAGGGTATGGCAGTTTCTGCTTGGAGGAGCCAGATCCTCAAAGACAGTGAAAGAGTGATCGCCAAGTTCTCTGATTTATATCTAAACATCAAAAAGGCGAATAAAGAGCTCCCAGCGTTAGCAGGACCCATATCAGAAGAGCTGGACCATGCTAGGCTACAGCATGAGACCTTTCAACACATGTTCGATTGTTTAGTCGAAGATCTGGTCAAGTTCGGCGTCTTCGGCCATTCCAGGGCCCTCAATAAAGTCATTTCCACTCTGGACTACCGGATGGATCAACCGGAGTTTGTCCTTGAAAAAATTGATAAGGTAAAGGAAGAAGCCCTAGACACGATGCACCAAATGGAACAAATCGTTCTCAACATGTCTCCAGGGCTGCTTACTCCTTTATTCACCTTAAGAAAAGTCGATGAAACCATCCAGATCTTTAAAGAGATCGTGTCACAAGGGCTGGGGCCAGAGGTCTCTTTTGATGCAGAGTCCATCAATAACCTACTGGCCTGTCGGGACTTCATCGGGTTCCTCAAAGAAGTAGAGAAAGAGTATTCCAAACTCCCAAAGAAGCTCATAGATGAGCGGGAGACTTGCGAGGCGATCAGTGAGTGACACAAGGATCCTTCCTAGGATCAACTAGGGCCCATGATCAGCAAGTTCATGGAATACCCCGCTCAATTTCACATCTCGTCACCTGAGCAGCAGCAAAAGCAGGCTACCCCCTTTCGGCCGCAGGATGACGACGATGAATAGCTTCTCTTTCTTCTTCTTCTCTCTCTTCTTCGTCTTTCTTTTTGTAAATATCTGGAGTATGTTGGCACAAATGATGACATCATCCATGTTGCACCATGGGATGATGTCATCCATCAAGTTGTCAAAAGTCAACATGACTTTGAGATATTTTGTATATCCTTGTAGATATTTTGTAAATATCTTTGTAAATAGGTGGTTGGCTCCCTTTTGCCTTCTTTTCTCTCCTTCTTCTATAAATACCCCAATACTTGTTGTGGTGTGCAGGAGTGAATATCTTTCAGATGAAAAATAGAAGGAGAAAAGACTTTGAGCTTTTTGTAACAGAAAGAATTATTAATACAATATTTAGACTTTGTGCTGAATACATGTGTTATTTGCATTAAATCTTTCTTACGTTAGATCTGTGTGTTTGTTCTGTTGAATTTACTTCTGTTTTATTGTCATTTATTCATCAGTATTGCTTTGCTCGTTTATGTAAGTAGGTTGGGCTCTGTTTACTACCAATCCCAAAACATAAACCCTCTGACCTTTCTGCTTTGGAATTCATTTCTTTTCTCCCTTCGGACCTGCTCTTCCTTCATCCTCTCTTTCATTCCTTTCTTTTCGCAGTTGGAAACACCCTACTGGGATGAGATCCCAAACCCCCGAAGGCGGAATATTGTGAGACTTGCACAGATTCCTGCTAGTAGAATAGCAATAAACCAGTTTCGCTTTGCTGACTCAAAGAGGGGCTATGCCCTGCACACTGTTGGCTCGTTTATCCATAGATCTGCCCAAGCGACAGATTTTCGGACCAACAGATAGGTAGAGTGAATACTTTCTTTGCAATCTCTTTGTACAACTTGAGTCAACTGGTTAGTGTAATTTTGTTCCTAGAGGAAAGTGCCTAACAATCTCCTCCCACTGTGTCAAAGAGAGTGGTTTAGGCTGCCTAGTCACTTGTGCCGATTCCTGAAGCCTCCCTTGGTTTCGGCTTCGGCTCCTCCTTACACTTCGGCTTATGCTTGGGCTTGTACTTTTGCTTTCCCATATTTTATTTCTTGAAGTGGTTCCTTCTTACAACCTTCATCGTCTCTCTTTCTATTCCAAGAGTCAGATTGATCTTCTAGTTTATATTTCATCTAGTCCAAGAATCTGCCTTCTTTGACCTCCTTTATTTGGTTTAAATGGCATCTATGTGAGTCTGTCGACCTTTCCTCCTCTTCCCGACTTCACATTTCCTTGTACCTTTGTAGCATTTTTTCTTTGAATTTCTTGGTCATGTTTGGCCGTAAGGTTTTGCAATAGTATATAATTCCTAGTAACAAGTCATGGAAGGTAGTCAAGGAGCCATTCTATGTCTTCAGTAACTGCCAAATTGCCTTCGATATAATTAGGTGGCACGTGGGTTCTTACGGCTTCATCCCAGACATGCTCTTGTATGGAGAGATCTCGTAGGTACTAGAAGTCTTTTGTAAGGTCTTCTTACGCTTGTTGATTTGTCTCAACCATTTTTTCCATTTCACTGTCAAGAAGAATGGTTGTCAAGAGGATTGTCAACTGACTTACTTCTGTGCTCAATATGATCCAGGTTCTTTTTAAGGCACGATGTCAGAATGTAGTATAGATATTCTCTATTGAGATGTTGGACTACCAACAATAGTAAACATCCATTGAACGGTAATTGAAGCACAGATCACCAAAGAATGTTGAATAGCAGCAGCTTTGTATTCCTCAAAAGTCAGTTCTATTACCATCTTCTTAGTTCAAGGAGGACTTGATAGAAGTGCCTTTCTCCTGATGGTCACTATGCTACTTGAAGGATAAAACCCAATGGTTGCTAGTTACCCCAATTGTCCAACCAACATAACAACAAGATTTTCTAATTATCTAATTATCTAAGAAAATGCTGATAAAAGTTTCTAATAAAATACATCCGCTACACTTATTTATAAATGAAAAGTTAGTTGTCTACATCTCCTTCATTACAATCATGTCATAGCAGAAAGACTTGTGTTTGTCACTGTTGCATTATTATGCTCATTAACACATGGACCATGTCTCAATGGAAATAGTCCACCTTACTTGCATACCACAGTTGGACACACAGCTATTCTCCAAGATAAACGCCATAAAAATGATCACTTTCAAGAGCATTGGAGTTCAACAAGTCATGAGAAACACACATTTCCAAAATGTGTGACTGTTGCATTACAATATTAAGTGTTTGTGAGCTACATTTTTTCTTAGCTATATAGGGTGTACACTCTTAGACTAAACTGACTGTTATATATTCCCTATCTATCCACTATAGGTCCTCAACACCATTTTTTTCGATGTTCCTTGAAACATGAAAATGCCAAAACTTTGGCAAAAATATCCCTTTCTATGGGGAACGTTTTTTTCTACAAAGAAGATATCTTTATCTAATGTTCTACATTTGTAACTATATCTTCAGATTGTCGTGATCATGTTAGGAATACAGTTCTACATATCACTTGGTGGCTCCTACTCTAATAGTATTTATTTAAGTATTTTTATGTTTAGCCTCAAGATGCTCTGATTTTTCTTGAGGCATGGTATATGATACATTTATTCTCAGTAGCCATCTTTTGGTGATTTGTAGAAACTATAATATAAATCGTTCTATTCGTATTTTATTTTTCATGATCATTTTTTGAATTCTTCTCCCAACTTTTGTAGGAGCAAGCAAATAATTCCACATTTCATGAATTCATTATTTAAAAATTACATAATTTTGTTTTTTTCTATCTAAACTCTCTCAATCTGCATTAAGACAGCCATCCTTGTTAGAAGAGATTTGAACTAAGAATTAATGAAGAGGAATCGGAATGCACACATCGTAGATTGTGTGTCCATCGTTTTACTATGCAAGAGAGAGTTACAAAATGGTTGAGGAGGTCGACTTACAACCAAACATTAGTCAATACATAACTACTAGCGACTTAATAATAAAAGGTAAGCCTTATATTCTTATACCCTCTCTTAAGGCTTAATGTATTAAAAACAAAACATACCGACACATTGACTGGAAACTATAAACATTAGAATCAAATGGATCCGTATACTCTTCATAAGCTTTTTCTTTAAAAACAGTTCTTGGACTAGGTAGAACTCCATCAAGCTGCCTTATAACCTTCGTAAAGGTGCTCCCGAGTTCCCGGATTCCACTTTCCCAAACTCCCAAATGATGAACCTGCAAAATTATTGGACAACCATCTATGTTGAGCTACATCCATAATGCTCCATCAAGATGTCTCATAACACTCGTAAGGGTATAATTCGCAAGATCCACAAACTCCTGAACTAACTGGGAAGCCATCCATGTTGAGCTTCATCTAAACTAAATCCTTTCCTATCTTCAGTAGGGAGTCTTCTTAAAATAAATATTCATCATCAATGAATTCTTCACCACTTTCAGCATCTGGTGGATCTTCAACAATGGCTATACTAACTTCATTTGGTTTGTCTTTGAGCTTTCCCTTGAGAATATTTTTGGCTCACATTCTACAGTTCCACGCTTTGTGACCTCTTTTCTTACACTAATAAAATTCAATTTCCCCTTTTCTTTTATGAAATCTTCTGTGATAGTTTCTTAAGTAATGCACTCTCATGTTGAAAATTGAGGCCAAAATATTTGTCTAATGGAAGTTCCATTCTCAAAAAAATATCTTAGAAATCTATGCAGTTCTTACCCAAAAATCAATGCAATCTTGACAACAACAATCAAATTGACAAACAATTCCACACACAAAAATAACTAGAGAAATAATGACAATTCTATTGGAACTTTAATGCCTTACACAAGAAATCAAATACCAAGTTGAATTTTACCTGTGCCTTCTCTAGTATGTGCCCTAGATGACTTGTGCTTGAAAATCACCAAACTGTGTGCCCTAGCAACAATTGATCCATGAAAAATTAAAATTTGAAACTGTGTGACTGTATTTTCTTTGTGTTTCCCTAGAATCCTTTGAAAATCATTTTTTTTCCTTTTCCTCATGGTTCCAAACTATGTTTATTGCAAAAAATGTGCCCTAAATTACATTTTTCACTGTTGCTTTATGCCTGTCACATTTTGTCCTACAAACGTCTTATTTTTGTGCCCAAACTGCTTGAACAACCCTAAAAAATACTTCAAGAATCGCAACTTCTTATTTTTCATACCCTAAATTCCTTGTTTTCTCACGATTCTGTAATGTCCCCATTCCTACCTCCACGGTCTAGCGACTAGTTTTCCATCTTAGCCTTGGTCATACCCAAGGGGCTAGCGGCGTAGAGAGTTGTTGGGTATGGTTTTCACCTACATTTCACTTATATGTTATATTTTGGCATTATGCATGTACTTTATGATGACTTAAGTGAAAAAGGTGGGATAATGTTCTATTTCTTCATTGGGGTCCCTTAAGTGGACCTTTTGGCCTTGGAGAAATAAAGTCACTTTAGGTGACCATTAAAATATGACATATCTCCAAGCGGGTGTCGAATTAGGGTTTTATGGCCACTTTTATTATGGAAAAAGTTATAAAAGGTAATGTTTGGGGAGGAAAAAGGATAGAGGTTTATTTTTCCATCTTATGTTGGAGCTTTCAGCTTGCTTTCCTTGCTTGTGCAGGTGAAATTCCGTAGGAACCCTAGCTTCGGTAGTGAAAGATCTATCCCTAGTTAGTAGAGCACTCTTCGATATAGTGAGAGATATAGCCATAGTTTACTATTGTGAAATTTATTCAGATCGGGTTGTCAGATTTAGAGTTTCAGAGGCTTGTTGATTCAGTTTCAAGTCCAGAAAGAGAAGACAACAATATTCAGTAAGAGAGATCATTTATTTTATCAGTGGAACTTCTTGTCATTACATGTTAATGCATGTCATTGCATGTTGATGCATGTTGATGCATGTTACATGCATGTCATTACATGTTGATGCATGTTACATGCATGTTACTTGTATGTTGCTACATGTTAGTTTAATTGTAATTAAAAGTGAAGATATTGGTTATTTTTTGATTTTATACCTTTCTGCCTTAACTATACTTTTCCGTCATATTTTTCTATATACTGCTGTCATAAAATCAGATTTTTATTTGTGAAAATTTTGGTTGGAAATATTGAATATAAAATAAATCCAGAAAGTGGATATTTCAATGGTATCAGAGCAGAGGTCTTGATGTCAAGACTCACGGAGCATGGTGGGTTATGATGTCCCATGGACATCCGCCAGTCCTAGCGTAAGGTAGGGAGATGTGCCCCGTAATTCCCTTGGTCATGTTGCCTCGACTCGAGTGGTCCTCTAGTGGACAGAAGGTCCATGCTTAAGTGCCACGGTTGTATCAGGCATTATCAAACTGATCTTTTTAGTACAATGGAAACCATTCTTGGTATCAGAGAAGACTTTTCTATAGCCTGTTGGGTAGTGTATGAAGGTTTATTCCAAGAAAAATACACCTAAGAAAGAAGATCCAGACGTGGCAGAATAAAGATGGAAAATCATAGGAACAGCTGAATGAAGAGTTTATGAAGAAAATGTTTATAAATATGATAAAACAACAAGAGACTACAAACCTCTACTTGAGCCAACTCGCAGAGAGATTATCACAGGGTGGCCTTGGGAAACATATGGAAAGAGGTGAAAACAGGAATTCTGGGCTGCAGACTCACAAAGATGAAAATGGCAGATCAGGGAAATACACTCCTTTATGCCAAAACACACTGGTTGAGCATGCATGAACCAGTTTTCCTAAAAGATCCAGAAGTGACACTGGTTGGGCAACAAGGGGATATTATTGATGAGGAGACTTGTTGGGCAAAGTATGAATCCTTGAGTGAAGGATTCAAAGCTAATATGCGTTTCCCGGAGTATTGCAGGATGAAGATCGGTAGCCGGCCCAAGCGGGATCACTATCCTCATGTTCCCGAGCTACAGGGGCTATTGGGGCAGATTTCAGTTCCACACTTCGACGGATCCAAGAAGTGTACCGCAACATCATGGATTCAGAAGTTAAAAATTTACTTTGACTTGAATCCCATGCATGAAGAGGATGCAATAAAATTTGCAATCCTACATCTTGAGGGAGATGCACATGATTGGTGGCATCATGGCCTTGTCACACAGGAACACACGCATATTACCACTTATGCGGATTTTGCAAAGAGACTGGTGGGTAGGTTTGACAGGCAGGATCCCGATAGATTCTTCAGAGAGTTGACTCATTTGAGACAGATAGGATCCTTGGATGGGTACATTGCAGATTTTCAGCGGTGGTTAGTGATAGTTATTGATGTTTCTAAGGTGAGGTTGACTTCACTTTTTATACCAAGGCTGATAGATTCACTAGCAGGGTTTGTGAAGGCATTTGAGCCTTCTTCACTACACGATGCCATCAGGAGAGCTCGAGATTTGGAGTTAGCCATTCCGAAGCCAAGGTTTCCACCTCGAGTTCAGCAGAGAGGACCCCCATCTAGAACAGTTGGGTTCCAGCCGAAGGGGCCACCACAAAGATAGGAGACGGCTAGAAAGCCATTTATTTCATGAGAGCTTAGGGATGAGCTGAGGCGAAAGAAACTTTGTTTCGATTTCCGTTCACTGTGGGCCCCGAGACATGATTGCACAGGAAAGGGCAAGGTCCTAATTCATTGAGGTCTTTGAGGAGGACAGAGAGAGAGAGAGAGAGAGAGAGAGAGAGAGAGAGAGAGAGAGAGAGTGATGGAGATGAGCAGCTAAAGACCTAGGAAATGGATGACGGAGATGAAGATGCTGTGGATGGTGCTGATGAGAAAGAGGAGGAGGTTTTCCCTCAGGAGACTATAGCCACTTTGTCTAGTACCCCAAGGTACAAGGCATTCAAAGTTAGGGGAGTTATGCAAGGGCAGTGTGTTGTACTTATTGATAGCGGGGCTACCCACAACTTTATTGATGCATCCTTGGTTGAGAGACGTGGCCTATAGACAGAGGAATTTGAGGGCTTCAATGTTGTTGTAGCCAACGGTGAGTCTATGAGATGCACCTGTAAAGTTCCACAATTGAGAATCACCATGGGGAACTACACCGTTACTGATGACTTCTATATTGTCAGCATTAGAGAGACCAACATAGTATTGGGAGTTAAGTGGCTTCACTCCCTTGGTGAATTTCGTACTAACTTTCAGACAATGGAGCTGAAATTGAATTCCGAGGGCAAGAATGTAACCTTGAGGGGTCTATCTATAGGAGCACCCAAGGTAGTCATAAGCTAAGAGGATGGAGAGGATATTTCAGCATGATGAGGTGGATTGGGCCATTCATTGCTTGGTTTTGACCAAGAATACAGGGAGTGACCGTCTAGAGTATCACGTGGATGTCTAAGGCCTATTGGACAAGCACACTATGCAGTTTTTTAGGACATACCTCTAGGTGTACCACTAGACAGGGGGTTTGAACACGTGATTGAGCTTAGGGACAACAAGTCAGTGGTTACTACTCCTTACCGTCACCCCAAACAGTTTAAGGATGAGATTGAGAGGACTATACATGAGCTTCTAGACACGGGGCATATTAGACCTAGTTCTAGTCCTTTTAATTCTTTAGTGGTGTTGGTGAAGAAGAAAGATGGAACCATGTGAATGTGCATAGATTACCGTGCACTAAATAAGAAGACAATCATAAATAAGTATCCTATGCCATGCATTGATGAACTACTAGATGAGCTACATGGAGCAGTCTATTTTTCCAAAATAGACTTGCGATCTGGATATCACTAGATCAAGGTCAAAGAGGAGGATGTGCATAAGACAACTTTCAAGTGCCACTATGGCCACTTCAAGTTTTTGGTGATGCCATTCGGTTTGTCTAATGTACCGGCCACATTTCAGTCTTGCATGAACCATGTGTTCAACTAGCCATTTGTGGAAGTTTTTATTGGTCTTCTTTGATGACATTTTGGTCTACAATAGGATGTGGGAGGATCACATTCAATATCTTGATGAGGTGTTGGGAATTTTGGAAGCTAATTCACTTTATGCGAAAGCTTCTAAGTGCGATTTTGGTATGACAGAGCTGCTATATTTGGGCTATGTGATCAGAAGAGGTGGAGTCAAGGTGGATAGGGAGAAGATTCAGGTGATTTTGGATTGGCCACCACCTAGGACTTTGACACACTTAAGAGGATTCTTGGGACTATGCACATATTATAGGAGGTTTGTGAAGAACTTCTCTCGCTTGACTACACCCTTGACAGAATTGACCAAGAAGGGGGATTTTGCTTGGTCAAATTCAGCACAACAGGTTTTTGATCACCTTAAGGGGGTGATGAGTTCTTGTCTAGTTCTTACATTGCTAGATTTCACTTGGCCATTTGTACTCAAATGCAATGCATCAGGAGTGGGTGTTGGAGCAGTGCTCATGTAGGATAGATATCCCATTGCCTATGAGAGTTGGAAATTGAGTCCAGTAGAGAGAGGATTCTCAATTTACGACAAGGAGATGTTGGCCATTATGTATGCATTGGTCAAATTCAGACAATATTTAGTGGGCAGAAAATTTGTGGTTCATACGGATCACAATAGCTTGAGGTTCTTTTTGGAGCAAAAGGATCTCAATGATTGCCAACATAGATGGGTAAATAAGATTCAGACTTTTTATTTCAACATAGAATACAAGAAAGGTAAGAATAATGTGGTGGCTGATGCACTATCTAGGAGGCCTTGCTTTGATTATATGATTTTCTTTATGTTAGAGATTTCAGCTGATTGGAAAGCTCATATAATTGTCGAGTACTCCAAAAATAAGTTTGCATGTGAGATTATGGATGACATTATTTAGGATGATCGATACAGAGTGGTGGACGACCTCATCTACTACAAGGATAGAATTTTTGTTGTACCAGAGTCCAAAATGAAGGATAAGATCCTTCGAGCAGTGCATGATACACCCTTGGCTGGACATCTAGGATATTTTAAGACATACAAGGTACATTAGAGAGTGATTCACATGGAAGGGGTTAAAGGATGACATCCTTAACAATGTCAGGGAGTGTTTGGTTTGTCAACAAACCAAGGTAGAGTACTCTTTCCCAGTAGGACTTCTACAACCTCTGCCTATTCTAGAATAGAAGTGGGAGAGTATATCCATGGATTTTATCACAGGTCTTCCCTCAGTGTATGGGCATGATTTCATATATGTGGTGGTTGATCGGGTTGACTAAATATTCCCATTTCCTTTCTACGCCTTCAAGGAACAAGGCACCTTAGGTGGCTTAGACTTTATTCATAGGTATTTTTAGGCATTATGGGTTACCTAAGAGTATTGTCAGCGATAGGGATAAGATTTTCATAAGTACATTCTGGCAGGAGATCTTCAGGCTTGCAGGTACGAAGCTAACACCTAGTACCAACTGTCATCCACAGACTGATGGGCAAACTGAGATAGTGAACAAGTGGATAGAGGGCTACTTGCGTAGCTATGTTGCAGGACATCAGCGTGCATGGGTCAAATGGCTACATATGGGTGAATATTGTTACAATGCCACCTACCAGATGAGTATTGGTATGACTCCTTTTCAAGCATTATATGGTTATGAGGCATCCTCATTTGTAGACCTAGTATTATCAGATAGCCGAGCTCCCAAAGCTCGTGATTGGGTACAGAAGAACAGGACATTCTAAAAGCTCTCAAGGAGAACATACAGAAGGCGTAGAATCAACAAAAGGTATATGCAGACAGGCACAAAATTGAGAGATCATTCGAGGTTGGAGATTTGGTCTTCTTACGGTTACAGCCATACAGACAATCCTCACTCAAGAAGAGCGGTGCAGAGAAGCTAAAACCGTGATTCTATGGGCCATACAGGATAGTGCACAGAGTTGGGGCAGTAGTATATGAGTTGGAGCTTCCAGAGCATAGTAATATTCATAATGTCTTCCATGTTTCGTGCCTCAAAAAGGCACTTGGACAACATATTGCGCCTTCCACAGATTTACCACCATTGGATGACGAGGGGAAGCTGGTCTTAGAACCAGGATCTATTATTGAGGTAAGACAATGGAAGCTTCGGAACATGGTAATCACAGAATATCTAGTGCAGTGGAAAGACTTACCACTAGAGGATGCCACTTGGGAGGGAGAGCAGATTTTACAACACCCTAGTTTACATTCGCTTGAGGACAAGCAAATTTCGGGAAGGGCAGACTGTAATGTCCCCATTCCTACCTCCACGGTCTAGCGACTAGTTTTCCGTCTTAGCCTTGGTCATACCCAAGGGGCTAGCGGCATAGAGAGTTGTTGGGTATGGTTTTCACCTACATTTCACTTATATGATATGTTTTGGTGTTATGCATGTACTTTATGATGACATAAGTGAAAAAGGTGGGGTAATGTTCTATTTCTTCGTTGGGGTCACTTAAGTGGACTTTTTGGCCTAGGAGAAATAAAGTCACTTTAAGTGACGATTAAAATATGACATATCTCCAAGGGGGGTCGAATTAGGGTTTTATGGCCACTTTTATGATGGAAAAAGTTATAAAAGGTGGTGTTTGGGGAGGAAAAAGGATAGAGGTTCATTTTGCCATCTTATGTTGGAGCTTTCAGCTTGCTTTCCTTGCTTGTGGAGATGAAATTCCACAGGAACCCTAGCTTCGGTAGTGAAAGATCTATCCCTAGCTAGTAGAGCACTCTTTGGTGGTGAGAGATCCAGCCCTAGTTTGCTATTGTGGAGTTTATTCAGATCTGGTTGTTAGATTCAGAGTTTCAGAGGCTTGCTGATCCAGTTTCAAGTCCAGAAAGAGAAGATAGCCATATTCAATAAGAGAGATCATTTATTTTATCAGTGGAACTTCTTGTCATTGCATGTTGATGCATGTTACATGCATGTCATTGCATGCTGATGCATGTTACTTGCATGTTGCTGCATGTTAGTTTAATTGCAATAAAAGTGAAGATATTGGTTATTTTCTGATTTTATACCTTGCTGCCTTAACTGTACTTTGCTGTCATATTTTTCTATATACTGCTGTTATAAACTCAGATTTTTATTTGTGAAAATTTTGGTTGGAAATCTTGAATATAAAATAAATCTGGAAAGGGGATATTTCAGATTCTACACTTCACACCCTTCAAATACTATATTCTCATGTTTGCAAATGTTTTGTTGCCCCAATGAATGTATTTCTCGTCAGATTCCTACTTCGCAACTATGTTTTGACTCACGATTTTTCGCTGATGGTTCTGCGCACAATTTTACGCACATTTTTGGTGCTTTTTAGACTATCCACGACTGAAACAGGTGAGAACGCCCTTCGGAAATGTTGGGACAGCCTCCAAAAAGTCAAAAATTGCGAGTTTTACTTTAAAACTCACAAACATCACCTTCTGCCCTCAAAATATCTCCTGACGACTTCCTCCTTACAGCCTTCCCCTCACATTGTGAATTGATACCAATGTTACAAGATGTGAACAGAGAAACTATGAAGAGCAATCGGAATGCATACATTGTAGATTGTGTAGTCATTTTATTATGCATGAGTCAATTACAAAATGGTCGAGGAGGTTACAACTGAACATTAGTTAATACATAACTAATAGTGACTTAATATTAAAAGATAAACCTTATATTCTAATAATCCTTACCCATTGTTATACTTGAATCTGAATCTCCAATTACCCAAGATAGCAAAAGCTGTGAAATTTACTTTTCTTGTTTGAAGTGATTTGGACGATGCCAGAGTTGGAGATGTTATTACTTTTAAGGCTAGGATTAACAATATACCTATTTAAGCTTCCCATTCAAGCAAAAAACATATGTCTGGCTTCTGAAGATGAATTTCATTCTTGTGCCAACGTACCTGTATTGACATAACTGAGCAATAAAAACTCTGTATTGAGGTTGAAGTTATTTTCCATAACCTAATTCTCAAGGAAAAGAAAATTAATTTCAAAGCTATTACCTATGAAACAATGGACCGATGCCTTGAATCCCTTATACACATCCTAGAAGTAATTCATTTGAAAAAGAAGATGTGTTTCATTGTAGTCCTTTTAAGCTGAAATATCTGCTGTTAAATGCTAATTCTGTAAATATTGTAAAACAACAAATCTTTGTCTTCTAACAAGAAAGGGTTCCTGGGGCTCATAAAAAATGTTCCCAAAGAAACTTCAGAAGAGTAAAATGACACAGAAAGAGGAAATGTGTTTTAAGAAATGGAATACATGGAAGCTGAAGGACCTAGTGGGTCAAATAAAGAAGGGGTGCTCTTCTATGTCTTCTATTAATTTTGTAGATAGATAAATTTATTCTTATGAATTCCTCTCCAATTGTGCGAATAAGATTTAAATAAAATGTTCTCTCATTTTATTACAGATATTAGCTTGATGTTTACTTCTTATAACTGATTTTCTTATTGTTTGGCCTTGGGAAACAGAAGGATTTTTTTTTAAAAAGAAAACATAAGCTATTTAAATAATGTTGTTGTTGGATGAAAGGGGAAAGACATTCTCATCTTTTGTTGATGTTTGTTATATAATTTCTGTGTCTGATATATATAGTATTTGCTTTAACCTGTATCTTGCTTTACATAACTGGTTTACCAATGTATAATTTTTTTATTGTATCCCTAGATATTTGATAATATTTCTGTTATTATTGATTTCATGGCAGAAATTGGCGGTGTAACAGGGCATCTGCTGGAACAAAATGCTAGGGCCTTTGAACAAATTACAACAAATCTAGCAGCTTATAGAGTGAGTTGTCTTTTGCTATGCCTTTCATGACTGAAGACAAGAAATACTAGCAGATGCCTTAATGAAGTAGATAAGATATCTATAAGAAAGTATGAATTGCATTAAGCTTTGTTTTATTGCTATTTCAACATGACCACACATCCTTGATTAAAATATAAATTGCATTAAGCCTTGTTTTATTGCTATTTCAACATGACGACATATCCTCGATGTTATGTTCATTTTTAGATCAGGAGTTTACATCTGGTCATTGTACACAATTTCGAGACTGAAGATGAGAAATGCTAGCGGATACCTTAATGAAGTAGACAAGATATCTGTAAGAAAGTATAAATTGCATTAAGCCTTGTTTTATTGCTATTTCAACATGACTGCATATCCTCAATTAAGACATAAATTACATTAAGACTTGTTTTATTGCTATTTCGACATGACCGCAAATCCTCGATGTTATGTTCATCTTTAGATCAGGAGAAGTTTAATTTTGGTCATTGTACACAACAAGGACTGTTGGGATTACTTTCCAAAATAACCCGTTGTTCCATCTTAGTAATTAATGGCTATTTAGAGAGTGGTTGTGTAGAAAATATTTGAACCAGTTGTGTACATCGTTTATGCCAATACTTTTTTTATAACATGAGGGTGATTTTTTAACTTAATACATCATTTGTTTGTGCTGGTATTTTCTGGTCCAAGTATTTTTCCATCGATTGACATGTTTGGCACAGTTGAGATACTTTTTCGACACGATTTATTTACTAGTCCAATTCTTTTATCGACCATTGACATTTTTGGCATGGTTGGCATGGCAGCTGTTAAATTAACAATGTTCTTTCTATCAGTTTCCTACCTATATCTTGAGGAAATATTACTTTCTAGATTTTCTTTGTTCAAAATTCATGTCCATGCAGATCAAACTTTTTACTTCTTCACAAATCACCCCTTTTTTCTTACTTCTATGTTGAAAATATGAAATTCATTGTTGGCAGCATAGTGGGTATTTTGGTAGATTAGTATCACCGAGTAATTTGATTATGCTTAAGATGTTTAAAGACATGTTAATTAGGTATTGTTATGGTTATGAGAAGGTATCATCAAAAGTGTGAGCTTTGATGATCAGCTTACTCGTATTTATGTTAACTTGTTTTAATATTGAAAGATCGTCGTTTTCTTGTCATTCATAGCTGTTATTTGCATGCATAGCTAGTTGCACATGGCTGTGATATTCTGCTATGTATTTTTGCTGTTCCAAATAATTAGTACTAGTTCTAGTTTTCTCGGGAGGATCTATATAGAAAGAACTAGGGGGAGGGCGGCTACGGCTTTTGTATAGTCGGTTGGCACTCCCCCGCCCTTCTCTCTCTATCCGGTGGTCAGCCCGAATGTGTGCGCTCCTATATCTACTCAATCTACTCACTCTCCCCCACCCCCCTATCCTCTTTATAGACGTGGGGTAAGCACCCCTATAGAGAGATACGGGGCAAGGTCCCTATATACTATCTACCGTGGGCTCCCCTATATATATATGGGGCGGGGCCGTATCTATATATATCTTCCCATAGAGGATGCACCCCACCCACCTCTCTAGCGGGGGTCCCTATATTCTATCTCTTGTGGGTGGGGTAAGCGCCCGCTGGGGAAGCACCCCCCTTATCGTCTTCGGGGTAAGCACCTGTCACCCGCCCCCAAAAGGAAACACCCACCCTGGGGGAAACACCCCCCTATCCTCTTTACATATGTGGGTTAAGCACCCCTATAGATATCTGGGGAAGGGGGGATCCGGCCTATATCTATCTAGATGGGGATCGACATCGTCTTCCTTAGATATAGATTATGATAGATACAGATGGATTTTGAGTTAGAGTTCTAGCTCAATCCCCACTCTCTCTAGTCTATACTCTATAGATAGGGGCGAATTCGTATGGGGGCAACTCCCCCAATATATCTATATAGCTGTTAGATAGGAAGGATAGCCCCAGTATCCGCCCAAGGGGTCAATCCTACCCCGATAGTTAGTCGGACAGAGAAAAGACAGTATAACCCACCAAGACACCTCCACCAATAGATGGATAGATAGGAGATACCTGTAGGGGATAGAAGACTGGCGGATAGGCACCTCGTCGGATAGGACACCTCTCTCTCTAGACCAGCTGGGAGACAGGGACGTGGGTCGTTACTCGACCGCTAGATAGTTCTGGTGGATCCCGCCTGGAGTCAAGGAATATGAGCCATGCCCGACCACTGGATAGTTTCTTATCAGCCCTATCTCCATCTATATGCATGTTTTGTTCCAAATAATTAGTAAAGATCACATTAAGCTAAATGCATGTTGGTGAACCCAACTTAACAGCATGAGGAAAGTTTTATGTCACTGTTTGTGAACAGAAGATTCAGATGTCAATGAAGAAGTGATGGCACACGAAGAACAAACAACCAAGCACAAGGTAAAGGACCAGAGGAGGTCCATAAGACTGTTGAGAAAGAAGCATTCAAAATGATATTAATATCTATTGAATTACCATGTTAAAAACAAAAAAATGATTCATTATAGCACAAATTATACAATAGAAGTATCACAAGTTGAACCAAAGCTTGGGAAGTGTCATCAAGTGCCAAGAAGGGTTTGGATCTGGTTGTCTATACCCACTGTGATAAGAAACAACATTCACTTGCAACAATGAACTCTCCATAGATGTGAAAAACTAGACAATTCAACAAAAGACCTTCAAGAGGGAAAATAATGGAGTCAAAATCATTTTTAATTTCTAAATAACATTTGGTGATGAGCCTAACCAAGATCCAATGATTTATTCTGAACTGCTCGGAAATGCCTGGTACCCCTTGTACCAGACCTGATACATACCTAGTACAAGAATGGGTACGGTTTGGGTTCGGTGTAGGTACTTACAAGCCTTGGGTATGTCTTGAGTATGGAAATCCGTACCTAGGGCCTGCAGGTACATACCTACAGTGTACCTATTGCAAAGTTCTATCATAGTCAATTCAAAATCATTAAAAAATAAAAAATAAAATCCCCTAACTAAAAAAAAATAACCTAACCCTAATCTCATCCTAAAAGACACCCCTAAAAACTTATTTATACACCCAGCCCCTCTTGTTAATTCACACATTCATATTTTGGCATTTTGCTAATTCTGAGCTTGAAGGAGAGAGAGAGAGAGAGAGAGAGAGAGAGAGAGAGAGAATCAACTACAAACCAACAAACAAGGAGGATCAGTTTCAGGAAACTGAAAGTGAAGCAAGTTGAGAGCTTGAATGTATTAAGTTATTAACTAATATGTTTTGAACTTTATGAATCAATACAAACTCAAGTCTCGATTCTCAAAGTAATTGAAATATGTTTTCATGTTCCATGAATGATTGCATGAGTATTAAATTTCAATAAGTTTGCAAATGCTTCTTTAAATACACACACACACATATGTACACGTACTCGCATTGTAACATACCTAAAGTTTTTAAAAATTTGCCGTTTCAGTGTACCGTACTCGCACCCATACCGAAATAGTCTAGGATTTATTGCCTAAATTGGGAGTAGTGGAAAGATAACTTTATTAGTGAGGATAAGGAAAGATTGGGATGTTTTCCTAAAAATTGTAGGATCATGCAATCAAGTGGCTTGATCAGTTGAAAAATGATAAAAAGAGCACTTGGCCAAAAAGTTAAATCGGCATTTACAAAAGAATTTAAAATGTGGCATAGAGATGCCAAATTATAAATGAATTAACTAAGAACTAGTATTAAGCAAGGAAAAGATGAATTGATTAAGGATTATAAAAATAGGAATGTAGAACCTCATAGAAATGTTAAGACAATACAATTAGAGATGACTTGAAACGTCAATATTTTGTTAGTGGGCTACAAAAAGTATCTAGGGAAAGCCTACGAGTAGTGCCAACATCAAAATTTCAAAGAGTCAAGACGCATATTAATGTATGTTAGATGTTGAAAAGCAATTTCTTTTACAAAAGATAGATGAAGACAATGATGGTGTAATGTCCCTTTCTAGGGCTTAAACCAAAAATAAGGGTTTGGCCACAAGCCTTAAGAAATCAGATCTGAAATTACACCAACACTGAACTAAAAATAATATGATTTTATAACAGCAGATCCAACAATATTAGAAACCCTAGCAACAAACTGGAAATTACACATTTAGGGTATCAAAATCAGCTCAGAACATTAATTAATATCCCTTTAGGGTAGCGAATTGTACCAACACTTAGGAACAATCATTCACATACAATATGGACTGAAAATTATTATAGAAATATTCCAAATACACAAATAAATTAGCAAAATGAAATCTGGAGCAAATATGTATTTTATAAATTTATTTTAAGTGCAAATACAGCTGAAACTTCTAAAATTTGTAACTCCATCAATACTTGGAGTTTCAACACAAACCAGTGCTCAAAATGATTTTCAAGAGACCAGCTATCCAATGAAAGGGAAATGAAAATTTTCCAACTATGTAATCCCCCTCAAAACTGATCTCGAACTTCCTAGGTGGGTTGCTCCAAGGAAGGGTGCCAACACCCTAGAAAATGCCATAGTTGATGTAGAAGTGCCCTACGCATGGATGAATACCTCACTGTTATGAAATCTGCTAATTAAGTCCACATGTAACTCCTGCATGAAGTCACCAATGCAACAAATGAGGGTTTTCTTCCCCAAGTGTTGTGACTATTGAGTGTTTTCGTCCCCAATAGGATCCAATGAGGTTTTCATCCTCAAAGTAGAGTCACACCAAAGGTTTTCATCTTCAATGGAGAGTAGGGCACACCGTGTAAAAACCCAAGATATCAATTTTTGAAATAAACATGCATGCCTTCCTTAGGCCATTCGATCCACCTTTATATCCTCCCTTTTTGGCGCCAAGAGTCATAAGGGTGACTTTTCCCCCATGACCAACCACTTTTAAGTGCATGCTTCTATTTTTAATTTGTCTTTATGAGCTTTCCAGCCCAACTAACATGTCCTTAAGAGGGAAAATACAAAAAGAAGCATTAATAGAAATGACAAAAAATGTAAATGAAACCCACATACTTCCCTTGCTCAAATTCTTCTTGGCCACGGGAAGAAAAATTGCAAGAAGTCTTCTTTTGGACCTAATTTGAAAAAGGGGACATTACAGATGGAAATGAGTTCAAATTAGAGGAGATTATAAAATTGTTGAATTAAGAAAATTTATAAGTGCAAATAGGGGAAGAAGAAATTCGGTGTCTAAAATGCAAAACAAAAGGGTACAAAGAGAGATTGTTCTGTCAAGTATTGTGGAATTTCTAATTAGAGGATTCTAGACATCATTGAGTTCCCATTCAATCTACATATATTAAAAATGATAAATATGTAATATCCCTATTATAAAGATTTTCAATATTCCAATTTTTTTTGTAATTTTTCAAAGTATCAATATTGATATAAACCCTAAATAATAATAAATCATTGAAATACCCAAATGCAATATTTATTCAAATATGTTGAATATGAATTTATTACATCAAACCCTAATCTAAAATTGCATAGAAAGCGTGAAAACTGAATTTTATTTGAAACCATAGCTGAAAGAGGAATTCTGGAAGTACGGTACCCTGCTAGAAGGTATGGTGGACCTCTGACAACAACAATAAATCCCTCTGAGTATGATGTCAGCAGAATTTTCTCTGAAAGAATGATGCCAAGGTTAGAAGTGTATTGCAGATGGTACAACAAACTATAATTAGCCACAGGTACAACCATGAATAGCGATGTCGTGAATAGTGACATCGAGATAAAATGTCACTTTTGGAGAATATTTTATTAATTTTTGGAACTATTGCAGCCCTGTACACAACCATAAATCAGCTTGTTTGTACTTGTGTAATGGATTTCCTCTGAATCTCAAAGGTCTGATGTAATCCCTAGATGGAATTGCCAAATGGGTGCTGAGGGTTTTCGTCCCCAAGCCCTGGGACATGAGGTTTTTCATCCTCTATGTTAAAAATGGAGGTTGCTACCCCAAACTTGCAAAACATGCATTTGTGAAATTGTTTGAATGATTGAACGATTCAATTTTTCCAATCAGTTCTTTTAATAAACTTTTTTTCATCCAATGTCTGGCCCACTAATTAAAAATAATTAAAATTACTTAATTAATTATTCACCATTTTGGCCCCTTTTTCTATCCTCGTAATTATTAATTACATTAGTCCATGTAAATAATGTTTTCTTTTTGGCCACTTTTAATAATAATACACTGTCTTTTTTCCAAGTTATAAATTAAAATACCTCTTTGGACAACTTAATGAATTATTATTATATTATTTCCCTTTTTAATCACCCCATTAGCCTACGGGGAGTAAAAATAAGCTTCGGGTCCTCCGATTTACTTAATTCGAGAAAGGGGACATTACAGTCCACCCTTCCTAGAATTGTTTGCTATCAAGCAATGCAAAGACCAGGATCCCAAACCAGCTTTTCGTCCTCTTCTAGTCCTCCATGTGAGGTAGTTAGCTTCTCCTGTGCTACTTTGATATAATGATGAAATGGAAGTCATGTATCCAATGATGCTTCCCGAACAACCTCCATGAGTGAACCCATGATAGCTAAATCACGAATTAGTTGTGATCTAGTGAGAGTAATACCAAACACAACACTCTCCATTTTGTTTTCTATGACACTGTAGGGGCTCCATTAGCAATACCCCGAAGGACTACCTCCTTCCCCTCTGATTGGAATTTCAGCTCCATAGTTCGGTAATTCTATGTGAATTCCCCAAGGGAATGTAACCACTACACACCTAAGACCATCACAGGTTGTTTTATGCCCACCACATAGAAATCATCATGCACCTTATGACTACCAAGTGTCACCTCTAACTGTGCAATTCCCCTGGTGCAAGGAATAGTAAAGCCATTGACTACCATAACATTGAACCCATCAAAGTTTTCTGTTTCAATCCTCTTATGGCCACTAATCCCTACTCTATGAAATTGTCAGTTGCCCCACTGTCAATCAACATTGTGATCTTGTGCCCATGCAACACTCCACGAAGTGTGAAAGGATGATATTGTGGTGTACCTGAAAGTGAAGCAAAAAGTGCTCCCAAAAATAAAAGTGGCCAGGGTGCCTCCTGAGCTACCTCCTTTTTTTAATTTTCTGGTTAAAGTTCATGTGCTTCTATATCATCATCTGATATCACCTCTATGTAGTGTACATGACCTCGTTCAAAACATCTATGACCCGGCTCCCATGGATCCTTTCAAATAAAACAAAGTTTCTTCATTCTAAGCTCATTTCGGGTCTCGATATCCCTTCTAAAACCCAAGGACAACTCCTTTTGTGAATTACTTGCTTGCTGAAATGGCTTTCTCTGCTTCCCATTTGGAGGTGTTCTTTGCTGCTCTACAACTGATATCTTTTGTTGTTCATTAGGTACTAATTTTGGCTGCCCAACAGTTGCTTCCTTTTGCTGTCCTAAGGGAAAAAACTAGAAAATTCCCTTTTGGGACTAATGTTTCCAGATCCAAATACTTTTTAATGGCTTCTTGAAGAGAAGTACGCCTGAAAGCTTTTACTAATCCTTTAAGTGGTTCAGCTAAACCCTCAATAAACAATATGACAAGCCTCCTTTTTGTCACATCTGGTACCATGACGGATAATTTCTAAAATTCAACCACATAATCATCTATTGAATTTAGTTGTTTAAGTTGAGCTAATTCCTGAAAATGAATTTTCAGATCAATTCTATCAAATCTCTCAATTAACCTGGTACTAAAATCACCATATGAGTGGATGTGATTGTGTCCTTGTGTGATTAGCCTATCGTACCACCACTCGTGTGCTATGCCTTTAAGATGAAGGATGAAAAATTTGATGGCTTCATCTTCCATCATTGGTTTGAGTGATAGGAAAGTGTCCAACTTCTATATCCAAGAGCAAGTTGTACACTTATTGGATCCATCAAAGGTAAGAAGTGTCAATTTCCCTAAAGCCTGTTGGAGGTTTCTCTTATTTGTTTGTGGCCTTGTTTCATCTCTTGGCACACGTATGTTTTTCTTCAAATTCATGAAATTAGTGAGAGATATAGCTTTCCTTATTTCTCTTGGAAGGACCCTACTTTCTTCATAACTAGCTGCAATATCTTCAGCTACGAAGGGTTGAGTTTCCACCTCTGCAATTGCTTCTTCCCTACAGAGGAAACTAGGTAGGAAGAACCTGGCAATAGAGCTAATGGTTGTTGTTTGAGTGGGATGATTATTGTTCACACCTGAAGAACTCCCTTCACCATTGTGAGCTCTTTGGATATTTGTGTTCTGCATGGTGTGGACTAACTGAGCCACCATGTCAGCTAATCATTCCTGATTACACTCATACTTTCATTGACTTGATGGAAGCAAGTAAGGTTGGCATATTCTCCCAAATGCTTCATTAGGTGACCGGCATTGAATCTAGACTTTACGAGCACTATATCATGTTCTCTCTCTTGCACATGGAATTTGGGCAAACGAGTTTGGAATTGCTTGAGGGCAAGCAATTGGGGAAGGGAGGACTGAAATGTCCCACTTCTTAAAATAAACAGTCAAATGCACTTAGCCCGTTTTTGTTTCCCAAAGGCTAAGGGGTGATAAAAGGGGAACTATAGTCTTAATAAATTATTATAAAGTGCATAAAAAAGAACTTTATAAAAAGCACTTATATTAATTTATTAATGACTTATTAAAAATAAAAGTGAAGAGAAAAGAAAAGATAAAGTGAAATTAGAAAAAAAAGGGAAAGAAGTCGCTTTATATTTTTATTTCCCCTAGGGGAAAAATGCGACCCACATCCGGATGTAACAAGGCCAAAAAAGAATTAAATGCGGGTAAAACTAGGTGGTTGGTGCTTGTGGGTGGCTACTAAGCCAAATTTTCCTATAAAAGCAAGTCGACTTGGCTTGGAGAGATCATAGTTCAAAAAATCGTTATCGGCAGGCCAAATTTTGACTTGGAAATCGGGAATCGACAAATTTAATCGACAATTTTATCGCTACTTTTAAAAACATTTAAATTCATAAAATAAACTTAAATTAAATGTAAAAACATGGTTAAATGATGCGAGAAGTGACTCTATAGAATGCCATAGGCCCATATACATATTTTCGATTAAGTTTTGACCAAAAAAGAGTACAAAGTTTGCAAACAAAAATGCTCATAGAGTCATGTCACATGTTACTTTTGAAGTATCACTTTCAGATATCAATAATATTCCATTTCATCAAGCATGCCTAAAATAAGTCTGTTGCACTTGCGGTTGCCTCGTGGAAGTGGAAGGTAAATATTCCTCCTCTGCAACACCAACATTTTCATCTACAAACATATCATTTGGATCATCACGAACTTCTAATGTCCCTGATGGTATTGCTTCTTCAGCCTCCCTCTCCAAAGCTGCTACTATCAGTCACCAACATAGGCTCCACATCATCAGCAATCCAGTCATCATATGGATCAATGCCAGCCAAATCAATTGCATCATAACTCAATGCCAGCCAAATCAATTGCATCATAACTCAATGCCCCCTCCACTTGTCTCACACAAAGACAAAGATTGTATCGCACGAAGACAAGGTCATTGAGGCATTGTGTTGTCAACATGTTGCGCTTCTTTGTGTGAACAACTTCGAACATGCTCCAATTACGTTTGCATCCAGAAACACTGCATGGCTGACACAAAATGCAGATGGCTAGCTTTTGAAGATTTGGTGTTTTTGCACCATAATCTTCCCACCACAAATTTGCAAATAAAACATTTATAATTTTGTAAGTTAACTAGGCTTGAATAAATAAAAGAATTTTAGACTTCTAGTATCTAGTTCTATGTGTAACGAGACTAAATACAAATGACTCAATTTGTTTTTACCTGGCTGAGAAGTGTTTCTTCTTTTCACACATAGAGCCGAAGAAAAGAGCCTCCCCTCTGCAGTCTTGTAAATCTGCAGCTCGTCAACAATTGCATCTCTAATATCTTTGTCAGATACCATCCTCTCTATGCATGTATTAAGGCCATCCATAACCTCCTCATCAGCCTTAAATGATAGGGAATAGAATTTTTTTTGGTTTAGGTAGTACGCCGGTGCATGTATATGTCGATATAGTGTCTTGTTCCATCTCCGATCAATTATGCGCCAAATGGGTTCATATTTTTGTTGATTGTGCCCATAATATTTAGCTATGGCCTCCTTGGCCACATCCATAGCCTCATACAAATAACCCATTGGGTTTTTCTCCCCATCCACCATCCGTAGAACTCGAACCAAAGGCGTTGACACCTAAAACAAAATAACATATAAATTTAAAATCAATTAATTAATAAAAAATAAATGATAAACAAACAAATATTCAAGTTTAGGTTACCTTTATGATTTCTTCCATTTGCTTTGCAAACATATCATCAAAAACGGTCTTCATGACCCTTTCCCCTTCGGTCTTCCTAGCATAGGGAGACTCCAACCATCGCGTGCTCACAAACATTTGCTTAAGGGATGTTAATAAGGTTGCAATACTCTACAATGTAATAAAGTTTGTGGCAAATCGTGTGACCCCTGATCGCACAAGCTCCTTTCCATTGGTGTGCTCTCTCATCAAGTTTAGCACCCAAGTGTGATTGTAGATGAACTTTGTAATATTTCTTGCGTCTTCAACCACATTTTTCACCCATGAGAGTTTTCCTATGTCCTCCTATAAGAGATTCAAACAATGGGCTACACAAGGGGTCCAAAAAAGTGTAGGGTGCCTCTCCTCAAGAAGTCTCCCTATTGCTACATATGCCACCACATTGTCTGTCACAACTTAGACGACATTCTCCACGCCCACCTCCTTCACCACCTCATCTAACATATCACACAAAGTGCTTGTAGTTTTCACTTGGTGGGAGGCATCAATTGATTTCAAGAAAACCAACTGCCCACTTGATGCCACTCGGAAGTTAATCAATGTGCGGTTTTTCCATCTGTCCACCCATCAGACAAAATGGTGCATCATTTTTTTGCCATACCTTTTTTTGCTCTTCTACAAGAGTTTTGGTATGTGTGACGGAATCCTCCAACAATGGGCCACTCAAATCATGGGGAGTAGGAGCCTTGAACCCCTTCTTGACAACAGTCAATGCAGTGACCAAATTCTCCCAATATGGACTTTTTGCCACATTGAAAGGAATGTTGTTGTAGTACCAAAATTTTGTTGCAACTATTCTTGCTTCATTGTGCATTTCTTTATTCCAAGCGGTACCTTCGAGTGAAGGTTGTGAACTAGGACTACTTTGAGGAACAAAAAACATCGTTGAACTACTATTAGTGGATGAGCCTTGTCCCAATGTTTGACCTCGTGGAGTTGGGGCAATAGAAGATGCCCCAATGTCAATATCTTCCCTCGCTGCCTTCCTATTTGCTAGGGCTGCAAGTGCATCAGTTTTCCTCATCTTTTCATCTTTTTTCTCTACATAAGCTGCAAGGAAAGCTAACAACTCTCTTTGAGCCTCAGGCGGTGCTTAATTGAACAATACCACTTCATTCCTTGGTATCCATGCAATGTGGAACTTAAGACGATAAACACCTCCACTCATCTTCATTCCACAATAATTGCACGCAACACAATTGCCTTCTGCTCGTTCACAATGCTTCCAAGAGGGGTCTTCTAAGTTAGGCTAGCAGCTACTAAACCGGATGTCGATGCCATTCTATAAAACAAAAATAAAAATTGTCTTAGATTTACAAGCCGTAGAGAAATAAAATTGTATGACGAAATTAAGAATAATATGACTATTGCATGAAGAAAAAATTACAACAAAGCTATATAGAAAACGTATGATTCTCAATTTTTATACAGTCTACTATATTATATTGATAACTTAATAGATAATATTTTTAAAATTGTTATACAATATACTATTATAAATTTCTAGTGTATACTGTAACAATTAACTATACATTTATAATAATGTACACTATAAACTGATTGTATACTATTATAATAAATGTATAATTTATAAATTTATTACTATTATAAATTGTATAAAAAATATCATTGTGTTCACTGTTAACAATGGATATATTACTATTACTGTCACGAATTATGTTACTGTTACTGTTATAAACTTATATATCATTGTTAAATGTATAAATTTATATGTTATTTTATGCTCATGTATAACTGTTATTTTATATAAATGTATAACAATAATATATTAAATGTATACAAAATGAATTAATCTGTAAATTCGTGTATATTGTACAGTGTACATTGTATACTATTGAAAAGCTTAAAAAAAAAAAAAAAGAATATATTGTCTACGAATTTACAATATAACTATAGTATATACAAATTTATACTGTATAGTGTATAGTATATACTATATATAAATTTACAGTGTGTACCTAGGGCTAGGGCTACGAACTGATTGGAAACCACCACCAAATGGCACGAAACTGCCACGAAACCACCACAAAATGTTGGAAACCAGACACGAAACCAACTCGCAGGAGAAAATACGAGTCACAGGAGAAAATACGAGTCGAGAAGGAAAAATACGAGTCGATTTGGTCTTTTTTGCATTTAAACCTGAGCCACACGATTTTCCACGATTTTACCTGCGAGTTTCCATGATTTTTTTGGTTTTTTATCGCCGATTTATCGACACTTCACAAATCCCAATTTTCATAAAGATTAATTGTTTTACTTGCCCTAAACGATTAATCGCGATAATTGGGCGATTAATTGCAATTTTTAATACAGAGGGAGAGATATCTCTTTTATTTTATAAAAAAATTGATTTTTGTCTGAGCTTGAGAGCTTTATAAAATAATTTCTAAGGATGAAAACCGTTGGAGATTATCTCTTGAGGACGAAAACCCTCTTGAGATCTAGAAGAAGAACGCAAACTCTTCTATGTTGTGAGGATTCTCCATTCAAGGGTTTCCATTGCGGATCAAGAATTTATTTGTGTTTTCCAGTAGTTTTCCAGCAATTGTTGGAGACTTATTGCTGCCGGTTCGTGAGTGGTTTGAAGGCCTACAAGGGCTGAATATTGCATGTTTGTTGGGAGTGTTGTTAAAACTTCCATTTCCAATTTTTGCACTGCTAGAGCATCGATTTCAAGCTAAATTTAAGGAGAGATCAGATCTGAAGTGTTTGATCAGTTTTGAGGTGTTTTTGGGCCTTTCCTAATTGGGGCGAAATTGTATTTCCAGCTTTCACTTATAGCTAGGGTTCATCTACAGTGTTCCAGAATTGTAAATCTGTTTTGGATGTCTTCCCGCCATTAAAAAATTCTGATTTTGGGTTCATTGGAAAGCTTATTTTTCAAGCTTCAGTATGAGCTATCATTTACCCAGAAATTTGGAGTATTTTGCAAATTATTAAATTTACAAGTTCTGCTGCGGTTTTGCCCTAATAAACTCCCAAATTAATATTTTCTTGAATCTGATTGGAGATCCTAATTTGATTATTCATTATCTACTTGCAAACAAATTTTCATAATTTTTGGAGGTATTTTGAGGTGGAAAAAGCTATTTTTGCTAAATCTCTAGCCTAGGGCAGCGAACTGAGTTTTCTGGAAAATATTCAGTTTTTGGCCTAATTTCATTCTGAATTTCAGTTTGATAGTAATTGAGATTTTTGGCTTTTTGGATTAATCAAATTTGGCTCTAGTGGGAATTGCGGTAAATCCATCTGGGGTAAGAATATGTCCATTTGCGTACATTACAATCCATAGCCTTGGGTGATCATGCCGTGAAACCACCACTCATGAGCCATACCCTCCAAGTGAAGAGTGATGAACTTGAGAGCGTCATCCTCAAACATAGGGTTGAGTGAAAAATAAGTCTCCATTTTCTGCAAGCAAGATCTCACCGGAATTCTATCAGTGCCATAAAAAACCGGAAGGGAAACCTTACCCAACTTCTGTTGTAAGTCTCTATGGGGCTGCATACTTGGTTTCCTTGGTTTTGATCCAATCCTCAAGGAAAAAAAACAGTGAAATTCAAGATTGCTCGTGTTGCCAGATGTAGGGTGGAATACTCTTGTCTTTGTGCATCAAACAATTCACCTACTGATGTCTCCTCTTCCTCAACTGGTTCTCTATGCAAGAAGGTGCCTTTGAAGAATTTGGGGGTGGGGTGGGTAGAAATCCCTTCACCACCATTTGAACTTCCCTCTCCATTAGTATGATGGTTTTCGCTTGATTCTAGGGCATCTTTCAACATGGCTGCCACTTGTGTCCTTATGGTGTGCTGCAAATCCTTATGGCTCTCTATGACCAACTCTTGCAAAAAACTTCACGTTATCTGAAGTGAACCCTTCATCACCCATGGCTTTCTTTCTCCTTCGATAATATAGAATTTTTTTTCAGCTTGCATTCAAATCTGCATCCACAAACCCTCACAGGGGCACCAAATCAGTGCTCTGATACCACTGTAATATCCCCAACTTGGACAAATCAATATTCAACAAGTTTTTAACAAAACCCTTGATTTTTTAAATACCCTAAAAAGTTCCAATGTTTGCAATTTCCAACCCAAATGGGGTTAGGAAAGAGCCGAGGTAAATGGAACGTATCAGGAAAAATCACATGATAAAAACAGCAATAAAATCACTCTTTCAAACCCTAGGCGACTATGGTAAAATTGTATTTGAGCCCTTAGAACTTCTCCAAAAATTTTGAAACTTGAAATGTGAACAGCCCTTGTATTACCAAACACAATGGAACTTGTAGAATCACAAAATACTGGAAATATGATTTTTAATTTGCGAAAGACAACTAAAACTTGTAAATTCAATGACTTGCTCAAGACTTAGAATTTTCCAGCAAATCAAAGATCAATTTCATCTACCAATGAACAGCTTCCAAATGAGCTATGAATCACAATTTTTGGATGGTAAAATCACCATCAAACACGACACTAAAAAGCCAATTCCAGTCGCTGGCCTAGAGGAGGCAAAAACAACGAGATACAAGTGAAATACTTCAACAATTGAAGTCTACAAACAGCAACTACAATGGCTCCAAAACAACAACTCAACAACTCAACTAGCAATACAAAACCTTCAAATTCAGCAACACAAAGTCTCCACTCAGCAGCAACATCAATGGGCATCCATCCCTTTCTTCAAGCATGAAGAAATATCAAATATATCAATCAGCGTGATTTCAAATGAGCCTTTCTTGCGCTCAAATACCCTCCCTAGTGGGGCGAATCACTTTGGGAGGGAAAATACAATTTGAATTCCCCCCCCCCTCGCCCCACCCCCCATCCGGCTTATCTGCTTTTAATCTCTTGTCTTGTTCCAATAACCGACATTGCATCTTTTTATATTAAAATCATTGCCAAATATAATTAGTAATTAAAATTACTGTAAGGCAATAATTTAATAAATACATGAAATAAATAATTAATTAATTCACCCACTTATGAGAGTGATTAAATCGCTTGGGGAAATAATTAATTAAAAATACATTTTAGGTACCTTACTAGTTAAAACCACTTTTATAATGCTTTAGTGGTAAGAACAGCTTTTTAATTAGTATTCTATTAAATAATTAAAATTGCCTTATGTGGATAAATGATAAAAATCACTATTCAGGAAATCTTAATTAATTAATAAAGTCCCCAAATTGATCCTTTAGTCCATGGGTAAAAGTGAACTAAAAGTCTTCAGTTCCTATTTAATAATGTCCCGGAAAAGGGGACATTACATTATTTTATCTTTAAGCTTGTGTTAAAGCTCTCCAACCCAGCCGACATGCTTCATAGGAAAATTACAAAAAAAAATATAATTATTAATTAAAGAAAGACTAAAATATAACGCAAGGGCTTCCCTTGTTCATCTACTCCTTGCCAACAGGAAGAAGAATAGGCAAGAAACCTTTAATTGGACTAATTCAAAAAAGGGGACATTACAGAGAACCATCCAAATGCCTTACGCCAAAAAACTTTTGGGCAGTTATTTTTTCTTTAAGTGATGAAAGAAGAATTTAGAGTCTTCGTCTCCTTCTCTAATCCATTGCAGCCGAGCACGGGTACGAGCTCCATGTGCTGCATATTCCTCATTCTGACATATGATATTTTCCAAACAAGTTACTTCTTTTTGTAATGATTCATTATGCAGATCTATTTCTAAGGAATTGCAGGTTGTTATTAGTTTGCTTTTAGCTACTTGCATAGAACGTCGGCGTCTCCTAGCTACCATAATCCCCTGCCCCAAATGAGCTTGATAGTTTTGTGGACAGAAGATTCCCACCACAACACCCTTCCCACCTCGCCTTGCAGGAGAGGAATCAAATTGCAGATGTGATGGATCAGTTCTCAGAAGTTAGCAAACTGAAGATGAGAAACATTTAACTTAAACAAAGAGGCGTGATGTTCCTCCTCAGAGCTGCCCATGGAAATGGCTGTCTGAATTGGTAGATGATCAAAACATGTTTCTCCAAT
Organism: Taxus chinensis; assembly: GCA_019776745.2. Classification (NCBI taxonomy): domain Eukaryota; kingdom Viridiplantae; phylum Streptophyta; class Pinopsida; order Cupressales; family Taxaceae; genus Taxus; species Taxus chinensis. The sequence continues at coordinate 782,563,892 of CM034150.1, forward strand.
GAGAAATTCCACTGGTCATGAAGATTTGGAAAAAGGATATCCCTAGGACCATAGAACCTTTCCAACATGACCCAAATTTTGTTACAACCCCAACAAAATTTATTTCAAGTGTACCAACCAGCCCTTGGACTCTTTTTTTCCCTTAGTTAGGATCAACGAGTTGGAGAGAAGCTTTGCGCCTTTCCCATATCTATTTTTTTAGTGTAGAAATAATTGATCTGATTCCATTCCACCCGCCTTGTCTCATTCCCATTCTACCATATTAAAGTTTCCCCCTATAATCCTTTATGTCGTTGGGAAGGTGGATTGCAGCTAGTTCCACAAACCGAACACACTCCATACTCAAATTGGGAGCATATACCACACAAAAACCATAGAGCCTATTCTGAATCAAAACTGTTATCCATACACCGGTTCTCTAGATCCATACCATGTCCATCAACATAGGGTTGCAAGGAAGGGATGATTGCCAAAACTACTCCACCATTAATTCATTCATGCAAAAAGAATCGGAATTTCTAACAAATTTTATCCAAAGTGTGGAGTGGGCCTGGGTACTTTCTTTTACTGCTGTATATTTTAATTTCCGTGTGATATTCTTTGTTTTGTAAGTGACAAATTAAAAATAAAGGGCTATATAAAAGTTTATGGGATAAATGCTTAGTTGGATTGGTTGTAAAGCTATGCGAAAGTCATTCAAGGAACAAGATTCCATGTTCAAGTTCAAGTATTCATTTTTTAATGAAGTGCACATTATGAAAGGCAAATATGCAAGTATGAGTCATATGTTAAATGTAGAAAATTCACATCAAATGCATGCATAGATCAAGTGGTCAATCAATTCTATAAAAGTATTATAGTTGTACAAGTCTTACGTTAAAAGTTCATGTTTAGCATTTTGTTTCATTGAGAAAATGAAAAGGTACAAATGGGAAGTGGTTATGTAAACATTTTACATTCTAAAACTTATGAATGCTCATAGTCCAAGTGGCAAGTGATATTGGTGTTTGAAACACCAAGAGCTCTAAAGTTCAAAACTCTCTTCTCTAAGATTTTGCTCAAATTTTCTTTAAAAGTCATTGTTGCAAAGCTGGAATGTCCCCTTCTCGGGACATTTTCCACATCGAAGATTTGAATACCCTCAACCCAATGGGCTCGAGGGATTGAGCTCAAAATTTGTCCCAAGATGTCTATTATATATGTTGTAACCCCTTGGAGGGCTCTTTAGTTAGTTAATGTGCACTTAGGCTAGTTATCTTTATTATTTAATTAAAATAATAAAGTGCACATGGTAGCAGTCATTAAATATTTTTTATTTTAATTATGTCTTAGGGGGAAAACATTAAATGATTGATTATTGGATATTGCACCTCTTATTTCTATAAAAGAGGAGTCGCATTTCCTTTATTGGCATGTTGATGAATTATTGAAATTTACTCTCTGCGTGGAGAAAGGAATGTATGCCCAAATTTGATACTCTTGCTCTCTTGTTTCTTCATTGAAAATCTCCTGCAATTAATTGAAGTTGGTTTGGAATCGATTTGTGTTAGATCTATGCTCTTTTGCCTTGGCAACTTGGTCTTGGGTGTTGGAGCATTTGTTTGGAAAATAAATCTGCATTTTTGTGAAAGGTTTGAGGTACTTTGTGATTGTTATTAATGCTGAAATTTATTAGAGGCAAATCGACTTGGTTTGGGGTTTGATCTATCATGTTTTGAGGTTGTTTATGCAAGATCTATTTGCTGTCATGTCTAATCAATTATTTCAGATCAAGGGATGATTTTTTGAGTGTTTTGGAAGGGTTGTATGAGATGGAATTAATTTATAGCAGTTATTCTAACCCTAAAGACTTGGAGGCAGATTTCGGGGGCAGTTTTGAGTGGTTTTTTTGTGATCAGAAAATTCAGTTTCATAGTTCATTGGAAATCCCTTCATTTCTAGTTCATTTTGCATTTTACTTCATGAAAAAAACATTGAGTATTGAACAAGCTATGAATTTTAGAAGATTTCAGCTGTCTGCAAGCTATCTAGTTATAAATTAATATTTATTTCAAATCTGCAGTTTTGGGGTCAGATCAATATTGGTTTTGGTTGTAGAAATTAGGAGAAATAAGGAGAAACCAATTTCATAATTTTTTGAGTTGATTTGATGCCCTAAATGTGTTGGGCGACCTACTTTTTAGGGAAAAATTAGGGTTTCGTGTTGGCTGTGCAAAATCTGATTTTAGAATATTATTCTTCATATTTTTGTGGCCCAATATCCCAAATTTCAACTCATTTGGACTTCTCTAGCCAAAGTTATGAATTTTTGAAAATTGCAACAGTTGGGGTTTGAATATTAATTATTTTTCAGTTGTGTGCGATCAAATTTATGCTAATTCCTAATTTGTCCTAAAAGGGGACACTACAAAAGGAAATAATTTTTAAGAATATCCTCTTTATTTTTGATGGAGGTGTTATAAGGGTGTGATCGGAGATATAAGACGACACTTAGCAAGTTGCCAAATTATTTGACAATGATCCCCTTTCAAAGTTAGAAAAATGTATTGAATCAAAATGTATAAAGGGTGTATTTTCGCTTGTATCCGACACCTTAGTATGGCTTTGAGTTGGAAAAGGGTCGTTTTAATGAGGAAATCATGAATGTAACTCTGTGCATTTCCACTATCGATTTTGGAGACAAACAAGTTACATTTTGGGTTTATAGGCTCCTCGGGATTGACATGGTTGACATAGCGTTGCAGAGATCCATCTTGAGTTAATTATGTGCTTAATGACAAGGAATGCGGTTTAGTGGCATATTTTATTTTGGTGTTGTTCCAAAAATTATCTAGTTGAATGCTCAATAATAGGGAATATTGTTTAGTGGCATTTTTATTTTGGTGAAAATATCTAGTTGAATTTGGTTTTAATGTCCATTTTTTTGGTTTTGATTTCATGACATTGTCGATGAGGAGCAGACCAGATGTCTTGTAGTGTTTTCCCTGCGTAGACTTCTTGTCTCTTGTCTAATAAGGGGAAGATATTGTTTTGGTTTTGATTAGTCTTCAAGTGATTATACATGCTAACATGGGTATTAAACACCATCAATGTTTGCAAAGTGGCAGTGTTATTGGGCATTATGAAGATGTGCCATAAAGAGGTATGGAAGTATCATCAAGATAGGGATCAATGTGGTTTGAGTATTACCAGAATGATGCTCATATTACAGTACAAGTACAGATGATCAGAGGGATGGGTATTTCTAGGATGATGCTCTCATCTTCGTGTTAGGTCAAAGGGTACAAGATTTGCAATAGGCATAGGGCTCAAAAGGTTAGGCTGTGGGGGGAAGCATAGACGTGTTGACACAAGTTGATCGGTACAAGAGGTACAAAAGGCCAAGTGGTAAGTGTTGTTGGATAGTTTCACAATTATGCTGCTTTGGTTCATCTTTTGGTCTCCTTTGGGTCAAGGGGATTTGTTAGGTTTTGTGATCAAAACGTTTTTAGTTTTTTTGTGGTTAGTTCAGGGCATGCATTCTCATAGATGAGACACCCCCTTTTTTGCTATTTAGATTGAATTTACTTTAGCATTAGGTAGTTATTAATGTTTTTCTTTAATTACTTATTAAATTTTGTAAGTATGTGAGTAGTTGCATATGTGTGAGTCTTGTTTGCAAACAGTTTTTTTTGTGTAACTTGCTCTTAGCATGTATATATAGACAAAAGATGTAACCCGCTTTTAATCAATTAAATTATAGGGTACAAATCATTTTTTGATCTCATGGTGTTGCCCATTTTCTATCATGTAATTATTAAATTAATTAATTAATCAATCAAGCGAGATTAAACGAATGCATTAATTAATTAATTAGTAATTGAAATCTGTCTTGAATACTTGGTGAGCCTATAGGGGTAACACTTTCTGGGTATATATGTATGTATATGTATATACCTGGCTGTCCCAGCATAGTAGAGTGAAGCATCCTGACGGATATATAGGAGGGGTGACTATCTATATCTATATGCCACCTTCACTTATATATCCTGTAGGGCAACAACCATATCTAGAATCTGCTCGATCGGTAGGAATAGAAATAGATGCATGTACTTCTGATCTTATGTATTTTATTACTCAAGTGCCCATTATTTATATGGATTAGGTACTTTAATGACACATTATTGGGCTTTCTCTATAAAATTTAGGTTGTACTCCTCATACACACTATATCCTCCTGTTGGTTCGATGGTACAATTGGAAAAGTTGAGATCTATTTATTTTTAATGTAGGGTATCCAGAAGCTCAGCTTATATTGTTTAAATCTTTTGCCAAGTGTGTAAGGACTGTAAGCACAACCCTTGTGATCCAAAAAACAAACGGTGCACGTGCAAAGGTTGTAAAAAAAAATGATTCTTGTCTTCTATTCGATAAAAGAAAAATAGAAAAATCACAGCTATCAGTGCAGCAGGCATACAAGTTGAGAATACAAGCCAAGTTCTTAAACTTCAAATATTGTTCTGTAACTGATTACAAATAGCATAATGTTTGCACAATCGACAAGACCCAAACTATGGGCACTTGGGTGCATATCTTATGTACACTACTGGAAATAAAGAAAGCAGCCATTTTTCAACAATCAGTGACTATAGGATTATTTTGTTTTGAGAGAGGGAACTATTAGTTGTCAGTTTAAATTGAACTGATACAAAATTGTTGGCATAATGTTGTCCAATACCTGCATACCCAATATAAATTCTATATAACCTTTCACCTTGAACTCGTTTTTGGTTCAAGTCTCCAATTTTCCAATATCTGAATCCATTCAGAACCACAAGAAACTACGTAGGATCTTAACTCCACCCCATCTAGCCTCTTTTATTGTTGTTTTGTAACTTCAGATTTGGTTTGGAGCTTATACTGCTGTTTTTTTACTTCAGTTTTGGCTTGGAACAAGTATTTGGAGCTTCTTTTTGCCCTCTCCTTGCTTGTCACCACCCACTCTCCCCTCCTGCCAATACGCTATTGCTCCTGGTTGCATGTTTCAGTTCCATTGACCAATTCTAATAATCCCAGGACATTATTATATTTATTTCTTTCTTGAACTACATCTGAAATATGTTCATTTGCTGAGTATTTCACAATGAGGGATGTAAATTAATAAATTATAGTTGACGGACCATGTCATTGCATTACTTGAACTTACTTGAGATTTCGTTTCTGACAGAGTATTTACTTCGTTGATGTTCTTTATGGAATGATATTCACTTTTTAAATAAGTAATATATTTTTTTACTCTTCTGGTCAAACAGATACTGGAGAACATCAACCTCTTCTGTCGAGCCCGAGACAACATTTTTGCAATTTTGAATGAGTAAGTAGCATGAAAATTTGACTACAGTGGTTAAACTCTTAGAATAAAGTTCTAGTTGAAAGAAAATAAATGCTAAACAGAATACCCCCCACTGAATTATTTCCAAAAAAAATCTTGTTATTCAATGTTAAAAAGATAATGTCCTACATAATCAACAACTGCAAGTGCCCTTTACTTTTTCTGTTCTTTTCCAGAATGTCTTTAAGTGCAGCCAGTGAGAAAAAGTATAACTGTGAAAGATACAATGGCCTTTTTGGTAAAAAGCTACATGTTATATACATTACTGCAATGTTGCTCATTTTATTGTGCATGGATATTTTCTTCTTTCCTCTGGTCTTTGAAACATGAGGCCGATTGTTTTTCTGTTATTCTATTTGGGAGGTAAAGTACAGAACTAACATAATGTAAATAAGCAAAACAATGAACTCCCATTTTTGCAGCATGAAAGATATGCCTGGGATAATGAGTCAGATGCCACCTCTTCCTGTCATGATAAATGAGAATCTTGCAGATTCAATTCTTCCAACACCACCCCAGGTACCAGCTTCATCACCATCATTCTATTTTGAAAAAGTATATTTTTGCTTGCAGTTTGACAGGAGGTAGGACATAAATCCAATATTTGTCATGGCTGTAGTTAGTTTTGGTTCAAACGTACATTACAGGATGATAGGAATTTCTTTACTCTTATAATTCTCTTTGCTAAACATTATGTTACTATTAGATAAATTCACTAATTCATATTATATTTACATTTTAGTGTCTCAAATGAATTTAAATATAAACGATATTTCATTTGAAAGGGATTGGTATATGTAGAACATTGTACTGGAGAGCTCAAGTAGACATCTGAAGCCAGAAATGAGATGAAATATGGCGATCTATGGCCAACAAAGTTTGACAGGGTGTTGTGTAAACTCTAGTGAGCCTACAGAGCCAGTGCTTTCCTACACGAACGTGTTTAGACCACGAACAATGTACATTCAAAGCCTTTCCTATCTATGCAATTGGAGTGAATGGTGTATACTTGGAAGGAAAGGAACAGTCAATATTGTCGATAATTATTTAATTAATGGTTAGTTGTTGATGGCAGAGATTTTGATTCCCTGGAGTCAATCTAATGGATTCTCGATTTCAAGAGCTGAAGTTTTTTTTGTCATGTAAAACTGGGTGCCCGCCATCTATGATTTTTATTGCACAAGATGGTGAAAATAGTTTAAGAAATGGCAAAAGAAAATATGATTCTTGAGATGTGCATTGAAATTTGATTTTATAAATATGCCGATTGTATTGAATCAATGTGCTACAATCTCAATATGATTTAGTTTGCAAGATTTTGTTTTGGAAAAATATTAAGATCGCCTCAAGTATCACCTCATAAACTATACTATAAATGTTTGTTGCCTTCAAACCTGAATGATTGTAAATGCAATGCATGCTGTTTTGTAATTGTGACGCATGTTTCTTCATTGCATTCATTGAATCTCTTTCCCTGTTGATAATGAGTTTTTAGCATTTTAATACCTTAATAGTACTTTTACCCTTTTACCAATCTTGATTTCCAAATAGCCTATCTTAAAGCTCATGTTTGAACATACAAAGTTTCTCAAGCTCAGAGCAGCCAAACTTGACATCCTTGTAATGTCGGGCAAGACTTTTTTTTGGCATAAATAGGGGTTTGAGAGATATCCACATGATACACACAGGTTGTGCACTAATGTCCACTAATTGACTTCATATTCGGGCACTAAATGCCCTCTTTGATAGAGAATTGTGTATGTACATTATAGACTGAGTTGTTCATGAAAAATGAATCTTCGTCATTTATTCAAGGCCTTGAAAGTAGCTTATAGCACTATCAAGAAGATAATGGTATCCATACTATAGACTTAAGGAAGGCCTTTAAATACAATTTAGAGCCAACTAGAAGATAATTTTACTGATGTAATTGATTGCATGATAAAGCTATAACTGACTTGAAATAAGCTACACTGCAAGACATTGGGGCACTATTTAGCTCTTATAGGGACAATAGAAGAGATTCGTGCTTCAAAGCAAGCCATAGTAATATCAAATAAGTCTGACTGGACAAGTTAGTAAATATATTTAAACACATATTGTGAATAGTCATCTATACTTTGCTCAATTGATCTTTGATTTCATAATTATTTGTGTATGGAAACCAAGGATATGGAGGAAGAAGAGTAGAACAAGGATGAAGAAGAAGAAGAAAAAATTGCTCATTGATTATCTCTAATAAGGAATAATTTCTATAATGCTCGAGAGGAGCAATTCACTACAATTTTCATGGAATTGCAGGATACTTGTATCTTCAAAACCGCATATCATGCTTGGGTAATGGTTTAAGGCATAGAGAATGGTTAGAGGGGAAGGGAGAAAGATAAGGTTAGTGGATCTGTGTTGAGCCCAGGAAGGGGATGGAGGAAAACCTACTGCTAACCAAGCTAGACAGATTTGCTTAACCAGCTATGTAGATTGTGAAACATGCAATAGAATATTAAAGTAGATTGAAGTATCCCTTTCTCCGAATTAACAAGTCAAAGACCCTTAGCCCATTTATTGTTTCGTGACAACTACGGGATGGAAAAAAAGGAAACTAATCCTAATAAGTTAATTAAAAGTGCATAATAATTTTACTATAAGCACTTTAATAATTTATTAGTGATAAAATAATAAAAGGAAAAGTCGCTTTATTTTTTATTCCCCCCTAGTGGAAAAATGCAACCCATATGGGAATATAAAGCAAGGGGATAAGAAATATTAAATAAAGTAAAGCAAGAAGAAAATATTTAATAAAGTGAAAGGAGCTGACTGGGCCTGTGTGTCGGCAAAGAGGCCAAGAGAAATTATAAAAGGAAGTCGCCACAATTGGAGAAGGCGTCACTTTTATCATATTTTCCTATTTGAAATTTGGTTGAGTTATTTGCTTTTCATTTCTATCTCAAATGACAAAAACTCTTTGAAGTGTTTCCATTAAAGGATGAAAACCCTCTATTGCCAAGGATTGAAGAATGAAAACTCTTCATCCTTTATGAGAGGAAGCTTTAGTCAGGGGTTTGCATTGATTTTCAAGATCTATTTTTGAAGTTCCAATAGTGTTGAAGGCCCTAATTTGCAATCCAACTATGGTTTGAAGAAGTGTTTGTATCTAAATTTTGGGGTGCAGTTCCATCAATTTCTTAGTGGAGCGACCCACTTGTGGGAGGATCCTGAGCTACCTAGGGTACAGTTGTTCCAAATTTGAGTTCTATCGTCATTGTCATGTTTTTAAAGGTCAATTCTAGCCTATTTACATCTGATTTGAAATTTGGAAACATTTTATGGGCCAACCATCCCTAGAGCAAGTTGCATTTTCCTAAAGAAATTCAGATTTGCATTGTTTTTCGTCAAAAATATATCTTTTAATCGTTATAAATCAACTTTGTGGTTGTTCCTTTTGGGGGCATCAATTGTTCCATTGAGGACATTACAGTGATATCAGAATGGGTGTCCTTGCCATCCTCTGAAGAGATCATATCCCAATGCAAACACAGAAATCACCTTTAGTTTATCAAAGAAGGAATCCACCTCCAAAGAAAGTGACAATGGAAGAGCATGATCCAAGAACCCCTCCCTCAGTTGAGTTAAGCTACATGCATGAGGTGATTACAAGGAGACAATGAGAGTTGCAACAATTTATAAGAGAGTCTCAAAAGAAAGATGCAATTACAGGTTCAATCATGGTGATACAGGGACAATATATTAGCTAACCAAGGAGCAACCAACCAATGGTGACAGAATTTCATTTGGACCAGCAAAGACATCTATGAAGCCTCCATTTCAAATATTCAGAGAAAAAATTTCTCCAAAAAGAGGAACATCCAATTGAGTTACATCCTCTACGTCATGTCTCTATGTGGGGTGAAGAATATGCATCCCTTAGCTACAGGGTGCGAGGTATGTTGTCTTTCAGATATTTATATCAATCGAAGAATAGTAAGGGCATAGGGTTTAATGCACAAACATCATCAAAGGGCCATGGCAGAAAGGTCTTAGCCATAAAGGGAAGAAAACCCTCCATTATGAAGAAGCAAGTCCATGAGCATGCATAGGATCAACTACAAGGTGGAGAAGTCATCATGAAGTTCAAAAATACAACTTCCCTCTATAACAACCCTTCCGAGGTGACAAAAGAGGAAGGTATCCACCGTGTTAAGGAGGAAGAACAATCAAAGTTGCAAAAAATTGAGAGGAAACAACCCATAAAGGATTCCACCGTACAATTTGAAGGAGAAGAATTTTCAATAGAAAAAGGTATGACTTCTAATGAGAAAAATGTCTATATTAGTGGGGATGGCAAAATGGAACTAACATTTCTTGTTGGATGCAAAATTGAAAAAGATGTTTCAGTTCAAAAGGTACCTATCAATCTTCTAAAGCATGAATGTGTGAAAGGTGTTGATTCTTGTTCCACTTGTTTTCTATCTGAAATCATGAGGGTAGTATTGTTTTAAATCTTTTGGAGATTTCCAAATCAACAACATAAGGTAAACACTTTGGTGATCTTCTTTATAAGGAGGATAGTAGTAGCAAGGATGTATTACATCATCTTCATACTATGTTATTACAACAATTTTATTATGATGATATTCAACCTGTTTTGGACAAGTACACTAGGGAATTGGTACAACAAAGTCAAGATATCATGAAGGCAAAAGGAAATGAGGATCTTGATGTCATTCCAAGGTGTGAAAGAAATGGTAACATGTCATATTTATTGTTGCATATTAAACCATTTCGGATTTGTTTTTCTCATGAGAAACATGATAAAATAAAGGATAAAGTTTGCAATATGGAGCATGTCGAACCCTTGATCCAAATTTATGTTTATGAGCATCATGAGAACTACATATTTTTGCAAGAGTTCTCTCATTTGACAGGTATAGGATCTAGACTCTTGGATCACTACAACATGTTTTACATCTTGGACATGGCACTTGGGCATATGAGCTTGCAATTGCTTGAGGGAAAGCAATTTGGAGAAGGGAGGGTTGAAATATCCCTTTTTCATAATTAACAGATCAAAGACCCTTAGCTCATTCATTGTTTCCTAGCGGTTAAGGGATGGAAAAAAGGGAAACTAATCTTAATAAGTTAATTAAAAGTGCATAATAATTTTATTATAAGCACTTTAATAATTTATTAGTGATAAAATAATACAAGGAAAAGTCACTTTATTTTTATTTCCCCCCAGTGGAAAAAAGCAACCCATATGGGGATAGAAAGTAAAAGGATAAGAAATATTAACTAAAGCAAGAGGAAAATATTTATTAAAGTGAAAGGATCTGATTGGGCTTGTGTGAGAAAAGATGCCAAGAGAAATTATAAAAGGAAGTTGCCACACTTGGAGAAGGCATCACTTTTATCATATTTTCATATCTGAAATTTAGTTCAGCTATTTGCTTGAGCCATTTTTACCTCAAATGACGAAAAACCCTTTGAAGTGTTTGCATTAGATGATGAAAAGCCTCTATTGCCAAGGATTGAAAAACGAAAACTCTTCATCCTTTATGAGAGGAAGCTCTATTCATGTGTTTCCATTGATTTTCAATATCTATTAATGAAGTTCCAACATTGTTGAAGACCCTAATTTACAATCCAGGTAGGGTTTGAAGAAGTGTTGTAGCTAAATTTTGGGGTGCATTTCCAATAGTTTCCTAGTGGAGCGACCCACTTGTGGGAGGATCCTGAGCTACCTAGGGTACGAATGTTCCAAACTTGACTTCTATCATCATTACCATATTTTTAGAGGTCAAATCTAGCCTATCTGTATCTGATTTTTGCTTTGGAAACATTTTTTTCTAGCTAAGTCTGTAAGTTGTTATTCTACAAATGTAAATAAAATTTCAGCCCTCTTTTTGGTCAGAAATCTTATATTTTCCCGATGTTCTTCTGTGTGTGTACTTTTGATTTGTATTGGTAAAAATTTTGAGTGATTTTACATCAATGTTATGAGCCAACCATCCTTAGAGCAAGTTGTTTTTTCCCTAAAGAAATTTAGATCTACATTGTTTTTCATCAACAATATATTTTTTAGTATGTATAAATCGGCTTTTTGGTTTTTCCTTTTGGGGGCATAAATTATCCCATTAGGGACATTACATAGATGCAAAATATCCTTTACACATTTGGAAACATGTTGGAGCAGAGTTGCTCCTATTGCTACGGATGAAAAATAAGTGGAAATATGCAATGAAAAAGTAAATTGTGTATATCATGTATACCAAATCATGAGAAGAATTGTAATCATGTATGTTATATAATTGTACTAGTATCCCCTATCTTCTTAGCTATTATGTTGCACAAATATATTGCAATAGTTTAAATCGTGTAAATGGTTACAAGAATTTTTCATATGTCCAATTAATTCGCCTTCCATAATTGTCATTGATCTTCGAAGATGATGTATCAGTTCTCTCTTAGATACGGACCCTATAGTGGAAGGGGATTTTCCTGTTGCATATATGTAGCTTAAAGCATTTATGTTTTGATCTACGACGTTATTTGTTTGAATTGCAAATTGAGGGGAGGTGTGCAAAAGAGTGTAGGTGCATAAGAACGGAAGTTGCAGAAAGAGTAAGTGGAGGTGTAGAAAGAGAGGTGGTATAGAAAAAAGGCATGGAGGCACATAAAGAAAGGGTAGAGGTGAAAAAGGAGGGAATGTGTCTAAGAAAGGAGAAGAGGCTTCATTAACGAAGATGATCTTTGCAATGGAGGGGAATTGTGCAACAAACGATTTGATTGGAACTATGCAGAAGTCTTGCAAAGCTTGCGAATGCCTTGGAATGTTTTGGGAAAGGTGTGCAAAGGCCTCATGAAGGTTAGAATCTAGTCACGGAGTGTTGGAAATACTTTGATTATTTGCCCTTACAGTGGTCCCCATTAGGTGGGTGGCTAGTTGTAGAAGTTGTAGTTTGAGTTGCCAGATTGTGTACCACTTAGTCTAATTTGCATACTACTTTGTTTTTCACTACTCAAAATAACTTGTGTTCTCCAAGTCAAGTGTGTGTAGAGATGGTGTTGATTACTACATCACATTCTGATAGATTGAGTTGTGTATGATCCAAACTCAAAGCATGTTGGATTGAGATTGGCTCAAGAAAAGATGGTGAGAAACCAGATACTAAACATGAGATGCATGCCCAAGTATCAAGGAGGGTCAAGAGCGAATTTGATCTCACCAACAACAACAATATGGTGTAAGGATTTGTTATCAGCTAATTTTGACTTCGCAATATATATATACAAAAAGATCATTTTCCATGCATTTTTCAAGAAAGTAATCCCATGCCAAAGCTAACACAGGGAGTTCAACGCATGCCCAAAGAAACCCAACGCGAGTAAAAATATGCAACTTCCACATAGGAAATAAAAAGAAGAGCTTGGCCACGCATTTTTTATTGGAGAAGGTGGCCCATGCTAAACTCAAAAATGGTAGCCACGTGCCAAGGAGCAGAGGGAGCTAAGTAAGTTGGAGAAGGCAAAAGCTTTCCACACATAGGAAAGGAAAAAAATAGCACAGCCTGAAGGAAAGATTAGCCACATGCCAAGAATAGGCAGAAAAGACCATGTGAGGTAAAAGGAATCCCCCACACAGCCCGCGTAACCTGAGAGAGGGATTCATAGAGAAATACCCACGCATGCATAAGAGGAAATAAGTGAAAACCATCTAGAGGACAAACGAATAAATAATACAGGCCTATGTATTTGGTTTTAATTTCTCCACGCACCAATCCAGAACAGTTCCATGCAGAGTTAAAAGAAGCTTGTTCATGCAAAAGAAATCACATTTTAAAAAGTCAAATAGCAAACAATAAGAAAAGAAGGTGAACGAAACTAGTTTCAGTACACACATTTGATTTCTACACACATTTGTAGAAGGATCAAGCAAGTGTACTCGCGCATCTATCAAAGGATCGTAAGGAAGAAGTAAATCTCAAAATACGTGGTCATTAAAATCAGACATTTTTACGCAAATAATAAGTTACGATTCACTCATATCAAGGAGAATTTGCTTTGGAGAATTAAATAAAAATTCAGAATATTAAAATCGGGTGATTTTATTTATTTAAAAAAAAATTAATAATTGTCACCAGGATCAAAAATTGTAATCGGGACTATTTATTATTATTGTTATTGTTTTTTAAAATAATAATAAAATCAAATTGTTCTTTGCACTGACGGGGATTTTGGAGACTGAGACCCGACCCTGCTTGCGTTGTTTTGCGTGCCTGAGTCATTTTTCTGTGAAATTCATCATGGCCGAAAATCTAACAAATTTGCAAGGAGATCGAGGAAGCCAGTGGAGAAATCAAACAAATTTGCCCTGAAGTATGAATTTACAGGAATTATCCCTCCGAGTTCCATTAAGTCAGCATATGACAACATCACTGATACAAATCTAGGTCACATCAACGTGCAACAGTTTTGCGAGCGGGTGAAAAATGAAGGAAAAACCATTTTCTCAGATAGAATTTACCATAGTGGTCTACCCCAAGCAATAGTATTTCCTATCTCGGTGTAGTGTCTGGAATTGGTTAATGCTTGCATGGAGCATTATGATCCTGAGACACGAGGAATTTTCTAAGATAATCGCGAGCCTTTCCTCTCAATCACACCAGAACACATTGAGGAATTTCTCGGCATACCCGACTTTCCTGAGAATGTGGATATCACTCGCCAGTCAACACAAGAACTCTGGGATGAAGAACTCCTGAGATGGAGAAAAATGGTTAACAACAACTGGTTAGTCACTAAGAGACCTCGAATTGATAGGCTTCCCAAAGAACTGTACCGTGTTGAGTTCGTGGAAGAAATCGGGGACATGATTACTCTCCTAAGTCGACTTTTCGGTCTACCTTCTGCTATGATTTTCCACTAATGGATGTATTAGTTTATCTATATCATCCTAGCCAAGAAAGAGTTTGTGGATTGGGCCACCATCATCAGTAACACCCTTCACAAACAATTGATAGAAGTTAAGATGACTGGATGCTTCTACATGACATCGTATTTGACTTATGCAGTAGCAAGAAGAAAGTTATTTTCGGGACTTGAAACGAGATGAGTCATGGGGCTGTCGAATAGTGTTTTTCATTATTACCCTCAACTCAGTTTCAAAAATAGTTCTCACCATTTTAGAAGAGTTAATGATGCATTCACCTTCCGCATGATCTAGAACCTGAATCAGAATATTGAGGAAAGGTTTTCTAAAGAAGCCATGAGTGTCATTTCCCAATGGGGAACCCGGTTTATTCAATTTTCATATTTTTCCTACATTCACGTGAGTGGCTTTGCTAGTACCCCGTGGAAACTTCCTAAGTACGTCAGTGATAGATGGGCATTAATGGAGTTGGCGCGACAATTATTCCAAGTTCAGTACCTCCTTAGTACCATTCAGGAATTCATTTCCCAATCCAAATCAGGGAATACCAATGTCCAAATATTTTCAGTGCACAACTCATGGAAAAGGAGTTCGCTCTAATAACCATCCATCCATATGTGAAGAGAGCCCAATTTGATATCAATGGATATATGCAAAAGATTTTGGGAGCAAAGTACCAACATAATCCTACCATGGAAGATTTCTGGGCTGCTTGTTCAGATGAACATGAGGTAAGAAGATGGGAGTACTCTCGCTTAACACTTGCTCAGATCAAGGACTTCCGCATCAAGAGCCCTCCCGATTCATTCATAAATGATGATGAGGATGTCATTGATCTCTCATATGATGTCGTTGCCTTTACCCCATTGCCTCGAATCGACTGGACCAAAAGAGATGAATTTTCTCTTAATAGCAAGAATCAACCAATTATTGAAAGAAGCATATCTTGGTATGACAGAGAACTTGCCAAATTGCAATCAATTCTAGATCATGTTTTGGGATCACAAAGATTACCAATACGAGGGGGCCTCCATTTGACCAAAGTCTCTTCTCGATCGACCTCTATGCCATCCAATCATACACAACAAGCAAGAAAGGAGTGGTTGCCAAAATCCACTTCGTCAAGTAACGTGTCATGAGGAGAAAGATCTAAATATCCCAACCCCGAAGAAGGAAGAGAGCGTGTGTCCAAATTTTCTACTTCGAGTAGAGATTCTTCTACCCACATCATTAATAGTGTTCAAAAGCTAGTAGCAAATGATCCTCAGCCATGCTTCAAACAAGCATCCACTCAGGTGCAGATAATTCAAATATCAAACACTTCGGAGCATGTAGCTCATGAAGGGACTTCCCAAAATCTCCCGAATAATCAGGAAGTGGATATTGAGGTTGTTTCTCCTCAAATCGAGGTTGTAGATAGGATTCAAACAGGATCTCATGATGTCAGGAATAATGAGAATATTGATTCGAGCTCCAGGATTTTGTATACTGAAATAGTGAATGATACTGCTTCCTGAGTTGATTCTGAAGTGAAGAGAAGGAAGAGAGTTGTCAAGCCAATTGACATTGATTTTGATGCCCTTTTCAAACTTTTGAATGATGCCATTCCTAAGAAGCCTAAGGTGCTTTCTCGAATAATGGTGGATAATGATGGAAATAAATTTGCAGACCTTGCCATTCCACAAGTGGATAAAGAGCGCGATGCTATGACACCTTCCGACTATGAAGTTTCCAGACTTGGACTTGGAAGATCTACATTAGAAAGTGATATGGCGATGGCTCGAGATTTAATTGATATCGTGCTAAAGAGACTTGAGAAATACAAGTCTCAAAACTCTCAGAATCAATTGGTGGATTATGTTCAACATTTGATAAATCCCATATCATCCACCTTCCCAGTACCTGATGTAGTGGCTGCCCCAGATGAAGATACTCTCAATTTGTCAAAGGAAATAAACACATTGGGCCATGTCACTAAAACTTGGCTTTCAGAGATTCTCGTTTTAGGCCAGGGGACGATCAAGACCGCGGTTAAGCTTCATGAAGATGTCAGTGCGTGTCTTGATTCAATTATTTCTTTCAAAGAAATTTTTTTTTTTGCTATACCAAATTTGGATGAGGTATTGCCCAGTGTACAAGAGATGACAAGTATGGAATCTTTAGTTTTAGCTATTGAAGGAATTATTGAATTTGAACATCGAGGGATACGTTTTCTTTGGTGTCTACATCTTAAATCAAGAAAAATGCTTCTTGAGGATTCTATGATCCATTATGAAAGCATGTGCAATGAAGCCTTCACTTCACTCTCCTTGATTCAAGAATTCATGGCTGAGATTCCTTGTAACCTCGTAAATGAGCATAATCAAAGGTGTTCATCGGAGTAGGTGGAAGAGAATTTTTCACAACTGTTTAAGGACATGTACACTCCCACCAACAATTTCTCGTCAGTTTCAATGGAGCGGTGCATAAAATTAAAGAACTTGTTTGAGAACGCTCAATCCAAAATTGTTAATTTAAATGATATGCCAAGTAGAATTCTTGAATTGCAGGTATTTTGTGAGGCTATTCTTCGACCAAGTGAACCTCCAGAAGAAGAAAAGATGTTTGAAACTTTGGGATGGTTTAGATCCTTTCAACTGGCAAAAAACGACAGATCCTAATTTCACCAGCAGTTCAGAGAGTTGATTTTCTTGGTATCTAACGAAGTGGGAGTCCATTTCTCATACGCTTGAGATAGGCGGACCCCATTTCAATGGATAAGGCACTGGTTTTTATTGTGTATTTTAAAGGTGTTGTTATTTGTTTTCGGGAAACTATGGATATTTTAAGTAATTTCTATTTTTGGGTTGTCTTTAATAAAGTTGTTGAAAAATTCAAAGGTCACTTAAGTACCTTATTTAATGATCATGTAAAACCCTAACTACTTTGTAACCAATTTTTGGGTTATAAAAGGAAGTGAGGGGCTCATTTGTAGAGGGTGACTTTGAGAGAGGAGAAGAAAATACTTTTGTGCAAGCTTTGTTTCAGGAAGAAACTTCGTGTTCTTTTGTGAAAAACATTTTGGAGTTAATGAAATACGAACTTTGTGTCTCATTCATTGTCTCTTGTAACATTTGATGTTCTTATGTTCATTAGATGTTAGGTGTTTGAATCTTGCATGCAAATATTATCTTTGATCTTATTGTCAACGTTATTAATTGGTTGTTCTAGTTCACAGTGATCAAGCTCTGATTATCTACTTGCTCATGTATGTTCCCTTTTACACATTCTGGTTTGGCTAACTCAAACTCCATTTTATTTGTGTTAGTTATTCGTCTTTCTTCCTTGTGCAATATTAGGCTCTGTTTTACCTAACTCTTGCATGTTTCTTCCATTCATTCCATTTCACTCCTTTCCATCAATTCGATTTCATCTCCCTTATTCACTTTTCTTTCCATTGATGTTCCAACCCCCCCCCCCCCACACATACAATTTTGAATGTATAGATGTAAATACAGTTTTGGTTTTCAATAAAGGTAACCTCACCTTCATTGAGGAGGGACTTCGTTCCCACACTATTGCATGTCATTTGTATGCGTACAAATCCATATGCTAATAGTTTTTGGCGACTCTGCTAGGGATTTAGGAATCGTTAACCAGTGCTTGGTTAAATATTTATGACTATCCCCTCTGCACAAGCTCCAGTTCTTCAACTGAACCTTGTGCCCGACGAAGATTTCCAAGGAGACATTGCTGCCAACCTTTGAAAAATAGCTTGGGAAAACCATGAAATCTTGCAGCAATTTGTGGTTGTTGATAGAGAAATCTACATCGAAGACCTTGGGAGAAGAGCACCCACACTTGTGGCCAGAATACCTCCTAGACACCTGTTGATCATTGTTCACCGACGCGGTCCTCTTCTACCAAGGTAATAAGTTGTATGACAATTAAAGGCAACCCACCTATCTTGCAACCAAATCCTATTTTTGTAGATACTCAAGAAGACATATCATCGGATTTGAGTCAAGCTATTTGGGAAAAGTGCACGAGTAACTATCATTTTCATCTCACCACATCAGTACTAGATAATGAAGAAGAGAAAGCCGTGAGAGTTGCTAGAGCTATTCAGGCGCAAATAGCTCAATAAAGAGAGAAAAGAGAAAAGGCTAGAGCTGGTCAAAACACGCCAGTAATCCCTTCACAATAAATATCTCAAACTAGAAGGGAAGAGGTTTACGTGAGGAGAAAAAGCTAAAGGTCGATCTGACCCCACTTTTAACTTTCAAGGAAAATTTGTCTCAAGTTATCTCCTCCAAAGAAGAACACACCTCGTAGATTTGCAAGCCTTGCATCAAGTCCTAAAAGAATAAGTAAGGAAGGAATCACTACCAGTCAAGCACTTGTCCTTGCTCACGTTGTTTTACCTTCGCATACCACCTTTCCCAAAATGGTAGTCAACGTACCATGGGGAAATGCCATAGGCCCATTGGCCTTACCTGTTTGACATGAACTCCCACGAGGATCAAGAAAGATTCTTCCCAAGTTCGACGGAGATGGGAAGACGTCACCAGATGACCATATTTCTACCTTTTTCGCTGCATGTGTTGTTTTGTCGGTAGAATATGAAGATGTTGCTATTTGTCTCTTTGTCGAAACATTGCATGATGTTGTTGTCGATTGGTTTCATCATCTGCCCAATGGATGTATCACAAATTGGAATGATATGAAAACTAAGTTTGAAAATTGATTCAAAATGGCAGAATATGAACATGCTCTTCTTGCCCAACTATCTTAGGAAAAGAAAGAGCCAACAGAACCCACGGGGAATTTTGTGGCTAAATTCAACAAAATGGTGAACAAAGTTGCTGTCGGGATTCGTCCAAACCTTGATGGAAAAAAATGTTTCTTTATTAACACACAACAACCAAAAGTGTGCTATTAGCTGAGAAGGGCTAGGGTGGCTACTTTGGAACTTGCTCAATCTTTGGCCATAGAAATTGAAGATGACTTAATCATGGCAAGAAAATTCAAGAAAAATTCCCTCAAAAGAAAGAGTCGAGAAACTCCCAACACTTCAGAAACTATACTCACTAAGTTGGATATTGATGTGCTGGCTTTGAAAAAGCAAGTTGCTCAAAGTAGTAAACTTGCTCCTTACAAAGACATCTTGAGAAAAGGATACGTTCCCAAAAAAAAAATAGGATTGCAAGTGCTCCAACGAGGCTCGCTATTGAAGCAACTCCCGTAACTAATTCAAAATGTGATGTCATTGAAGAAAGCGATGATGAGATTGAATTCGTCGAGGTTGATGAGGAAGAGCCGGATTCTGAGACATCTGAACCTGAAGTTGAAAATCCTGAGGGGGAAAGTAATAATCATTTCTTTGAGTACTGTTCTGATGAGGAAGACGGATATGAAGAAATTATAGAAGATATGAATAGTCAATCCTTCGCTGTCTTCACACGCTCTCATAAAAAGGAGTAGGATACCACTAAGGCAGGAGATAAAGAGGTTTCCAAGGAAACTCCCAAAGAATCCAAGACAAATGAGGCTCCTAAGTAGTCCAAGGTGACTGAGGTTTCCAAGGTCAAAACTATCGTAAAGAAAGGAGGGTCTTTTTTAGATCAATCGGTTGGTAAACCAACTACGAAGAAAGCTTCTTCTTCCACATCGGTGTCAACCAAGCCCAAAGCCAAGGTCAAATGTGTGCCATTATCAATTTCAAAAGAAATTATATCTGAGACATCAAGTACGGTTACTTTTCCTAAATTTGATATTATTGATCATATCACCAAAACAAAAATTTCCATGTCACAAGCAGAGTACTTAAAGTCCAACAAGGATCAGCTCAAGAAATTGGTCCAATTTATCAAAGGTGACTCTACTATTCATTCCTCTAAAGGAATTCTAAAAACTCCCAAAGATGGGAAAACTCAAAATATTGTGGCGGCCACTACACCTTCAAATGAAAAGATCAAACCTTTCTTTGTGTCCTTTCTGATCAACGGATGTAAATTAAGTAATTGCATTATAGACTCTAGAGCCTCAAATAATGTAATGCCGACAAAAGTAGCACATGCTCTTGGTTTGACTTGTACGAGAACATTCAGATCATGTTACTCCATAGAAACCAAGCAAGTTCCTCTAATCGGGCAGATTAAAGACGCCCAAATGGTTTTAGCCCAATTCCCTCAAAAGCGAGTTAAAGTAACTATTTTAGCTACTGATATTCCCACCTCGTATGGAATGTTGTTAAGCAGGAAATTTTGTAGAGATTTGGGTAGTGAGATTCAAATGGACTGGTCTTACGCCATGATTCCTATCAATGGAGAAATGAAAAAGCTTATGTTGGAAGCTCGGGAAAAGTTCATAGTAACTAAAACCAAAGATCCCCGCATACAGATCCTTTTCCAAGGCTCAAGTATGGGTAATTATATGATGACTGCAAAAATTCATACCCCTGAGATCACTTGCCAAGATTCCAATGAGATATGGACTCTTGAGTTCGATGGAAGTTGTTGCTCGGCAGGTTCTGGTGCAGGAGTGGTGCTCATATTTCCAAATGAGGAGAAAGGGATCAAAAATTTGGAAGTCTTTGGGGATGCAGAATTGATCATGAAACAAGTAAGAAATCAGTTCCAAGTAAAGAATGATCATTTGAGACACTACAGAAATAAAGTGTGGAACGTAATAGAAGTCTTCAACACTTTTTCCATAAAATTTGTCCCTCGTGAAAAGAATGACAAAGCAAATTCTCTAGCAATCTCAGCTTCATCAACGATTCCTCATTTAGAATTTGATCAAGTCAAATACACCATTGAAATGGTTTTTAGGCTGAGTGTTCCTGACAATGCAGAAAATTGGCAAGTATTTAATGATGATCAACAAATTATTGCCTTCTTGGAAAAGAGAGAGAATTTTGAACAGGTGTACTTTGAAGGAAGTGATTCTACATTTCACGAATCAATTACCTCACCCATTCAGGAAGGAGTTGAGAACAAAGATCCTGGTGATGGCATCATTCAACTTAAAGGAAATAAAATTCCCAAAGGATTGGTTTCACTTGAAGAAATTTTTGACAAACATGACAAGTTTATCAAAGATAAAGAGTAGGCAAGACCTATGAATTCTGCTAACTATGAACAATTTAACATCGGTACCAAGGATAAACCTCGCCTGATCAATATTGGTAAGTGTTTCTCACTTGAGGAGCGCAGGAAATTCATAAGTCTACTTACCAAATATTCTGACGTTTTGGCTTACTCATACGAAGACTTGAAGTCTTTCCAACCTAGGGAAATGGAGCATGCCATACCCTTGAAGCCTAGTGCAGTTCCATTCTGGAAAAAGCAAAGACAATATAATCCCAAGATTACAGGGATAATATTTCATAAAGTTCAAAAGATGCTAGATGCATGAATAGTGTTTCCTATTTGAAATTCGACCTGGATAGCTAATATTGTACCGGTTCGCAAGAAAAATGGAGAAATTAGAATTTACGTGAATTTCCGCAATCTTAATCAGGCTTCCTTGAAGGATAACTACCCACTGCCAGTGATGGACCATATTTTATAGGCAGTAACTGGATCAGAAATGTTATCTATGCTAGATAGCTTCTCTGGCTATAATCAGATTGAAGTAGCTAGAGAAGATCAACATAAAACTATGTTCACTACCCCCTGGGGTACGTTTGCGTATAGAAGAATGCCCTTCGGTTTGATCAATGTCGGCGTGACTTTTCAAAGGGCCGTGGATATGGCATTTTCAGATTATAAAGACAAGATCATTGTGATATACCTATATGACTTGACCGTGTTCTCCAAGAAACAAGGAGATTACCTAAGGGATTTGGAGAAAATATTGCAAAGGTGCAGACTTCATAAGATTTCCTTGAATCCAAAAAAGTCCATGTTCGGAGTTAGAGAAGGGAAACTCCTAGGTCATATTGTTTCTAAGGAAGGAACTAAGATCGATCCTGAATGCGTTCAAGCTATCAAAAATCTTTCCTTTCCTACAAGTAAGCCTGGAGTCCACTCATTCTTCGGGAAGGTGAACTTTTTGAGAAGGTTTGTGCCAAATTTTGTAGAGTTGACTAAAGAAATCACTGATATGATGAAAGGGAAAGTATCCTTCAAATGGTCAAAGGTAGAGAGGCATTTGAGCGAATCAAGAGTGCTATTGCCAAAGCTCCTACATTGGTGTGTCCCGATTTTAAAAAGGATTTTATAGTTTATTGCTACGCTTCTCCACACACAATCTCCACCATTTTGACACAACACAATCAAGAAGGAATCGAATCTCCTATTGCATTCATGAGTTATGGATTCAAGAAACATGAACTCAATTACACTCCTCTTGAGAGACATGCGAATGCGGTGGTGAGAGCCCTGAAACACTTCAGGTACTATGTGTTGAATTCTCACACCAAAGTCTTAGTTCCAGACACTGCAGTGAAATCAATGCCGACACAACAGGAACCAAGATCTAAAAGAGGTAATTGGGTCTCCAAGATCCAAGAATATGATTTGGACATCAAGCCTACCAAGTTGGTTCGAGGAAGAGGACTCTACCAACTCATTACAGAGAATGAACTATGAGATAACTCTGAAGAAGACCCGGTCGAAGAAAATTTACCATTGGTAGTTTTTATCAGTACCACAGATGAATGGTATTTTTATATTGCCTACTTCCTCACATATGGCGAGTGTCTAGAGAATCTGACAGCTAAGGAGAAACAAGCTATCAAACTAAGAGCTTCCAGGTACATCATTTGGGATAACACGTTGATCAAGAAAGGAATTGATGGCATGTTCCTTAGATGTGTTGATAAAGAGCAACAACCTAGATTGTTGAAAGTTTTCCACAATCATGCTTGTGGCGGTCATTTCTCTGGTCCAGTAACAACCCATAAAATTCTGAGAGCACATTATTACTGGCCCACTATGTTTTCCGATGCTTAGAAATGGGTGACAAAATGTGAAGCCTATCAACAATTTGTTGGAAGACCAAAGTTGGCAGCTTTGCCTTTGAAGCCAGTTGTCATTGAAGAACCCTTTCAACAATGGGGTTTAGATTTCATCGGGGTTTTGAATCCTAATTCTAGTGTTGGTCATACTCATGTGCTCACCGCCATTGACTACTTTACAAAGTGGGTGGAAGTTATACCAGTGAAACAAACATCTACTGCGGTAATCTGTGATTTCATCAAAGAAAATATATTGATTCGTTATGGAATTCCACACAAGATCATGATGGAAAATGCCTCAAATTTTTCTTCTACATAGATGATAGGTTTTTGTTATGGATATGGGATATCCTTGTCTCATTCATCAGATTAATACCCTCAGGGAAATGGTCTGGCTAAATCCAGTAACAAAAACCTCATTACTATTGTGCACAAGTTAGTCGAAGAAAATCAAAGAACTTGGCACAAAAATTTATACGATGCATTGTGGGCTGACCACATAACTCCCAAAAGGGAAAATCAGGATGTCTCCATTTCAAATTTTGTATGGAGCCGATGCTCAAATTCCCGTCACACTGGAGTTACCAACATTAAAATTAGCTCAGGCAGTTGATGATGAATGCTTCACCAATGCACATGTTCCTAAGCAAGCTTGAGGAATAAAGAATTCAAGTGGCAAATAGGATTGAGGAACATCAATCCAAGGTAAAGAAATTGTTTGACAGGAAAATTAGGGAGAGACAATTTCAAATCAATGACTTAGTTCTTCTCTAGGACAAAAGACGTGAACTGAAAGGAAAGCATGGGAAGTTTGACTCGCTATGGCTAGGCTCATTCACAATAAGACACTTCTGTGGAGATAGTACCGATTACTTGGCATATCCTAATGGAACTCATTTGCCTTTTCCCTATAGTGGGCAATATCTCAAGCATTATCAAAATTGAAAATGGGTTGTTCCCTATATGTACATAGGTAATTAGGATTTTTGTTTGTTTGTTTCCCTGTTTTTCAGTCTCCTCTCTTGTGTCACCCTATTTTTGTGCCCCATCTTTTTCAGATCATGCTCATGAATATTTTGGTATGGGTTCATTGTTGCATCCATGAAGTCCTTGTCCCCAATTAGAGCCAGTTATTATCAGCTAATTTTGACTTCGCAAAAAAAAAAGATCATTTTCCATGCATTTTTCAAGAAAGGAATCCCATGCCAAAGCTAACACAGGTAGTTCAACGCATGCCCAAAGAAACCCAATGCTTAGTAAAAATATGCAACTTCCACATAGGAAATAAAAAGAAGAGCTTGGCCACGCATTTTTTTATTGGAGAAGGCGGCCCATGCTAAACTCAAAAATGGTAGCCACGTGCCAAGGAGCAGAGGGAGCTAAGTAAGTTGGAGAAGGCAAAAGCTTTCCACGCATAAGAAAGGAAAAAAAAAAGCACAACCTGAAGGAAAGAGTAGCCACATGCCAAGAATAGGTAGAAAATACCATGTGAGGTAAAAGGAATCCCACGCACAGCCCACGCAACCTGAGAGAGGGATTCACAAATAAATACCCACGCATGCATAAGAGGAAATAAGTGAAAACCATCCAGAGGACAAACAAATAAATAATACAGGCCTATGTATTTGGTTTTAATTTCTCCACGCACCAATCCAGAACAGTTCCACGCAAAGTTAAAAGAAGCGTGTTCATGCAAGAGAAATCACGTTTTAAAAATTCAAATAGCTGTTAGGTTGTGGAGCCTATTTTCATGCGTGAAAGTGTTGAAGACTGTACACTAAGAGTATTGTACACTTTTCATGTATCCTTGCCGGGGTTCGGGGCCGGGTCGGGCCCCAAGCAAGGGTCCGGGGGTGGCAGCCCCTAGTAGCAGGGGTTTGGGGGCGCAGCCCCTGAATTTTTTTTTAGGTGTAAATTATTTTTTTTGGCCTCGAAAAAATGCACCCGACATATTGGGAAACATGCTCTTCTCATATGGGCGATTTTTTTGACCCATAGGTTTATGGGATGGGTTTTGCCCATGGTTTTGATACCCACGGTTTTGTAAAACTTCTTAAGCAGTTGTCTATATATATGGTTTTATGCATATGATAGAGGTATGAAAAACATTGCAGATGTGTTTTGAATTCGGCTGTGAATTCTGTAGAGTTTGTTGAGCATAGATCTAAACAGATCTGGGTATTGTATTGAGAGAGTGGTGGCTTGTAATAAAATCTGAGCAAGTGATTCTTGATGGACGTAGCCCAAATTGGGTGAACCACGTTAAATATTGTCTACTTGTTTTATATTGCAATTTTATTTTAGATCTGTAATAATTTTTGCATATTTGTTTCTACTGTTGCGATTTTGTGAGGGATTATTCCACATATTTTATCTCTTATTTCCTAACAATTGGTATCAGAGCCTGGTTTGGTTTGCTGAAGTGTTGAATCGCAGGGAAAGTTTTTAGCTCGAGTGGGAGCTATGGCAGATGATGGAAGATCTAGGGTTGATAAATTCAACGGGTAGAATTTCAGTCTTTGGAAGATGCAGATGGAAGATCACCTTTATCAAAAGGATCTTTATACTCCGTTGTCTGAGAAGGTGAACAAACCCTCGAGTATGACAGATACAGAATGGGATTTGCTGGATAGGAAGGCACTTGGGACAATCCGGCTGTGTCTTGCATCTTCGGTATTATTTAATATTTCAAAGGAAAAGACTACAAAAGATCTAATGGATGTATTAGGGAAGTTGTATGAAAAACCCTCTGCCTCTAACAAGATATTTTTAATGAAAAAGTTGTTTAATATGAAGATGTCTGAGAATAGTTCAGTAGCAGATCATTTAAATGATTTCAATACGATTGTGAATATGCTAGCTTCGGTTACAATAGAATTTGATGAAGAAGTTAGGGCTTTATTAATTTTGTGCTCTTTACCTGAGAGTTAGAATAGCCTGGTAAAGGCGGTAAGTAACTCGGTTCCAGCTAACTCGAAGTTGAAGTTTGAGGATGTTGTAGGGGTGATTCTAAGTGAGGAAATACAAAGAAAAATATCTGGGGAATCTTCTACTTCAGGGAATGCTTTGATAGTGGAAACTAGAGGGAGATAGAAGAATAGAGGAAACCGTGGAAAATCAAAAGATCGGGCAAGGTCAAAATCCAAGAACAAGATTGTATGCTGGAATTGTGGAAAGCTTGGGCATGCAAAGAAGGACTGTTGGGAGCTTCAGGATAAGAAGAAACAACAGGAAGAAAACAAGGAGGCAAATGTGGCAACGGGTAATGTATGTCAGGATGCTTTGATTCTTTCTTTGCACAATATTACTGAATCTTGGGTTTTAGATTCAGGGGCTTCTTTCCATGCTTCTCCACATAGGCATTATTTTGTTGATTATGTTCAAGGAGATTTTGGGCATGTTTTTCTTGGTGATGATGAGCCTTACAACATAGTTGGAAAAAGTTCTGTTCAGGTTAAGATATAGAATGGGAATAATTGGCTATTGAAGGATGTCAGACATGTGCCTACATTAAGACGAAATTTGATATCAGCAGGGCAGTTGGGAAGTGATGGTTGTACTGTGATATTTACAGCTACGGACTCTTGCAAGGTTACCAAGGGTGCTCTTGTGGTGGCAAGAGGTAAGAAGGTTGGAACCTTGTATTTAACCACTTATAGCACTAATGTTTGTAATCTTGTGGCTTCAGAAGTAGATACAACATTGTGGCACTATAGGCTTGGTCATATGAGCCATAACGGCATGGAGATCATAAAGAAGGATTTGCCCAGATATACAGAAACATGTTTGGAGTTCTGTGAGGACTACATATATGGGAAATAGAAGCGAGTAAGGTTTCTCAAGGTTGGACCTACAAAGAAAGAGAGTAAGTTAGAGCTGGTGCATTCTAATGTGTGGGGGCCAACTCAGGTATCATCTCTTGGGGGTTCAAGTTATTATGTTACTTTTATTGATGATGCAACAAGGAAAGTTTGGGTTTATTGTATTAGAAACAAATCTGATGTATTTGACACTTTTGTTAAATGGAAAGCCTTGGTAGAGAATGAAACATGTCTTAAGCTAAAATGTCTTAGGTCAGATAATGGAGGGGAGTATTGCAACAATGAATTTGATGATTGTTGTTCTAAGAATGGAATCCGCAGGAAAAGGATGGTTCCAGGAACTCTGAAGCAGAATGGGGTATCAGAAAGGATGAACAAAACAATAATGGAACATGTTAGGAGCATGAGGTTACATGCAGGACTGCCTCTTTCTTTTTGGGCAGAAGCGGTGAGCACAACTGTGTACTTGATAAACAGAGGACCCTCAAGTGCCTTGGATGGAGGCATACCTGAGGAGGCTTGGTATGGTAAGAAAGTTGATTATTCATTTCTTAGAGTCTTTGGATGTGAGGTGTTTTTTCATATAGACAAGGATGATAGGAACCAGCTAGAGGCTAAATCAGAAAAATGTACTTTCATTGGTTATGGTGGTGATGACTTTGGATATAAATGTTGGAGTATTAAGGACAAAAAAATCATTCGATCTAGGGATGTGGTCTTTAATGAGAAAGTCATGTATAAGTAGCAGTTGCAGGAAAATAGGGAAGAATCCAAGAAAGAATATGTAGCGGTAGAGGATCTTCCGGATGGAAAAGTGACACATGAATCAGTTTAGGAACCTCCTCAACAGGAACCCCAAACTCCTATATTGAGGAGGTCTTCTAAGGTAAGAAGAGAACTTGAACATTTTTCTCCTTCTCTTTATTATTTATTACTCACTGATAGTGGAGAACCAGAGAGCTTTGATGAAGCAATGCAGGTAGATGCCAGGAAGAAGTGGGAGCAAGCCATGGATGAGGAGCATCAGGCTCTCATGGAGAACCAGACATGGGATTTGGTAAAGCTACCTGAAGGAAAAAGAGCATTATAGAACAAGTGGGTGTTCAGATTCAAAAAGGAAGGAGGCAAGAAAAGATACAAGGCCTGGTTAGTGGTCAAGGGGTTTGCACAGAAAAAAGGTATAGATTTTGATGAGATTTTTTTCTCCTGTAGTAAAAATGACTTCTATTAGAACTGTTCTAGGAATAGTTACAGCAGAAGACTTGCACTTAGAACAGCTTGATGTAAAGACTGCATTTCTCCATGGTGATTTGGAAGAGGAACTATATATGCAGCAACCAGAGGGCTATGAGGTCAAAGGTAAAGAGGAGATGGTGTGCAAACTAAAGAAGAGCTTGTATGGCTTGAAACAAACTCCACATCAATGGTATAATAAATTTGATAGCTTCATGATGGAGCAAGGTTATATTAGATGTCATTTTGACCATTGCATGTATACAAATAAATTTGAGGATGGAAGTTATAGTATCCTTTGTCTGTATGTGGATGACATGTTGGTTGCAGGTAAAAACATGTAAGAAATAAAAGTACTCAAGAAGTAGCTAAGTGAATCCTTTGCTATGAAGGATTTGGGGGCATCCAAACAAATCCTTGGTATGAGGATATCTCGGGATAGGAAGGAATGGAAGCTGACTTTATCTCAGGAAGAGTACATTAAGAAAGTCTTGGAGAGGTTCAATATGCAGGATGCTAAACCAGTTGGGACTCCTTTGGCAGGCCATTTCAAGTTATCAAAGGAGCAGTGTCCCAAGATAGAGCAGGAGAGAAACCAAATGTCCAAGGTACCTTACTCATCAGCAGTTGGCAGTTTGATGTATGTCATGGTGTGCACTAGGCCTGATATTGCCCATGTAGTGGGAGCGGTGAGTAGATTTATGAGTGATCCAGGTAGAGATCACTGGCAGGTAGTAAAGTGGAGCCTTCAGTATTTGCGAGGGACCATGGGGATAGTTTTGTGTTACAGTGGATCAAACACCATTTTGTGTGGTTATGTAGATTCAGATATGGTTGGAGATGTAGACAGCAGGAGGAGCATAACAAGTTATGTTTACACTGTAGGTGGAACAACAATAAGCTGGATTTCACGACTATAGAAGTTGGTGTCTTTTTCAACCACGGAGGCTGAGTATGTTGGTGCCACAGAGAAAAGCAAGAAAATGATTTTATTACAACAATTACTTGAGGAGTTGGGGCATAAGCAAGAGGAATGAAAGTTGCATAGTGATAGTCAGAGTGCTATACACCTAGCTAAGAACTCTGCTTTCCACTCTAGGACAAAGCAAATACAGTTAAGGTACCATTTCATCAGGACAACTTTGGAGGAAGAGAAGTTGAAGTTGGAGAAGATTCATACCAGTCAGAATCCTATAGACATGATGACCAAGGTGGTTACAAGGGAAAAACTAAAGTTTTGTTCAGCTTTGGTTGGTCTTCATAGAAACTAGTGAAGGGTTGAGAAGCTTGCTCAGAGGAAAACTAGTCTCCAAGTGGGAGATTGTTAGGTTGTGGAGCCTGTTTTCATGTGTGAAAGTGTTGAAGACTGTACTCTAAGAGTACTGTACACTTTTCATGTATCTTTGCCAGGGTTCGGGGCCGGGCCGGTAGCCCCCGAAAAAAAAATTTAGGCGTAAATTTTTTTTTTGGCCTCAAAAAAATGAACCCGACATATTGGGAAACATGCTCTTCTCATATGGGTGAGTTTTTTGACCCATAGGTTTATGGGACGGGTTTTTCCCATGGTTTTGATACCCATGGTTTTGTAAAACTTCTTAAGCAGTTGTCTATTTATATGGTTTTATGCATATGATAGAGGTATGAAAAATATTGCAGATGTGTTTTGAATTCGGCTGTGAATTCTGTAGAGTTTGTTGAGCATAGCTCCAAACAGATCTGGGTATTGTCTTGAGAGAGTGGTGGCTTGTAATAAAATCTGAGCAAGTGATTCTTGGTGGACGTAGCCCAAATTGGGTGAACCACGTTAAATATTGTCTCCTTGAGTTGTGTTATTTTATTCTGCAATTTTATTTCATATCTGTAATAATTTCTGCATATTAGTTTCTACTGTTTCGATTCTGTGAGGGATTATTCCACATATTTTATCTCTTATTTCCTAACAATAGCAAAACAATAAGAAAATAAGGTGAACGAAACTAGTTTCAGTACATGCATTTGATTTCTACACGCATTTGTAGAAGGATCAAGCAAGTGTACTCGCGCATCTATCAAAGGATCGTAAGGAAGAAGTAAATCTCAAAGTACGTGGTCATTAAAATCAGGCATTTTTATGTAAATAATAAGTTATGATTCACTCATATCAAGGAGAATTTGCTCTGGAGAATTAAATAAAAATTTAGAATATTAAAATCGGGCGATTTGGTTTATTTTAAATTAAAAATAAATAAATAATCATCACCGGAATCAGAAATTGTAACTTGATCAAGTTGTTGTCATTATTTATTATTATTATTATTATTTTAAAATAATAATAATAATAATAATATAACGGAACATATTTTTCTTTGCATCTGACGGGGATTTCAGAGATTAAGACGCGACCCTGCTAGCATTGTTTTATGTGCCTGAGTCATTCTTATGTGAAATTCATAATGGCCGAAAAATCTAACAAATCTGCAGGGAAATCGAGGAAGCCAGTGGAGAAATTAAACAAATCCGCCCTGAAGTATGAATTTCAAGGAATTATCCCCCCTAGTTCCATTAAGTCAACATATGACAACATCACTGATACAAATCTGGGTCACATCAACATGCAACAGTTCTGCGAGCGGGTGAAAAATGAAGGCAAAACCATTTTCTCAAATAGACTTTACCATATTGGTCTACCCCAAGCAGCAACATTTCCTATCTCGGTGCAGTGTCTGGAATTGGTTATTCCTTGCGTGGAGCATTGTGATCTTGAGAGATGAGGAATTTCTAAAGATAATCGCGAGCCTTTCCTCTTAATCACACCAGAACACATTGAGGAATTGCTCGGCATACTTGACTTTCCTGAGAATGCGGATATCACTCGTCAGTCAACACAAGAATTCTAGGATGAGGAACCCCTGAGATGGAGCAAAATGGTTAAAAATAACTGGTTAGTGACCAAGAGACCTTGAATTGACAGGCTTCCTAAAGAACTGTACCGCATTGAGTTTGTGGAAGAAATCGGAGACATGATTACTCTCCTAAGTCGAGTTTTTGGTCTACCTTCTACTAAAATTTTCCACCCATGGATGTATCAGTTTATCTATATCATCCTAGCCAAGAAAGAGTTTGTGGATTGGGCCACCATCATCAATAACACCCTTCACAAACAATTGATAGAAGTTAAGATGATTAGATGCTTCTACATGACATTGTATTTGACTTATGTGGTAGCAAGAAGAAAGCTATTTTCGAGACTTGAAATGAGAGGAGTCATGGGGCTGTCGAATAGTGTTTTTCACTATTACCCTCAACTCAGTTTCAAAAATAGTTCTCACCATTTTAGAAGAGTCAATGATGCATTCACCTTCCACGTGATCTGAAACCTGAATCAGAATACTGAGGAAATGTTTTTTAAAGAATCCATGAGTGTCATTTCCCAATGGGGAACCTGGTTTATTCAATTTTCATCTTCTTCCTACATTCACGTGAGTGGCTTTTCTGGTACCCTGTGGAAACTTCCTAAGTACATCAGTGACATATGGGCATTAATGGAGCTGGCGTGATAATTATTCCAAGCTCACTACGTCCTTAGTGACAAACACCATTCAGGAATTCATTTCCCAATCCAAATCGAGGAATACCAATGTCCAAATATTTTCAGTGCACAACTCATGGAAAAGGAGTTCGCTCTAATAACCATCCATCCATATGTGAAGAGAGCCCAATTTGATATCAATGGATATATGCAAAATATTATGGGAGCAAAGTACCAACATAATCCTACCATGGAAGATTTCTGGGCTGCTTGTTCAGATGAACATGAGGTAAGAAGACGGGAGTACTCTCGCTTAACACTTGCTCAGATCAAGGACTTCCGCATCAAGAGCCCTCCTGATTCATTCATAAATGATGATGAGGATGTCATTGATCTCTCATATGATGTCGTTGTCTTTACCCCATTGCCTCGAATCGACTGGACCAAAAGAGATGAATTTTCTCTTAATAGCAAGAATCAACCAATTATTGAAAGAAGCATATCTTGGTATGACAGAGAACTTGCCAAATTGCAATCAATTCTAGATCATGTTTTGGGATCACAAAGATTACCAATACGAGGGGCCCTCCATTTGACCAAAGTCTCTTCTCGATCGACCTCTATGCCATCCAATCATACACAACAAGCAAGAAAGGAGTGGTTGCCAAAATCCACTTCGTCAAGTAATGTGTCATGAGGAGAAAGATCTAAATATCCCAACCCCGAAGAAGGAAGAGAGCGTGTGTCCAAATTTTCTACTTCGAGTAGAGATTCTTCTACCCACATCATTAATAGTGTTCAAAAGCTAGTAGCAAATGATCCTCAGCCATGCTTCAAACAAGCATCCACTCAGGTGCAGATAATTCAAATATCAAACACTTTGGAGCATGTAGCTCATGAAGGGACTTCCCAAAATTTCCTGAATAATCAGGAAGTGGATATTGAGGTTGTTTCTCCTCAAATCGAGGTTGTAGATAGGATTCAAATAGGATCTCATGATGTCGGGAATAATGAGAATATTGATTTAAGCTCCATGATTTTGTATGCTGAAATAGTGAATGATACTCCTTCCTGGGTTAATTCCGAAGTGAAGAGAAGGAAGAGAGTTGTCAAGCCAATTGACATTGATTTTGATGCCCTTTTCAAAATTTTGAATGATGCCATTCCTAAGAAGCCTAAGGTGCTTTCTCGAATAATGGTGGATAATGATGGAAAAAAAATTGCAGACCTTGTCATTCCACAAGTGGATAAAGAGTGCGATGCTATGACACCTGCTGACTATGAAGTTTCCAAACTTGGACTTGGAAGATCTACATTAGAAATTGATATGGTGATGGCTAGAGATTCAATTTATATCGTGCTAAAGAGACTTGAGAAATACAAGTCTCAAAACTCTCAGCTCAAGGCCGAAAAGAATCAATTGGTGGAATATGTTCAACATTTGATAAATCCCATATCATCCACCTTCCCAGTACCTGATGCAGTGGCTGCCCCAGATGAAGATACTCTCAATTTGTCAAAGGAAATAAACACATTGGGCCATGTCACTAAAATTTGGCTTTCAGATATTCTCGTTTTAAGCCAGGGGACGATCAAGACCGCGGTTAAGCTTCATGAAGATGTCAGTGTGTATCTTGATCCAATTATTTCTTTTAAATAAAATTTTGTTTCTACTATATCAAATTTGATTGAGATATTACCCAGTTTACAGGGGATGACAAGTATGGAATCTTCAGTTTTAGCTATTGAAGGAATTCTTGAATTTGAACATCGAGGGACACATTTTCTTTGGTGTCTTCATCTCAAATAAAGAAAAATGCTTCTCAAGGATTCTATGATCCATTATGAAAGCATGTGCAATGAAGCCTTCACTTCACTCTCCTTGATTCAAGAATTCATGGCTGAGATTCCTTGTAACCTCGTAAATGAGCATAATCAAATGTGTTCATCAGAGCAGGTGGAAGAGCAATTTTCACAATTGTTTAAGGACATGTACACTCCTGCCAAAAATTTCTCGTCAGTTTCAATGGAGCGATGCATAAAATTAAAGAACTTATTTGAGAACACTCAATCCAAAATTGTTAATTTAAATGATATGCCAAGTAGAATTCTTGAATTGCAGGTATTTTTTGAGGCCATTCTTCAACCAAGTGAACCTCCAGAAGAAGGAAATATGTTTGAAACTTTGGGAAGGTTTAGATCCTTTCAACTAGCAAAAATGACAGATCCTAATTTCACGAGCGGTTCAGGGAGTTGATTTTCTTGGTATCTAACGAAGTGGGAGAGTCCATTTCTCATACACTTGAGATAGGCAGACCCCATTTCAATGGATAAGGCACTGGTTATTATTGTATATTTTAAAAGGTGTTGTTATTTGTTTTCAGGAATCTATGGATATTTTAAGTAATTTCTATTTTTGGGTTGTCTTTAATAGAGTTGTTGAAAAAGTCAAAGGTCATTTAAGTGTCTTATTTAATGATCATGTAAAACCCTAACTACTTTGTAACCAACTTTTGGGTTATAAAAGGAATTGAGGGGCTCATTTGTAGAGGGTGACTTTGAGAGAGGAGAAAAAAAAACTTTTGTGTAAGCTTTGTTTCAGGAAGAAACTTCGTGTTCTTCTGTGAAAAACATTTTGGAGTTAATGAAATATGAACTTTGTGTCTCATTCATTGTCTCTTGTAACATTTGATGTTCTTATGTTCATTAGATGTTAGGTGTTTGAATCTTGCATGCAAATATTATCTTTGATCTTATTGTCAACAATATTAATCGGTTGTTCTAGTTCACAGTGATCAAGCTCTGATTATCTACTTGCTCATGTATGTTCCCTTTTACACGTTCTTGTTTGGCTAACTCAAACTCCATTTTATTTATGTCAGTTATTCATCTTTTTTCCTCGTGCAACATTAGGCTCTGTTTTACCTACTTCTTGCATGTTCCTTCCATTCATTCCATTTCACTCCTTTCCCTCATTCCATTTCATCTCCCTCATTCACTTTTCTTTACATTGATGTTCCAAACCCCTCCCCCCCCCCCCCCCCGCCACATACAATTTTGAATGTATAGATGTAAATACAGTTTTGGTTTTCAATAAAGGCAGCCTCACCTTCATTAAGGAGGGACTCCGTTCCCACAATGTTGCATGTCATTTTCATGCGTGCAAATCCATATGCTAATAGGATTACAACGTAATGGTTTAATCTTGTGGCAAGGACCTTGAAATCACTATCAGATGGTGAAGCCATAAATTGTCACCAACGTGGAGGATGTGAGTAGTGTGATGTTCAACATCAAAAAGCAAGAATGATATTAAATCCTAAGAAGGTACATATGAACAACTTTGTCAGTGTAGATACCTAAATTTGGTCTTTGATACTTTGGAAACATACACTTTTGCATACTGTGACACACTTGGAAAATTAACATATATTTGACTCTTAGGAAAAGTTTCCCTCTAACGGCTTACCCTTCTAGTATCTTATCCATCTTCATCCATTATACTTATTAAATATCAACTTAGTGTATATAGGATCACCTTTTGAATGTTTGAAAAATATATTTTGACCATCATATCTATGCTTTCACCTTTTGGAAAGTATTGTAAAACAAAAACATTGTAGTGTGCAGGAGCCTCCAACAACTAGTTTTCAAATTTGGGCATCTCTATATTGTTCTACACATGTTTCATGGGTCAACTATGGTGGGAAACTAACAAAGAGTCTGCTAGATATATAAAAAACCCATAAATTCATTCACCACATCTCACACTTTAAAAAAAATCACATACATTATAAATCATTATATAAAGGCTTATGCATATCTGAAATCTTTAAAGAGTGGCCCTAGAGAAATCTAATGAGCCAAATTTGAATACAAATAGGTCAAATTTGCATGGTGACAATGGATCACATCTAGATTGTGGATGATTTTGCACATTCACACACACATATGAGGGAGAATTATGTGTGGTTTGTACCCTCTTCAAAGTAGGTGTATGTAGGCAACACTCAACCATCATGGGGGTGTGTTGAGGTCAGTGCAACCCAAACTACTAGCATTTTGAATTCCTATTTTGATCGAGTGTGTGAAATTAGGTTTTTAACAAAGGAGATATGAAACCAATCATCATCACACATGATTAAGGAGGTCGCATACATCAAAAAGTAGATCATGAACACATGCTAAGGTTTTATATAAGTTTCAGGCCCCAATTCCCTCATGGACACTATCGATAAACCCAAACAATGTCATCTGTTGTACATGTATGACCTTATCGGCACTAACTAGGTAGGTCTTATGCCCATGCCTTATATCTCAACACTTAGGAAAGCACTCCAAAGAATTTTTTAGATCTTGTGACAACATCTAAGATCCATAGACATTCAAGATTAGCTAAGTATCTTCTCCTTCTATTGTATTGTCAATTCTAAATTGATTAAGTGTGATTTCAACCATCCCTTAATATGTTTTATTTAATGTATTATTCCATTATTTATATAATCTGAATTAGCACAATATTCCATTTCTAACAAGTACATGAAAGCCCTAGGTTTCCTTATATATTAGGGTTTGATCTTCACATTAAGGTTTCAGATTTTTCCCTTCGAAGGGTATCATTCCTAATTAATTTTAGATTGTTTCATGTTATTTTCCCTCTTAGAGATTATCATTACAACCGTGTTCCCATTAAGGTTCCAAGATTGGGCTTTTGATACAAAACCTTACTCTTCACACAATGGAAAATAATAATAATGTGAATGCTTCTTTTATTTGTGAACAAATATGGATGTACTTATGGATAATAATGAGACCAATATTAGTGGTTCTAATGAACAAGATGAACCCTTTGATGAAAAGAGACCAAGTCAAACTTAGAGTTAATCTTAAGATGAATCCCCATATAATTGAGACATTGTTGCATGGAACTAGGGATGAAAGGAAAAAGCTAGCTAAGGAAACCACTTCAAAGGATTCACATGATAAACCTTTCATTAATACTGATCCACTTTGTAGAGGCTCACATCCCATAATAGATGTTCAAACCAATGATCCTTCTACTCATATCCATTTGTCTATACATATTTATACACAGGTGATGCCCATGCCTAGTATACAATTGTGCCACAATCTACTCCTGAAATATACATGGGTATTCTCATACAACATACAACTTCATTTATTCCTTCTAGGAACACATTACATATGAAACCGTCTATCCCTAATCTATCTACGCATACTATTATTAATCATATTGTTCATATGTTGACGTAATAAATTCTAGGTCTTGAAGCCCAAGTTACTCAAATGCAACAAAGATCTAATAATATGGGCCATGTGACAAGTTCTCAAGAACTATTACAAAATCCTTTGGCCCTACAGATATATAATTATCTCCTACCTATGATATTTTTTGTACCTAACCTCAATGTATGGTACATGGTCCAAAACAATATCTGTTATCCTTTCACGCAACATGCCTAGATCATGTAGGAGAATTTAAGTTCACTTGTAATCTTTCATCACCAAAAAGAGTTGAGTAAAATAATAAATCTTACACAATATTGTGTAGCTTTTTGTGACCTTGTATAATTCTACACGTAATATTGAAATATAAAAGACAAGGCATGAGGAGTTGGTAGTTTTGTACAACATGTGGAGTTGTGCTTTGGGAGATTTTGTGTGGGGTCCATGTGTAAAATGTGCATTCACATTATGAAGTTTTTTGTTTTGCACCTATTATGATCTTTTGGGATCTATAGATCTTGTATTCTTGCACACCTATCAACATCAAACCATTGTTGCAAGAACATATGGGCCTTGATCTATTTTGTTTGCTAACTAGATGATCAAATGACATGTTATGTTTTGATCGAACAAAAATTCTGTATAAGTGATTACTTGTTGACTAGATGAGATGAATCAACAATGATTTGAGGGAGTGATTAACATGTAAAGTAACCAACTATGAGAAGGGAATTCATAAGTAATAAAATTCCTATAGAAGCGAAGTGTGAGTAGTTAGGTGAAGTGCGCTAAAGCTTTATTTCATTGAGCCCAATCTATTTTTGTGTAAGTCTTGAGATAAACATAACTATGATAGGTCCATTTGGTTGGCCAATTTGTATATCAGATCAAGAAATAGTTCAGGGGACAACAGTCTCTCCTCTTTATGGGAGAGGTTCCCTTATTCAACACACACAAACAAGAAAAACTACTTATTTACAAATATAAAAACTATCAATATTCAAATGAGGATTTTGGTGTTATGAATGTCTCCATATTTAACTTATCTTTTCAATATAGAAGATAAGAGGGTGGAAGAATTTATGACTTAGGAAGTGAAAATGGCAGCACTTTCAAATATACAGATTGTAGAATAATATCATATTTGTGGATGCACAAGAATTTGAGAATTATATGAATTTGCATATACTCAAATAACTCATAAAAAAGATGTTTCAGACATAAAGTTATTTGCACTACATCCAATGATTTGAACACAAATTTTCATATTTAAATATATCAAAGACACGTATGAAGATTAAAGAATAGAACATGAAGAACACAAGAAACGAGAGGGAAGAAATTATGTATTGATTAAATAGTTCTATGCACCTACAATCCAAGCACCAAAATCCAACAACCTTTTCAATGATACAAAAGTGCCTTATATAGCCACAAGGGCGGTTACAACCGAAGTATGTTCAGTTCTCCTTTCTTTTAATTAAGCATTATCACTTAATTAAATGTATTACAACATTTAATCGGCCTTAATTACAAACATTTTCATCAATAATAAGGCCAACTTTGAAATATATCGATTAAAATAAAAGGCTTATGAACTAGATAGAGGAACATTTGAATTTGATGTGGCTGGAGTCTTCACTTTGAGAATCTGATTCCTAAATTTCACGAGTGCTC
Organism: Taxus chinensis; assembly: GCA_019776745.2. NCBI lineage: Eukaryota > Viridiplantae > Streptophyta > Pinopsida > Cupressales > Taxaceae > Taxus > Taxus chinensis. The sequence continues at coordinate 782,602,619 of CM034150.1, forward strand.
CAGCAATCTCCATGCCCTTGGGAATGGTTATGTTTGTAATAACATTCTTCCAAATATCCAAAGTGTTCTCCATCTCTTTACCCATGCCTCCATTCTGTAGCATACCTTTGGTGACTTCCATGACCACATTGTGTAGCTCAGTGATCTCCTCCATCTTTTCTTTGGATATAGTTTCAGCCTTGAGTAGGTCCTCTTTGATCAATGCCTTGAATTTTTCATTGACTTCTTCCATTGGAAACTTTCTCTATTGAATTTTATTTGATCATGTGGAACTTGAGAGCAACCTATGTTTGCTATAATCTCTAATTTGAATACCTCTCCCTTATGTGACTTGCTCTTGAGTTCTGGTGATTTATTCTTTAAAAACCTTAACTTTCCATTCAACTGCAAAGACCTAATTCCTAGAAAGGTTGTTCTTAGGATCATCAAAAACCTTATGAGAAAAGAATATTCTTCTCATATGTTAAACTCATGATCCTAATATCTTGGACACATTCCAACCAAAGTTTCAACTCCTTTTCAGCTCATGTGATCATTGTGTCAAATTGGATTTGAGCCAAGGATATGTTATCATATACTTTGTAGGCCTCTTCTATGAAATTAAATCTAGATAGAAATGTTCCTTCACCATGGCCTCAATAGCTTTCCCATAAGCAACATGCTTATGAAGTCATTTATAGCATGTACTTCTTCATCAGATAGGACAATGGGAGGGGGAAATGAAGTCAAAGGAGAAGGATCAAGTAACTTTTCACTAGAGATGAATGATTTGATGAAGTTTGAGAGGGCATGTACTTGTTCCTCAAGTTATTCTTCGTGTTTCTTTCCCCTTCTCAACCCTTTCAATGAATTTGGATATTGTTTCTTTCATATTATGAACATCACTCTCAGGAGTGGATTCACCTAGTGGAATTCTTGTCAGCTATGGGTTAGCCAAAGTCAAATATTTCTCATCCTTTTATGTCCTTGGTTTGGAAACTTCCTAGATATTATTAGCCCTTTAAGTCAGATACTAACCTTGAAGTATTCTTGGCCTTCTTGGGAGCTGGAGTTGTGCCAAGGAGAGAAGCCACAACATCAAATCCTAGGAGAGTGATATGGGAAGATGTTTTCCTTTTCTTTCTCTCAATCATGGGTTGTACCCATGTGAAAGAGTCACTTGATGGTGGAGCAAAAATTAGGCCCAGAGAAAGCACATTCAAGGAACCAAGGGTTTGGATAGCAGAAACATCTAAAGTAGGTGTGCTAGTGCTTGAAGAAAATACTTCCTTAGGTGGTGACTGAGGCTTGAGAGTACTTGCTGTTTCAACATTTGGATTTTTAACCTTGGCTTTATCCCCTTCACCATCTTCCTTTGCAGTACTACCACCTTCATAGTTGTTCTCCTCATGTTCTTATATGTCTTTCCCTTTCTTCTTCTGAGAGATCAAAAATTTATTAAATCACTTGAACTTTCCTTATGGCTCTAGAGACAAAGACTTCCTACCTTTTTCTTCAATTATAACTTCTATTTTCTCAGTTCCTTTCAGCCTTATCCTTATTTGAATATAATTTAGTTGAATACTCCACATAGGTAGAGGAGAAATAGTTGCCTGATCTGGTACTTCTGGATATGTAGTAGAAATTTCCTTATGAGATGATGATGCCCTTGAGAAGATGATTGAGTAACATTCTTCCTTATATGCTTTCATTTTCCTATCAAACCAAACCTTGGTTCTCACTATAACTAGGTTTATGATCTCTTGAAGATCATCCTTTTCCTTCTAAAACCAATTGATGGTGACAATGGGTGTATGCCAAATAGTCTTATTGTATTGAAGAGAATACAAGTCTTCATCATCATCTGGAAAGTCCTTAGGTACTTTGAGAAATCCCAAAATATTTGATTTGACTGTAAGGAAATTCAACCATAGTATCTTCTTCTCACTTCATAATCATCTAAAAATCTTCCCAATAGTCCTTCTATCGTATGAGTGATGGAAACCATTCTAAGGTTATTAGAAGATGAAGCCTTTGATGTCAAAACATGGGACCTTTTGTGAAAAGTATAGAAATTAAATGCAAATATGGTTCTTTCTACAATTTGAGCATCTAATGTTGTCCTACAAGTATAATTTCCCAAAGTGATTGGGAATTGAATACCTATTATTTTCTTGTCTCTACATGTTATGTGTAACATATCAAGTTGCCTACAAACCTCCACTAGAACCAACTTGTCATTGCAGTACATGGGGAGTTTATTAGGTGCACCTTCAAATCCATCCAATATGATATATGTAAATCTCATGAATTGAATGAACCAACTGCCATATGTTGCAATCAATTGTTTGGCCTCAGAGGATATCATCTTGGTTGTGTTTCCTTCCAAAAGTTTGAACAATATACATTGTGAAGGCATCATTTACCCTTTTCAAATGATGTTTGTTTTTTTTCAAAAACCAATTGAGGGTAGTACTCATATGCTGGTCCATTATTCTTATCATCTACTGGAGAAAGCCCTATCCAGACCCTATATGTGGCAATTGTGTACATCAAATATGAGGTCATTTAGAAATATTTTCTCTGTTGTACATTGACCAATTGTTCACTGAGGTTTTCACAAGATTATTTATTCCCTAGTTCAATCTTTTCTTCCCTTCACAAATAATTTTTATATAGGGGCACATCCAATAATTGAAATTCATTTGTGATAGGGAGACCCATCAATCTGGACAACAAAGTGACAATGTCAAATAACTCTTCCTTGAAATCTGACATGTACATGATTTCGGGTAACTTTGAATCTTCTCTCTTCTATGTGTCTTGAGCCATGAATTGAATATCATTGTTTTGTACTTCTCTTTATCCTACTCAAAAAGACCTTGAGCTTATGCCTTAGTTAGAGTGTTAGCATCTTCAACCACTGGAATCTTGAAGGTAAAATTTATGAAAATTATATCCAGTTTAGCTATCCCCTGACCTTGAGGATCCTTAATCTCTTTGGTTTCTAGGTAAAATCAAGAAGCACAAGCTAGGACTATGTCTGCACATTATACGGAGAGGGGAAAACCAGCTACATGTGTTAGACCATGTGCTTAATGCATTGGGTAAGGGGAGTGGGATTTTCTATGAAAATATGGGCCCAAAAGTCATTTAAGTCTATATGGAAAGCATCATTATCTCTAAAGATGGGTACTGAGGTTTCAAGGGAAGAAAAATTCTCATAACCTCCATAATTGTATATCGTGGTGACTGGGAAAAGCATGGTGGCTAGGAAAATCATGGAGGCTCAGGGAAGAAGGGATTTAATGGATTATCAAGTTGACTCAAATGGTAGGGCACATGGATGAAATTTGGAACATCTACAGTCTTGGGATGCTTAGAATAGCCTACCTTAGCTTTAGAAATGGAGTTTCCTGAAATATCTCAGTGCACCTTGAATGTTTTAATTTGAACTAGGAATTCCCAAGATACGGCTAAAAACGGGTTCAGGGAAAGAGATGGATACAAAGCTCAATAAAATACCTTAACTATGAGGTGAAAGTGAGAACCCCATTTTCCTTTTATAATTTCCCATTTAAAAATGAGTTGGTTGAGTGCATATAAATGAGGATTTTAATGCATTACAGGGAACGGGGTAGCTTGTGGAACATTCTCACTTTGTATTGCAGATATGACTGGGGTGTGGAGAACTGGGGGCCTATGGGAATAGGTTCATGAGGGACGCAAAGCTCCAAACTACCCACAATACACTAGAAAGTATTTGGAATGCAGATTCGAGCATGCAAAGAACTAAGGGCCCGAAGGCACAAGGGTCATAGGGTTGTCAGATGTCTAAAAATCTGCAATACAAAGGACACTTAGAAAATTTTGGAACAAGATTTGATAGGCTAAGGGTTTGTGTAGGGAACATGCCCTTTGCAGACTGAAGTGCAAGTGGAATAGTACTTTGGAGAACCACAAAACCCACAAAATAAAGGACTAAATGACTTGTGGTAAAAATAGGGATGTGGGGAATGGAAGGCTCGAGGGAACAAGTACCACTTGTTCCTTCGGGACCCATAATTACCACAATACAAAGGATTTGACCTCAAAAAATTTCAAATGCTCAAAAATGACTAACTATGGAGATCATTTTCACTTCAAAAGACTTCACAAAGGAAAACAAAAAAATAGTCAATTTGACCAAAATTTACAAAAAAAAATTCAAAAATTGCACAAATTTTGGATAGGTGACAATAGCTGGCTCTTTCTGAGGATTATGACTGACTTGACACTTTTATGGAGACAAGGAAGGACAAAGAACCCTCGAATTTTTGTTTAAAGGACAAGTGTTTTATCCATTGGGAAACATACATAGAACAAGACAACATAGAAAGACACAAGAACAGACACACAAGACACAAGGACAAACCAAAAACAAGAACCACACAAAATTATTTACAAGACTATGTACAAGAGATTGTTGCTTTCTTCAATATTGGAACAATTTTAAGTACTTCCCACTATATGGAAATGGAAGTGAGGTCCCATCCATATAGCTTAAGTAGTATGAGTTCTCACTAGCAAAGTGTCTAATTTTGAAAGGACCAAGCTAGAGTGAATCAAACTTACCATGGCTTCCTCGAGGATCTCTCCTTTTTTCCCAGAGGAGGAAAATGTCTCTACTTAGAAGTCCCTATGTCTGGATTTCTTGTCAAATAGTTGTTTCACTTTTGGCTGGTGTGCAGTAATCCTATCAACCACTTGTAATTTTTCCTCATCCAACTTCTTGCAAGTACATTACTCTCTTTTCCATGGCACTGGTGAAGTTCTCATGCTCAATGGCTTTCATCAACTATAATGTAGGAAATTCCACTGTCACTGGCAGCTGAGATTCTATCCCATATACCAATTGAAATGGGGACATTCTAAATTGATCTCTTTGGTGTGATCATGTCTACCCAAAGAACATCATAGATATTTTTGTGTCAATTCCTCTGTGACTCATCAACAAGCTTTCTAATAATTGTCACTAGATTTTTATTAGTTGATTCAACTTGCCCATTCCCTTGTGGATAATAATAATCAGAAGAATGTGCAAGGGAGATTCCATAGACATAGAAAAAATCAATCAACTCATGTGAGGAAAAATTTGGGGAATTTTATGTGACAATCTTATCTGGAACTCCAAATTTGACTAGAATGTTTTCTTTGATGAAGTCACACACTACTTCATAAGTGGTTCTTTTGACTGGAATGGCTTCTACCCACTTTGTGAAGTAGTCAGTTGTTGTCAAGACATGTATGTGTCCTACACTTGAAGTAGGATTAAGAGTACCTATAAAATCTAGCCCCCACTGTTGAAAGGGATCTTCAATTACCACTGGTTTGAGAGGAAGAATGGATAGTTTGGGTCTGCCCACAAAGGTTTGACATGCTTCACATTTTGTGACCCATTTGGTTGCATCTTTGAAGAGGGTTGGCCAATAATACCATTCTCAGAGAATCTTATGAGCTATTACAAAAGAACAAAAGTTGCCTCCACATGCCTGATCATGGAAATCCCTAAGCAACCTTTTTTGTTGCTCCTTATCTACACATATGAGAAATCTTCCATCAATTCCCCTCTTGAACCAATGAATTGTCCCAGACGTACATATTGTGTGGATTGTAACTTAACAACTCTCTTTTATTTGGATACTCAAATGTGTTGGGAATTTTTCATAAGTGAGGAAATGAGCAATATTTACACACCATTCATCTATAGAACTGAGAAAAAGGACAGTTGGGATAATAGCAGCTTCCTCCTTGGATGAGTCATACCTGGATCCATTGGTAAGCAATTCACAGAGGCCTTTACCTCAATCAAGATTTCTTGTCTTGATGTCAATGTCATATTCTTGGACTTTTGCTACCTAGTTGCCTCGTTTTGACCCAAATTCTTGTTGTGTGAGGATTGATTTAATAGTTATATCAGGCACAAACACAATGGAATGAAAGTTTAGGATATAGAATCAGAACTTGTTTACTTAATACTACTACAAAAGAATGTTTCTCCATTTAAGTATATTTCATCTCATGAGCCTTGAAGACATAACTCATGAAGTGCTATAGGAAATTCACATCGTTTGGGGTTCTTCTGCACTAGTATAGATTCCAAAGTGTGCTCAAAATCATAACAATAAATAATGAAATCCTTTTCAAAGTTAGGACAAGCAAGGATGGGATTGTTGGCAATAGTTTTCTTGATATTTTCAAAATCTCGCTTTCCTTCATTAGTCCAGCAAAAATATTGTTTTTCTTCCTAGTCAACTTTGTAAAATCAGGAATAAATCTCCTTAGGAAATTAATTTTCCCAAATAAAAAGGGCACACCTTTCTTACTTGTTAGAAGGGGAATCTTCTGGATGGCTTGAACTCATTCTGGGTCAATCTTAACTCCATCCTTCGAAACAATTTGTCCCAATAAATTTACCCTCTATGACGCCAAAGATGGAATTTTTTAGGTTTAATGATATGACATGGTCTCTACATATTTGAAGTACTGCTTCTAGGTGCATAAAGTGATCTTCCCTTTTCTTGGAAAATACAATGAAGTCATTGAGATAGATCACTATGCACTTCTCTTTCAATTCACCAAAAGCCATATACACTGCTCTTTGGAAAGTGGCACCTATATTTACAAGACCAAATGGCATCCTTCTATAGGAAAAGGTGCTTCAAGGAGTTGTGAAGGTTGTTTTGTGTTGTTCTTGAACATTCACCTCAATCTAGTTATAGTCTGAGAATCCATCGAGCATGGATAGCATTTCTGAGTTAGTGATAGCATGTAATATTTGATTCATCACGGGGAGAGGATAGTTGTCTTTGTAACAAGCCTGATTGAGATTTTTGAAGTCTACGCAGATGTATATTTCACCACTCTTCTTTCTCACAGGTATAATATTTTTCCACCCAGATGAATGAATGGGAAAAATTATTCGAGCATTCAACAACTTCTAAATTTTTTGATAAATTGTACCTACAATCTTAGGATTGTATTGTCTTTGTTTTGTCAGAATGGCTTAATACCTAGCTTCAAGGGGATAAAGTGTTTCTTTTCCTTTGGCTTGAAATTTTTTAGATCATCATATGAATAGGCTAGTACATCTGCATATTTCTTTAGTAACTTGACCATTTTCTTTCTTTCTTCTTGAGTACAACATTTACCAATGTTGACAAATTTGGGCTCCTCTTCACTCCATATATTAGTCTTTTCATGTTTAGTTAATTGATGGGCCTCTTGAGATACCTTTCCTTTGATATACCAGTCATGCTTGTCAAACAAATATTCTAATCTCACTATACCTTTAGGTATCTTATTTCCTTTTAGTTTTATGCATCCATCTTTATCAGATTCCTCTTTAACTCCTTTAGCCATAGAGGGTGAACCAGACTCATGATAACCGGACTCACTTCCTTTGAAATACAACTGATTGAAATTGTCTTTAAGTTATAGGAAGGAAATCAAGTTTTGATCATCATTAAAAACTTTACAATTTTTTACATTATCTGGAACACTGGGCCTATGTATCATTTCAATTGTAAATTTATCCTGAGCAAAGTCCAAATTAGGAATAAGTAATGACCCCGAAACTACTAGAGTATTTGCTATTGTATTCTCTTCTCTTGGTATAGTTTTGATAGAAAATGAGTGCAACAATTCAACTGAATTCCTGTTGTCCTGAGAATTTACATGGGAAAAATCCACCCAAGAACATGACAATTTTTCTCATAGTGTGAAAATTTGAAAGTCATGCCTTTCCAAGACACCCCCAGGTCAGTTTCATCCTCAACACCAACCTTACCCAGTCAGTCCAATCACCCCTTAGTGGATGTTAAATCATTCCCTTAGGTAAATTAGGAAATTCAAGTCAATCCCCCAGGTGATTTTAAGAGTTTTTGAAGAATGCTAATTTTTAGCAGTATTGGGAAGGGCTAACACTGGCCTTCCCAAGACTAGCGCAACCCCCCATGGAGTGGAAGAGAGGATAAAAATATAACATGGAGATGAATTGAATGTCTAATAACATCATGGAATTGATTTTTGAAGATTCAGGAAAGCTTTGGAGGAGTTGGGCACTTTCATCAAAAACAGGTTTCACAAGCCTCGGCAGTGCATAGGGCCAAAAGAACTATTGAATTTTGGGAAGTAATTCCAAGAGCTTTAGATAGAGTTAGGAGAAAAAACATCATTGGAAAGAGAATTAAAATTTCTACAAGATGGTGAAATTTCTACAAGATGGTTTATATCTAGTTTTTTTCCATGCTCAGCTAGGGAGCCAGAACAAAAATCCTCTTTTTCAGGGCTTAAGTGGAGGAGTCAAGAGTTGAGATCCACACAATTAGATTCAAAAGGAAATTTTTGGTCAAATTAATATAATTATTTTCCAAAAAAGTCCATCAGGAGATCAAGTTATCGTCGTTTCAAGTTGCCCTCAAGGTGAGCTTCCCGCAGTTAGTCAAAATTTAAAGAGGACACCTGTCAACTCCAGGAGCCTGCCGTAATTTGATGTCCCTTTTGTCCCTTAAACAAAGGGACATAGGGGATAGTGAAAATTTTCCAGCCCCATTTTTACCTCCGGTCATACATAGAACCCTCTGGATTGTCAGTTCATCCCCCAGGTGCTTGCCAGAGCCTATCCCCCAGTTGCTTAGATCATGACAAGTGGCATAACCTGGTGTGATGTGTAAACTGGTGATTTTTTTTCCCATTGGAAAAGAGATATGAGGGACATGAAAATGCACCCAACCCCTTGTGGCCCTTAGGCCATCAATGTGACCTTCTATAATGTAAGTTTCAAGCGCTCAGGAGCTTGTTGGAGCCAAATGCACAATCGTTGGATGCCCGCCAAGTGTCAGCTCCAAGAACGATGTGAAATTTGATGTCCCTTTAGTCCCTTTAGCTAAAGTTTTATCAGGAACATAAAAATTCACCCAACCCCAGCTTCAATATATGAAAAAATCCTAACTCCTTTGTTGTTTCTTGTTGTTTCTTGTTGCTTCTCCATTATTGCCCATAAAGCTCGCTACCAGAAGAAAGCTGTAGAGAACTTGCAAACCTCCATTGCTCCTCATTTCTTCTTCCCTAAATTATTATTACAAATAAATTACTGCAATAACATCAAAAATATGTCTTTTTTAGTTGCCACCATGTCCATTCAGTGCCAGAAACACTCATGAACCAAAATAGTGAAATGCTCATATCTCACAATCCGGAGCACAGATTGAAGTGAGGTTTTTTGCACAACTCCTTATTTTCAGAGGCCTTCGAGATGATAAATAAAAAATATAAAATTATTCCCTAGATTATTAACTAGAATAAAAGCTCCATTTTTTATCCCAACTTCTTCTCCTTTTCCCATCTATCTAGCAAACGGGTGAAGCTAAATTTTTGCACACAAAATCCAAGAGAAAAACCTTTCCTGATGGAATTTTTTTCATCACAATCCAAGGTGCAAAAGGAAACCTATAATTTTTGAGCTCCATTAATGGCTGCCATGAAATAGTAGCGAAAAAATCTGTGAGCTACCTCTCTACTTCTCAAGGTTCTAGTAGGCGTAATCGTGCGAAAACTGGTGGAAATGATCCTTGAAAAATCTAGTTTTGCATGAAATAGTTTTTGCGCCATGAAGTCCCTATTTTTTATGGACATGGAGGGATGGTTTTTTTATCATCATGTTTCCCTCTTTGAGGAAAATTTAAAATTCTCGAAGATCGGACGGGTGAAATCATCCAAAATTCAGAGGGAAGGGTCTCTAAAAAATCTAGTTTCTTTCAAACTAGTTTTTGCATGATGAAGTTTCCAATTTCTCAAGATAAAAAGGAATTATTTTCTATCAATATTCTACCCTTGTAGCTCCATGCCCAAATCTCTTACCAAGTATAGATTTTCACTTTTTATTTCTAAGCTTTCTGATAAGCAAATCATGATGAAAATTGGAGTGCGAGTTCGCGACGAAGATCCAAATACAAAAAATTTATTCCCGTTGCAAAATGATGTCATTTTCAACACTTGATAAAAGTATCATATTATATACTTCCTCACATGCTATAAATGGAAATTCCTGCCGAATTACAAGTTTTATCACTCGAGACAATAAAAAAAAGGGTAAAATGGAAAGTAAGATAGAAAACAACTTCTTCCCAAAATAGCAGGTCCCAAAAAGTAACTTTCTAAAAATAGAAATGTCCTAAAAATAGCAATATCTTGGGAACATAAGAGGATGGAATATGGAAGAAGGTTCAGAAGGTGAAATTGGAGCAAGACAGGTGATATGTCTCAAAATAACAGAGCATGGGCTCATATTCTAAAAATAGAAAGTTTTCATTTTGGAGTGGAAAGTTGCATATGAATTTGTTTTCACTCACCTTACTAATTTTTGGACTCCCCTTTGGATAATGAGATGGTTTCATGGGTCAAACGGAGGAATGAGAACTTCATAGAGGTCATGGAAGCATCATCTTGACTGCAACGGTATATAGAAATAGGGCATCACAAGGCACATCATGTGAATTCTTCTCCGTCACTTAAAGAGCCAGGTGATTCAAAGTGAGTTGGTCAAAATTATTTCAACGAGTCAAAGACTTCATCAATGAAGTTTTAAAGAAGGTCATTGTGGGAATTGTATGTGTTCATCTCAAGCTTGCATCGGTAAACCTCATAACAATGTTTCTGAACACTCATTTTGTGGTCCAGGATGTTTGTGCATTATAGAGTTTGCAGTCATCACGAAATGGGGAAAATGATTCAAATTTATTCAAGGGAGCAATCTTCATCAATGTAGAGGATCACCAATGGTAGAAATCTTTGCTAAAAGTTCATGACTACATTAAGGCATTCAAAGTGGTTCTTTGTGAGGAGTTTTTTCCCTTCAGCCCTCCCCAGGGTTCATTTTAAGACACCTCTAGAAGATTGTAGGTGGAAAATACCTGGCAAATATCCCTGGAACTAGTTTCAGCAAAAGGTGAATTTGACAGTATTCCAAAACTGAATTTTTGCCAGGTTTTTCGAGCCAGAGAAACCAGAGTTCCAGACATCGATGTAACTTTTAACGCGTGACAATATGACATCAATAATCCTCATTGGCACGCATCAACACAACATCAACAAAGGCTATTGACGCGTGTCAACAAGGATTGGTGACGTATGTCAATGGCCTCTATTAACGCACGTCAATGGACTCTGTTAACACACGTCAATGGCCTCTGTTGACGCATGTCAATGGACTCTGTTGACGTGCGTCAATGGCCTCTGTATACACATGTCAATTTCCTTTGTTCATGTGTGTCAACAGAGGCCATTGACGCTTTATTTGGCCTATAAATACCTTCCCGCTAGTCATTTTCTCGTTTACACTTTTCGGATCTTAATTTTTTTGCAGGAATCCCTTATCATCAAAGACGCAAGCACAACTACAATGGCAACTTCAAATGCTTCCTAACTGCAAGTTCAGGACAAAAATCAAGAAGAGAATCCAGTCCAATCCACGGGCAAGATCATCTACAAGAATCCTTTGTGACCCCACATCCATACTATTTTAAAGATGTCTTCCAAATAAAGATTTGATCGATGCGTGTGAGTTTACTGGGCTCGTTGACATGCCCCATTTCGAAACAGATCCATATATTTTGAATTACATTCTCTCTTCCTACAATATAGAAAACGGGCTTTTTTATGTTACTCTGAACGACGACCGAATGTTTCAATTCAATATCAAAGAAAATGACATCCGTCAGTTTACGGGCCTTGCGTTTAGAAATTTACCAATTGTTATAATGAAGGCAACACTCCTGGAAGATAACAAGAAATATCTTGAATCAACGTTTGGTTTCCATGTTGATTGTAAGTATAATTTGTTTTCATTCATCATTTTTATTCTGTTATGTCAGTTCAAATTTATAACATTATTTAAATAAGTAAAATTTAGTGTTATAAATTTATATTAATTCCCACTGTTTGGCATTTGCAGCTCATGTCAATAAATCTAGGCGTGGTGTGGATACGCAAGCAATTACACACCACTTTCTTGATGCATTGATTTCATTTTTTCGATCCAAAATAGTTTTGTAGGGTTGGTAAACAGATATACCAAACTGGGCCATTGCATACATAGTTGCCACTATCTCAAAACAAAAATTTGATTGGTGCAGCTATCTATAAAAAAATAAGAACTGACATAACAAATTCAAAGCTTTCAGAAAAACCCGTCATTTATTCCACAAACTATCTCCTTCGCCTTTATTACAAGGCACTTTTAAATTTAAAAGACAAACCAATTCCTACTTGCACTGACGAGGAGTTGATGAAGTTGTTGATTCCATTTGAAGAACAACAGGTATAAACTATTTAGTTTGTATTTCAATTTTCAACATTACACTGCACATTTATTAACAATTTACAGTTTGCAGAGAAGATTTATTGAAGCCCTTCCCCGAAAAAAGGTGTTATCAAGAGGAAGAGGCAAACAACATGCTAAGGCTTCGGGAGACTCCCAATCTAAAATGGAAGCTCACTCCTCTCCGAACCCTCAATAGTTTGAACTAGTTAAATGCTAGAGAAGCAATACCTTCTCATATATTATTTACAAATTCCAAATTTTTATTTTTATTTTCCAATTTAAATTTTAACCAATTGAATTGACATAGCATTCAATGTTGATGACATTGCAGTGACTTTGGACCATACTCGTGTTTCAAAAACTCAACCTTCTTCCCCAACTCACTCTGTATAGTCACATGCATTCGTATCTTCTCAAAAACCACCAAATACTACTCCTACACGGTCACCCTTAGCACCGTGAAAAACTACCCCTCGACAACAAGGTACAACTTTTCAATACTACGCTTAATTTCATAGTTTTTACCTTTTTGGATTGTTTTCTATTTTTTCATGTTTTTTCTTGAACTTTTCAGCACCTTGCAGTCCTTCTGTTCAAACAGCGGCACCGACCCCCCCTCAACCAATAATTTTTAAAATGCCAACCAAAAGAACAGTGAAAAAGAACATTGGTAAACACATGCCAATTGCTCCGGCCCCTAGTGGGACACTAAACATTGCCTCCTCCTTTCGAATTCCAACACTCTCACTTGGTGGCTTGCCCAGTGCAATGGGAATATCGGTGTTGAATAATATAAATTTAGATGAAGATTATTTGGGCATTGATAGCAATGACCCAACTGGTTTTTTCAACACCCGTGAGATGATTCAAGGCCAGCAGGTATACTTTAATTTCAACATGCTTTACAATATTGAATTACATTTCAATTTAAATTTATTTATCTGAATCTTGATTAATTTTATCACAAATAGGATCAGGCCACCCAAAGGCAGAAACAAGTAGCAGTTGATCTAGCTGAAAGCCCCCATACTTCTCCAGCAAGATCATCTTCATCAGATACAAATGATGAACAATTGCTACCTTTTCCTTTAGAGAACTTAATTGGTTATGATTGTAAATCCCATGTCAGTGAGTTTATTCTACCTCATATCAATCAGCTCATAGAATGGGAGAGAAGGGATAAAGTTCTTATCAATGAGATTATTAGTCATTTTGAAAATTATTGGCAAAGAGATAGTTTATACGCTACAGTCTAGAATCAACCTGCGAAGATGGATTCCTTACTTACCCAAGTAAGAAGTGGGACTGTTACATATAACAACAAATATAAAGACGACATTTTGGATAAGACATTAAACAAATTGGAAAATATCAGTGCTAAGGCCCAAAAATATTTTAACAAATGGTCTAAGGACAAAGATCTGGTAACAGTTGCAAATGCCGAGAGAGATAGATTGGTTGTAAGTACTATCACTTTCAAATAGTTTTTCTTGTTAATTTGAAATTTTCACTTTTTAGTAATATGTTGAGTTAACATTACTCTTTTTGTGCAATTGAAATATGAAAATTTTAAGAGTCAAGAAAAGGTATTCCAAGTTTACTTGGAAATAGCGAAGAACAATTTATCCGCAGCGAAGAATTTGAAGGAAAATATTGTTTTGGTTAACAAATAAAACGATACACTAAAGCGGATAATTAAAGAGCATGACTTTGACCCTGAAATATTATTCAAAGCTAAGGCAGCAGCTGATCAAAATTTTTTGTCCCATGGAGATGCAACAAAACAAGAAGAAAGAATTTTAAAAAATCTGGACAGTGCTGCGGAAGATCTTATAAGTTCTGGGGTTATTTCTGTTGTTGGGGAAAGGAGCACATGATTTGAAATGGATATAGAAAAAGAGGGTTGAAAATTTAATTATTGTGTGGAAACTTTAAATATTGAGTCTATATTTGAAAATTTGTAACATTGAATGTTGTGGTCATGGTATTTGAATTTAATTATATGGATTTGATAGCCTTTTAAAATTTGAAATACTATATAATCTTTAATTTTGATTGCATATGGATTTGATAGAATTTTTAGATTGTATATGGAGTTTATGATTTTTGGTTTACTCTTAATGGTGATTGCATTAGATAGGGATGAATCATGATGATGTATGTTTCTTGTTTACTTGGATTATCATGAATTGTATGTGGACTTAGATTTAGCTTTAAGCACGATAATTCTTCTTCTCTAGACATTAGAATGGATATAGATGATGATGAATGATGATAATGGATAATTGTTTTAAAAACATGGAATGATGATAGATGATGATAATGATATGATATATATGGATGATGATCAATTTTATGTGGACGTAGATTTAGCTTCAAGCACGATAATTCTTCTTCTCTATACTTGTAATGATATGATCATGATGTCATTAGAATGGATATAGATGATAAAATAAATGGAATGTGTTAAAATGGATATAGATGACATTAGAATGGATATAGATGAAATTAGAACGGATATACTTGTAATGATATGATTATGAATTTTTTAAAAAAAATGGAATTGTTTTAATAAATTAAATTAGATAAATAATTGTAGTGTCAGGACTCGGGATTGTGATAATGATATGGTGATGATATGATATATATGGATGATGATGAATTTTATGTGGATGTATATTATAAATTGTATAATGTATCATGGATTATGAATTGTATAGTATGGAAATATCTTCCTCTGTAAAATTCAATTGTGTCATTTTATCCCACAGTTAAAAATATATATCAAAGCATTTTGTAAATATAAAAAATAAATTAAACATAATTGTAAGAAATCAAAAAAAGTATATGATAGGGTTTAACTTACCTCTAGTGTATTAGATTGATGTGAAATCATCACTGGTAATGTGCTAGATCTTTGTTTTAAGAAAACTCAACACGAGAAATGAATTAGTAGATAGATGGGTGAGTTGCTTGACATTGTCAGTCCCAAGAAGTACCAGCTTCCTCGGATGGATGTCAACCCACATTTTCAAAAAAAAAAAAGAAGATTGTATTTAAATAAATGTAAATATATAGAACTGTAACATCTTTAATGATAACAAGAGTTGAAAAAAATGTAAAGTAACAAACAATAAGATTAAGGTGAAGAAGATACCTATTTAAAGTTGAAATCATCACTGGTAATGTGCTAGATCTTTGTTTTAAGAAAACTCAACATGAGAAATGGATTAGTAGATAAATGGGTGAGTTGCCTGACATTGTTAGTTTCGAGAAGTACCAGCTTCCTCGGATGGATATCAACCCACATTTTCAAAAAAAAAAAATTGTATTTAAATAAATGTAAATATATAGACCTGTAACATCTTTAATGATAACAAGAGCTGAAAAAAATGTAAAGTGACAAACAATAAGATTAAGGTGAAGAAGATTCTTATTTAAAGTTGAAATCATCACTAGTAATGTGCTAGATCTTTATTTTAAGAAAACTCAACACGAGAAATGGATTGGTAGATAGATGGGTGAGTTGCCTGACATTGTCAGTCCCGAGAAGTACCAGCTTCCTCAGATGGATGTCAACCCACGTTTTCAAAAAAATAAAAAAATTGTATTAAATAAATGTAAATATATAGACCTGTAACATCTTTAATGATAACAAGAGCTAAAGAAAATGTAAAGTGACAAACAATAAGATTAAGGTGAAGAAGATACCTATTTAAAGTTGAAATAATCCATTATCAATAGATTCTTCAAACTCGATGTTCTTTTCTGTAGAGTGTGACGATGCACCAATTTCACTCTCAACATTGTGAACAGTTGTACTTGTAGCTGTATTATTCACACCTCTTCTTTCGTAAAGGGAATTCCAATGCGTAATTGCTCTGTCGAAAGGAAAGGTTTCCATGGAGTATCGAGAAACATAACACCTCATGCAAATTTCTAGATTTTTATCCAACCTATTTCTCAGTTTTAATTTTATAAATGATAGTGCACTAAAAACCCTTTCGTCCTCCACAGACCCCAAAATCATTGTTTGGCATAACTCATATAATCTAAAATATTCATTGATACCTTATTGCAATATAGAACTGTGATAGATTCCTCGCCACAACCTTGTAATAGCACCACTTTTAGAAGGTTCATCTAAATTTTTATACTGGTTCCTCATTGTTGTTGCAAAATTTGTTGATTGAAATTTTAATAAATCAGCATTCAGTATACCTTTGATTTCCATTCCCTTGAACTCTAAAGTTTTTGTGAAATGTTCCATTATTGTACACATGGATTTATGGAAATGCTTTCTTACAAAGTCAGCACAATCACCTTCAATATTCCAAAAATTAGGATTCATCACACCCATGGCTTTAAGAATTTTATCTTTAGAGAAACATTCTCTAATTTCTGATGATAAGGATTCTGAAATTTTCTTAAGTTTTATTCTTGTTTCAACTATAACAGACTCAAAGAGATTACGTGTCACGGGAACATCTTCTCATTTCAATCCTGTAATATCTTGACGTTTTTGCACAATGTGCAGTGGTATGTCCCTCCCATTAACAGTGATGCAGAGGTGATCATGGATATTAAATATCAAATAGTTACTGGGATTTTTAAGATCTAATAAAGCTTTCCAATTCTTAAAAACAGGTGTATCAAAACTATCTTGGGAATAGTACAAGATATCAAGACTTTGACATACCATTTTTCTCATCCGTATAAAATCCACAATATAGATTAATCTTCCCTGTGCATTCTTCATCAGTGTATTGATCTGTTGTAGCATTGGAAAAATACCAACCAATGTAAGCAATGTCTCCAAATCAGTTAAACGGAACAACAAGTCCCTTGCCCTATTAACTTCATGACGGTATTTGTGCATGAAACCAACCAACGAAGGATACTCCTCATGAACTTTGCATGTAGGTTCATACAAGGAGATCCATCTAGTCTCAACATATTTCAGATTTTTTTTGCCATCTGTAATTCTAATTACGAATTTCTAGAACTCAAGAAATCACTTTGGGCTACTTGACATATAGGCATGAAGTTATCTTATAAGTTCTTATAATTTAGCAATATTTTTGTGGTTGCTTACCATTTTATATGCTAAATTTATTCTGTGAGTCATACAGTGAATTCGTAGCATATATGAGGCCATTGTTGTTTGTAATCTAACACACAACCCTGTTCGGTGACCCTGCATGATAGATGCACCATATTCTCCAACGCATACCAACTTCGTAGCAATTTCATAATCAGTCATTTCAACAATATCTTTCAAATGAGAAACAACTATTTTATGTAGGTTTTCGACATTGCAGTTTTCAACCATTTTCATAACACTCAACAGATGAGGTGTCCTTATATGATTTTATGAAGTATAGATGTGGATATATACCCATGCAGTGTTGTCGACTGCTGTCACTTCATCAATTGAAAGAGAGATGAACATTAATTTTTTTACATTCTCTTTCAAATCTTCCTTCTCTATCATCGAAAGGCATTTTACCATTTCCCATCCACTACTTTCAGACCAATGAGACTGAGGTACGTTCAGCATTCCATTATATTGATACAAAACTTTTAAATCGAGGAAATCTAAAATCGGTCTTCCTTTTTTTAATATGTGAAATAGAGTAGAGAATTGTATGAGTTCTGCATGTAGATTTGTTTGTTTCATCTTACCAATATGCGATGTGATCGTTCCTCCCTTTTCCAAGAGATGTTTGTGTTTTTTCTACTCTGCCTCATATTTTGCTGTGTATCTAACATGCATGCATTACTTTTCAGTTTTCCACATGTGTGTTTTGATTTTCTAGCCATCCACCCCCGTTACAGTCAAATATTGTTTTCCACAATGTTTTTTTATAGTTTACAGCTTCATTTGCATTTTTTTTGCTTTCCCAATTTCCATGTACATATTGTACATGTACATTCAGATGGGATCTCTTCAGAATCAGATGATTGTACAGGTTCGATAAATGGAAATTTAGCTACCCAATCAAACTTGTATATCCTACCAGTGGTCCACATATTCTTGTTTGTTTTCAATGTTTTACTTTTTTTAGTAGAACTTTGAGCAATATCACAATCACCTGGTTTCCTCTTTCTTGGACCGAAATTTGAATTTGATTTATGTGTTCCATTTTGCTGAGTATTTGTATGTGTGATACCTTGATGCACTTCTGGTTGCACCCCAACAGGAACAATATCTTCAAGATCTGGCATATTATCGTAGGTGTCATTTGTTTGACTTTGATACTGTGTAGAATGCATGTCCATCTCAATAATACCTTCCACGCAGTCAGTATTTTGATTCTTTGTGGTGGCATTTATATGGTTGGTATTTTCAATATATGTATCCGTAGAGTTTCCAAAATACTTGAAGAGCAATTTCTAAGATTTCTTAGTTACTTTTAGGGTCTTCACATTCTTAGGACTAGTACCTTCCATTATTTTGAAGAGATTCCTGCGTTAGCAAAAGAACCAAGTAGCGAATGCATGTTGCACATCAACAAGACGTCAACAAGGCATCAATTGACACTGTCACACGTCACGAAGGTGTCCACTGTCTGAGGTCACTGTCGTGCATCAACTCTGCCCTTGTCACATGTTAATTGCCTATGCCCTATCGCGCATCAACTCTCTCTATCGCACGTCAAATCTATTCTTTTTTGAAGCATCTACAATATCTCCTTATCACGCATCTACAATAACTCTTTGTCATGTGTCAACTATATCCATGTCGTGCGTTAACAACTAACCCTAACAGGCTAACAACAATCTCTGGTGCTTAAGAGTATACGAGTTCAAACTTCATGGTATTGGTAATTTGGTAAGCTAGTTGAGGTATACTACCCGACGAATCACCTAGGTTTTTATAGGATATGTTTTCAAATGAAGGTGAAGTTGACCCCTAAAAAAATATATTGTATATTTTAGGCGAACAGGACACCGACCCGCTCTGAAAAAATCACCTTTTCAGATTTAAAAAAAAAATGAAATTTTTACCATATTAGGAATATTCACCACTAAAATTATCCCTGTCCCTCCCCCCTTCCTCTCTTTCCCTCTCTTCCTTCTCTCTCTATTCTAATTTTTCATTGGGCCTCATCATTGTCTTTCATCCTATTCACTTAAGTGACCTATTTTAAATTTGTAAAATTATTTTCTCAAATTATAAGAGAAATACTTAATTCGTGGAAAACGAAAGGTCACAAGTGGAATATGGAAACGAAGAGTCATATGAGGGAGGTGAAAGGACAATTCATATTGTTATAAATTTGGATGGCCTCTTCATTCCAATGGATTTCAAATTTTTGAAAAACTTCTACTCTATAACATTGTGAATTGGCTTGGTTGAAGCTTTGTATTCATCACTTCACACTAAATAAAAGCTACACTTCATCTATTTTCCCTTTCTTTTTTTCCCTCTATTTCCCTCTTGTATGCACTTTGTAAGCATGGTGATCAAAGAGAGATTTGAATCTTTGATGAATGAGCCTCAGAAAACTTTGTGTTTAAGTGGGCTTTATTTGTCTCGTTAATTGCATCATTGTTGCTTTCTTCTATATTGGATGTTGAACTACTTCAGTTATTGAATGTGAAACTATGCAATCTACTCACGATAGTAACATTCCTTGACTAATTTCCCCCCTTTCTCCTCAACAATGTAACTTCATCCCTTGTACCCACATACAAGCACTTTGCCACAAGTTCAATGGAGTGTCCCTGTGTGATCCCCGACCAATTTGGCCACCCACAACATTTAAATAGGATTAGGATTAGTTACATTTAATAATGGGAGTTGTACCATTCAATGCAAAGGGGCATAGCATCGTGAACATTGGTGGAGACAACTAATTTGTCCACTCGACAAATTTTCTCACCAATAATCCCAGACCAAGTTTTTATAGTGCTTCAGTCTTTTGTTTTTTACTTGGAAGGCCCCTCTGACCTGCTTAAGGATGAGCTCAACATCCCAACGAGCACAAATATTCTTGATTCCCATTTCCCTTACTAACGCTAGGCCAAGAAGAAGGGCCTCATATTCAACAGTATTATTTGTGTTTTCAAACTGAAACTTGTAAGAGAATGGGTGGGACTTACCTTCAGGAGAAGTCAGAACACCAATTATAGAACCACCTGAAGAAAAATTGGCATCAAACTCTAGGATCCAAACACCATTGGGATCATCAACCACCACCTTGGAAGCCTTATCCTCATCTCCAGACATGACCATATAGTTGCCATGACCAATATCTTCATATAGGATTTGTGCTTTGGGATGGTCAGTCTTCTACACAATATATTCTGCTTGTCTCTCTAGAAACAACTTCTTCATTTGTCTATTGATTGGGATGAGGGAATGAGACCAGTCCATTTGAATTTCTCCTCCCACTTCTCTACAAAAATTCCTACTCAAAAGCATGCCATATGATGGTGGAATGTCTGCAACCAAAATTGTGGCTTTGACTCTTTTCTCTGGAAAAGTTGCAAAAGCTACTTAGGCATCCTTGATCCTCCCAATAAGAGGCACCTCCCTAGTTTCCATGGAATAACATGAGCTAAAGGTTCAGGTTAGTGTGAGGCCAAGGGCATG
This sequence comes from Taxus chinensis, assembly GCA_019776745.2. Taxonomy (NCBI): domain Eukaryota; kingdom Viridiplantae; phylum Streptophyta; class Pinopsida; order Cupressales; family Taxaceae; genus Taxus; species Taxus chinensis. The sequence continues at coordinate 782,623,561 of CM034150.1, forward strand.
GAAAAATTTGGAAATCAGTACATTATCAGATGCCCCTGAGTCAATGACACAATCATTGAGCTTGTGACCCGCTATAAACAGTGTGACGTAGAAAGGCTCAATTTTTTTCAGAGGTGGTAGGTGTGGAGGCCATTAAATTTTTTGGGGAAGAGGAGTTAGGAGAAGGAATAATTCCTTTGGAAGTTGTGGAGGGATGATTGGGTTTGGACCTGACAAATTTGACCACTTGGGAAAAGGCTTCAAGATGGGTTAGATAGAACTCAACCTCTGACATTTTAATCTTAGTCCTTTTAGGGTGATCAATAATATCAAAGGATCTAAAGGTAGATGGAGCTTCAGGGTTTTACACAACTAAAGGCTTGGAATTTTGTACCTTTGTAGCTGATGGTGTTTTGGATACAGGGGTAGAAGGAGTGTTTTCCTTGGAAACAAAGGAGGAAGTAGAAGTAGCATTAGATGCATAATGATTACTTACCTTTTTGGTAGTAGGGATAGGAATAGGGGTTCCTCTCCTTGTAATAAATATAATAGTAATTGGAGCTTCTTTTGTTTTTTCTTTTGTTGTTGGTTATACCACCCCCTTCTTCTTATTGAATTTCCCTCTTGTCATGACAACATATGAATCACTATTCATATCAGCTACTACTTCATCATAGTTATCATCATCATCGACTCCTTCAGTGGTAAGAAAATTGACCTAGGAATCATCTGTATCTTATTGAACTTCTTCATGTTCCTCCTCAAAATATTCCACCTCTTTAGCTTCCACTACATCATCAGCCTTCTGAAATTTACAAATTACATTGACTGCGACCTTCACAGGAGGATATTTGATTTCCAGCTGAGGCTAAACATGAGGGATATGTTTTCGAGGTTGAAAAATTATTCTTGGAATATCCTTGTAAGGAACGTTCTGGGCCAATTTCTTCTTGATGGAAATCAGATCATTAGCCAACTTTTGAACTAACTGATCAAAGTTAGTTGTTCCAGAGGTAGAGGCTTTGGCTTTGGGTTGTTCTTTATTCAATTTCCCTGATATAATAAGGTCATCTTCCACACTGATGGCTAAGTGACGATCATCCTCCAAGTTAGCAAGATTGGCTTTCCATAATGCATAACTTACCTTAGGTAATTGAGTGTTCAAGAAAAAACATTTCTGAATTTGATCAATAGGTCGAATTGTTAGAGGGATTTTATTTACTAATTTATTTAATCTTGCCACAAATTCCCTCATATGCTCATATGGTTCCTTCTTGATTTGGGAAAGTTGTGCCAGTAGAGCGTGTATGTCTACAACATGTTTGAATCAATTATCAAACTGAGTTTTCATGGTATCCTAGTTGGCAATGACGCCAGTTAGGAGTTGATAAAATTAGTCAACAACATTTTCTTGTAAGGTTTCAACAAAAAACCTGATTGAGACATCCTTGTGCTCAACTCCAAGTACTCCACATGAAATAATGAATGTAACAATATGCTCGTCAGGATGCACTTTTCCATAACCCTTAAATTTGGGAAAAATATCTCTATTCCCATTTGGAAAATTCTGTAACAGTTAAGGAAGATCCAGAGGCCTGAATCATTGACCCCATGGAAAATTTACAATAGCCATTCTAGGAAAAATGGTTTGTAGTGGAACTGTGACGCATATTAATACCAAAGCATGAGCATTGAGATTCACTTGAGACTTGGGGTCGACATCTGCTTGGGAAGATGAACCGATTTTTTTCCTTGTAGGAGGAGTGTGGTATATCTTTGGCCTCTAAGTCTTCTTTCTGGAGTTAGTTGAAATTATTTTTGTTCTAGTAACTGAAAATCAAGATCTTCTATACCCTAGGCTTTTCTCCCTCATGTATATCTTCTCTCCACCAGTGTTGTAATCGTTGGTTTTCTTGAAAGATATTTTAGTTGGGAATAAAAATACATGACTCACGGTGGGCACTACAAACTATTGGTTAGAAACTTTGTATATCAAATCAAGAAACAGTTTAGGGGACAACGGTCCCTCCTCTTTATGGGAGAGGCTCCCTTATTCAACACACGCACACACACAAGAAAAAACTACTTATTTACAAATATACATAATATCGATATTCAAACGAGGATTTTGGTGTTGTGAATGTTGTTAGGAAATTATATTGTTAGTGCTCCATTAGTAAATTATAATTACGTGAAGTAATTATAATGTTATTTTTTGTTAGTAAATATGTTAGTAATTTGTTATATAGTTGTTAAATAAAACAACTTATAACAAATATAGGTGTGTGAGTTTAGACAACTCACATAGATTGGTTGGAGAGCTATTATAGCTACTTCCTATTATTTAGGAAGTCTATTTCCTATATATACGGATGTATCTGTATCAAAATATATCGAATATCAATACAAAGAATATTATATTGTGTGTGTAAAATGCTTTCAGTCTGATCCAAATCAATATTTGGTATCAGAGCAATCATATGTCTGTTATTGAGATCTAGAATATAAAAAATGAGAGGTCATTGCATAGTGTCTTTTTAAGCATAAGAATCTATACAAATCAAATAAATCTAGTCAAATTTACATTGACGGACCTGTGTATTTTTGCAACTCGTGGATCAATTCTATACATAGTTATGGATTAGACGTGATGTAGGTGTATGCGACATGATGTTGGTCTACAATGGTGAACAAATAATTCACACAACTATTATTTGATTGGTGTATTAAATACCTGGTCATACTATTGTGTGACTTGCACTCTTAGGTGGCACTCTATGTGAAAATTGCATCAAACAGATTTCATCACATGTCTTCCTTGGGTCTTTCTCTATAGAGTGTTTAGCTTGTTTTCCACTACCATTGGATCTCAAAGCTCAGAGTTTGCAATGTGTACCGGTCATTTGAATCTAACACCTCTAAATGTGATAAAACATTAACCAATCGTGACTGTCACGAATAGCTCCATATCTGTATTCAATCGATGAGTGTAGATCTACATATATTAGAAATTGGGAAATACCATGTATGTACGTAGCCATGCACATTCACCACGCCATTGAGAAGTCAAACGCACTATACTTAGTCCTACGTCCCTGTCTTCTTGGATCGTTTTCTGAGAAATCACTGCAGATCTACTTAGTGTCCAAGATCGACTTCCTACATGTCATGAAGTTCCTCTTCTCTGGTTGCTTCACTATTCTATATCAACACGTGGCTTCAAAAAAATCTACCTGTAATCCATAAACATAAAAGGTTTGATTACAGTGTGTTGATTTAATCAATACTGATTTTTGGCTTCTGTGGCGTCATTTTTATCTATTTTAGTTTTTATTTTCAGTCTATATGTAGTTTTGTCCCATTTAATGCAAAAAGATTCAGTCATATACTCATTCCCATAGCATTAAAGTGGATCCCGCAATCAATGTTTATGAGTGTCTACTTAGTCAAGTAAATTTTTATGTTCTATAGTTTTAGAGTTACATTTTAAAAAAAAAAATGTGTCATCAATAATGTCAAAATGTTGATTATGTTTTAAGTCATTATCTTGCCATTAGTTGGTTGTCAATTTTGTTGTCAAATTCAATTTGTGAGTGGTTTGTCCATTAGGTTTGTTTAATTGTTAAATTAGACAATAGTGTCATTAAGAAGATTATTTCATTATTATTTTTTATTTGTTAGTTGTTATTTCATCAAAATTTAATGTTGTAAAATTCATGTCATTGTCAAAATATACAGTTCATGTCATCATAGTGTTATGTTGTGTGAAAATTGAGTCATTGTAAAAATTGTAAAAAAAAAATTACCTTACGGACGCATATTCGGTGTTACCCAATGTCCTGGTAACCATTGATCCACAAAAGCTAAATTTGTTGAGCTAGCAGTATGACACTGGAGGTAGGAGGAATCAGAGGTTGGAGGTCATTCAGCGACTTCTTGTCAGTTGCCAACAATGGGGCTGCATACCAACTTTGGTGACATGTGTGTGTGTGTGTGTGTGTGTGTGTGTGTGTGTAATTTTATTTTAGTGCTTCCAGTGTGGTACAGTTTACAGTTTTAAATAAATGGAAATTTCACATTGAGGGGGGGAACATGATCCAATGTTCCACATTATGTCAACTTTTTCTATGTATGTATGAGCAACAGATTTCAGTAGAATTTCCTATGTTATTCCCTGCAGTGAGATGTGATGAGGGCTAAGAATAGTACTTGGCATATCATGATGTGGTTTTAGGTAAACCACTTGAAAACCTTCATTTGTGGTTTGTGGTAAACCAATAGCAAAACCACCATTCTTGGTTGTTGGTAATCCATTCGTAAAACCATCACTTTGTGGTTTGTGGTAAACCAATTGCAAAACCACCATTCTCGGTTTTTGGTCAACCGTTTGCAAAACCATCCCTGAGGTTTGTGATCATCCTGTGAAAATCACCAGATCATGAGCAGGTGCAAGTAAAAAGGTAGGTTTTCCCCATGTTCTCACTAAGGGGGGGAATGTTAGGAAATTATATTGTTAGTGCTCCATTAGTAAATTATAATTATGTGAAGTGATTATAATGTTATTGTGTGTTAGTAAATATGTTAGTAATTTGTTATATAGTTGTTAAATAAAACAACTTATAACAAATATGAGTGTGTGAGTTTGGACAACTCACGTAGATTGGTTGGAGAGTTGTTATAGCTACTTCCTATTATTTAGTAAGTCTATTTCCTATATATACGGATGTATCTGTATCAAAATATATCGAATATCAATACAAAGAATATTATATTGCATGTGTAAAATGCTTTCAATCTGATCCAAATCAATAAATGTATCCATATTTAACTTATCCTTTCAATACATAAGATAAAGAGGGTGAAAGAATTTATGACTTAGGAAGTGAAAATGGAAGCACTTTTAGATATATAGATTGCTGAATAATATCCTATTTATGCATGCATGAGAATTTAAGAATTATATGAGTTTTTATATACTCAAATAACTCATAAGACATAGATGTTTTAGACACAATTTTTTTTGCACTACATCCAATGAATTGAACACGAATTTTCCTATTTGAATATATCAAAGACACATATGCATATTAAGGAATAGAACAGGAAGAACACAAGAAACGAGAGGGAAGAACGTCTTTTGTATTGATTAAATAGTTCTATGCACCTACATTCCAAGCACCAAAATCTAACAACCTTTTTAATGATACAAAAGTGCCTTATATAACCACAAGGGCAGTTATAACCGAAGTCTCTTTAGTTCCCCTTTCTTTTAATTAAGCATTGTCACTTAATTAAATGTATTACAACACTTAATTGACCTTAATTACAAATTGAATTTTCATCAATGATAAGGCCAACTTTGAAATATATTAATTAAAATAAAAGGCCTATGAAGTAAACAGAGGAACTGTTATCATCGAGTCACAACACCCTCCAATTTGTACAAGTGTGTGTGCTTGAGCTCACAGTGTGACTGGGTAACATGGGTACTGTTTCCAAGTTGTGGGACTTGCTACTTGAGATAGACCTCTAGAGAAAGTTGGCTCTTCCTCCTACTCATAGTGTAAACTAACTCTATGGAAATGAATCTACTAACTATCTCTATCCTACAATTTACAAGGGACCAAGAAGAGAGATAAATAACATGCAAATGAAGGAAAACTACACTACAGAGGTGATGCACCAAAAGAAGGGTATGAGAACGATTCCCAATGTGTGAAAATGGAAGAAAAATGCATATTAGAGAGGGTGATAATAGTTGTTCATAGTCTAATAACATCACTCACAACACCTTTCCATGCAAACACAATAACAATGAATCCCTACAAGAGAATAAAATAGACACAATATATTTTCAATGAGATTGAAGAGACAAGAAGAATGAAAATAAACACAGTAAGGGATGATACATCCACAAACTTGCATCTATTACTTCATTAATATGCACAATTCAAGTTATTAAAAAATAAAGACCTGGATCACCATGTAAGGATTCCACCATAAAGGTCTGCAACACATTGGCTTCACAAAACATAATGGGAAGAGTTTTGCTACTCAAATTATCCTCCTTAACAATGAGCCCAACACTCCAATTTATAGAATTTTGAGAGGAGAGAGAGAGGATGTAATTCCTAAAATTCTCTTTCCAAATGATTTCAAGTCATGATAACTGAGGGTGGTTGGTGATTTTGGATGTAAAAAATAAATCTCAAGGTGTCCCAGAACTTGGAGCAGTAAAAGAATGATTGCACATGCTCATTAAATGTTTTTCCAACCACTTTTCAACAACCAAATATAACTGGGCTCATTTTTCTTAAAAATTACAATCAAAACTTCATCAATTTTTATATTTATTGATTTTAGTGTAATGGGATCAAAGCCACGATTCCAAAAAGACCAATTTTGTGAAAATACGTTGAAAATTTCTCAAGTTATGACCTTCTGTGTGATCACAACCATTTTGAGTTTCACATGTTTAATTGTTACTTCCATGTGACTATGCATTTAATCTCTAAATATGTAGATGTTCAATCTCACTATTAACCAAGCTAAATTCAATAAAAATAATAAATCTAGTTTTTTTGGCAAGAGGATTTTGATACCTTTCCAAAAATTCCAATTTTTTCAAAATCGGAGCTCCAGGTCAAAAGTTATGCCCATTTTAAGACCACGGTCATGGTGTTCCAAGTGGGCTCTCACAATCCGCATTAAACCATTTTCCCTTTACATTGCAGTTATTGTTGGTTTTTGGGGGACATAAGGCACTTGGGTACAAGGGTCACTTGGTCCCCTGAACTTCCACCTTATTTGCAATAGATTCTGCCTCCTTTGTTGTGCGAAAATTTCACCTCTGCGGGGAACTCATTTCTCCGTGGAACTTGTGTCGTTCAGGCCCCAAACTTCCGCCTTATTCAATATAGACTTTGCCTCCTTTTTGTGTGGAAATTTTTCCTCCATGGGGAACTCATGTCTCCATGGAATTTGTGTCGTTCAAGCCCTGAACTTCCTCCTTATCCGCAATAGTTTGAACCTGCTCCAATTCCTTTGCAAATCGGGATTTCGGGGAACTTGTGGCCCAATGGAACCTGGACCACGTGGGCCAGCGGGACCTGATTTATCCACAAATCATTATTTATTTAGAATTTCAGACCCAAGTCGAGGGCAAGGAACCTTAGTTATGTCTGTTGCCATTCCACCTACAGCCCCCAGACCCGCAATACATTAAAATAGGCCTTTTCCCCATTTCTCTAAAATTTTAGCAAATTTTCGCTCTCCTTAGATTTTTCTTGAATAGGGAAGTTAGAGAAAATCCAAGGGGTTCCCTCCAAAATCCATTTTTTTTGTTTTCACTATTTCTGCTTGTTCAAGTTTAAAGAAATTGTGTAAGTTATAGAATTTACCTTTAGGATGAATTCTGGATTACAGGAACGTTTGAAGTTGATGTTGCTGGAGTCTTCACTTTGAGAATCTAATTCCTGAATTTCATGAGTGCTCCAGAAATCTCCATTCCCTTGGGAATGGTTGTGTCTGCAATAACGTTCTTCCAGCTATCCAAAGTGTTATCCATATCTTTACCCATGCCTCCATTCTATAGCATACATTTGGTGACTTTCATGACCACATTTTGTAGCTTTGTGATCTCCTCCATATTTTATTTAAATGTAGTTTTAGTCTTGAGAAAGTCCTCTTTGATCAATGCCTTGAGTTTTTCCTTGAATTCTTCCATTGTAACTTTATCTGTTGAATTGTCTTTGATCATGTGGCACTTGAGAGTAAGCATGTCTGCTTTGATATTTTATTTTAAGGCCTCTGCCTTCTGTGACTTTCTCTTGAGTTATGTGATTGCTTCTTCAAAAACCTTGACTTTCCATTCAACTGCAAAGACCCACTTCCTATAAAGTTTGTTCTTAGAACCATCAAAAACCTTATGAGCAAGAAGGATCTTCTCATTTGTTGAACTCGTGATCCTAAGATCTTAGACACATTCCATCCAAAGTTTCAACTCCTTTTCAGCTCATGTGATCACTATGTTAAATTGTCTTTATGACAAGGAGATGCTATTATATACTTTGTAGGTCTCTTCTATGAAATTCAATCTAGATAGCAATGTGCCCTCCATCATAGCCTCAATAGGTTTCCCATAAGCAATATGCTTATGAAGGTCCTTTATAGCTTGTGCTTCTTCATTAGATAGGAAAATGGGAGGTGGCAATGAAGTCAAAGGAGCAGGATCATGTACCTTTTCACTAGAGATGAATGATTTGATGAAGTGTGAGAGGGATTGTACTTGTTCCTCAAGTTGTTATTGTGTTTCTTTCCCCTCATTAACCCTTTCAATGAATTTGGATATTGTTTCTTTCAAATTATGAACATCGCTCTCATGAGTGGATTCACCCATTGAAATTGTTGTTGGCTCCACGTTAGCCAAACTCAAATGTTTCTCATCCTTTTATGTCCTTGGTTTGGAAAATTCTATTTATTGTTGGCCCTTTGAGTCAAATACTAACCTCAAAGTAGTCTTTACTTTCTTTAGGAGCTGGATTTGTGCCAAAGAGAGCAGCCACAACATGAAATCTTGGGGCAATGATTTGGGAAGATGTTTTCCTTTTCTTGCTCTCAATCATGGGTTGTACCCATGTGAAAGAGTGACTTGATGGTGGAGCATAAACTGGGCCCAGAGAAATCACATTCAAGGAACCAAGGGTTTGGGTAACAGAAACCTCCAAAGTAGGTGTGCCAGTGCTTGAAGAAGACACTTCCTTAGGCAGTGATTGAGGATTGAGAGTGCTTACTGTTTCAACATTTGGATTTTTAACCTCAACTTTATCCCCTTCACCATATTCCTTTTTAGTACTACCACCTTCATAGTTGTTCTCCTCATGTTCTTCTGTACCTTTCCCTTCTTCTTATGAGAGATCAACAATCTATTCAATCATTTGAACTTTCCCCGTGGCTTCTGGAAAGAAAAAGTGCCTACCTCTTTTCTCAATTATAACTTTTTTTCTCAGTTCCTTTTGCCTTATTCTTTCAATATACTTTGTTTTAAGACTCCATAGGTGTAAGAGAAGGACCTGGTGGGGTAGAAGCTTCTAGAAATGTAGTAGTTATTTCCATGTGAGATGTTGAGGCTCCTTGTGAGGAATATTGAGTCACATCTGTCTTATATGATTTCATCTTCATATCAAACTAAACTTTGTTCCTCACCATTATTGGGTTTATTAACTCCTGAAGATCATCCTTTTCCTTATGAAACTAGTTGATGGTGACAAGGGGTGTATACCATATAGTCTTATTATATTCAACAAGTTTTCATCATCATCAAGAAGTGCTATGACACTTTGTAAATTACAAAATCCTTGATTTGCTGCAAAGAAATCCCACCATAGTATCTTCTCCTCACATCATAGTCATCTAAACAATCCTCCAAATAATCTTTTAGTGTAGGAAACTGGTAGAATTCCATTCTAAGGTTGTTAGAAATGAAGCCTTTGATGTTAAAACATGACCTTTTATGAAAAGTATAGAAATTGAATGCATCGATGGTTCTTTATATATTCTTAGCATCTAATGTTGTCCTGCAAGTATAATTTCCCAAAGTGATTGCGAATTGAATACCTATAATTTTATTGTCTCTACATGTTCTGTGTAACATATCAAGTTGCCTACAAACCTCCACTAGAACCAACTTGTCATTTCAGTACATGGGGAGTTTACTAGGTGCACCTTCAAATTCGGGCAATCTAATATATGTAAATATCTCGAATGGAATGAACCAACTGCCATATTTTGCAATCAACTGGTTGGCCTCAAAGGATATCCTCTCGGATGTGTTTTCTTCCAAAAATCTGAAAATATACATCATGAAGGCATCATTTACCCTTCTGAAATGATGTTTACTATTGTAAAAACTAATTGAGGGTAATACTCATATGTTTTTCCATTCTTTTTATCATCCATCGAAGAAATCCCTAGCTAGACCCTGTATGTGGCAATTGTGTACATCAAATATAAGGTCTTGTAGAAATATTTTCTCTGTTATACATTGACCAATTATTCAATGAGGTTTTCACAGATTATTTCTCCCTAGTTCAAACTCTTCTTCCTTTCACAAATAATGTTTATATAGGGGCACATCCAAAACTGAAATTCATTTGTGATAGGGAGACCTGTGAATTTGGACAACAAAGTGAAAATTTCATAAAAATCCTCCTTGAAATCTGACCTGTACACGATTTTAGGTAACTTTGAAGCTACTCTCTTCTATGTCTTGAGCCACGACTTGGCCATTATTTTTATATAATTCTCTTTATCCTACTAAAAAAGACCTTAAACTTGTGCCTTGGTTAGAGTGTTAACATCTTCAACCATTGGAATCTTGAAGGTGGAATTTATGTATCTTATATCCAGTTTAGCTATCACCTAACCTTGAGGATGCCTAATCTCTTTAATGTCTATGTTAAAGCAAGAAGTACAAGGTAGGACTATGTCTGCACACTGTATAGAGAGAAGAAAACCAGATGTATGTGCTAGACCACTGTTCTTAATGCATTAGGCCAGAGGAGTGGGATTTTATGTGAAAATATGGACCCAAAAGTCATTTAAGTCTATATAGTGAACATAGTTGTCTCTAATATTGGGTATTGAGGTTTCAAGGAAGAAAACTTCTCGTAACCCCCGTAATGGTACTTCATGGTGACCGGGAAAATAACATAGGATCGGGGAAGAAGGGATTTAATATATTATCAGGATGACTCAAATGGTAGGGCACATGGATGAAATTTGGAACAATTACAGTCTCATGATGCTTAGAATAGCCTACCTTAGCTACAAAAATGATAGCGCTGCCCACAATATCTCAGTGTACCTTGAATTTTTAAATTTTCACTAGGAATGCCCAAGCTACGGCTAAAAACAGGTTCACATAATGAGAGGGATACATAGCTCGGTAAGATACCTTAACTGTGAGGTGAAAGCGAGAACCTCGTTTACCATTTATAATTTCCCATTTAGAAATGAATCGGTTAAGTGCAATAAATGAGGCTTTTAATGAATTGCAGGGAATGGGGTAGCTTTTGGAACATTATTTCTTTGTATTACAGGTATGACAAGGGTGCGCAGAACTGGAGACCTGTGGGAACATGTTCATGAGGGACGCGAAGCTCTGGACTATCCGCAATACATTGAAAGTATTTGGAATGTGGATGAATCAGACATACAGAGAACTGAGGGCCCAAAGGCACAAAGGTTGTAGGGTATTTGGTTATCCATAGCTCTGCAATACAAATGACACTTAGAAAAATTTGGAATAAGCTTTATAGGCCAAGGGATTATGTTGAGAACATGTCCTTACGGAGAATTGAAGCACAGGTGGAACAATACTTCGGAGAACCACAGAAACCCGCAAAACAAAGGACTAAATGACTTGTGGAAAAATCAGGGATGTGGGGAACAAAAGTCCCGAGGGAACAAGTACCACTTGTTCCTCCAGGACCCACAATTATTGCACTACAAAGGATTTGACCTTAAAAAGTTTCAAATGCTAAAAAATGCCTAAGTATGGAGACATTTTTTTCACTTAAAAAGACATCACAAAGGTAAGTAAAGGTCCAAAATAGTAACTTTGACCAAAATTTCAAACAAAATAAAAAATTACACAAATTTTGGATAAGTGACATGTCCTATAAATTTGAAATTCTTTATAGGAATTTCTAGATAGTCTTCTTTGTAAGGATATAATAAGATTTTGACAGTTTTTCCTTACTTTGTAATCCTTTCCTCATTGATATATTAATATTTTTTGTCTCATTTAAGTTGTGTAGGGATTTTGATAGTGTGATATATTTCTCCCATAATTTATGGGTGACATGGTTTAATAATAAAGATAAGGAAAGAAGACTTGGTAGTTTTGTGTATCCCGTGGAGTTGTGCTTTGGGAAATTTTGCATCAATTTTTTGTACAAATTGTGCATACGCATAATGAATTTTTTAGCATTGTATCTATTATAAAATTTTGTGCTCTATAGATATTATATTTTTTTGTGCCTCTCAACATTGAACCAGTCGGTACATGAACACATGGCACTTTATCTATTTTCTTCACTAACTAGATGAAAAAGATCTCAATTATGTTTTGATTAGATGAAATTACCTCATGAGTGTTTTCTCGTTGACCAGATGAGTTGAATTGACAATGATTTGATGAAGTAATATTTACAAAGGTATCTTTATTTTCTCTCAACATTCTATAAATTGAGGGAGCAATTAACCTATAGAGTAACAAATTACGAAAAGGGAATTCAAAAGTAATTAAAAACCTATAAAGTGAATTTTGAGTAGCTTAGGTGAAGTGTGCTAAAGATACATTTTAGGGAGTCAATACTAGTTCTATGAAAGTCTTGCAAGTCAACAAACATAACTAGGACATGTCTGAGAAATTTGAAATTATTTAGGGTAATTTTTGCATAGTCTTCATTGTAAGGATATAACAAGATTGTAATCTTTTTTTCCTTGGTCTATAATATTTTCCTCATGAATAGAATATTATTGTATTTTCTCTTGTAATTTGTGTAGGGATATTTATTGTGTGTTGTGTGTCTAATTGTACTATAGAAGCATACTCAAACACAAAAGTTAAGGAAACGAGTGCATGTAATTGTATCTACTCTCTGTGCTGACCTATCACGTCAGAGAGGGAAATTTGACAAGATCGCCTGAAGCGCAGAAGAGTCTGGGTTTCATCAAGGTCAAAATTACAATGAATTGGAACTAATAGTTACACATCACATGAATAACTAAGGAAAAATTATATTTTATCATACGTATGCTCTTTATATTGATTAATCATTACATAAATGCATTACAACGCAATCTCTTTCTCAAACCTACTTGACTCTTATCATACTTGACCTTATGCAACTCACACACATTCACTCATATATGCATGACACAAAATTACCCTCATGCACACTACACAACGAACCCTTCATGGGCTATATATATTGGTGGGGACTTTCCCTTCACTAATATTCCAGGACGTATTCTTATCCCCTAAGTTATTCCTACCAATTAACTATTACATCAGGTGGTGGCTAGGCCACATGCCGCCATTACTAAGTCTTGAATGCTTTTAATTGTTCCTTGGCTATATTTAGCCATGTCCTTTCTTTTTCTGCATCCTGGCTTATCATTACACTATTATCTCCAACTTTTTCTATATGTTCCTGCGATTCTTCCATACAAGTGTTCCAAACTATTAGTTCAATTTCAATTTCTATCTTGTTTAGTTCATGTGTATCAATTTGTCCTTGTATGTCCATTCTCCAATATTATTTATTAACTATGTTGCATGTTAACCCCAAGTATTATGTGCCCTTTATGTGTTATCCTTTCCCAAAACAAATCTATATCTTTCATTTCTCTTGAGCGTGTGTTGATCAGAGAATACTTGTTAGAGAACACACAAGGAATCCACGCGGGAGAGAAGGCTAGGATCAAGGACGTAGAAGGATAGGAAGGACCCACATGTGGAAGGCAAGTTCAACATTTAGGACTTAGCCGATTTTGAGCATGATGACCTATTTTTAGAAGATGGTGTGTGGAACACACCAACAATGCAGAGACGTGCACACCATGCATTGTCTATTTTTGGAGGATCGGATCAAACAATTTTGCATGGAGACGAGCTAAGAATACGATTGACACTTCAGTTAACTGTAAGAGGCCTATAGATAGCACACTTGCATGTGTGGCTATGCCTATGAATGACACGTGGCTATTAATAGCATGCGGCCTATTTCTGGAATAGATAAGTGGTGAAGGGAAAGTCCCCACCCTATATATAAGAGTGTGATGGATGTATGAAGATATAGAGATATACGCATATGACTGAATTATTGTATCAGGTCCATATATGCATTGGTATCATTTGACATTATTGTAAGGAGCTTCTATGTTATTAATAGATGGAAGATATTGGCTGAATCTAAGTGTCATTCCTGTGTGTAATCGAGTAGTGTATGTTATTGATTCAATCATGATTACTGTTTAACAACTGTTCTGTCATAGATCTGAATGTAGCATATAATGTAGAATGATAGATTAGTTATGAATATATGTGTTTCTTCCTTCATCACGCTAACATCCTGCTATAGACAACCCTAAAGAGGGACTTGTTACCTTTGTGCACTTTGGGTGAGCACTCAGTCTGGGCTGAGTGATGTGCCAATGCGTCTAGGGAGTTATCTGGTAAATTCTAGGCTGCATCATTGATTTATGTTTCCTAGACCTCTTTTTCAGTTGTTTTCAGGATGGTTCTTGATGAAGACGTATTGGTTAACTCTAGAAAGTATTGAGGAATGGATACATGATCTGGAGGAAGAATATGCATGGCAGTTTAGCAGTGGATCTGAGTTTAATGCACGCACTTGGGTAGAACATAATCTATATGATAGCTTATATGAGAGATTTTTCACCATCTTTCCAGTAGAATTATACGAGTGGCTTACTGCTTATGCATCTTCAATAGGAATTGGAGGTATCACGACACTTGTCTGGACAAAAGAAGAATTTTAGGCCCTTTATGATGCTAATTTGATCTGGACTCATGCGTTGTGGATATGTGGTTTCATGGTGTTCTAAACAGTTATATTATGGAATATTCAATTTCGACTGTACTCTTGCCTAGAGGTAGCTGAATTCTAGTTTTTTACGGTATCCAAGAGGAGTATATTTGCGAGGTATCCCACTGGTGATCAAGATCTTGATAGTAACTTTGAACCTGGAGAGTAAACCGATGGCTAACTAAACTTCACCATGTGTGAGGGAAGGAACAGGTTTGGTGAAAGATGGCAGACCTAGCGGTAGAGAGGTAGAGAGAGGAAAGGCCGACTTAAGTTTAATGAGGTGCACGAGAGGGAGATAGAGAAGCAATGTTATGTTGCAAAAAGTATGGCATTGAGGAGAGAGATAGATTGTGAATGATTTACAGCTCATGTAGAAGACATGGAGCCAGAGCATCAGGAACTCCCCCATCTTGGAAAACATGATAGAGATCCCCCCTCAGCCTCACATAGAAGTGCACCAATAGAGACTACCTGGACCACGGATGCGCATCTTAATCCATCTGGTGACCTAGCCCTTGTGCTTGGTTTTCCAATATCTAGTATGACAAGAAACCAGAAAGCTAATTTGGGAAGCAAGAGAGAAGGAGTAAGTCAGGGAGAAAGTACATCAATGGCAGGATAGACGAATTCAATGATATTTGGAGGAACATCCTTAGGCACATCATCCACACAGAATGTGAGCACGTAGAATGTTGGATTCACCTCTAGAAGTGGAACTACCTCACAGACTAGTAGGGGTTCAGTATAGTACTACTGTCAGAGCACAGGGGAGTACATCTATAGGTCATATTCCCACTACAGGTGGAGGATCAGGAGGTATAGGTGGTTCTAGTTCCAGTGGATCTAGTGGTTCTGGAGGTAGAGGGAACACAAGAGGTTTTGGATCAGGTGGTCAAGGTCCACAACAACCACATTAATTTTTATATGGAGATGTCTCTTCATCTCCCAGAGTATAGAGGTATAGAGGATGCTGCCAAACATGTGCATATGTGTGAAATCTTGTGGCGCACTAAGGGGATCATGGCTGCTGAGTATAAGGCATGTCAATTTTCTACTACATTACAGGGATGTGTGCACATAACTGGTATAGGAAGTTTGACCCTGATCAAAACTTGCGTGGATTATGCAGCATTGAAAGATGCTTTCTTGAAAGAGTTCCATATCCCTGAGTTTGAGCAGAAGAGTATTAGTGCGCTCAAGGATATCAAGACAAGGTACTATTGAGAGTGTACGTGAGTATGATGCTCATTTTAAGAGACTTCTACCTAAGCTATATTATGATATTCATGCTATCCAGCATGTATAATGGTTCATTGGAGGATTGATTACACCATTTAGAAGGGCACTATCACGTAAGACATACATTCATCCATGTAAAGCATTGGAAGTAGATTTGCATGCTAAGGCAGTTGGGAGCATTAACATTGGTGTTAGTCCATTATTAGAGGCATAGATTGCAGTTATGGACAAATTAGTTAGAGAAGCTATCAAAAAAATTAGTCTCATGAAATGCACTTGAAGAATTTTGTGTACAAATTGTGAAGTGGAAGGTCACACGAAGGATAGTTTCCCTCATATATCTATATGCTCATTAGTATTGGATTGTGAGGTTTTTCCTTTGAATCATGATACTATTCACTGTCCTTTGTTACAACGCACAATAAGGAAGAATATATCGTGATTTTACAAGATTTGCAGGTCCATGACCCATGATACTGAGGATTTTTTGGTTGATTGGTTAGACCTATGATGGTATAGACATTGGGGGTACGATAGACAAGTGTAACATATAATTCTAAGGGTAAGAATGAGATACCAGGATTGGGATCATAATCCAACACACTATGACAGGAATGAGGGATGTTTTGAAGGAGGACATGGAAGGGGGGCATGGATATCATGGTGGATATGGAGGACGAGGCCGTGGTGGAGGAAGAGGTGAGTTCCCTCATGGAACATGTTATACGTGTGGATCTCCTGACCACTATAGGCATGAATGTCCTCATAAATATTGCATGTTATTTCTGTGGGAAGAACCATAGCTATGAAGAGTGCCTAGAACTTATATAGAGCATCTGAGTAAGCAACATAAGCAAGAAAATAAATGTGCCGGGATGGTTAGAATCCACGCGTGCAGTAGAAGATCAATGGATGCCCAAGATAGTAGAAGGACCTGAGGCATTGACAGTGAAGATTACTACATGTGCTGAAGTGGCATGCACAAGAGAAGCATTGCACTAGAAGCCTACGATCACCAAGGAGGAGGTTTTACATGCAAGGTACCCCAAATCCCTGCTCATTAGAAGGAGGTTTACTAGGATACCATGGAAGTGCTAAGGAATCTTCAGGGTGAGATACAATACTTAAAGGAGAAAAAGAAAGCATCAGAGACAGTCCAAACTGATATCGATGATCTGTGAGAAGTGTGTAGAATGTTGCACCAGGAGAACATTATCCCACTATTAGGAAGTTGGTTAAAGGGGAACACTCCGCGCACAAGTTTTGAAACTAGATGGTAGATCCTGCATGCAAATCTTCCCCCTGATAGCATTGACTATGACAAGGAAATTACTCTGAATGTTGTTGTGGATGGGTGGCTGTTGAGCAACATATTGATTGATACAGGTGTGGAAGTAAATGTGCTTACATTAGATGCATGGGTACAAATGGGGAGGCCTCCATTACAGCCATCATCTAATGTTTTTGTTTATGGAAAACCAGACTAAGGCTACTCCCATAAGAGTTTTGAAGGATGCATCTATAACCATACAAGGGGCCAAGTTCAATGGGGATTTTGAGGTATTAGCACTTGCAGAAGCGGACAATTTTCTATCCTTACTTGGACGCCATTGGTGTTATGCGAATAATACTGACTTGAGATTCAATAAGGGGTATATCAGCTTTGAGAACAAGGAGGAAAGGGTTGTGATACCATTGACAGAGGGGAAGTCTACACCATATGTTGAGCCTCTAAGTGAGGAGGACTTAAACTAAATTTATGTATGCATTGTTCAGGACCTAGAGGTCAATGAGCCATCAAAAGAAGGCATCCTATAATGGGAGGATTCTCACTCCATTAGTGATACTACGAGTATTGCTTGTGACAATTGGGCTCATGGTACATATGAATTAGTAGGGCGTTGAAGTAAAAATGTATGGTTGCATGCAAGAATGGACTTCGTTTCAGTCCGAAGGATAGGTAGCACAGTACCTTGGTATACAGGGGCAAAAGATCTTCCTGTATTTTTGAAAGCCATGGAAACACAGTGGACAAAATAAATTAAGAGAAGAGACTATGTTAGTATATACCTTGCGTGGGACAACACCGTGCTGGTGGGTAGTCCACAGAGATAATATTATAGAATGGGAAAAGATTGGAATCACCCTATCTATTAGGTTTGTAAGGAACAATGCACCTACAGATATGCACTTATCATGGTGATCAACTTGTTCAGCATCACATTCAGTAGTGTGAGAGACTCTGGACAGTAGGACATGAAGCATTACCACTTTCACTCTGGGTGCATAGATTGTACTCTATGCTACAAGGATGCGCACATGCCCTGGTATGTATATGTCAGAACTACATCGAGAGACTGGAAACTGGAAAAATTTGACTGCAGGGATGATCCAGACCTTTGAATACTTTTCTTCTCAACCTCCAATAGAAGAGGCATTAAAATTTATCAAGTGCTTAACCATGGGAGATAGTGCAAAAGCAGAAGAGCATATTCAGGAATTATTTGGTGAGACAGAGTTCTGGAGTGCATTTTGAGAAGGAAGAAGAAATGGACTTCATACTACTTGAACGCGCTTTCCTTGAGAAAGAGAAGGGAAAGATGGTTTACATCGTGGATGATGAGGAAATTGAAAACCTAGATATTGAAAATTCACAAGTGGGTGCATGAGGTCTTGGATAGTGCATACAAGGATACACATGCACCTATCATGAACCCATGAAGACAAAGAAGGTGAATATTGGTTCAGAGGCTGAGCCTAAGGAGGCCATAATTGGAGACTACTGGTCAGACTTGGAGGTAGCAAAGATCATTGAGTTACTTAGGGATTATCAGGACTTATTCCCATCAAGGATATCATGAACTTAAAGGCATGCATAAATCACTTGGGGAAATGAAGATAAATGTTAAAGACAGTGCACACCCAGTTAGAAAGAGGCCTTACAGAATGAATCCTAATTTGTGTGAAAAGGTAAAAGAAGAAATTGATAAAATGTTGAAATCTAGAATTATCAAACCCCTCGATGAGTTAAAATGGGTTAGCCCAATGGTGATCAATATCAAGAAGGATGGACGAATTAGAATATGTGTAGACTATAGGGAGTTGAATGATTACATGCATCACCAATCCATTCCCTGATGCCATTTATTGAGGAAATACTGGAAGGAATTGTAGGGCACAAGATATACTCCTTTACAGATGGGTTTTCATGGGTATCATCAGGTTAGGATTACTCAGGAGGATCAAGAAAAGACAACATTTACTACTGAATGGGGTAGTTTTACCTATACTGTGATGCCTTTTGGATTGAAAAACGTGCTTACTGTATTCTCGCGCATAGTTGTTCAGGCATTCAAATATTTTATTCACAACTTCTTACAGGTCTACCTAGATGATTGGATAGTATATGGGCTTATGAAAGATCATTGTGACAATCTGTGCTTAATGTTTGAATGGTGCAGATAGTTGAGTATCTCTTTGAACATCAAGAAGTGCATATTTTCCACACCATTTGGAATATTGTTAGGACATATAATCTGTAAGGAAGGTTTGCTCATTGATCCAGCTAAGGTTGTAGTCATTTTAGGCCTGGAAGAACCTACCAGTCAAAGTGAGGGTGCACAGATTTTTAGGTCATACAAGATATTATAGAAAATTCATCAAAGGGTATGCCAAAATTGTTGCCCCCTTGGAAGAGTTATTGAAGGGGAAAGGTACATTTTATTGGGAAGAACCACAGCAGCGCATGTTTGAGATATTAAAAGAGAGACTTACTACCGCACCCATTCTACACTTTCCCTCATGGGATAAACTATTTCATGTGCATGTGGATGCCTCTGGCATGGCCATTGGCATTGTGTTAGCTCAGCCTAGAGAAGGTATTGTCGATCATCCAATTTTTTTTGCTAGTAGGAAGCTGACTTATGCTGAACAAAATTATACAACTACAGAGCACGAAGCTTTGTCTATGATCTATGCATTGCACAAGTTTTGACAGTACTTGTTAGCAACACCATTTGTGTTTTATAAAGATCACATGGCATTGAAGTACTTGGTAAACAAGCTTGTCTTACAGGGGTGCATATGCAGATGGGTACTCTTATTTCAAGAGTTTGATTTCACAGTTGTGGTGAAGCTAGGGAAAAGTAATTTTGGACCAGACCATCTATCTAGAATCAACTCAGGAGAGGAAGCACATAAAATTGAAGAAACCATGCCAAATGCACAATTATATAGGTTACAACGTGCACGCCATCAAAATTAGAAGACATTGTTATCTTTCTGCAGACTGGTATAGCACCAGAAGGAATGAAGGCATTAGAAAAGAAACAACTTGCTATACACATGACACCGTTTATGTTAATCAGTGGTGACCTCTACAAGTTAGGCAGAGATGAAGTATTACGCCATTGTGTATTAGAGCATGAGCACAAGGATATTATGGAAGAAGCTCATGGTGGTATTGCAGGAGGCCATTATGTAGGTGATGCGACTACCCGGAAGATCCTACTTGCTGGATTATGGTGGGAGACATTGTATAAAGACTGTAAAGAATATTGTAAGGCGTGTGATCATTGTCAGCGCTAGGAAAACTAGGGCAAAGAGATGAGATGCCTTTGAGACCAATTACTAGTGCAGAACCATTTGAGAAATGGGCCATTGAATTTTTAGGACCTATTTGACCAGCCGCGTGCATGACTGGATTGCACTATATCATTACTTGCACATATTATCTCACACAGTGGGCAGAAGCAGCATGCCTACAAAGGACTGTACAATGGCTAGGTTTCTATGGGAGAATGTTCTTACAAGATATAGATGTCCTTTAAGCTTGACAAGTGATAGGGGTACACACTTTTTGAATGAGACAATCAAGATCATATTAGATGATTTTATGGTTGCACACTATAAAACTACACCCTACCATCCTTAGGAAAATGGAACTGCTGAGGCTTTCAACATTATTTTGAGCCAGAATTTGACAAAAAATTGTGATGTTGGAAGAAAGGATTGGGATGAAAAAGTGTCAGCTATTCTTTGGGCATATAGAACAACTTATAAGAAATTGAACAAAGCCACACCGTTTCAACTAGTTTTTAGCGTGGAAGTCATTCTCCCTATAGAATTTATGTTACCTTCTTTGTGCATTACACGCACTGGAGGTCTAGCTGATGAACAATATTTAGAAGAGCGTAATCAAGAAGATGATTCAACTGGATGGGAAATGAGCCATAACACGATGGAGTTAGAAGTCAAGAAAAGGCCAGGCAGAAGGCATGACATGACAGTAAACATAAGGGATAAGAACTTTGAGATTGGAAAAATGGTACTTCTTTATGACTATAAGTTCTTACACCATCAGGAAAGCTCAAAGTACATTGGTAAAGGGGACATATGTCATCACTCACATACGGTGAAAAATGTGCTTTCCAGTTAGAAGCACTTGATGGACACATGGCTACCCAGTTACTTTAACGGGAGTAGGCTGAAGCCCTACTATAAATAAGACTTCTTGGTGTTTGTAATAAGGCAGTATTGCCATTTAGATTAGGTTTCCCTTATGCATTTCACTTAATGTATTTCCTTCATTTATCACTATGCTTTTAGACAATTTAGTTGTTATTCTTGTGTAAAGCACGACTTGCGCACATGAATCTCACTACTATGTGAAGAATGTTTATGCGCTAAAGGGCTGCACATACCTTTAGTGTGGTGTGGTTGTAGTTATCTAAGTAAAAGACCGTGGGAATTGAAAGGTGAAAGGAATAACCTACTACGGGTGTAGCTTTAAGTCAAAAGAAGATTTCTTCTCACAAGTGACCAAGGATGGAGATGAATGAAAGGATAGTATAACGTGAGGCAAGTGGAGGCCATGATAACTACCAGGAGAAGGTACAATGACGAGGTACTCAACCACAAGGGCATCCACTGAAGAGAAGTATGATGACCAGAGGGTAGGAATGCAAGTTAAAAGGTTATAGCTAGGGCACGAAGATGTACCATAAGTGGAAAGAACAAATTTGGTTAGTAAATGAGAGGATATTTGGTAGGTGAAGGAGTAATAAATGCATCAAAATTTGAAAATTTGAAAAAAATTATATAAGGATGGGATGCAGATTCATTTTTACCATTGTAACTAAGAGAATTTGAGGAAAGAGCCAATTTCAAAGACCTGAGTGATTGGGTTAAGGTGTGAAGGGTGTGAAACTAAGCATGATAAACAAATCTGTGTGAAAAGAAGCTTGCGTCCCTAGTGGTGAAGGGTTTGAGTGAAGTAAGGAGGAAGAGAGGAGTTAGGGCATGAAGTTTCCACCTACGACATGATTGAATCAGGCTAGGGATTGATTGTAAAGTTACATATTTAAAGAGGATACATTTGCAAAGGAAAAAAATGGCACCTAAGAAGGCATCTACAACAGCAGTAAAAGGAAAGAAGAAGGCGGTCCTTGAGGAAGAAGAGATGGCACCCAAAAGCCATTTTTTAGAAATGCAATATCCATGTAAGGAGTCATGCATTTTGAGACGGCTGAAGAAGGCACCCCAAGCTAGACACATGACAGTAAAGCCTACTGTCATGTCAGATGAGCAGGTCAGCAACACATTGGTGAAGGTTTCTGCTGAAGTGGATAGAAGAAACATGGACAAAGTTGCAACAATCAGAGTGCTGCGCAAGGAGCTGAAGACAAAGGATGCGGAGATAGTGTGCATAACACAAGAGAAGGGACTTGTGTAGAAGAAGAACAAAGTATTTATCAGCATCGCAGAGGAGATTGGGGAAAATGTCATTAGAGCAAGGACACACTTGGAGGCCAAGGTACCACAGACATTTCCTTCAGCGATACACTATGTGGGAAAGTTGGTGGACTTGGTACTTGAATATGAACCTCTGTGCATGACAACGCCAAGGAAGTCAGAGAAAGATGCAGAATGAGAGAAAGTGTCAGTGATGCGAAAGATTGCATCTTATGAAGGGCTGCTGTAAGCGTTACAAGAAGTATTGAAGAAAGCAAACCAGGCCTTGAATATCTGCACAGCTCTAGATGAACTTATCAATATAAAGACCCTAGAGGAAAATGATGAGGTCCAGAAAGCAATGAAGGATGAGACATTGGGCCACGTAGAAATATTTTCAATGGTTAAGCAGAAGCGCGAGGCCCTGGCAGCATCACAAGAGCCACACAAGACTTGGCTGGAAGATCTTGGGAAGCTAATTGCGTAGAAGATGGATCTTTTAGAAGGAAGAATGACATCAATGTCCAACATTGTGTTGGTTCTATAGAATGAAAAGGGAGAGATTGTGAGGGATGAGTTGGAATCCATTGTTGTGGACATCCCAGAAAAAAGTAGAATAAGAACTCACTGAATGACAAGTTTTAGAGGCCGAAATAAGGAGGAGCATCCAGAATTGATACTACAAAGTGATACAGAGGAGGCTGTCTCATAAAAATTCTTTATTTGTAAACATTATTTCATTCTTATTCTTTCTATTAATTCTGTTCCTTACTTCAATTTTTAGAGGAATACCCATTGTCAGGATGACAATGAGATTAGTGTGGGGTAATGTTGATAAGAGAATACTTGTTAGAGAACACACAAGGAGTCTGCATGTGGGAGAGAAGGCCAGGATCAAGGGTGCGGAAGGATAGGAAGGATCCGTGCATAGAAGGAAAGTTTAGCATTCAGGACTTAGCCAATTTTGAGCATGACAACCTATTTTTAGAAGATGGCATGCGGAACACAGCAATGATGCAGAGACCTGCGCGCCATGCATTATCTATTTTTGGAGAATCAAATCAAAGCATTTTGCATGGAGACGAGATAAGAATAGGATTGACACTTCAATTAACTATAAGAGGCCTATAAATAACACACTTGCATGTATGGCTATGCCTATGAACAACATGTGGCTATTAATAGCATACAACCTATTTCTGGACTAGATAAGCGGTGAAGGGAAAGTCCCCACCCTATATATAAGAGTTTGATGGATGTATGAAGATATAGAGATATACACATATGACTAAATTATTGTAGTAGGTCCATACGTGCATTTGTATCATTTGAAATTATTGTGAGTAGCTTCTGTGTTATTAATAGATGGAATATATTGGCTGAATCTAAGTGTCATTCATGTGTGTAATTGAGTAGTGTATGTTATTGATTCAATCATGATTAATTTTTAACGCTCCATCTGTTATAGATCTGAATGTAGCATACAATGTAGAATGATATATTAGTTATGAATCTATGTGTTTCTTCCTTCATCACGCTAACATCCTACTATAGAAACCCTAAAGAGGGACTTGGTACCTTTGCGCTCTTTGGGTGAGTGCTCAGTTTGGGCTGAGTGATGTGCCAACACATTTAGGGAGTTATCTGGTAAATTCTAGGCTGCATCAGCATGGTCCTCTCCTTTTTTCCTATGTGCCTTTCCTTAAATTGTTTGCATACTCACATTCAATCTTCTTGTGTGTTCCTACACCTTTCCTCTTACGTGTAATATTTCTTCATTTTTCCATTTATCACTTAAAGAATGGTTTTTAAGAATAAGGAATGTTTATCCCCCAATGTGGGACACAAGAATAAAGAATACAAGATTTTTCATGGTCCAACCTCACCCCACACTAACTCTGTTAACCACCCTAAAGAAACATTTTTTTTTAACACTTCAAATAATTTTGGCACTTCGGATCTGAGTACATCTTTTTGTGTTTACTAGTTACTTATTGCCTTTTGGAAGAGAGAGGTTATGTTATCTATTTAAGTGACTAGCTCGGTAAAATCCTACAATGAATTTGATGCCAATTATAGATATTGTGTGTAGTTATTTAAATTTTTTGCCTAAATTTGTGAGTGTAGCTTATAACTCGGTCTCAACTTTATCGACGATATTTCTCAATTATCCCAATCTTTGCTTCACCTTTTCCCATTTTTCAGTGGCTTCTTCACTAACCCTCTCAAACTCTTCCATCATATTATTACAAGTGGCCTTATTAATGGAATCACCCTCCATTTGAGCTTATAATGATGTTTTCTTCATCTTGTCCTCTTCAATGCACACGATAATATTAAGGTTTTCTTGAAAACCCTTTAAAGAGTTTGTTGGCATTCACAACTTTTTATTCCAATTTCTTAGTGATTTTTTGACATGCTTCAAGGTTTTTTCCCACAAACAATTCTTATGTTTTCTTGGTGGCCCTTTTTTGTTTGTCTTGGTCCTTGTCAGCCTCGATTTTCTTGAACAAAAGATTAAGCAATTTCTCCAATTCATATATCTTTTCACCTTGGATGATCAAGTGTGTCTTTATAAGCTTAGGCTCATTGAAGATAATCTTCTCACCTAATGCTTTTTCCTTATAATATGAGCACTTGTATTGTCTCTTATAAGGCATTATGCTCCTAGATTAAATCACGTAGTTGACTCTTTGTTTCCTCCCGGAGCTCCTTTTTCATCTTAGTCACTTCCCCCTTTGTATGTTGGAGTCATTGTTGTGTATTTTTTTGCACTAATTATCCATCAATATTTAGAAGTGTTTATCCTACTTGTGTTTCAAAGAGGTAATACATTTCCGCAAGGATGATTGTATCTCCATCTCCTATTAGGACATTATTTATGCAATTGATAGGCAGTTCAATAATTGGTTCTTCTATATAGGAATTTATGAAAAAAGATAACACCTTTTTAGAGTTCTTTGAGGATAAAAATTCCTTCATGTAGTCCCAAGAAAATAAACCTCTTGATTCTTTTCCTTTCTAGAACCTTGCATGGATGGAATTTTGAGGTTAATTTGGATTCAAAACAAACTCCTCATCCTCTTTATCTTCCTTTTCTTCTAATGCTTCTATTAGGTGATTCTCCGTTATCATATCCTCTCTTCTCATCACTTACATGGTCTCCTTTTGTGCCTCCATAGTCTCCACCTACGTTTCCCAACCCCCTCCTTGCACTTTTCCTTCTTCATCCCCTAAATTATCTTCAACTGTAACTACTTTTGGGGTTGATTTAGGGGCGAAATATATTCCTACGCCTGATTCCTTAGGATAACCCATATTTGTTTCATATTTGATGTGGAAATATGGGGATTCTCCCATTATTGAATATAAAAGTATCCTATTTTTTGGTACAAGGATGAATAGATGGAGGAAAACATGCCCTAGCTCCTGGGAGTTATCAACTAACTCATTAGGAACCTGAAGAGGGGTTAGAGGGGGAAATTTTTTGTCCCCTTTTTCCCCTTGGAATGTGGACAAGAGGGAAAATGAAATGTTCCCTCACAATATTATGCCAAGTGTCACTCACATGATGCGATATGGGGAAGGTGAGATAAGCCTGATAAGCCCTTCGAGAGTGCTGAGCTGGGTCATATGAAGGAATAGAGGGAAGGGCTGATGTGAGGCATATTTTTGTGTCCCATTTTCTCCCTTAGGAAAGGGACAAAAGGGACACAAAATTTCACTCTCATCAGAAGGTGACATGTGTCACTCAAAAAAAATCACTAAGTACAAGCATCTCATCTTCACAAGAGAGAACTGGACGAAACAATTCCCAAAGCTCTATAAGGTCTTATAACCTGAAATTTTATATTATTTTGATTCCCAAGGACATTTCATGAACAATTGGATAGGTTTCAAAACCTAAATCTTCTTTCATCTTCAAAATTTTACCCCTTTTTCTTTGGGACAACAAGGTGTGTCTCCCAAGATTGAGTTGTCTCTAAGAAAGAAACATGCCTCATGAAAAATATGATGTTTCCATCATGTAGATAATTCCTACAGATTTCCAATTCCTACTTGATTTCTTTCCAAATCCCTAAAAATCTCCCAAAATCACACGATGAAGTTCAAGTACCAAATTTGACATCATACTCCATACACCTGAAAAACTCATTGTTACACAGTTTGTCCCTAAACCTTCAAAATTTCCCTAAATATTCCTAAATAATTTTTATCACTTTCATGAATCTTCAATACCACATCTGGATGGGTGTGGGATTTTGATGTAGAAATTGTTTTTAATAAATTTCACATATCACAACCCTTGTTAGTTAAGGAAACAAGGTCAACATACATGCCAATTTTCTTAAGAACTTTTAAATGCCACTAAAATCCAAATATAAACTTCAAAATTGTCTTATTCCTTTGACCACCTTTGACCTTCTAAAAACCTTCAAATAAACATGATTAACTCATTCAAAGAGTCCCACAAAGTCATTTCAACTCTTATAGTACCTTATGTCTTCTTAACAACACTTGTAGCCATCCCCAAAGTGCATTTATTGTATATTTGAGAGTAATATTGGGATTCAAGCTAAATCGAACACCATTTGAGATACCTTTTATTCCCAAAAAATTATTTACAAATTTTCATACTGTGAGAAACAACATAGCACCTTCAAACCACAAAAATTTCTCAAAATTAGGTTTTTTGCCACTAGGTTTGTCTGAAGACAAATTCATGTTTTAGAGAAAAATGCAAGGTTCTAAGAGGAAGTAGAAACACTTTTAGACACCCCTTATTGAGTTCTACTATTCCACCAATTTTTTTAGTCCAATTCCCCTCACAACTCCTACAATTTATTTTTCCCTCTTATCTTTAGGTCTTCTAGGCTTACCAAATGGTATAAGCTGAGTTTCTATACTTTTGAGGGTAACTCCTTTATTTTTATTGATTCTCAACCATCCTTACACTTTAAATTCCCTCTCCCCAATCCCATTTTTTCCCTCTAAAGCTTCTCTCCTTGCTCATTCACACAATCTTGTTTCTAAGTGCATCCTACTTTCTTGCCTTAATTTGTCTTATGACGTGAACAAAGTACTTTTTGGGGTCTCAATCACTTCATTCATATTACCCAACCATGTGCACACTTCCAACACAAAACTCATCACCTGTAGTTCCAATGTTAAAAGTTAGAGGACATAATATTATGTGTGCTTGAAAGCAATACCTGACTCAAAATCTCCTTATTAGGTTATAAAGGAAGCTTAGACTATGTTTTTTCTTCTTGCACCCTTCTAAATTAATATTTCTTCATAAAACTATATCACATACTTTCATAAACCATATTATTCTCCTTCCTCAAGGTTTTATCTTTCAGTGAGAATTAATTGAGATATGCTATCCTTTCTCTCTTTTCTAACCCTCAAATGGGGTATCTTTATAATAGATTATAGTTAGACTGTGTTTAACCTTTATATATTTTCAAAAATTCTCTATTTTCTTGGAGATTTTGTGAATTCATTTGTCATACCGAAAAATAATTATATAAACCTTTTGAGAAAGATTCATGGGTGACTCTTGTAGTTATTTACATTTCTTATCTTAAAACCCTGAACTAGGGTTTACACAGACCAAATGGATTCTCCCTTAGAAATATATCCACCTGTATGTATTTAAATGATAGTCAAGATTCAAAATATCATCTACAAACTTATCTCAATATTTCCAACAATCTTAAAATAAGGACACAACTTCACACTTCACCAAATACTTTCTAATATCACATTACAATCATGTCAGGTATGATTTAACAAGGTTTAACTGAATTTTCTAAGCTTTCCAACAAGGTTCTTGTTCCCTATCACTTACCATATCTTTATAAGGAGGTTCTTGATCTCCCTTATCTTATAGAAACTTCTTACAATGTTATTTATATAATGAAACATTTGTTATCCTTCGATAGCTTGTACAATCATGTAAATCCAATCTTCACACATCGTATTTCAAACTAGTAATGCAGTTTAAAAGATTCAACTAATTATTGAAGTTTCCTCTGTTTTTAAAAAGTTTTTAACTCTTATAGTAACTCTTATTCATTTAACCATGCTCGTGAGATATAGACAAGTCATTATTTAACATTTACTTACTCATCTTTTTTCTTGAATATGTGTTTTACTGATATATCAGTGTCCTAGGTTTTCAAGGACTTTTTCATGCAATATAATCACATATTCTTCTTCATTTTAGTTCTAATTTAATCTCATTCACATTGTACACTGTTATGAGAGAAGTTATCAATCACACTATACAATTTAGCACAATGCAAGATTCATAAGAAACTCACTAATATATTTACATCAATTATCTAAATCAATTCATTTCTTGGATTGTATACCATCTGAGACCTTCTTAGGCTCCTTCACTTATGAAACCTCCTCTCAATACTTCACTAATTGTCTCTCTTTCGAATTCCTCCATTTTACTAGAAGAGATGGTGGTTACATTACTTAACCCAAGATGACTAATCAAGTTTTATGATAACTACAAGTCATTAAAAACCTAAGACAAAGGTTAAAACACTCTATTCTCTCCCAATGAGGGTCTAAAAATGACCTTTCACACCATTAGCAACTCTTACACTTTTCATCAACTTCATCTCATGGACTTAAGAATTCAAAGTTTTAAAAACCTTATTTGGAGGGAAAATTCTCAAGGAACCTAGAAAACTAAATGAATATTACATGGAGGTGAAGGAAGCAACTTAAATACCAAAATAGGCCTACTAAGCTCTCACACAAACCCAAAACGAGAATGAAAACTAAAATTATACTATGGACAAGATGTTGATCCTACATGCATACTCCCTAAGTGGGAAGATTTTCTCCCATGAAAATGTATGCTTTCTTCCTCATTTTCCAATTCATTTGCTTCTTTGAAATGCCTCTACTTTTTTTGTGTTTGAATTTTCCTTTCTTCTTCTTATATTTTTTTCTCTTCTCTTTACTTTCCTTGTCTCTAGCTTGCTTGGTTTGTCTTCTTCTTTCCTTGCTCTTCCTTCATCTTCTTCTTCATATTTCAATTGTGTTTTCTCTTCATTTTCTTACTTCTCTTCACCTTTTATATTCATTTCTTGGTCCATACCTACACATGCAAAGCTAAAATCCACCATAGATTGCAAAAATAGAGAAAAACTAGTCTCCTTCTTGTCATCTTTCCTTGTCAACTTGATTTATTCATCCTTTTTCTGAGAAACCTCCATAGTTATCTCTAGAATTTGATGTGGACTCATCAAATTCTTACTTGGTTTCTTCTTCATGGATCTTCACCATGCTTTCATCTTCTTTGTCTACTTCATTTGCCAAGGTTTCTCTAGGATTTACTCTAGTTTTGACTTCATCTTCTCCACTTAACAAACTCCAGATTCTTGTAAGATCTCTCCATGATAATTTCATCACACTAACAAATGCGATTTTCACCTTTGACAAATCCAAATTGAGCTTTAAATTTTGCACAAGTTTCTTCCTCTTGATTTTATTCATTTTTGTTCCCTAGGTCTTCATTCAATGCATTACTTATTTACTTGTCTTCTTCATTTTGAATACTTGCATTCACACATACAAAGACACTATCAGATTGAAAAATTGGAGGCCATTTATCCTCTTAAGAATCTCTTTGCAAGATATATTTTCCTTCTTCTTTCAGTTGCTCTTCTTCTTCACTAGTTCCTTCTTCATCTTCACCAAAACATCTCTCCCATCTATGGATAATATATGTTGAATTCCATGCCTCTTTTATTCCTTCTTTCATCTCTTTTCCATTTCGTCATTTTCCTTCTTCTTTACATAAGCCATTGTATAGGCCATGCCACTCTCTTCTTCATATTCCATCCCATAACCTTGTTTTCTTCATTTCTTCTCTCTATTAGCCACTGCAAATCTGATTTTATCTCTCCAAACTCTGTCATCACTTCTTCATTTTTCATTATCATGTTCCTCTTACTCTCCATAAAAAATTTGTAGTATTCATCTATCAAGAAAGCTCTCATTTTTCTCTTTTTTCCTCTTAACTCACTCCGTTTCTTCACTTCTCAAGCAAGTCCTTTACACCTTGCTTCTTCTCAAAACCTTGCCTAGGATTCTTACCTAGTCATTTGGTGTCTTTCCACTCTTATTTCACTCTCCAATCATATTTAACCTTGGTTCTCCTATATCTTTATTCTTTCTTCTTCTTTAAGCCTTCTAGGTTAGGTTTCTTGCTAACTACACCTTCACTCTTCACTTGTTCTTATTCTTCTTCTCAATTTCTTTCTTCCTTTCCTAAGAGAATATACATGCTTTGATACCAAAAATGTAGATAAAAAATTAATAAACTTCACATATCACAACCCTTGTTAGTTAAGGAAACAAGGTCAACATACATGCCAATTTTATTAAGAACTTTTAAATGCCACTAAACACCAAATATACACTTCAAACCTGCATTTTTCATTTTACCACCTTTGACCTGATCAACACCATCAAATAAACATGATTAAATCATTCAAAGAGTTACATAAAGTCATTTCACCTCTATAGTCCCTTACGTCTTCTTAACAACACTTGTAGCCCTTCTAAAGTGCATTTCTTTTAGCTCTGAGAGCAATATTGGGATTTAAGATAAACCAAACACCATTTTAGATAACCTTTATGCCTAAACAACTATTTAAAAAATTTCATACCCTAAGAAACAACACATCACCGTCAAACCACAAAATTTGCTCAAAATTAGGTCTTTTGCCACTAGGCCTGTCTGAATTAAAATTCATGTTTTAGATCAAATTAAAAGGTAGAAACACTTTCAGACACCCATTATTTATTTCTATCATTCCACCATTTTTTTAAGTCCAATTCCCCTCACAACTCCTACAATTTACTTTTCCCTACTGTCTTTAGGTCTTCTGGGCTTACCAAATGGTATAAACTGAGTTTATATTCTTTTGAGGGTAACTTCATTTTTCTTGATTATCAACCATCCTTAAACTTTAAATTACCTCTCACCAATCCCCATTTTGGAATCTAAAACTTCTCTCCTTGTTCATTCACACAATCTTGCTTATAAGTGCATCTTACTTTCTTGCCTTAATTTGTCCTATGACTGGAACACCACATTTTTTGGGTTCTTGATCACTTCATTCATATTACTTAACCATGTGTACACTTCCAACACACTAATCATCACCTACATCTCCAATGTTAAAAGTTAGAGACATAAGATTATCATTTCTCAAGCAATACTTCACTCAAAATCCCCTTATCAGGGTATAAAGGAAACTTAGACTATGTTTTTCTTCTTGCACCCCTTCTAAACTAATATTTCTTCGTAAAACTCTCTCACATACCTTCATAAACCATATTATTCTCCTTACACAATGTTTTATCTTTTTTCAATGAGAATGAATTGAGATATGCTTGCATTTCTCTCTTTTCTAACCCTCAAACATGGTATCTTGACAATGGCTTTATAGCTGTAGTTAGATTGTGTTTAACCTTTATATTCTTTTCAAAATTTCTCTATTTTCTTGGAGACTTTGTGAATTCATTGGTCATCTTGACAACTGGACTATGTAAAAATTTTGAGAAAGATTCATGGGTGGATCTAACCTTTATATTTTTTCAAAATTTCTCTATTTTCTTGGAGACTTTGTGAATTCATTTGTCATAATTGAAAACTCACTATCTAAAAATTTTGAGAAAGATTCATGGGTGGATCTTGTAGTTATTTACATTTCTTATCTTAAAACCCTGAACTATGGTTTACACAGACTGAATGGGTTCTCCTTAGAAATATATTCACCTACATGTATTTAAATTATATTAAAGACTCAAAAAACCATATATACAATTATCTCAAGCTCTCCAAAAATCTTAAAAGAAGGACACAACTTCACACTTCACTAAATACTTTCTAATATCACGTTACAGTCATATCAGGCCTGATTTAGCAAGGTTTATCTAAATTTTCTAAGCTTTCCAACAAGGTTCTTGTTCTCTATCACTTACCATTTCTTTATAAGGAGGTTATTGATATCCCTTATTCTTCTAGTAACTTATTAAAATTTTATTTCTACAATGAAAGCTTTTTTATCCTTCTATATCCTGTACAGTCATGTAAATCCACTCTTAACACAAATTATTTCAAACTTGTAACACAGTTTACAAGATTCACCTAATCATTGAAGTTTCCTCTGTTTCTACAAAGTTTTTAACTCTTTTCAGAACTCTTATTCATTTAACCATGCTCCTGAGATATATACAGGTGCTTATTTAACCTTTACTTACCCAGCTTTCTTCTTAAATATGTGTCTTACCGATATATCTGTGTCTTAGGTTTTCAAGCCTTAGTCATGCAATATCACATAGTATTCTTCATTTTATTTCTATATGAATCCCATTCACATCATACAATGTTATAAGAAAATTTATCGATCACCAAAGATTTCAAGAACACTATACACTTAGTAAAATGCAAGATTAATAAGAAACACACCAATATATTTACATTTATGGTCTAAAAAATACATTTCTTAGACTATAGACCATCTGATCCCTTCTCAGGATCCTTCACATATGAAACCTCTTCTCAATCCTTCACTAAATATCTCTCGTTTTAATTCCTCCTTTTTATTGGAAGAGATGGTAGTTACATTACTTAACACAAGATGACTAATCAAGGTTTATGATAACTAAAAGTCGTTAAAAACCTAAGACAAAGGTTAAAACACTCTATTTTCTCCCAATGAGGTCTAAAAAATTACCTTTCACACCATTAGTAACCCTTACACTTTTCATCAACTTCATCTCATGGACTTAAGAATTCATATTCTTAAAAACTTCACGAGGAGGGAAAATTATCAAGGAGACTAGAACACTCAATGAAGATTGCATGGAGGTAAAGGTCACAACTTAACACACCAAAATAATCTTACTAAGACCTCACAAAAACCAAAATAAGAATGAAAAAAAAAAATTAGAAAATGGAAAAGATGATGCTGCTACATCATACTCCCCAAGTAGGAAGATTTTCTCCCATGCAAATGTATGTCCTTCTTCCTCCTTTTCCGTTTCACTTTATTCTTTGAAATGCCTCTACTTTTGTTGTGTTTGAATTATCCATTCTTCTTCTTAGCTTTTTTAAATTCTCTTTACTTGCCTTGTCTTTAGAGTTTTTGGTTTGTCTTCTTCTAGCCTTGCTCTTCCTTCATCTTCTTTTTCATATTTTAGCTATGTTTTCTCTTCATTTTCTTGCTTCTCTTCACCTTTCACATTCATTTATTGGTCCATACCTACACATGTAAAGCTAAAAATCCACCTTAGATTACAAAAATAGAGAAAAAATAGTCTCCTTACTGTCTTCTTTCATTGTCAAATTGATTTCTTCATCCATTTTCTTATCAAACTCCATATTTATCTTTGTACTTTGATGCAGATCAAAAAATTCTTGATTGATTTCTTCTTCTTGGATCTTCACCATACTTTCATCTTCTTTGTCTACTTAATTTTCTAGGGTATCTCTAGGATTTTATCTAGTTTTGACTTCATCTTCTCCACTTAACCAACTCCACCTGCTTGTAAGATCTCTCCATGATCCTTTCATCACACTAAAAACTACATTTTCACCTTTGACTGATCCAAATTGAGCTTGAACTTGTTAACAAGTTTCTCCCTCTTGTTTTTCTTCATTTTTGTTCTCTTGCTCTTCATTCAAGGCATTATTTATTTCCTTCGAACTTCTTCATTTTGAATACCTTCATTCACACATATAAAGACACTATCATATTGAAAAATGGAGGCTATTTAGCCTCTTGAGAAGCTCTTTGTAAGGTATTTTTTCCTTCTTCTTTCAGCTGCTCTTCTTCTTCACTAGTTCCTTCTTCATCTTCATCAAAACTTTCTCCCATATCTAGATAACATATGCTGAATTACATGCCTTTTTTCATCCTTATTTCATCTCTTTTCCATGTCTTAATTTTTCTCCTCCTTCTTTACATAAGCTCTTGTATAAACCATGTCACTCTCTTCTTCATATTCCATCCCAAAACCTTGTTTTCTTCCTTTCTTCTCTCTATTATCCACTATAAATCTGAGTTTAGCTCTCTAATATATGTCATCACCTCTTCATCAGTCATTATCATCTTCCTCTTACTCTCCTTCAACCTTCTGTAGTAGTCATCTGGTGTCCCTTAGATTTCACCCTGAAATTTGGGACTACCCTTTTTAAAAATTTCATTCTATTCAAGTAACATATCGTTTTGTGTTTGTTTTTCATGTAGTTGTTTGCATTGCTCTAAGATATTCCCAGAGAGTCATAAAATCCAAATTCGAAAAATACCCACATGTTAAAGCTCACTCAATCCCTTCATCAGACCTTGTCTACAAGTGTTTTATTTATTTATTTATTAAATAAATAAAGTTCTTTTAAAAATAGATTAAGCTAAAATTGGAGATTTAGGTTATATAAAACACTTCACCCCATCATTATTACCATAGAACATTCACCCGGGGGGAAGAATTTTTGCAGATCAGCTAATTGGAGATATTTTTCGAGCAATTTCCTACATCTTTTTTGGTGTGTTTTGGTTTGTTTTCTCTGGAAATTCTTGTAGCCTATTAATTCGTCCTACCAAATCTTTCCCTAGGCCTAGGGTTTTGAAAATATATCCAATATTTTTAATTACGAATCTGTCTAAAGGTGATCAAAGCTTACGATTCTTTCAGAAGATTTGCAAGAAGTCGCTTGGTCCAAAAAGGTACAAAAATGGATTTTATGAAAATAAGAAAAATTATAGTGCCACATTTTTATAGCTCCAGTTATCTGTTAGTTCCTTTATTTCTAGACATGTTTTGATTGAGACTCTGATAGACTTTGGACATTTTACTATGATATTTTATCCTCTTGGACATTATGGCATTTTGGGTGCGTAGCGCCAATTGGATTAGATTCATATACTGATATATTTCGTATGATGTGATGACACTAACAGGGTTATATGATAGACTTCTCAGTTAGATGTTAGTCTCTTGTGGTTAATTTGATTGATGATATAGTGTTTTGGATTTAATGATGTTGATTTTTATGCTAACCTAAGTGTATGTCGTTACAATTTTATTTGTGGATGATTAATGGCAAACTATGTGGATAATTGTATGCATTGCACTATCAATTGTAAATTATGTTCGGACATTATAAGTTTGATTGATATTGTGATGTATAGATGATGTTTACTATATTGGACATGTGCGGTTAATGTGTGCAATGAGTGTGTAGGTGACAGGTATAGGAGAGTATGGGTTTCAGGGCAGCTACGCAATTGTGCACAAGCGGCCCACAGGCTGAGTCCTAACCATGCTAAATGTTTGAGGCCTTAGATTAGATGTATTTAATTGGGCACCATGGGTGAACCCTCAATTTGTAATGTAATTGTGTCTTGTAAAATTAATTATGTTTAGGGTGTGTTTTATTAAGTAAACTAGCTTATGGGTTAATGATCTTATCTTAAGTTAAGTGTTGGTTTTGGGAAGTGTGTGTGTGTTGGTAGAAGGGATTGGGGACCACATGTGAACCTTGGGTGGACCCCACACCCTCTACCCTTGTGCCCAAGCATGCCAAACCCGAAATTGGGTTATTTTGGGTAATTTTAGGGACCCCTTTTGAGTTTGGAGGGAGTTTCCCTCCCATTTAGCCCTCTTTAGTCACCATCCATGTAAGATGGTTGGATTGTGTGAAAGTGTTAAAAGTTGCTCCACTTTGTTTTATTTTAGTTTTTGGTATTTTGGGTGAAAAGGGATAAAAGGTGAGTTTACTCTTACTTATTTGGTTTTTGGAATCTTTGACTCTTGAGAGGAGAGGAGGTGACACTTGTCACTTTCTCATTGGTGAGGAAATTTTTGGGTTCCTCTTTTTATTCTTCCTCATGTGGGAAGAATGGGTCTTCTTGGTTCATTTTTTTTGGGAGCACTTGGAGAATTTTGGGAGCTTGGAAGGGAGCTTGGACAAAGGGGAAAAGCTTAGAGTTTTGGAAAGCATATTAGAGGTAGGGTTCTTAACCTTTTTCCTTCTTAGTTTTGTTTATCTGGTAAACTATGCTTGATCAATAAAATAGTGTGTGAAATGATGTATGGTGAATGTGATTGTTTGTTTGTTCTTGTTATTTCCTTTGTTTTCTCTCCACCATCATTTGGAAAGATGGTTTTTGGAGAATGTAGGGGAAGAGAGAGGGATTTCCCTCTCAAACCT
This sequence comes from Taxus chinensis, assembly GCA_019776745.2. Lineage (NCBI taxonomy): Eukaryota > Viridiplantae > Streptophyta > Pinopsida > Cupressales > Taxaceae > Taxus > Taxus chinensis. Next base: position 782,660,389 of record CM034150.1, read on the forward strand.
CATGGTTGTTGGTCAAGCCATGAAGGTCCCTTCTCATCCCCTCATATGATTTGAGGTGGGAGAAATGTTCATATGGCTTGAACCTTTCCCCATTCTTGGTAAGGAAACCCTTTTGGGTTTGAAAATCCTCCCAAGAAGGATTTCTATAGCATAAGGAGGAATAAGGAGGATGAATGATTAGGAGGTATAAGGAGTTTTGTATATATATATTTATTTGGTGCTCTATGGTTGGACACCTTGATTTGGGCATCCTTCTTCCTCTCTTCCCCCTTGTGAGGTTGACCTTGTTCTCCTCATGTTGTGGTTTTCATTGTATAGTAGGTCTAAGTGGTTGAATGGTCTTTTGTGGTTTCTCTTGTTGTGTGTTTAAACCCCATTATTACTTGTGCACATTGTGGAAGCTAGTTCCTTTCTCCCATGGGCTTGGGGGAGGCTAGCATGATTTCCAATCATGGAAAGACATGTGATGATGCCTATTGGTTGGGTGGTAAACTAGCCATGTTCTCTTGGAGTTGGATTCTTGTAGAAGCATTGGAGTTAGAGCTCAAGTTGGAGATAATAGAGCCTCTTGCCATCTTGGTCTTTCTCATCCTTGGAGGACATTGTCTTCACTTTGTAAATAAATGTGGCTTGTCAAGTCTATACTCTCTTGTAAATCACCATTATTGTAATTATTGCTTCTTGTAAACATTGGTCTTTACTAAGAGAGTTGTTATTTTTATTGTTGCTAGAATCTTGAAAGATTGTCATTTGAGTTTATAATGAAACTAAGAACTTTTTATTTTCAATGCCTTTTTTTGGAAGAAATGTTGTTTAGAAATATGCAAAAAATATAGTTATGAAATATACACTTGAAATATTTAGTTGTGCATTTCATATAAAATCAAAAAAATTTAGTGTGCTTGCATTTTATTTCCAAAAAAAAATATGGCATTACATTTTGGTATCAGAGCTAGGTTCAAACACACGGACTCTTTGGGTAATTTCTGTTTTCGTCATCTTATTGCCTTGTTTCAAAAAAAAAAACAAATCTATCTTTTCTTGTTGTTGGGATTCCCCCTTGTTGAAATCTGCAATTAATTATTTAGTTATTTTGCATTGAAAGAAAGTTAATGTTATTAGGTTGTAGGGTTTATTGAAATAATGATGTTAGTTGTTTTATAATAGATATTGGAAATAATGTTTGCCTTAGCCCTTTGTTCTTGTAAATATTGATAACAATGTGCCATAGTTACATTTTTATTTATTTATTTATTTTGCTTCCTATTTATAACTATATTTTCCTAGAATAAACGACAAAAATAAATAATAAATAACAATATATAAATGTTGATTTTGTTGCAGCATATAATATTTTATTATATATATATATATATATATATAATAAATAAATTTAATTATATAAAAATTATATATATGAATTACAAAAATAAAAATAAAAATATACATGTATATATATTCATTTTATGCTTAAATATATATATATATAATAAACAAAACAAAACAAAAAAAAAAACGTATTATTTAAAAAAACAAAAAAACAAAAAAAAAGGACTATGTTTGGGGGGCCGAACCCCCCCAAACCCAAAATCCCTCGCAGCCCTGTTCCCTGTCCCCCGCAACCCTACCCTGTCCCCCCCGCGCCCCCGGAAACCCTGTAACCCCCCCGCTGCCCTAGCAGACCCCCCCCAACCCTGTACCCAACGGAGCCCCTCCCGGCGCCCAGACTGTCCCGGACCCCCCCTTTCCCCATGACCCTGCCCTGGCCGCCCCGCCACCACTCCGGACCTCTTTCCCCCGCCACAAACCCCGTAGCACACCCCGCACAGCGCCCCTGCCCCCTCTGCGCACCCCGCGCACAGCGCCCCTGCCCCGCGCCCAAGCAAGACAGCAACAAAATAAAAATTAAAAATATATATATATATATACATACATGATCAAAAATAAAATAAAAATAAAAATACAGTCGCCCCTTTGGGGTTTCTTTAAAAAAAAAATAAAGATGGATGTATATATATATATATATATATATACCGATGAAAACAAAGCCAAACAAAAAAAAATTCTATGGAGCCAACCCTCCATAGTTCTTCCACCTGCACAAAGAGAAAACAAGGAAAACAAAATAAGAGAAATATGAGAGAAGAATAAACAAAATGAATGAACAAATGAATGAAAAGTAAAATAAAAACACCATAGAGAAATCTAGGGCAAATTTAGGGCAAGTTTGAAATGAATGGCCAAGATTGGATTAGATCCTAGGGCTCTCATTCAACCCTACTTTTCTTTAAAACATGATTTTTAATGGGAATGGAAAAAATAAATTTCATGGGGTGTGTGGGTAAAATAAATAAGAAGGGGGGGAAAGCTAATTAAATTAAAAAAGGGTGTGTGGGAAAATTAATTAAAAGGGGGAAGACTAATTATTTACAAAAAGTGTAAATTTTTATTTATAACCCCTAAGGAGATTAATAGATTAAAATAATTAAATTATTGTGGGATGGTATTAATCTATTTCAAAAAAATAATAATAAATAAACTAAAATTATTATTGGGTTAGTGTTCATTTGATTTTGGGTAAATTAATGATTAATATATATTAATTATTAATGTGATAGGCTTAAGCAAACATTAGTAATTATTGATCATTTCAAAAAAAAAATATTAATTAACGCTTTCCGCAACTTTAAAATAAATAATAAAAATAAAAAATAAAAATAAAAAAATTATAAGCCATTTTATTTATTTAATTTTTTACCTCGGGTTTAGGATGGGGCCCAAGAGGGGACGATCAGCTTGAGGTTCAGGACGTAGTGCACCTACACGGGAGCCACCGGCCACCGATTTTGGGCCTCAGATATTGGAGACCTTGTAGCAGCTGATAGGTGTGGTACATGAGCGCCTTCCACCACCGCAGGTGCCGAGAGAGGAGGACATTCAGTTGGGAGACGAGTTGTTTGGCGAGGACGCACATCCAAAGCCACCTGAGCATGACATTCCGAGACGAGAGAGGTCACGCAGCCCTTCCATCCTTGGCGAGAGGGTGGCCTCATTTCGTCACAGCCGTTCACACAGCTTCGAGGGACCTTTTGGAGATATGCGACCCCTCTCACCTGTTAGACCACAACCGTCAGGATCGAGACACAGGCAGTGTGATTTGAGACCTCCTTCGCCTGCAGCCGCCTACGTTTACTTGTTCGACAGACGGTTTTGGGGCGGAGTCATGGCTTCTTAGCTTGGATAGCTGCTTTGGTTTGCACTCTCATGAGAGCAACGTCAAAGCCAGGTTCGCCATAACACCTCCTCCGAGACGCAGCAGGCATTTGGTGGAGGAATGAGGAGCGGAAGCTCCATTTGACTCGGGATACAGTGACATGGGAGTTGTTCGAGGAGAGAATCAGGGCCTGGTATATGTCAGAGCATTTTGTGCAGAAGAGGATTGATGAGTTTCACGACTTGCGACAGGGTTCTGGCTCAGTGGCGCAGTACGAGAGCAGGTTCTTGGTTCTCTTGCAGTATGTAGACTACCAGCAAGACGAGAAGTTGCAGGTAAATAGGTTCATTCGGGGCCTGAATGCAGATATAGCAGGAGCTGTTAGCATGCTATCTCCTCCCACGTTCGAGAAGGCCGTTGAGAAGGCCTACTTGGCTGAGGAGAATAGGACCAAGGCCCTCAGGAGCACAGAGAAAGGAACAAGAGCAAGTTCCAGGACAGGATTTAGGCATTCTAGAGTCAGAGAGCACGGGGAGCAGTACCACCCCCCTAGAGGAGGATTCTGGTCTTCTCCAGCAGCATCGAGAGCTCCTCCACACCCATCACAGCAGACACAGCATCAGGGACACCAACATCAGAGGGGTAGACAGACTCAGAGGTTTTCAGCGAGGTGGGTCTAGAGGTGGTTTTGGTGGGTCTAGAAACAGGAGGCCGGGTACTCATCACTCTCAGCCAGCCCGCCTCGCAGCAGTCTACTAGGGTTAGACCAGCAGGTTCAGTTCGCTAGAGCACATGAGGGACCCCATCTCAGAGGGGTACAGGAGGATGTTTTATTTTGTGGGGCTCCAGATCATTATGTGCGTATGTGTCCGCACAAGCCCACTACTACGGATATGCAGAGAGCTCCTAGATCTGAGCAGATGGTGGGTGACGTGGGACGCGGCCATCATGTGTATGCAGCGGATGACAACCGCCAGGCTGAGCATCAGGCCACAGTCATTGAGATGACAGGTACTAACAGGGGTATTTCTGTCTCAGTACTTTTTGATTTAGGTGCTTCTGATTCCTTTATATCACCTTCTATAGTGGACCAGTGTGGGCTAGTGGTGGCTAGGCAAGCCAGATAGTTGGCAGATTGAGTTGGCCTTTGGGGCTAAACTCGTCGTGGAATCATATGTGGAGAGTTGTGTACTCGATTTGGGAGTCTTCTCCACTACACTTGACCTCCGAGTTATTCCTTTAGGATCCTACCAGGTAGTTTTGGGTATGGATTGGCTCGAGGCTCATCAAGCCAAGGTGTATTGTAGAGAGAAGGTCATTGAGTGCCAGAATGATTTGGGTAGTGCAGTTGTGATTTCAGGGATGCAGAGACCCATTTCCTTGCGTATGATCTCAGCTAAACAACTCAAGCGGAGCATGCGTAAGGGTTGCCAGTTGTTTGCTATCACTATCAGTGATCGTTCGGACAGTACTCCAGAGCATTCACCCCTTGATGATCACGCAGTTTTGAGGGAGTATGCAGATGTGTTTCCAGGAGAGCTTCCAGGTTTACCACCTAGTAGGGAGGTGGATTTCAGCATTGACTTAGTGCCAGGATCCGCACCAGTTTCTAGGGCACCCTATCGAATGACGACTTCAGAGCTTCATGAGCTCAAGATTCAGTTAGAGGAGTTGTTAGAGAAGGGTCTCATTCGCCCTAGTGTATCTCCTTGGGGAGCGCCAGTCATATTTGTGAAGAAAAAGGATGGTTCTCTCAGGCTTTGTGTAGATTTCAAACAGCTCAACAAAGTCACAATAAAGAACCGTTATCCGCTCCCTAGGATTGATGACTTGTCTGATCAGATGCGGGGAGCTAGAGTGTTCTCCAAAATCAATCTCAAGTCAGGGTATCATCAGTTGTGCATTTCAGATGCAGACATTCATAAGACAGCGTTTCGCACACGTTATGGGCATTATGAGTTCACAGTGGTTCCATTTGGTTTGACCAATGCCCCAGCTGTCTTTATGAGCCTTATGAATGGAGTATTCAGGACATTTCTGGATCGCTTTGTTTTAGTGTTCCTTGATGACATATTGATTTATTCTCATTCTGAGGAGGAACATGAGGAGCATTTGAGGCAGGTACTTCAGGTTTTAAGAGAGCAGAAGTTGTATGGGAACTTGGAAAAATGCAGCTTCTTCCAGACAGAGATTCAGTACTTGGGTCATATCATATCAGGCGAGGGTATCTCCGTAGATCCCTCTAAGATTCAGGCTATCTTGGATTGGCCAACACCCACATCAGTCACTGAGGTGAGGAGCTTCATGGGTTTAGCAGGGTATTACGGCAGGTTTGTGCAGGACTTTTCTAGGATTGCTCACCCTATTACTTTCTCTTCAGAGGAAAGGGAAGAAGTTTGATTGGTCAGAAAAATGTGAGCAGGCCTTTCAGTTGCTTAAGGAAAGGTTAACCACGGTGCCCATCTTAGTAGTTCCAGACCCGAAAGAGGACTTTGTTGTTTGCACTGATGCATCACTAGAGGGTTTGGGAGCAGTTCTTATGCAGGAGCGTCGGGTTATTGCTTTTGAGTCTCGTAAGCTCAAGGACTATGAGCTTAACTATCCTACTCACGACTTAGAGCTTGCAGCAGTTGTTCATACACTTGTGCGTTGGCGACATTTCCTTTTGGGTAGACCTTTCATCTTGAGGACAGATCATTGTAGCTTACAGCATATCTTCTCTCAGCCGAACCTCAACGCTCGTCAACGGCGTTGGATGGAGTTCCTTTGTGAGTATGGCATGGAGGTGCAGTATATCAAGGGAAAGGAAAATGTTGTTGCAGATGCACTTAGTAGACGACGGCATGTACTTGCTTCTTTGACATTGCAATCAGATTTGAGAAGCAGGATACTTGAGCATCTTCCAGAGGACAGGTTTTATGAGGGTGCTAGCTAGATATTGGATTCTCAGGGTTCTTTTGAGGGCAGATATTCAGGATGCATGCTAGAGTCAGATGGTTTTCTTCGGTTCCATAGGCGCATTTATGTGCCTAAGGCAGGTGATCTACGTAGCTTCATCCTTACTGAGGCTCATCGAGCCCCATACACAGCACATCCAGGAGTGAAGAAGATGCATGCCAATTTGAGAGAGTTATATTATTGGTCGGGTCTGCGTCGAGACATAGCAGATTTTGTAGCACGGTGTCTTGAGTGTCAGAGAGTCAAGGCAGAGCATTCTCATCCCGCAGGACTGTTATACCCTCATGATATTCCCGAGTGGAAATGGGATGTGATCTTCATGGATTTCATAGTAGGACTTCCTATGTCCTCTTATCGTCATGATGCCATTATGGTCACTGTGGATAAGTTGACCAAGGTTGCGCATTTCTCGCCAACCAAGGTCACCTATAATGCACAGGCCATCGCCAAAGTGTTCATGGAGGACATTGTCAGATTGCATGGGATTCCAAAGACGATCATCAATGACAGAGACACCATCTACACATCAGTTTTCTGGACTTCTTTTCAGGAGGCCTTGGGTACACAAATTAATTTCAGTTCGGCTTATCATCCAGAGACAGATGGGCAGACAGAGAGGGTTAATCAGGTTCTTGAGGACATGTTGAGGATGTATGTCATGGACCAGCAGAAGAAGTGGGAAGACTATTTACATTTAGTTGAGTTTTCCTACAATAACAGTTATCATAGCTCTATTGGCATGGCTCCCTATCAGGCTTTGTATGGACGTCCTTGCAGGACACCTTTGAGCTGGGATAGACTTGATGACAGGATTATTTTGGGGCCAGCTTATCTTCAGGATTTAGAGCAGCAGGTTGTTCTGATTCGGCAGCGTCTTGAGTAGGCTAGAGCACGCCAGAAGGCGTATGCAGACACGAAGAGGATCGATCGTCACTTCTCAGTGGGTGACAAAGTCTTCTTGAGGGTTCGTCCTCATAAGAGTCTGATCCATCATGGAAAGGGTTCTAAGCTATCGCCTCGTTTTGTGGGGCCTTTTGATATTCTTGAGGTCATCGGTCCAGTTTCCTATCGCCTAGCTTTGCCACCACGCCTTGCACGGGCCCATGACGTTTTTCATGTTTTTGTACTACGTAGATATGTACCAGATGTTTCTCATGTTTTGGATTGGTCAGCATTACAGGTAGAGGACGGAGGGCAGTGGAGATTGGAGCCCGTACGCATACTGGAGCACCGGAGGTTGGCCCTTCGGGGGTTCGAGATTTGGACCAAGTTAGAGTGCAGTGGGACCGATATGACGAGTCATCAGCTACCTGGGAGGATGCTACACCACTGAGGGCTAGATATCCCTATCTCTTCCAATGACTTCCAGGAGGAAGTCTAATTCTAGGAGAGGGGGATGTAGTGCCCACATTTTTATAGCTCCAGTTATCTGTTGGTTCATTTATTTCTATACATGTTTTGATTGAGACTCTGATAGACTTTGGACATTTTACTATGATATTTTATCCTCTTGGACATTATGGCATTTTGGGTGCGTAGCGCCAATTGGATTAGATTCATATACTGATATATTTCGTATGATGTGATGACACTAACAGGGTTATATGATAGACTTATCGGTTAGATGTTAGTCTCTTGTGGTTAATTTGATTGATGATATAGTGTTTTGGATTTAATGATGGTGATTTTCATGCTAACCTAAGTGTATGTCGTTACAATTTTATTTGTGGGTGATTCATGGCAAACTATGTGGATAATTGTATGCATTGCACTATCAATTGTAAATTATGTTCGGACATTATAAGTTTGATTTATATTGTGATGTATAGATGATGTTTACTATATTGGACAGGTGCGGTTAATGTGTGCAATGAGTGTGCAGGTGACAGGTATAGGAGAGCATGGGTTTTCAGGGAAGCTACGCAATTGTGCACAAGCAGCCCACGGGCTGAGTCCTAACCATGCTAAATGTTTGAGGCCTTAGATTAGATGTATTTAATTGGGCACCGTGGGTGAACCCTCAATTCGTAATGTAATTGTGTCTTGTAAAATCAATTATGTTTAGGGTGTGTTTTATTAAGTAAACTAGCTTAGGGGTTAATGATCTTATCTTAAGTTAAGTGTTGGTTTTGGGAAGTGTGTGTGTGTTGGTAGAAGGGATTGGGGACCACATGTTAACCTTGGGTGGACCCCACACCCTCTACCCATGTGCCCAAGCATTCCAAACCCGAAATTGGGTTATTTTTGGTAATTTTAGGGACCCCTTTTGAGTTTGGGGGTTCCCTTAGCATGAAAATGGGCCCTTGAACCCTACCTAATAGGTAGGGGGGCCTATTTCCAAGGTTTGGAGGGAGTTTCCCTCCCATTTAGCCCTCTTTAGTCACCATCCATGTAAGATGGTTGGATTGTGTGAAAGTGTTAAAAGTTGCTCCACTTTATTTTATTTTAATTTTTGGTATTTTGGGTGAAAAGGGATAAAAGGTGAGTTTACTCTTACTTATTTGGTTTTTGGAATCTTTGACTCTTGAGAGGAGAGGAGGTGACACTTGTCACTTTCTCATTGGTGAGGAAATTTTTGGGTTTCTCTTTTTATTCTTCCTCATGTGGGAAGGAATGGGTCTTCTTGGATCATTTTTTTTGGAGCACTTGGAGAATTTTGGGAGCTTGGAAGGGAGCTTGGACAAAGGGGAAAAGCTTAGAGTTTTGGAAAGCATATTAGAGGTAGGGTTCTTAACCTTTTTCCTTCTTAGTTTTGTTTATCTGGTAAACTATGCTTGATCAATAAAATAGTGTGTGAAATAATGTATGGTGAATGTGATTGTTTGTTTGTTCTTGTTATTTCCTTTGTTTTCTCTCCACCATCATTTGGAATGATGGTTTTTGGAGAATGTAGGGGAAGAGAGAGGGATTTCCCTCTCAAACCTCATGGTTGTTGGTCAAGCCATGAAGGTCCCTTCTCATCCCCTCATATGGTTTGAGGTGGGAGAAATGTTCATATGGCTTGAACCTTTCCCCATTCTTGGTGAGGAAACCCTTTTGGGTTTGAAAATCCTCCCAAGAAGGATTTCTATAGCATAAGGAGGAATAAGGAGGATGAATGATTAGGAGGTATAAGGAGTTTTGTATATATATATTTATTGGTGCTCCTATGGTTGGACACCTTGATTTGGGCATCCTTCTTCCTCTCTTTCCCCTTGTGAGGTTGACCTTGTTCTCCTCATGTTGTGGTTTTCATTGTATAGTAGGTCTAAGTGGTTGAATGGTCTTGTGTTTTCTCTTGTTGTGTGTTTAAACCCCCATTATTACTTGTACACATTGTGGAAGCTAGTTCCTCTCTCCCATGGGCTTGGGGGAGGCTAGTATGACTTCCAACCATGGAAAGGCATGTGATGATGCTTATTGGTTGGGTGGTAAACAAGCCATGTTCTCTTGGAGTTGGATTCTTTTAGGAGCATTGGAGTTGGAGCTCAAGTTGGAGATAGTAGAGCCTCTTGCCATCTTGGTCTTTCTCATCCTTGGAGGACATTGCCTTCACTTTGTAAATAAATGTGGTTTGTCAAGTCTATACTCTCTTGTAAATCACCATTATTGTAATTATTGCTTCTTGTAAACATTGGTCTTTACTAAGAGAGTTGTTATTTTTATTGTTGCTAGAATCTTGAAAGATTGTCATTTGAGTTTATAATGAAACTAAGAACTTTTTATTTTCAATGCCTTCTTTTGGAAGAAATGTTGTTTAGAAATATGCAAAATATATAGTTATGAAATATACACTTGAACTATTTAGTTGTGCATTTCATATAAAATCAAAAAAAATTAGTGTGCTTGCATTTTATTTCAAAAAAAAAAATATGGCATTACAAAAGTATTGCCATCAATGCATAGAGCTTTAGAAAAATATGCTCTTTTAGAGAAAATAACACCTAAAATAGAGCCACAGAATGAAAGTTATGGCACATGCAAGTTTTGCTACTACATCTTCCCAAAACTCTTTCCTAAAAATGGAAAAGGTTTTATTCTATATTTTTGTTTTTCTTCACCAGGAAAATCCAAAAATGGAAATAAAATGTTGTTGATGAGTTTTCACATGACTTTAGAAGGTTTCTTCATGCAAGTCACACTTTTTGGAAAGAATCCTTCTTCCATGCAAGTCAGGAAAGTATTTTTTGGAAGGAAGGATTTAAGCTACCAATGGGAATTTTTGGTGGGTGGCAGGCAGGTGATAATTTCTTGCCTACCTTGCAAGTTACTTTTTCCCATCAAGTAAAATTAACTTAAGCTACAATGGGAATTCCAGAGGTGGTAGGAAGGCGAGAATTTCTTACCTACAATGCAGGGTGAAAATTCCCATTATAAAGAAAAAATCACTTAAAGCACCAATAGTAATTTCTTGCCTACCTAGCAGGGTGACTTTTCCCATCAAAGAAGTTTTATTCACCCATGAAAGTTGCATCTTTGAGAAGAAGGCTAATTTTTTCCATTTTTGCAAGTCGCACTTTTTTGGAAGGAAGGATTTATGCTGTTAATGGGAATTTTGGTAGTAACAGGTAGATGGGAATTTATTTTCTGTAATGCAGGGATAAAATTCTCATTATGAAAGTCAAATCACTTAAGTGAAAGATGGAATTTTTGGGGCTAGAATATAGGGTGGATATTCCCATTAATTTGACTTTCTATTTTTAACAAATTCCCTTGCCAAAAAGTGTGACCCACCTTAGCATTAAATACATGTATGTAATGATATTTATTAATGATATTTCTAGATAAGTTTGGCACCATAAATAGGAGGAAATCTAATGCAAGTGGGTGAGCTAAAGAGAATTCAAGGATGCATGCTAAAAATAAATTCATAAAAAAATTATCAGAAGCATGCAGACTTGGGCACCCAAATTGGATGAAGAGGCATGGTTTTTAATTAATTAAATTACTAGAAATAGGGAAGGGAAATTATTAAAAATAGCATGCAGATGGCTATATAAGCATGGGACTCCATAAGGGAGAAGAATTTAATTATTTTTTATGAATTTTACAGCCCAGACAGGTTTTTGCGCCAAGGGAAGGATGATTTTGCATTAAGGAGTATTTTTCATTGCCGGGGGGAAGCTTCCAGTTTTGGCGCCTAGGGTTGGAATAGCCTAGTGTTTGTTATTCTAAGTATTTGCATGTTGGTATAAATGCCCAGGTGAATTAAATAATATTTTTCTTGCTTTGCATGCAAGTAAAGTCTCAAATTTTAGGGTAGTAGACTTTATATGCATATTCTCAGTGATAAAAATCAAGTATTCATGTCATGGACTCCATCTTTGTCTAAATTGATTGCAGGTATTCATCATAGGTGCTCATATTAGTGAAAGGAAGTTTAAATAAATATTGGATACATTGAATATATCTTTTGAATCATAATAAGTTTCCATATCTACACAAATTGATCCAATTACAAAGTATTCTGGAAGAATTAAAAGAAAAAGAGCTGAGATGAAGATTGTTCCAGACATGATGAAGCATGATGAAAGAGAAGGATAAAAAAATTCATGCATATCTTCAAGATTTGCTATCATCAATGATATAGACATAGGCCCTGAACCCATCACTAATTTAATTGATAGATCCAAAGCCGGAAGGACATATCTCATGCGGGCAATTAAAAGTAGTAGGATTATTTAAGCTTCGGTGTTTCCAATCACAGCTCAATTGCCTGAATTTGTTATGGAGTGTGCAAGGTCTTACCATCCTCTTTTCAAAACAATTCAAGATGTCGCAGGAAATGTAATAAATTAGGTTGGATGCACAATTCATTAATTATTTCCTGAATATTCTAGAACGACTAGTGGTGATTGCAATTAGCATGTAGGATGTTGGTGACAGATGGGAAAATGTTGAATTAACATGTTCGACAAGTATATTCAATATCAGAACAAAAATAAAGCATAGGGTTTTACAGTTGGCATATCTTCTTTCTTCTCTTATTTCTTATGTTCCCGAGTGAAAGTATAAGATTAAACTTTATTGGTCTAAAAGTCATTACTTTAAGTTATTTGAAAAGGTTCTCTAAGATAAGTGGCACATGTGCACAACTTTGACTTAATCTCTAGATGCATGTCACTTAGAGAGGAATTATAAGAGAAATATTTCTAGATGTTTCCTTTATAACTTCCACATGTTCTAGTTCAGTTGCAGTTTCATATTTGTAATTTACCCTTTATACACTATAAATAGAGGAAAGGCCTACGGGGTTAAAGGATCATAATTTGTAATCAACGTTCTTGTGTTCCAGACTTTGAGCTGAAACCCTTGATATCTTTTTGAAATCTAAGGAATAGAGAAGAGGTAGATTTCCAAAGATATTTTTTGTTAACGGTAGCATTTGTTTCTTATTTATTTTTAGGTCTTTGCATAAACTTTGTGTTATCTTACATCTGGATCTAAAAAATTTCCTTTGCTTTGAATTCTGCATTTCAAGATCTATTTGTTTTTGTTTATGTGCATGTGACCAACTCTATCAACTATTGGTTAATCTTCTTTCTTTTCTTCTCGCATTCAATTATTTCCCTCTTCTGCATATATACATTTCTTACAGCTTCTTACTTGCTACAAAATTGCCTAGCTATGGTCCATGAGCTACGTAGTTAAAGTAAAACCAACAAATCAATATTATGAAATATAATCGACAAGGTCTTACATGGGAGCCTCATTGATAAATGAGGGAGATTTATCTCATGATATCCTAGGTTTTCAATTGTGCAGAAAATCTAGCCAACATCATTTATCAAGAAACATCTCATTTTTCTCTCTTTTCCTCTTAGCTCTCTCCTTTCTTTTCTTCTCAAGAAATTATTTTGCATCTTTCTCTTTCTCAACACCTCACATATGATTCTTACATTGTATTATTAGTGTCTTTCCACTCTTATTTCTCTCTTTAAATCCTATTTCAGCTTAGTTCTTGTAGTATTATTATTACCCAAACCAGAGCTAGGCACATTGGCACTTCATCCAGACTAAATTGGAAGATCACTCGAAGCGTGCACAACCACCAAGTCCCTCCTTTTCTTTTCTTATCAAAATGTTAGCATGAATTTCCATTACACTCATAACAAAGACATTTATTTATACATAAGAATCACCATAAACATGGCACTTGGAAAAACATATAATAAGGAAAACATCCCATCATGACAATAACAACATTACATAATCAAGAAGTCTAAATACATATATGCAAATCGCCATCATTATCCATTGTAAAAACACCAATAGTCAATACATAAAACAAGTAGCTGATTACAATATATCTTAATGCATCTCTGTGATGAACCATGCGCACACACCATACAGACTCTAGCCTCTCACTCTAACTCTCTCTCAAAAAATTAGTACATCAACAATATTTATAGGGTGGGGAATTTACCTTCACCACTCATGCACTTTCCTAATAATAGGTGTGCGTTAAAAAAATAACTTGCATGCTTTTACAAAGGTAGCCAACAATAGGCTATCTTAAATATACACCATGCTTTAATCCTATTATTAGACATCCTCATGCACTCTCCTTATCTCTGTTATGCATGTTCTTTTTCCACTTATAGCCCTAGCTTGGTCATTGAGTCATCTTGATTTTCTCTATTCTTATACCTTTGCTTGATCAACACTCCAACTCTACTTTTATGTTTTAAGCCCTGACTTCTACATAAATGGCTAAGTCCCATCTCTTACGCATAGCCTTGTGCACCAACTTATTTTATCACTATGTTTTCCCCTTGCACACTAATCTAACCCTAACATGTGCATTCCCTTACGTGTAGCCTCTATGCTATATTAATCCTTAGCATTTTTCCCAACCAACACTACCCCACACTAGGGATATTGTCCATCCTTGGCAATATTGAATTAAAAAATTCCTTTGATGAATGAAAAAAAATTAAAGAATATGAATATGTCTTGCATCAAGAGAATCAAATAATCACAACTCATGAATTTTTAGGTGGAAGGAGCCTAGGAAAATCCTTATCCAAAATATTCTCCAAATCCATCCAAAATTCCAACTCCTTTTTTTCCTTGAGTAGTATGGTATTGACAATTTCCAGTACCTCTTCGCAAGTTAATTCATTCACCTTCCCTTTGATCTCCTTGATCATATTTTCATGTTGTGAGGCCGCATCATCCATTGCATTCATCTTGTGCACTACCAAGGGGAAGAGTTCCTTCAATATTTCTCTAAGGGCGGTGTTCAGAGATGTTCTCAAATCCCTCTTTTGATCTACTTTAGCCAACACATTCTACTACTCATCCCTGTTATTCTTCATTTTGGCTTGAATCTCCCTTAACTCTGCTTCATCCTTGGCAGCATGTACATTCATCACATGCTCAAAATCTTGGTAGTTTTCAAAGACAAATTCTTCCCTTCACGCAACCTCCTTAGCCTCTACAGCTAGCACCTTATACTATGCAAGATATGTCTCAATTTGTTACCTGTAAATTTTCTTCTACGTGGCTAGCTCCTTGGTTGTCAGACATGTAACCTTTCTCCTCTCATGTGAGAGAATTCATGCAAATTTATCCAAATAATTTAAAGTTGTCTCATATTCATCCTTGGAATTTTCAGCAAGGTTTGATTATGCTATAGTGATGGTGTCTATGATGCACTCTTCTTTCTTATATGTCATGCGCATTTTCCCTTCTCCTCTTAGCTCCTACTTGATTTTCTCAATCTTCCGAACCTTTTCCTGAGCCTCTTTACGCATCATTTTTATTCTAGCATCCTTGTCAAAAATCTTCATTCCAAAATTTGTCTCCAATTTGTTAAGCACATTGCATGCTTATTCATCAGTGAGGATATGTGATTCAACCATTGGGAAGGCCTCTATATGCGCATACTTAAACTGAGTCTCTGAAAAATATTCTGCATTTAATTCAAACACTGGATCTTCCATGTGTGACTAGAATACCCAAGAGAGCATTTTCCTAGTGTGCAAGAGGGCTTCATTCTTATCAAAGAATGACCAATAGAAGAGATCTTTTGTAGCTATCGAGATTTTGTACCTTTCCTATAGGAAATTTTTAGGATCATCATTGTATTTCATTAGAGGGCCCTGGGGAACATGCATTTGTCTTATTCCCTTTCCTTTACATCCATTTGATAGCTATTGTGGAATGGAGTGAATTGCGCCACTCACTTCTCCCATCCTTGTGTCCTCACCTGCAATGGTGTCCTTATTCTTTTCTTCCTCATCATCGTGCTCAGTGTCGCAATATTCTTCAAGCTCCTGGTCTCCACCTATGTTCCCCATAATAAGATCTCCATGGACTCTCTCCTCTTCACCATCCTTCTTTAGTCCTTCTTCCTCTCGCACATCATGCTTCTCTTCATCCATGTCCTCTATAGTGTGAATGATTGGGGGACTTTATGGTATCTATTCTCTATTAGACTTCTCAGCATCCTCTATTTCTTCACTCGAAACCACTCTAGGTTTCTTCTTCACATGTGGCTTATTTTTGGGACTTGGATTATTCGGTGACTTCTTGGTCAATCTAGAGGTACTTGCGCCTCATCCTACCTCCCTGTGCTCTTTTTGTCTCTTCTCTCTTGTGCCTTGGTCGATGGTCAGCTCCTTTTCCCATTTTGTCTCTTCTTCATCATTTTCTTCTTCTTCTTCTTGACAAGGATGGGTCTTTTCATGTATTCCCTTCGTTCCCACCATCTGCTTACTCTTAGGTGACAATAGTAGTGGAAGTTCTTCCTCGTCAATATATTTTACTTTCTTCAATTTTGGTCTCAAATAGATCTATACTTTGGCTACTTACTTACCCACTACTAGAGTCTCCAAAGTGATATCGATGTTATCTAACTCTATTATTTCCACATATGCCAATTTTCCAGGGTATACATAGGTATTGTGCAATGTATGGTATTCAACATCTACCTTTTTCTGCATCAAATTTCAATTTACGTGCATAAAATATTCTATTGATCTAAGCTTGATAATACTTGAAGGTAAACGTGAATGGTAGTTTGCACCAAGGGATTTTGTCCCTCGTCTTCATATAAAATATTCCAAAGAAATAGTGTTGAAACACTACAAACTTTTCCTTTCCTTCTAATACCAAAGGTAGTTCCCTTTGTACTCGCCATTCATACTCGAATGTTTTGCGCATCTACATATACCACATATCTACCCTAAGCTTGTATACATTATTAATCTCACCATCATAGGTATACTCTACGAACCTTTATGATGGAGACTTATGATCCATCAGGTATTTTCATACCTTATCTCCTGACCCATCATGTACCCCTATCTCATAGAAAACAATAAGGAGAAAAATGACACCCCAAGTTATCTTCTCTCTAAAAATGTGTACATGCACTTCTTCAATGAGCCCTTCAACGATGAACTTGATAATTTTATATGCGATCTTATTTGCTATCTTTTGTGCGACATGTAGCTACTTCTTATTTACTTGGGTCCACCTTTCCGACACACCTAACTAGTAGTTAACCAAGTGTGCAAAAAATATTACAACTAGGTTGTTGGTATTTGTAATATTCATTACGTGACGTCTCCTCTTATACTTAAAAGTGATGGAAAAGACCTCTACTGTTGTGTCATCTTCTAAGTCGGGATCTATCTCCCGACCTGAACTATGAAATCTTGTAACCCAGTTAATTAGTTGTGCGGTGATGCACATCCTCCTTCCTACAAAGTAAACAATAATCTTCATGAACCTATGAAATTTGTAGTTGCATATTTTTTCAAAGACAAAATATGAGGTTCAAATAAAATACATGAGACACATTCCCTCCTTGAATAAATGGGAGGCATCCTTTTTATTACTAATTTAAAACACACTAAGAGATATGTACAATATTTACACTTTCTAATCATTGGGATTGGGATCTCATACCACTAGATTTATTCCTTTTAGAAGAGAATAAACATCAGGAAAAAGAAAAAAGAGGAGGAATTTTATTAAAATGAAAAAAGAATAGATAAATAACATGCTTTCTCTTGAGAAAACACAAATAAAAATATAATCATGTATGTTATTAAATTGTAATAACTTGATGAAGATTTTATGAACTAGATATTAAAGTAACGAAAAAATTAACGCATTGAACATAAAAAGAATACATCAAATGAAAAAGATATTCCCACAACACAAATTTTGCAATATACATCTTTAATATTCTTTTATGATAAAAAAAAAACACAAAGTATTTCACTTTTTCCAACTATAAGCTCTATGAAATTCAAAAATCTCCAATCCGTTGCAATGCCGTAACATTTTACATTTATAGAGAAGTGGTGGAGAAAAATAAGGAAACAGTTGGATCAACATACTAAAAATTGTAAAAATGATTTAAGAGTTCCTTTAATTGGTTCTTGTTAAAATACCAATTCAAACTTACATGATAAAAGTATGTCAAAACAATTTTGAAAAATACATGTCAAATGAAAAACAAAAATGACATGATAAGTCCTTCATTCATACTCATATTTTTCTTCCTCATATTCAGCTTGTTTGGATCAGAACTCTTGAAAAATTCGGGATCATCTCTTGAGATTCCTTCTCATCCGGTCCCATAGGAGTAATGATTTAGTACCTCACAGGTTTCATATGTATTTCTGATACTTCCTGGAAGCTTATGATGTTTCATGATATACTTAGCCAAGTTACTAAGAAAAATTTCACAAATAATCAACTTGTCAATAGCTTCCAAACCAAAGTCTTCTTCCACTGTCAATTCCTTCTCAACTAGCTCTTGAAAGGTCTTGAATAATTCATCTGAAAGAAAAATATTCAAACCATCATCCGTAAATTTCACCATGATTTTTGAAAATTCATCATTGATATCGTTAGTGGCATCAACTGTTTCCTCTCTGGATTGATAAAGTTTTCTATAAGCCTCTTGAAGGATCTTGACCCAAAATTAAATGGATTTGCAAAACTTGAAATGTTTTTCAGAATCTTCCACAACTCATTCCTTCATAAAAATTTCTGAATGAACCTTTTTAAGCTCACCAAGAGCTTCCAAAGTTAGATCTAAATTACCATTCTCTTCCATAAGTTCATCTTTCAGCTTATCGACTTCCTTTCTATCCCTTTCCAATGCATTAAATGTTTTTACCACATCAATAATTACCTTTTTTCCTTGCACGAGAAGACATTGAATCCAATCATCTACTTCTCTACCCCTTTGGTTTATCTTTTCCATTTTGGGTACCAATGAGAAATCAAAATGGATTGGAGTAGGAGTGGGAGATGAAATCTGAATCTTCTTAGCCTTGGAAATCTTGAGAAAAAGTATCCATCAGTTATTTGACCCTTTCTTTTAGTTCATTTCTTGGAGGCCTTACTATAACTGATAGTTTTTTGCAAAGGTTATCCATAACATCATGTACATCTTGTTGAGCACCTTCAACAGTGACCATCCCAAAGATCAATATTTGTAATTTTATAGTCCACAATCATAATGTATTATTTGGTTTTATTTGTGGCGAGCATAGAAATCTTAGCAAAAATTTGACCAAATGCATTAACAGAGATATGTGATATGGTCTTGGGGTTTCTTGGTTGATTTGGAAGGTGTTGGATTTAAAGAACTGAAATCGAAGACCTCGGGAGGAACAGGTGTTTTCCTCTTCTTTAAATTCTGACTTGTTAACTAATAGAGAATTAAGGAGTAAGGTGCCTTTGGAGGAGGAGATGTAATAATCAGAGTAGAACCTAGAGGAGTGAGAAAAGTAATAACTAGAGATGGAGGACTACAAATACTGGTAGTAATGATGGTAGAAGAAAATTGAGGAGGAAGAGGAATGGAAACTAGAATTCTAGAAGTGATTGGTGGATATCCCAAATTCAATACTATTCTAGTCAAAAGAGGGGGAAAAGGATGAGAAGATGCTTTCCATGGAAGATACAAGTGGTGATGAAGGGGATAGAGGGGAAGGAGGAGGAGAAAGAGAAACATATGCAGATTTCATTGGGATTTGCAAGGTAGAATACAGAGGAGAAGAAGGGATGTGAGGAGGAGAGGAAATGGAAGAGATATATTGGGGTTGTTGATTTATAACAAGAATAGAAGAAGTGACAAGAGACGAAGAGGCAACTAGTTGTTCCACTACATTACTCACTAGTGTTTCCTTCGAAACTGATAGAGAAGGCGAGTCAAGCACCACAACTGACGAGGAAGGAACAAAAAATAATGGAGGGTGAGACTTAAATCCACTAATAAAAACTTGAACTTTACCTTTTTATGTGGGGTTATACCTTTATCCTTTTCCTCGTGAGAAGGACTCACTTCTGACGTGGATGTGACATGTAGTTTCAAGAAGCTGGAATATTTGGTTTGAATGCCCCATGAATATAACCATGCATTGGTGCAAATGAGGGTTTGAGTGTCCCTATCTTGGATAGCTAATGATTCTTTGATGGACCAATCAACTGGAAGGAATCCTAAATTATTTCCATCAATTTATTTTCACATAGGTTATATAACATTCTTGTTGTCAACCACATCCTCAGAAACATCAAAGAGATCCAACATCTTGATTTCATCCAGGTTCAACTTGTTATTTTCCTTTCACCTTATTACTACCTCATCCTAAAATCAATCCAAATTTCCTCAAGGTCTATAACATAAAGTTTTTAAAGTCCCATGAGCCTTATGAACACCTTGATAATCAAAACCTAGCCTTGACAACATGGTCTTCTTGAACTTAGCTTGTATTTCAAAGATCACATTTTTGGCTTTGATAAAAGAAAAACAAGTGTATCTTTTAATAGATATAGAAAATGAAATGATAGATTGATGTTTTCTCTGTTGGAACTTGTGGAAATCCAAGAGCTACTGAACCAATTCCACGAGGATCCACTTTATCGCTTGGATACTTAGGAAGACGCATGGGTGATCCCTGAAATATGGAAACCCACAAATAGGTGAATATCTTGAATTTGCAAAAAGATGCAACTACCCCATTTTGATACCACACTCCATGCAGCATCTAAGACCCTTTTCTCCAAAATATTAGGTTCCAATCTACAATTTTTTCTCATAGAAGAAAGCATCATTGACCCTTCTAAAATGTGCTTGACTTCCCTTCACAGACAATTAAGGATAAAACTTGTAAATATGATCAGAAGACCTATTCCCTGATGGATCCAACCCATGATAATTCCTCATTCATGCTACAATATAAGTAACATAAGACATCATGCAAAACTTACCCGTAGATAAAACTTTTTTAATTTAGGTGTCAATAATGTCATTGATAAATGTTCCCCAATCAAAGAATTGTTCGTTCTTCTTTATGGTGGAGATAAAATAATATATCCACCCATGAAATTTCTTGGCATCAAGGAGCCCACAAATTCTGATGAGAAGCATAAAGATGTCACTGATCTCCAAGATGAAGTCACTCCTAGGAACTATCTTTAGGAATCTAGACACATATGGCTTAGGCTTAATCATATACTTTTTGTTGACATATTTGACATAATTATCCAATTAATTATCCCAGGCCTTCTAGGCCATTTGAGAGTTTTGTCCCAACATATTGATCAAATTTTGGAAGCCTTAGAAGTTCATCAAAATAATCGGTATCTATCTTGATGGTTACTTCACCTGCTTGATTTCATATTGACCTTGAATTCGAGTCATAATGGTTAACACATGTAAGAATAAACTTAGGACACTAGGAAAATATGGGGGAAATCCACAGCCAATAGTAGCCCACTTGTGCATAGGGACTACATCCATGAATTCTATGAAGAACTCTTCACTCTGATCCAAAATTCATCCATGTCCATGTCTCATAATTATGTATCTCTGATATCAAAATTGGAGTCAATATTTGAAGGAGGCACAACTTCTTGATATTTTTACTTCATCTCTTTAGATCCTTCCCATTTCCCTTGCACAAATCAGACATGAGGAACTGTTATCCAAAATAAGTCCATGCTTATTTTTGACTAACTCCTCCCCCTTTTCCTTTGCTGGCACTTTAAATGAATTTTTGGCATGCTTCATGGACTCAAAATTTCATGGGTATGATTTCATCAAATAGAGAATTTTTCCACCTTTCCAGAAAGGTAAAGAAGTCCTCCTAACTCCTTGTGTTTTGCAAGTTATGGGCTCGGCGGAGTTTGGAGGGGAAATTTTCCCTAGGCAAGCCCACAGCCAATTAAAAAGTGCCACATGTCAAGGCAGAGCTGGGATGTGGAGAGAAATTTGACAATTACCCCTTTTGGCTAAAAGGTGCAAAGTCACAAACCGGCCCATGGGCCCGTGAAAGGAATGGAAAAAAATTGTTAAGGCCCCCACATCAAATCAAGAGGGGCCACGTGTCTTCATTAGCAACACCAAGGTGAGGGTTGGAGAAAAGTTGAATTTTTTTGCCTTTTGGTGCAAAAAATTAAAGGCGTTCATTGAACCCCGTGGCCCCATCGGCCAATAGGAGGGTGCCACATGTCAGCATAGAAGCGGGCCACGGAAAATTTTAGGGAAATTTCCAAATGTTGCGAAAGGGGGGCAGAATGTTATTTTGAAGGCCGCACTTCCTCAATGAACCAGATGATGCCACGTGTCTCATGCGGTGAAGGCACGAAGTTTTTTGGGAAATTTTTCCAAAAGGGAAAAATTTAAGGTTTGACCCCCGCCGACCCCAATTTTGACCCGTTTTTTCCCTAAATCTTCAAAGGGGCATATCTTTCGCACCAGAGCTCAAATTTTTGTGATTTTGGTATCATTGGAAAGCTGGTGAAATTATCCACACTATGGACTATTCAATTTTGATTTTTGGAGGAGTTTGAAGGGAGAAAATTTAAGAGATGTTTTTTGGCACGGAAAAAAATGTAGAAATGACATCTAACTACCAGATTTTAATGTAGTATGGCATCTGTTTCTTCTCCAGCATGACCGAATTCCTTGAAAAAATGGATTTGTTAGGGTACCCTTGCTGTTTTTAATGGATGTTGTTAGTTTGTGGGTGCAAAAAATGGATTTCCTGTGTTCTCTCTTCTTTGTTCTACGTTTTCATCAATTAAAGCCATATTTGGCTCATTTTTGTAAGGTTGGATGTTTTTTTTTGTTCTTGCAGACTCCCCTCTTCCCCTTGGCATGTGAATTCAAGGAGTTTCAGACCTTCCATGGATGTTGTGTCACATTTTTTTCTTCTCTTCCATTATAATGCATTGTATTAAACTTGGAAATGGTAATGCATTTTTTGTGAATGATCCTTCAATCCTCTCATGCATTTATCATTGTCTTCTAATCTTTCATTATATTCTGGCAATCTGTGCATGCTTTGGTGTTACATCTCTATGATTTGTGTTTATTTTCAAGAAAAAAATTTCATCACTCCTTTGGTGTATCACTATTTTTACTTAGTTTTGTTTCCTTTTGCATCTTTTATAACTCTATCTCCTTGGAATCTAGAGTAGGATTTAGCATTGAACCTCTGCAAAATTCATCCATACACCTAAAAAAGAGGGGTAAGAACTAGATTTATCTGGAGATTTTTCTCACCTTGCAAGGTCCCACACCTTGGAGAAAACTCAATAATGTGCAATCACACTAAATGACCCAATTATGGACTATAGATCTAAAGGCCATTTAGGGGGTTTTGTAGATTTGCACTAACAGTTTTGGCACACTTAGTGGGACCTTAGAGGTCTTCCACTTCATTTTTTGTAGGTTAATGTGTTCCTGTTAAAATATTCAGCCTTTGGAGGCATATTCAAAAACACATCTGGCAACTCCATCTGATCAACAACCCATCTCTGAAGTTGTAGACATCCTTTTCATTCATTTTCTTTCATTTCTCATCCATTTTTCACTCCATCTCTTCATTATCTTTCACTCCATGAAGTTGTGCAATCATGACTTCATTTCCATCATTGGAATTCACATTTGCAGCAGCAATGCCACTCAAACCCACCTCCCAATATGTTTTTCAATTCCTCCAGATCAACATTTTGATCAAATCCAAAACCAATATGCATACCCATCTGAGCAATGCCAAAGTTATTTTGGCTATGAAGCTTGTCAAGCACAAGGGTACATAGATAATGAGGGAAGTCAAGAAGAAAGTGTATATTTTTTAGAGAATATTCAAAATATGGAGGCAAACATGGTGCAATCCAAGGCTCAAGCACAAATGAAGGAATTTTAGATTGGTTTCAGAGCACCCTATCCATAGGGAGGCCCTTTTCCAAGACATTACAGCCCTCAGGAGAAGCTAGACTTGATAGTTGAAATACTGCCCCAACTTGCACGATGGATTGAGGAGATAGAAGTATATGAGCAAAGTTTGAATCAACCTTGTCAATGGGTAAGTCATTCAACAACTCCTTGTCTTCCTTTTTCACCCTCTCAAGCTTTATCATTTCAGCAATGTCAAGCTTCATGTTTCCCATATGCTGCCCCAAATGTTGATTCCATTTCTTCATCTCCTAGTCTCCCATCCCACCTCAATTCCTCTACTCTTTTCCATTCCAAACAACCATTCCCTCTAAAGAAAAATGAAGTTTTAACTCCTCCAAAACTACAAATAATTGAAAAACTAGTTGATTCACAACCCACCCCTCCTCTTGCATTCCCAAGTCCATGTTGGGAAGATGAAAACCAGAAATCCAATCACGGAGAGTAGTAAGAAGAGGAACCCAACAGAAAAGAAATGACAGAAAATTTTAAGAGTTGGGCTCTCAAATTTAGGATTACAAAAATCTCGTTGATGATGAATCCAAAAGAGGAAGTTGGAGTTGGGGAACAAGTGGTAAACAAGGCTGATTTTATAACAACAGTGAAGCAAGGAAAACTAGCAGTTTGTTTGTGATAAGTTTGGTGTCCATGTTAGCACTTTTCCCAAAGAAAATGTTGATCCAATTTGCACTACAAAATCAGTCATTATGGAGGAAGAAAACCAGCTCAAAATCCCAATTTTTGAGGAGCAAATGGATGAGATCAAGTTATTTTTTGCAACAACAAAAGATGGAAGCATTATTGATACATTTTTGCTTTCATTTGAAGGGGCATGATTTGATCAATGAAGCCATTATAGAGGTGAAAAAAATAGGTCCAAATTGTGAACAAGAGGCACTAGAAATTTCATGTTTCTCTCCCACTTCATCTCTCCAAAAATCTGATTTTTTTGGATAAGTTCAAGCTGCCAAGTTTCATTTTTTGAAAATAAAGTTACACATGGTGAAAAAAAATGTAGATTTGAAAGTCACCATGCAAGAGGAAGAGACTTTGTTGTAGCAGGACATTGAAGAGTTTGATTGCTTATCAGACTTAGAAGAATGTTTGGATGAGGAGCTAGCCAAAATTACAACATTTTCTTCTTCACCATTCGTTCTCCAACATACAAGAGCCTCCTGCCACAATGGATAGCATTGAAAAATAGTAGCCTATGTTTTGTGATAGCTCTTTTGAATTAAGTTTGGGAGATTTAAATCTTCCATGTTCTTCACTGGAAGAGGAAGAGAAAGAGCAGAAGAGCTCCACCATTGCTTCTACACCATCCATCCAAGAAGGTCTACAAGAGGATTCCATTTTTGGAATGTAAAATCAGAGCTATGTGCACATTCAAAGTATCATACCATGCCCTATAAGGGTATTTGGCTTCATTGGAGCCAAAGGAGAAGTCACAACTAGTCATGCTTGCTTCTACGAATGAGGATGAGCTACAAAGTACCAAGGATCAGCTACCGTACCTCTTCAATCCAAATGGCAGAGGCGACTAAAAGAGGTATTGGATTTGTTTCTAGTTGACACCTTGCTAATTTAGGTAGAAGACCAACTTCTTGTTGATTTTACACTCATCCAACCAACCATGATCAGCTCCAAATCAATTACATGGCTGCCCATTTTGAGGAAAGGAAGTACTTCTCCCAACCAGTTGCAGGGTTTGTTTAGCTTACCTTTGCTCTTGGTTAGAGTAGAGTAGGTAGGTTTGTTTTCAGCAGAATAAGTTCTTGTGCACACTTTACATATCCCACTTGGGGTATGTATGATTTTCATGTTTGTACATAGTTTTTGTGGTGCTAGTTTTTGCTCTTGTACAGTGCATTGAACTTGGCAGTTGATGAAGATCAGTTCAGTTTTAGTGGGTTTCTAAGAGGCTTAGAAGGGAAGTTTTCAAAGTTCAAATCAGTTTACAGGCTACTACTCATGACTCCATGCCCAATGGATGCTTCAAGGCAGCTGATCACTTCATCTAGCAGGTAGATGACCCCTCTAATTCGCCAAAAGTGTTATCCAAAATAAGCCCATGTTTATTTTTGACTAACTCCTCCTCCTTTTCCTTTTCTGGCACTTAAATGAATTTTTGGTATGCTTCAGGGACTCAAAATTTTTTGGGTATGATTTCATCAGATAGAGAATTTTTCCACCTTTCCAGAAAGGTAAAGAAGTCCTCCTAACTCATATTTTGCAAGTTATGGCTCGACGGAGTTTGGAGGGGAAATTTTCCCTAGGTAGGCTTGCAACTAATTAGAAAGTGCCACATGTCAAGGCAGAGCCGGGGTGTGGAGATAAATTTGGCAATTATCCCTTTTGGCTAAAAGGTGCAAAGTCACAAACTGGCCCGTGGGCTTGCAGAAGGAATGGAAAAAATTGGTTAAGGCCCCTGCATCAAATCAGGAGGGGTCACGTGTCCTCATCAACAGAGCCAAGGCAGTGGTCGGAGGAAAGTTGAATTTTTTTCCTTTTGGCACAAAAAATTAAAGGCATGCATTGAACCCGCGGCCCCATCGGCCAATAGGAGGGTGCCACGTGTCAGCGGAGAAGCGGGCCACAGAACATTTTGGGGAAATTTCCAAATGTTGCGAAAGGGGGGCAGAATGTTAGTTTGAAGGCCGCATCTCCTTAGTGACCCAGATGATGCCACATGTCTTAGGTGGCGGATGCATGGAGTTTTTTGGGAAATTTTTCCAAAAGGGAAAATTTTAAGGTTTGACCCCGCCGACCCCAATTTTGATCCGTTTTGCCCTAAATCTTCAGAGGGGCATATCTTTCACACTAGAGCTCATATTTTCACAATTTTGGTATCATTGGAAAGACGGTGAAGTTATCCACACTTTGGACTATTAAATTTTGATTTTTGGTGGAGTTTGGAGGGATAAAATTGAAGAAATGTGTCTGACATGGAAAAAATGCAAAAATGACATCCAACTACTAGATTTTAATGCAATATGACATCTGTTTCTTCTCCAGCATGGCCGAATGCCTTGAAAAATGGATTTGTTAGGGTGCCCTTGCTTTTTTAATGGATGTTGTCAGTTGGTGGGTGAAAAAATGGATTTCCCACATTCTCTCTCCTCCGTTTTGCGTTTTCATCGATTAAAGCCAGATTTGGCTCATTTTTGTAAGGTTAGACATTTTTTTTGTTCTTGCAAATTCCCCTCTTCCCCTTGGCACGTAAATTCTAGGAGTTTCAGACCTTCCATGTAGATTTTGGCATGTTTTTTGCTTCTCTGCCATTGTAATGCATTGTATTAAACTTGGAAATGGTAATGTATGTTTTGTGAATGATCCTCCAATCCTCTCGTGCGTTTATCATTTTCTTATGATCTTTCATTATATTCTGGCAATCTATGCATGCTTTGGTGTTACATCTCTATGATTTGTGTTTATTTTCAAGACAAAATTTCATCACTCCTTTGGTGTATCACTATTTTTACTTAGTTTTGTTTCCTTTTGCATCTTTTAACTCTATCTCCTTGGAATCTAGAGTAGGATTTAGCATTGAACCTCTGAAAAATTCATGCATACACCTAAACAGAGGGGTAAGAACCAAATTTCTCTAGAGAGTTTTCTCACCTTGCAAGGTCCCACACCTTGGAGAAAACTCAATGTTGTGCAATCACACTAAATGACCCAATTCTAAACCGTAGATCTGAAGCCATTTAGGGGGTGTTGTAGATTTGCACTAACAGGAACCAAAGAAAAATAGCTATAATTTTCTTGGAACCCCTAAAAGAGAGTTAGTTTTTCCTCCTTGCAATACACCTCTGAAAGTCTGACAAAATGGTTAGAGAATTGGTCCTGTTGGACACCCAGAAAAACTTGACATGCTGTGTAAAACTTGACCCTTGTTTACGACTTCAAAAAACTCAACCTAAAAGGAACAAATGGCTTCTCTGGTAGGTGTGAAAACCTGAAACACTTTTTCAGAGTGCTGAACTTTTTTGGAAAGAGAAAAAACCCGAAGCACTGCAAAAAAATCACCTACTTGTGCAAACCTGAAAATGCAAATTTTTAGTGCAAACCCACTATGTGATATTTTTTAGTTTGATTAAGTAAAAATCCTTATCAAGAAAGAACAAGCAAGGAACTGTTATCAATTTTTACCCCTTGGTAAAATGGACAACTGGAGAAAATTAGATCTAGAAAAAATGGTGAAATTTAGTTTTTTTGGGGGGGCTTCAATCCATTTTTCCTAACTCCCCAACCTAGAAAATTATAAGGAGTTAGTGAAAATTTTGAGAAAACCAAAGAAATCCACGGAAAGTTCTATAGAAAACTAAATCCATGGAAGTGATGTAGAAAAAAAGCTACCGCAGCCCCACCATAGGGAAAAAAGTCCACAGGATGCCACAAAAAAACAAGTGCCACAGAAAAAATTCTAAGCGAATGCCATAGAAAACAAAATGCCATGGAATGATTCAAAAAATAAGTCGTCACAAAAAGCAAGTGCTATAGAAAAAATTGCCACAGAAAGGTGTGCCATAGAAGACAAGTGCTGCAGTAAGTTGTGTTGCAGAACGGTGCGACATAGAAAACGAGTACCAAAGAAAGTTGTGCCATAGAGAACAAAGTCCAAAGAATTCCATAGTGAAATGCTTACCATAGAACAAATTCTATGCAGAATGGCGCATAGAAAATTAAATCCGCGGAATGCAGCATAAAACTTGGAAAATCCATGAGAACAAAGGAAAATGACACTTCTTCATCGCACGAAACTTAAAACGACCATAAATTTTGACCCGTTGTTCTATTTTTTCCTAAAGTTTATTTTTTTGGAAAGGTATTGATGTCCCTCTATGAAAAGGTGGTTGTATTAATCAATTTTTTTTGATTTTAGATGTGTAGAAAAATTAGTAAAATGTCTCCAACACAAAAATGCATAATTTCAGGCCCAACCACTCATAATTAATGAAACTATGGAACCCCATTTCTTCTTCTAGAAGCTAAAGTACATGGGAGTAAATGATTTGTAAAGGATACACATGAACTTTTTTTATACCATTTAATGACATGTTTTTGGTGGGTGAGAGAGCATAAATATGAGTTTAACTCTTTCTCTCTTTGTCCCATTCACTTGTATATATTGATAAACACTTGTTATTTTTGAGGGGAGATATTTTGGGACTCAGGCAAACTCTTGCATTTTTGGTTTCTCAATTTCATTGAGCTATAAGCCTTTACACATGGGCCTGTAGAATGTATTGTTGCCTCTACTTCTTCAGATGTAATGGAATGCACAACTATTATGGAGCAATACAATTTGTGTTTGTGGTGTTTTCTCAACCCTTGCATTTATTTTCTTGTATCTCTCTTGCCTCTCTATTATTATCTTTTCTATTTTGTACATGTTTATCCTTCATCTGTAGGATTCTTATTGTTGTGTTTCATTGAGATTTGGTGGTTAGTACAAGCTATTTTGGTTCTATGTCATAGTTGTCATAGCCTTTCCTTACTTGCATTCCCTCTTCATTTTTCTCCCCTCAGACAGTGATATTTCACTCCCTTTTATTGGCATGCTATCAACATCCTTAGTGTAGGATTTCTTAATTTTCATGCATTCTCCTTTTCTCCTTGTTCCCTTGGAATCATAGAATATAATTAGATAATCATATTTCTAGTATTAGGGGTAATTTTAGTATTAGATTAGGAAGATGAACCAGCCTACTCGATAGAATTATCTCAACTGCAAGGTCCCACACCTTGAGATATCTTCATGTTACCCAGTTACACTGATTTACTAATAAACTCACATGCTAGCAATTCAAAGGGTGTTTTAATTCAGTGATAATAGTTCTGGCATGCTGAGTGGGACAACAAAGAAGTCTTTATTTTACTGCAACAAGATTGGTGTGCTCTTGCTGTGAATTTTAGCTTTTAAGAGGCTTTGTAGTATCACATCTAGTGACTCCAAGGGAAGAATTCAGTGGTTTTAGCAACCCAAGTTTGTTAAGTTCATGAAAATAATTCAAACAAGGTCTAGAGCAAGAGAAGAGGGTATTTTCAAATATCTACAACTATCTCCAAACAGAGGAAGGAGAGGAATAAGAGTTCAAAGATCACCATCTCCACCAAATAAAACCTTGTCAACACCTCCACCTCGTAGGCCATTTATCCAGTCAACTACAGTTCTTAGACCAATCAGAATGGCTCATCAACAACCACCACCACAATTTGTTTTTCATTTTCACAGGAAACATCCCACTTGCTCTCAATACACAAAACATAATCCTAGTTGCAACATTGAAGAATATCCCATACTTCACTAGGGAAAATCACACAACTTTGATTGATCGCATTCAATACATTGTAAATGTTTGTGCTATACACGAGGTCAATGAGATGGATGCGGCAATCAAAATATTCTCTTCTTCTTTCAAAGGTAAATCTTTACAGTGGTTCAGAAGCCTATGAGCAGGATCAATTAATAATTGGGATGAATTGTGCACAACTCTTTATGGCCAATTTGAAGAAAAAGTGGACAGCTTATCTCTGTTGGAAAAATTAACCACAATCAAGAGAGCACCAAACGATAAAATGTCTAATTTCAACTTTAGATTTCAAAGGACATGGGATAGGATTCCAATTATTGTGAGACCAACAGTTGAAGGTGTTTTTCTCTAATTCCTAAAATCTTTAAATTATGATATAACCATGATGGTACAATCTAGGGGGGGTACAAATTTTCCTGTAGCTTATAACATCGCTATTAGAATTGACATTGTTGTGATTCTAGACAGTAAACTTACACCTAGACCACCTATGCCTCTTTATCTAGAATTGGGGAATCCAAATTCTAGTCAAGACCTATATTATCTCCCATTTCTACCCCAAAAAATAATAATTCTAATAAATCTTCTACTTCTTCTTCTAGCACCTCAAACGAGCTCTTAGAAGTCATGAAGCACTTGCAAAACTTAGGCAACAAATTGGTGACAATTAAGAGGCAATAAGGTCAAAATTTCATATCATATCAGCCTTAGGCTCAACGCAATAGGCCCCCATATCAACCAAATAGACCACCTTCCCAAGCTATTAATCAGAACCAAGGACAAACTCCTACTAGTAAACCATTTCAACCTTATAATCCCAATGCTACTTCTACATCTAGAGCCTTGGTTCCAACTTAAAAAAACATGGCACAAGATTATGAATGGTGTTTTCCTTGTAATCAACCACATAACCAAGAAACATGTTTCAATGGTGATATGAATCAAACATTGATGGTACAAATAGTTGGTGTGTTTCAAGAAACAAACCAAGAAGAAAATCAGCAACAAGAAGCTACTTAGGAAACACCTTCAAGTGAAACTACGCTTGTAATCTGGAAAGTTGAGTATTTATGTGGTATAAATTAGTCTCCTTCTCAACATGTGGCAGCCAACACAAGTTCTAGTAAGAGGAATATAGAGTCATATAATCCAAGTTCTTCTCAACCTTCTGTCACTCTACAAATAATTAACAATCCAAGTACAGCCTCAACTGTGCAAAATTAGTCTAAACCACCTTCTAAATCAGCTCATGTACTAGTTTTAGCAGCTCATGTGCAAGAGAAAATTGTACCAAGAAAGGGGTAGTAGAAGGATAGCTCATCTCATTTCAATATCATAGAACAAATGTAAACATCTCAATGTGGGATTCATTAATAATCCTGGGCCAAAGAGACCTATTGCAAGCATCCATGAAAAAATTGGTCTGCATCAAATGAGTTATCCAAGGATCAAGAGAAGGTTCTCACCAATACAACACATCAAGAGGGAGGTAAAAAAGGTAAAAGTATGAATCCTCCTCCATTCTATATATCTCTAATTATTGGAAGCAATCATGTACACAATTGCATGATTGATTCAAGAGCAAGTAGTTATGTGATTCCCAAACAAATAATTCAGTTGGGCCTTAATTATGAGCCTATGACAAAAGGAGTTGTGCATCTTGATGGGAAAATAGTGGGAAAAGTTGGAGTAATCAAAGGATTGAGCCTTACATTGCATGCATGCCCCAATGTCATGGTCTTGCAAGATGTATTAGTCATAGAATTGCCACCACTCTTTGTTATGTGCCTGTCAAGAGACTTCACTACTAAAATTGGAGGATACATTTCTGTTGATTGGTCACATATGTTATTTAGAATGAGGTCTAGAGCTAAGGATACAATCAGATCTTAAACTATTGCAAACTTTCATATTAATTCGTATATACCAAACCTATTAAATGTAAATTTCTCAACTTTTTGTCAAGAATATTTCCCAAGCACTCCAAAGATAAATACCAAGGTTGGGTGCATTCTAGAATCAACCCTTAATGAATGGGAAAACAAAAGACATGACATCAACCCATACAAAGAGATGGAAGAAGTTGAGTTGGAAATTTATTGTTTGCACGAATAAAATCAACCTCTCCCTAACATCACCAAACTAGATGGTAAATATGACAACGAAGTCTTGAAATTATTTTTTGATGGATCAAGGAGTAGACAAGGTACCGGAGGAGGAGAAATGCTTGTGTTACCCCAAGGTATAAAATAATACTCATCTTTCCAATTTTAGTTCACTTGTTTGAACAACACAACTAAGTATGCGTTATTTATTCATGGATTGCATTGGGCAAGAAAGAAGGGTATAATGAACTTGCAAGTTTTTGGAGATAGCAAAATGGTTGTAAACCAAGTTAAAGGACTCAACACTACCTAGAATTATATTTTAAAAAGATACAAGAATCGAGTATGGTATCTCATTAAGGATTTTAAAGATTTAAAATCAATTCCATCCCAAGAAAGAAGAACGAGGCTGCAGACAAAATTACAATAATTCGGCCAGTGTTTGATGTTGTGGATAGTATCAAGAAAGACCAAACTCAGCCTCACATCAAAGTGGTAGTAAGAAAAGATGTCCCTGACAACAATATTAGCTAGAAAGTATTTGAAAATGACCAACAAATCATTAACTTCCTATAAGAGGAAGTTGAGTTTTCTTCCAGAAACCAAGACAAGTTGGAGCAACAATATGGTGATCAAGTAGTTTAGTTGAGGAAAAATAAATTGCCAAAGGGTCTCATGACTTTGGAATCAATCTTCAACCCCAATGATTAGTTCCGAAAAGAGAAGGAAAACATTCAAGTCAAGGGTGAAGAATCAGAGTCCATTTCAGTGAGCGAAGGAAACCTACTCCAAATTGGCAAGGTAAGAACTCAACAAGAGAAGTCTGATTTTATCCAACTTTGTCAAGAATTTCAGGACGTATTTTCCAGGAACTATAAATATTTGAGAGGCATTAATCCAAAATTGGCACAACATACTATTGAATTGGATCCATAATCCAAGCTCATTAGATAGAAACAAAGGCTAGTGAATCCTCATATTGAACTTGTCATGAGGAAAGAATTGAATAAACTCATAGACATAAACATCATTTTTCCAATCAAGCACTCTAGTTGGGTTGCAAATTTGGTGCCAGTGTGGAAGAGAAATGGAGAAATCAGATTGTGTGTGGATTTTTGGGATCTAAACAGAGCTTCACTTAAAGACCACTATGCATTCCCTTCCATGGAGAAAATATTGCAAGTAGTAGCTGGTTTGGAGATATTTTCATTTTTGGATGGCTACTAAGGTTACAATCAAATCATGTCATGAAATCCTTCATCAAAAAGTGGGGCACATACGCTTATAAGAAAATGCCTTTTTGAATGTTAAATGTCGAAGCTACATTCCAGAGAGCTATGGATATGGCATTCAAATAGCTAATTAAAAAGACAGTCCTTGTATATCTTAATGATATCACTGTGATCTAAAAAAAGTAGCATACCACCTCTTTCACCTCAGGAAAGTGTTTCAAAGATGTGGGAAATTC
This sequence comes from Taxus chinensis, assembly GCA_019776745.2. Taxonomy (NCBI): domain Eukaryota; kingdom Viridiplantae; phylum Streptophyta; class Pinopsida; order Cupressales; family Taxaceae; genus Taxus; species Taxus chinensis. The sequence continues at coordinate 782,693,648 of CM034150.1, forward strand.
AGAGGGTCTTTAAATCCAAAGAAGTGTATATTCCTAGCTCATAAAGGCAATCTTATAGGCCACGTAGTGTCTAAGGAGGTGCTAACAATTGATCTAGAAAGAGTTGAAGATATTTGCGATCTACCATTTCCAAGTCACAAGAAGGATCTCCAAAGTTTTTTTGGAAGGGTCAATTTTGTTCACAATTTCATACCTGATTTTTCCACTCTTGTTAAGCCACTGACAATGATGTTAAAGAAGAGCATGAAATTCAAATGGACAGTAGAGGGAAATGAGATTTTTGAGACTATCAAACAAGAAATATCCCAAGTTCCAACTCTCATTAATCCATATTTCTCCAGGGAATTCATTCTCTATGCCTTTGGTGGTTTAGACAAAATATCTGTAATTTTGGTGCACCTGAACAAGGAAGGATCCGAGCATCACATTGCCTTCTTCGACTAAATTTTGGATGACCACGAGGTGATGTAATATTTTATTGAGAAACATGTCCTCGATGTTATAAGGAGTTTGAAGAAGTTTAGACACTTGGTTTCAAACAATAAAATATAGTTGTTAATGTCTCATGTTGGAGTCAAGGACTTTATTTTAAACAAGGATTTGAATGAGAAAAGGGAAATTTGGATCACCTGTGTGATGGAATATGATATTTAAATCAAAGTGAAAAATACGTTCCGGGGAAAAGGCTTGTGTGAGGAGTTAGATTCTATCTAGAATGATGATATAATGATAAAGAAGAAGTTGTCCTAATGCTGAAAGATAATCAAGAACAACTAGCTGATGATGTGCCTACCTAGGGCTGAATGAAGGGTTTTGAGCACCCTAGGCAATACTAGAGCTAATGCCTTCTATAAATAAATAAAATATATAGTAGAAAAAATAATTAACTGTGATCAAATATTGTATTACTTGATATGTTATGCCTCTACCATCCGAGAAAGAAATTCCTAATATTTTTTGTATCTACTACTGCCTAAAATCCCTAATTAATTATCTAACATATAGTCTGTCATAATCCTCCTTTTCTCATATATTTCCAAACTATTTTTCCCACGTTCTTTACATATTCACCTTTCTTGATCTCTCCTTCGAAAAAACTTCCAAGATTTCAATACAATACAATTTATGAAAAATACATGAATATGATTTAAATTTAAGAATCCTGCAATAAAGTCACTAGCATAAATATTTTAGGCCTCCTAAATATCATATTTGTAATACAATTATTAATTTTTATTTTATTTTGAATAAAGTGAATTGAATTGGTATGTAAGGTTGAACACTAAATGCTACTAGCATATATGGAACTAATAAATTGAAGTACTCTTCATAAAAACAATAATAAAATAAAATAAATTAGTGCCCCCCTAAATGTTAGCACCCTAGGCATTTTCCTAGTTTTCCTAGACCTTAATCCCCCTCTATGCCTACCCAATGTTGGACTCAAGATATGATTCACTATCTTCAAATAGGTGGAATGTTCTGATGCAATCAGAACCTGAAACCCAAAAAAATGATTCAAGTCAAGCTTTGGGGGTGGAAACAACCTTTCATATGACATGCAATATGCTAAGGGAACCCCAAAATCTGAATTAAAGAGCAAACAAGTCATTTTATAAAAGCAAATATTGGATGAGAAAAGACTCGAAAGAGGTTCATCAAGAAAATTTCGATAGGTTATCTCCACTTTCTTGATGAACTTGAAAACAAGATGACAATTGACACCAACTGGGGACTTTCTTTGATGATTCAAAGAAAGAGGATTGTCAGATCTCTAAAGTATCAATCCATTGGGCTATGGATTCAAAAAAGAGAAAGAGACACAAATAAAAACAAACCAAAACCAAATTAAAAAATGAAAAACAAACACACCAGTGGAAAATAAAATACGCAACAACAAAATAAAATTATGATACAATGCAAGAAGAACTTGCACTATTGGAAAAATAGCTTGAGATGTTACCCACTGTGAGGCAACAGGAGTTGAGTTCCATTAAGATACAAAATATAGAAGCAATTTTCTCCACAGTTGATGGATCTTGAAATGCCCTCTCCATAAGGAATCAAATTTTCCATGCATTCCTTTTGGTTCTCTTCTTTTATTCCATAAAAAACCAGATCTCCAACCTGAAAATATCATTGCTTAGTCTTCTTATCAAATATCTTCTTGACATGGTCCTTATTTTCCGTGATATAGTCCACCACTTTGGATCTTCTTTCCTCCAACTCTGTCAGGTACATGATTATTTTTTCAATGGATTCTTGGAAGGTATCATCCTCAATTATTTTGGCCAACCTTAAGGATGGAAATTACAAGGAGATAGGAATCTCTACATCAACTCCATACAACACCTGAAAAGGTGACATCTCGATAGCTCTTTTTGGAGTAATACAATCAGCCCACCGTGCATTGTACAATTCTTTGTGCCATGTCTGCTGATTTTCATCAGCTAGCTTCCTGATTATAGTCACCAAGTTTTTATTATTTGATTTCCCTTTACCATTTCCTTTAGGGTAATAATATGACGAGTGAGCCAAAGTAATCCCATAACCATAGAAGAATTTAGTGAGCTCATAAGATGAAAAATTGGAAGAATTATTAGAAAAAATATTACGAGGGACACAAAACTTGACTATTATATTCTCTTTCATGAAGTCACAGACAAATTCAGAAGTAGCATGTTTTACCAGGATGGATTCCACACACTTTGTGAAATAATCAGTAGGAGTTAAGACATAACTAGGTATTTTAATAGATGTGGGATTTAATGTTTCGATAAAATATATTCCCCATTGTTGAAAAATTTCTTCAATTACCATTGGCCTTAGGGGAAGTGCTTCTAATTTAGGATGACTGACGAACTACTGAAAAGCCTTGCACTTAGCCACCCACACAAATGCATCTTGGAAGAGAGCAGGCCAATAAGACCTTGCTCATAGAATCTTGTGAGCTGTAACAGATGATGAAAAATTTCCTCTGCATGTTAAGTTATGGAATGCTTCCAAAATATTACCTTGTTTAATCTTATCTACACACCAAAGGAGCACTCCACCAATTCCCTTTTAATACACACCATTATCACAAAGCACATGTTTGGTTAAACTTAACTTGACTGTCTACTTCTCTTTGGGGATCATATTTCTGAGACATTCTCCATAAGTTAAAAAGAAAGCAATATCTAAATACCACTCATCTGTTGTAATTATAAAAAGAACCATAGGCATTTCTTCATGATCTTCATCATCTGTGTGAGCTTATTCTTTAGAATTGTTCTCACTGATTAATTGGCACAAACCCCTTCCATAGATAAGTTGTGTGGGTTTAATTTCAAGATCATACTCCTGAACCTTGGCAATCCAATTACCTCGCTAGCTACCTAACTCTTGTTGGGTAAGGATGGTTTTAGCACTGTATCAAGAAAAAGTACCAGTGTATGAGAATTTAAGATGTAAAACCTAAAATGTTTTACTACTTGAACCATTTCATAAGCATGTTTTCAATTTGAGACATTTTTAGCTCATGATCCTTGATATGATAACTCATAAAAGAAATTGGAGATTCAAATCCTTTGGAATTATTTTACATAAATATGGCAAACATTGTATGAGTTGAGGTATAGTTGTACATAATAAAATAGTTTTTAAAATATGGGAAAATCATAACAGGGGCATGAGCTATATCTTCCTTGATCTCATCAAAGGAAAGTTTACCATCAGCACTCCATCAAAATTGGAATTTTCTTTTCATCATTTCAACATTGTGTGGCGTCTTGTTAGTGAAATTTGGAACAAACCATCCAAAGAAATTAACATTCCCCAAAAAATAATGTACACATGTTTTTCTTGTAGGCAAGGTGAGACTCTGTATAGCCTTAATCTACTCAGGATAAATATTAGTTCCTTATTTTGTCACAATATGTCCTAGTAATTTACCTTTTGTGACTCCAAACATAGATTTCTTCAGATTCAAAGAAATCCCAAATTTCTGACACCTTATCAGAATTCACTCCAAGTGATCACAATGGTCATGTCTGTTATTGGAAAATACTGTAAGGTCATCTAGGTACACCACAATTATTTTTTCCATTAAATATTTGAATAGTAGATCTATAACCCTTTAAAAATTAGCTCCAGTGTTAATCAACCCTAATGACATGCCCCAATAAACAAACGTATCCCATGGAGTAGTGAACATTGTCTTATATTGATCTTCCACAACAACTTCAACTTGATTATATCCCAAACACCCATCCAACATATAGAGAATTTTAGACCTTGTTACTATTTGTAATACTTGATCCATAATAGGCAGAGGATAATTTTCTTTCAACAAATATTGGTTGAGGTTTTGAAAATAAACGCAAGTGTGAATTTATCCATTTTTCTTGCATACATGGATAATGTTGGCTAATCATGTAGAGTGGTGAATGGGGAAAATATTTCTTGCATCCAACATCTTCTGAATCTTTACAAGAATGGTTCCTAAAATCTTGGGGTTACAATATCATTATTTTTACCTGTACAAATGAGCATCTGATTTAAGAGGAATACTATGTTGCACATCCTTTGGTTTGAAGGATTTCAAATCTGCATAGGACCATGCCAAAAAATCCATGTATTTCTTGAGGAGTGCAATGAACTTCCTTTTTTCCTTGGGAGAGAAACATTTTCCAATGTTTATAATCTACATCTGCTCAACGGTCTCCAAATTAACCTTTTTAACCTCAACAGAAAAATTCCCTTCAGAATGTTTCTTCTTTTGAATGAATCGATCTTGTTTGTCAAATAGTCCTTCAGAATACACCATGCCTTTGGGAAATTTGTTTCCCTTCAGCTGGAGGACTTCTCCACTTATCTGTTGTCATGAATCAGAGATGGATTTTCAGAAAGATGATTCAAAACCTTTGAAATAAAGCTCATTGAAATTATTAGACTTTTCTAAAAATTCAAGATCTGTTGGTCACCGTTGAAGACTTGCCAATTTTTAGAATTATCAGGCATGTTGGGCCAGTAAATTATCTCAATGGTATATTTATCTTCCTTGAGCTCCATATGTGGAAGAATTAATGAAGTAGATACTACAAGGGAATATGCCTTGTCATTGTGATCTCTTGGCACTTCCTTGATTGAAAAGGCACTAAAATTTTCAATATAGTCCCAAACCCTATTTATATAATGTCTAAATTAAACATTCTTTACTTAATAAACATTCCTAACTTGATTGACAATGAGCTCTACATCTCCTTGTGTTTTTAGATTCTTGATACCTTTATCTTTCACCATGTCTAATCCTAATAAAAATGCTTCATACTCAGCGGTGTTATTAGTATTGTCAAATTACAACTTGAATGAGAAAGGAAAAGTTTCAAACTTAGGAGAAACTAATAACACACCAGTGTTAGACCCATAAGTAGATAAACTACCATCAAATCTAAAGTCCATATCATGTTAGAATCCTCCTCTGTGACTGATATGGAGGTGAAATCCTAGTCTGAGGTCATAAAATAGTTCCCCAAACTAGCATCTTCAAAAAAAAATTGGGCTTTAGGATCATCAAACTTGGTGACTACGTATTTCTCTTGAGGTTTGGGTTTAAGGACACGTATGGTTCCATTGAACGAGATTTTGGCCTTTGTCTAATCCATATGAAACTCTCCACCCAAATCCCTGAAAAAACATCTCCCAAGAAAGATATAATAATTTGTTGGAATATCCATGACTAGAATAGTTATCTTGATAATCTTCTATAGAAATGAGGAAAATAGGAACTGTGTATTCTTGATTTGACCAATCAGCGGGACCTGCTTAGTTTCCATGGAGTAGTAGCATCCAAATGGTTTCGTAAGAGTGAGTCCCAAAGTAAAATCCACCTTTGCAAGCATAACATTATCTGAAGCCCCATAATCAAGCATGTAATTGTTGAGTTTGAAACCATTGATCAGTAAGAATAAATAAAATGGCTCAATCTTCCTAGAGGAAGAGGTTAATGCCATATTATTTTGAGAAAGGGGATGAACATGATTGGGGAGGAGTCCTTTTGACACAACATTGGGTGGTATGGAGGTCGTTTTCCTAATGAACTTGGTAAGCCTTTCAAATTGCACTGGATTGGACTGTAGATATTCTGCTTCTGACATTCGAATCTTAGTTCATTTAACATGATCAAGAATATCAAAAGTGGTATAGGAAGGGAAAATCGAAGGCACAGATCCTTTAACATTGACTTATGGGATTGGGGAACTGGTCTTAGGGATGATAGAAGGAGAAGGATTAGATGAAGTGATCACTTTCTTTTGCAGTTGGTTTTTCCTTTAATTGTATAGATAGAGGATTTCTCGTTTTATCCTTAATTATGGAATTTTATTTTTCTTTAGGTTTATCCACTTCTTTCCTTGAATTTTGAGATCGAGTGAAAACAAAAAAGGATTGAACACTAGCTTTGTAACCATATTCTTCATATTCCAGACGTCAGATGAATCATCATATGACTCATTAGCATAGCCAAAAGTTTTGAAGGCATCATTGGCCTCATCGTTTACTTATTATGCTTCTTCTTAAACTACCTCAATAGTTTCTTTAACAAGAGGTGCCTAAATGGCCAATCCTAGTTGTGTGGGTGGCAATTGATTCCTATCTCTTGCAGGAGCACCATTTTTATTATTAAAATTCCTCCTAGGGATATTCCTATAAGGAGTGTTTGATGCATGTTGGGACATCTACTTCTTTAGAATCAACGGATCATTAGACATTCTGTTGTATATATATCTTTCCCCCCGGGTAGATACAGGCAAGTAGAAGAATATGTAAATCAAAGAAACTCAAAGCCCGATGAAAATGGATGCACCAGGGTGCAGGTTAAAGGTGCACAACAAAGGATATCGACATGAAAATGGCTGCACCAAGGCGCAGATAAAGGGCACACAACAAAGAGTGTTGACATGTAAATGGATGCGCCAAGGTGCAGGGTAGGGGTACACAGCAAAGGATGTCGACATGAAAATGGATGTGCTAAGGCGCAGGTAAGGGGCACACAAAAAAGGATGTCGACACAAAAATGGATGCACCAAGGCACAGGTTAAAGGCGTGCACAACAAATGATGTCGACACGTAAATATGGATGTGCCAAGGCATAGGTATAAGGTGCACAACAGCAAAGGATGTTGACACAAAAATGGATGTGCCAAGGCGCAGGTAAAGGGCGCACATCAGAGAGTGTTGACATGTAAATGGATGTGCCAAGGTACAGGTAAAGGGCGCACAATAGAAAGTGTGGACATGAAAATGGATGCGCCAAGGTGCAGGTAGAAGGGCACACAGTCAAAGATTGTCGACATGTAACATGGATGCACCCTAGGCACAACTTAAGAGTATGATCAACACGCAATATGGATGCGCCTATGGTGCACCTTCAGGAGGCGCAACATTTTGAGCGTTGACAGGAAGCAAACCCTGGCACAGATATTCAGATGGCCATAACTTTTCACAGGGAGCTCGGATTCATGCAAGGTTGGACTTTTCAGAAATCTTACGAGGTCCTCTATCCAACTACAACTAGATATCTTTAATTGGGTGGGAAAAAATTCTTAAAAATGCAAAATATAGTTTGCCACTTTTTTGGTTTGCTAGGGTTCTCACCTACCACCATAATGAGATGAATTAAATGCAATCTGGAGGTGGTTGGGGTAGGTTTGGAATTCCTCTCTCTTCCCTCTCTCATTCTTCCTATAAATTGTAAGGAGGGGCTTCTTTCTAAAGGTTAGACATTCTTGTTTTTCCCCTCCCTTCTTCTCTTTGGCAGGTGAATTTGTGGAGTTCAAACCTCCCATTTAAAACTATAATGCAACTTTGCCTCTTGGCATTTTGTAGTGTGTTGTATCAATCTTTGGAGCAAATAATGCATGTCTGTGGATGATTCTCAACCCTCTCTGTGTTCATTTGCATCCTCTTGATCTTTCACTGCAAATCTGGTTATCTGTGCATGATCTTGCATTGCATTTTAATGGTTTGTGTTTATTGGCAAGACAGGTGTTCTTCATTCCTCAGTGCATCACCTTTGTTAGTTTAGGTTTTATTTTTTTTATGCATCTTCTTACCCTGTCTCCTTGGAAAGTTAGTTTACATTTTTGAGTAAACCCTCTACATTTTTTTATGTGTGCATCTGAACAGAGGAATAGGAACCGGCCTTCATCCTGAGAGCTTTTCCTGATTTCACAAGGTCCCACACTTGGGAAAAGCTCCATGTTATGCAATCACACTGAGAGTCTCAACCCATCGAGTTGCAGACATTCAGGGGTGACTGTGATTCACCATCAACAGTTTTGGCATGCCTGGTGGGACCAAGAGGTCATTCCACAAGATTTGAAGGAATTTTCAAGAAATTTGGACTAAAAAATTACAGGTTTTACAATTTCAGATTTTTCACCTTCCAGGCTGAACTTTGAAATTGATTTTCAAGGGCTTAACTTGCTCAAAACAAGTCAAAATTTCACTAGTTGATAGATTGGGGGATAATATTCAAAAGGGTATTCTTAGATTTTTGATATTTTGATTTCAAAATTTCATGGTTTTTAGTATTTCAGGTTTTCCCAGTTGAGCATGTCCCAAGTTCTGACACGGTGTATTTCAGGTGTTGTAAGTTGCCTTACATGACCTAAGTTTCACCTGTACCTTTTGGGGATTAGTAGCTACACAACAATACCTGATAACCAAATTGAAGAAACTGTATCTTTTGGGTCCTTCAAAGTTTTAAATTATTTTTTAATATTGTCAGGTTTGGTGTGTAACTTGGCAGAATCTAGCCTTTTGAGGCTCATTATCTAACACATCTGACGACTCCGAAGGGATAGAATTCAGTGGTATAGCAGCACAGGTTTCCCAGGTACATGAGAAGAATTCAAACCAGGTCTGATACTCGAGAAGAGGGGCTATTTGTCCACTTGCAGCTATCACCAGGTAGAGGAAGGAGAGGAAGAGGACCACAAAGATCACCATCTCCACCTAATCGGACTTTATCAACCCCTCCACCTGGTAGACCTTTCATCCAATCAACAAGGGTTCTCAGGCCAATCATAATGGCACATCTACCACTGAATCCCTTTGTCAATTTCACTGGCAGCAGCCCACTTGCCCTCAATGCACAGAATCTAGTTCCAATTGTAGCATTGAAGAACATTCCATTTTTCACTGGAGAAAATCATACCACTCCTGGTGATCATGTCAAAGACATTGCTAATGTTTGTGCAATCCATGAGATAAATGAAATGGATGTTGCTATCAAATTGCTGGCATCTTCATTCAAAGGGAAGGCATTGCAATGGTTTAGGAGCCTTGGAGCTGGTTCTATCCAAAATTGGAATCAGTTATGCATAGTTCTCCATGAGCAGTTTGGAGAAAAGGGAGACAATTTGTCTCTACTAGAACAATTGACAACTATCAAGAGAGCTCCCAATGAGCAGCTGACTGACTTCAACTTCAGATTTCAAAGGTCTTGGGATAGGATTCCAGTGGCCGTTAGGCCAACAGCTGAAGGTGCTTTTCTATACTATCTTAAGGCTTTGAATTCTGATATTTCTATGTTAATTCAATCTATGGGAGGCACAACCTTACCTGCTACTTATAGCATTGCCATTAGGGCTGAAAACTGTCTTATTCAAGCTGGTAAGTTGGCTCCTAGGCCTCCCATGCCCTTGTATCCAAACTTAGAAAATCCAAGCACTAGTCAAGCACCCACTTTGGCTCCTATTCCCACTCCTAGAAATCAAAGTTCAAATGAAACTTCTACTTCATCCTCTAGTGCTTCAAATGAACTCTAAGAGGTTATGAAACAATTGCAGAACCTTGGAAATGAGCTGGTGACTATCAAGAGGCAGCAGGCCCAAGGTTTAGACCTTCTTATCAGCCTCAAGCTCAACCTAATAGGCAACCATACCAGCCCAATAGGCCACCCAATCCAGCTACAAATCAAAGCCAAGTAAGGCCTCCCGCCAATAGACCATTTCAGCCCTATAACCCCAATGTTGCATCTGCTTCTAAAGCATTAGTGCCAGTGCAAAACAATATAGCTCAAGAGTATGATTGGTGTTTCCCATGTAATGAACCTCACAACCAATCTATGTGCTTCAATGGTGCTTTGAACCAAGCCTTGATGGTGACAACTACTGGCGTAGAGGGTGAAGTGAGTCAAGAAACAAATCAGCAACAAGGGACATCTCAACAAAACACAGCTCCAAATGATACCGCACTTGTGAATTGGCAAGCTGAGGATTTTTGTGGCATGAATCAAACAATTTCTCAGAGTGTAGCAGCTAACACAAGATCAAAGAAGAGGAATATTGGTGAAGGGCAGTCATTGGCTCCAAGTGATCTACAACCTTCCATCACTCCACAAGGTGTTGGTAAGCAAAATATAGTTCCAAACACGCAAGGACAGCCCAAACCACCTTCTAAACCAACTCAAATGCCAGCTGTTGCTGCCCATGCACAAGAAAGGAATGTGCAGCCTAAAGGACAGCAAAGAGATCTTTCATCCCCATTTAGCATCATTGATCAAATGAAGAAGACAAATGTGAATATATCAATGTGGGAATCTTTATCCATCCCAGGCCAAAGAGATCTTCTACAAGCTGCCATGAAGAATTGGTCAACTTCAAACCAGCAGGTCCATATGCAAGAGAATGTCCTCACAAATGCTGCTCAGCCTTGAAGGGAATCATGGAGGACAACAAGGTAAAGTTTTTAAGCCCCCTCCATTCTATGTTTCATTAATCATTGGGGATAAACTAGTACACAATTGCATGATTGATTCTGGGGCAAGTAGTTCTGTCATGCCCAAGCAAATAGCTGATCAGCTGGGTCTCCAATATGAAGTCATATCAAAGGGGGTAGTGCAATTGGATGGGACAGTAGTAGCAATGGTGGGAGTGATTAAAAGTTTGAATCTTACCTTGCATGCATGCCCCAACGTTACCATTTTGCAAGATGTGTCAGTGATAGATTTGCCACCACTCTTTGCCCTATGCTTATCAAGGGATTTCACAGCTAGAATTGGAGGCTACTTATCTGCTGACTGGTCACACATGTTGTTCAGAACAAGATATGGTACTAAGGTCACAATCAGATCTGAACCAATTGCAAACTTTCATATTGAGCCTCATACTCCAAGCCAAATCAATGCCAACTGTTCAGCATTTGATCAAGAAGATTATCAAAGCACAGATGAAGCTGACACCAAAGTTGGAAGCATCCCAGATTTGACTCTTGATGAATGGGCAAGCAAGGTACATGCTTTTGATCCCTACCAAGAAGTAGAAGAATCTGAGCTAGGAGTCTATTGCATACATGAAGAAAACCAGCCTATTCCTAGCATCACCAAACCAGACCATAAGGATGATAATGAGGTATGGCAGTTATTTTTTGATGGATCAAGGAGTAGGCAAGGTGCAGGAGGAGGAGCTATGCTTGTTTCACCTCAAGGCATCAAATATTATTCAGCTTTCTGTTTCCAGTTTTCCTGTTCAAACAACACAGCTGAATATGAGGCCTTGATTCATGGACTTCATTGGGCCAGGAAAAAGGGCATAAAGAACTTGCAGGTGTTTGGGATAGTGAGCTGATCGTCAATCAAGTCAGGGGACAACATGCTACAAAGAATGACCTGCTGAAGAACTACAAGAATAGGGTATGGGACCTCGTTGAGGATTTTGAAGCTTTCAACATCGTGTCCATACCTAGGAAGAAAAATGAAGCCGCAGATAGGCTCGCAGTAGTTGGAGCAACGTTTGATGTGGTTGACAACATCAGAAGGGAAAAAACACAACCACATATCCATGTGATTGTGAGGCCAGCAGTTCCAGATAATAACACAAGCTGGAAGGTGTTTGAGAATGATCAACAGATCGTCAATTTCTTACAAGAAGAGGCTGAATTCTCAGCTAGGAATCAGGATAGACTAGAGCAGCAGTATGGGATCAAGTAGTGCAGCTGCGGACAAACAAGCTTCCCAAGGGTTTAGTAACATTGGAGTCTATCTTCAACCCTAACGACCAGTTCTGTAAGGAAAAGGCTAACATACAAGTCAAGAGAGAAGATTCAGAGCCAATTCCGGTTGGGGAAGGAAAAACACTTCAAATTGGTAAAGTGGCCACTGAGCAGGAGAAATCAGATTTCATACAACTTTGCCAAGAATTTCCAGATGTCTTCACTTGGAGCTATGAAGACTTGAGAGGATTCAATCCAAAGTTGGCACAACATACCATAGAATTGGATCCAGATGCTAAGCCCATCAGGCAGAAGCAGAGACCAGTCAACCCTCACATTGAGCCTCTAATGAAGAAAGAGTTAAACAAGCTAATAGAGGCAAGCATTATATTCCTGATCAAGCACTCAAGCTGGGTTGCAAACTTGGTTCCAGTCAGGAAGAAGAGTGGAGAAATCAGGTTGTGTGTGGACTTCCGAGACCTCAACAGGGCATCTCTCAAAGACCATTACCCACTTCCTTCAATGGAACAAATATTGCAAGTGGTATCCGGTTCGGAGAGATTCTCTCTCCTAGATGGCTACTCAGGGTATAATCAGGTAATGGTGAAAGAAGATGACCAGTTCAAGATGGCTTTCACCACCAAATGGGGCACCTATGCCTACAAGAAGATGCCATTTGGGCTATCAAATGCTGGAGCCACTTTCCAAAGGGCAATGGATATGGCATTCAAGGGATTGATCAATAAAATAGTTCTGATATATCTTGATGACATCACTGTATTCTCCAAAAATGTAGTGGATCACCTCTTTCATTTGAGGCAGGTATTTCAGAGGTGTAGAAGATTTGGGGTATCATTGAATCCCAAAAAATGCATATTCTTGGCTCACGAGGGAAAACTTCTAGGCCATATTGTTTCAAAGGAGGGATTGACGATTGACCCAGAAAGAGTTGAAGCAATTCGAGCGTTGCCATTGCCAAGTCATAAGAAGGCTCTTCAAAGCTTCTTGGGAAGGATCAATTTTGTCCGCAGGTTTGTTCCAAACTTTGTAGCTCTCGTAAAGCCAATAACGCTGATGTTGAAAAAGAGCATGGCATTTAAGTGGACATCTGAAGGCAAGGCAAGTTTTGAGGCAATAAAAGAGGCTATATCTCAAGCTCCGACTCTCGTCAATCCAAACTTCTCCAAGGACTTCATGCTATATGCCTTTGGTGGTGGAGACACAATTTCTGCAATCCTGGTACAACAAAACAAAGAAGGATTAGAACAACCAGTTGCTTTCTTCAGTCAAGGCTTGGAGGAATACGAAACTAGGTACTCTTTCATTGAAAATCATGTCCTTGCAGTGATCAGGAGCTTAAATAAATTCAAGCACCTAGTCTCAAACAATAAGATCCAATTATTGGTCTCTCATGCGGGAGTCAAGGACTTCCTTCTAAACAAGGATCTGAATGAGAAACGTGCAGGATGGATCACTCGTGTCATGGAATATGACATCGAAATTAAGGTCACTAAGCTAGTACGTGGAAAAGGACTATGTGAACAGCTAGCTTTGAGTCGGCAAGTTGAAGCAGGTGATGAAAAAGAGACTGTCTTGGTACTACAGGATGGTCAAGAATAAGAAAATGATGATGTGCCCACTCCTTGTTGGACTCAGAATATGATACACTTCCTACAGGCAGGCCTATGCCCTCTAAGAAATGAGCAAAGCAAAGAGGAGATACTTCAGATTACAAGCCATTCCATATGTGCTTGTTGATGGTGTTTTGTTTAAAAAAGACATCAATGGAGTTCTATTGAGGTGCATTGGGACAGGTCAAATTGAGAGGGTGTTACAATATTTTCATGATGGAGATTCTGGAGGACATTTCACCCCATGAGTAACAGCTCTCAAGATAATGAAGGTAGGGTATTATTGGCCCACAGTGTTCAGTGACTGCTATACATGGATAAGAAAGTGCAAGAAATGTGCACTCTTCACAGGCAAAGAAAGACTAGCAGCACTTCCATTGCACCCAATTTTGGTTGACCAACCATTTATGCAATGGGGATTGGACTTCATCGGGGTCATCAATCCAAACTCAAGCCAAGGCCACAAGTGGATTCTCACAGCAACGGACTATTTCACCAAGTGGACTGAAGCAGTAGCGCTCAAAGAAGCAAATGAGTCTAACATACTAGACTTTTATGAAGGAATAGTGACCAGGTTCAGTGTGCCAACCACTATCATATCAGACAATGCATTGGCATTCATAGGTTCCAAGATTACAGAATGGGCTGTCAAGAATGGAATCTATTTGAGCACCTCTTCAAATTATTACCCGCAGGGTAATGGACAGGCAGAGTCCATAAACAAGAATTTGCTAAGAATCATTAGAAGGACTCTGGATGAAAACCAAAGGACATGGCATACCAAGCTAAAATCAGCATTATGGGCTGACAGGATAACGCCAAAGAGATCTACAGGTAATTCTCCCTATAAGTTGGTCTATGGGAAAGAGGCAGTATTGCCTATATCATTAGAATTGCCAGCATTGGAGCTCATGAAGCAGTTGGAGTTGTCTGAGTTCAAACCAATGGAGGCCAGGTATGTAGAGTTGATGGAATTGGAAGAAATAAGAGAACATGCAGTTCTGATGATTGAAAAGGATCAAGCCTTAGTAAAAAGATGGTTTGATAAGAAGGCAAGAGCAAGGACCTTCCAGGAAGGGGACCTAGTTCTGAAATGGGATGCAGATCGGGAAAAACCAGGAAGGCATTCCAAGTTTGATGCCATTTGGAGTGGCCCCTACATGGTCACAGGATGTAAAAGTAGTAATGCCTTCCAATTGTCTACATTGGATGGAGAAGAACTCCGATTCCGGTTAACGGAATCTATCTTAAACATTGCTACTAAAAGGAAAAGGTTTACCCTTGTAAATATTAGCCTAGATTTCAATTCCTCTAAGTGCGTATGCACATTGTCTTGTTGTAGTTAGGTTTCAATTTCCCTAAGTGCTTCGGCATAGGTTTTTTTGCTCTCAGGTTGAATTTCTACAGTTCAGCATGCTCTCAGAGAAGAGGTTGTGGTATCAGGCTCGGGATTAGATATCAGGTTGGTTTCAGGTTATTGCTTATGACTCCATGCCCAATGGATTGCTAAAAGGCCACTGATCTTCTACCTAGCAGGCAGGTGATCCCGTTGAGTCACCAAATTGTTGTAAATATCTTTCCCCCTGAGCAGATATAGGGTAGATATAGAAACTCAAAGCATGAAGAATATGGAAATCAACAAAGCCAAGGTGCTCAAAGGATGTCGACACAAAAATGGATGTGCCAAGGTGTAGGTTAGGGGCACACAAGGCGCAGCAAAAGGATGTTGACATGAAAATGGATGTCAAGGCGCAGGTGTGTCAACATGAAAAATGGATGCGCCATGGCACAGGTTAAAGGGCACACAGTAAAGGATGTCGACACAAAAATGGATGCACCAAGGTGTAGGTGCATAGGGGTGCAAAGAGGATGTCGACACAAAAATGGATGCGCTAAGGAACAAGTTAAGGGCACATGACAAAGAGTGTCGAACACGAAAATGGATGCGCCAAGGCGTAGGTTAAAAAATGTCGACACGAAAATGGATGCGCCAAGGCACAGGCACACGTCAAAGAGTGTCAACATGAAATGGATGTGCCTTGGCAATTAAGAGTATTTCGACACGCAATATGGATGCGCCTAAGGTGCACCTTCAGGAGGCACAACATTTTGAGCGCTGACAGGAAGCAAACCCTGGCGCAGATATTCAGATGGCCATAACTTTTCACAGGGAGCTCAGATTCATGCAAGGTTGGACTTTTCAGAAATCTTACAAGGTCCTCTATCCAACTACAACTGGATATCTTTAATTGGGTGAGAAAAAGTTCTTAAAAATGCAAAATATAGTTCGCCACTTTTTGGGTTTGCTAGGGTTCTCACCTACCACCATAATGAGATGAATTAAATGCAACCTAGAGGTGGTTGGGGTAGATTTGGAATTCCTCTCTCTTTTCTCTCTCATTCTTCTTATAAATTGTAAGGAGGGGATTCTTTCTAAAGGTTGGACATTCTTGTTTTGCCCCTCCCTTCTTCTCTTTCTGTAGGTGGATTTTGTGGAGTTCAAACCTCCCATCTAAAACTGCAATGCAACTTTGCCTCTTGGCATTTTGTAGTGTATTGTATCAATATTTGGAGCAAATAATGCATGTCTGTGGATGATTCTCAACCCTCTCTATGTTCATTTTGCATCCTTCTTGATCTTTCACTGCAAATTTGGTTATCTGTGCATGATCTTGCATTACATTTTATTGGTTTGTGTTTATTGGCAAGACAGGTGTTATTCATTCCTCGGTGCATCACCTTTGTTAGTTTAGGTTTTATTTTTATGCATCTTCTTACCCTGTCTCCTTGGAAAGTTAGATTAGGTTTTTGAGTAAACCCTCTGCATTTTTATGTGTGCATCTGAACAGAGGAATAGGAGCTGGCGTTCATCCAGAGAGATTTTCCTATTTCGCAAGGTCCCACACTTAGGAAAAGGTCCATGTTATGCAATCACACTAAGAGGGGTGCTGTGATTCGCCATCAACACATTCTATAGATCGTGGGATCAGTGGTGCCTTGAGAAATACTTTGATTCTTATCTTTCGAAGATTCCCTTTTGATCTCTCCCATTAGGATAAGATCATCTTAAATTTATGTGGTCGTGTCTTGCATTATGGTAAATTTAGGAATAATAGACCTAATCAGCAAAAAAATTACTTGAGGGAGTTGTGTGTTGATAAATAAAAACTTTGCTTTTCAAGAGTAGGAATTGTACGCTTTGGGATCTTGTGGATTAGTTTGTTAAAATTTGCTACAAAATCACGCATAGGCTCTTACGGTTCTTTCTTCATGTGTGTGAGATGAGCTAATAACACATGCAAATAATCCATGGGTTTGAATCTAGCATCAATATTTCTTCTCGTAGTAGCCCATTTGGTAATACATGCAGCTAGAAGATGGTAAAACCATTATGAAGCAGTGCTTTGAAGCATCTCGATGAATAGTCAAATAGATATATCTTCATGAGCCACTCCCAAAACTCAAAAAGCTACAAAAAATTCAGCTACATGTTCATTTGAGTGTTGCTTTCCATCACCATTGAACTTCAGGAATTTCTTACGAGATCCATGTGGATATTCATACAATGGAAGAACCAATGCAAGAGGACCAATAGTTTGACCCCAATGAATGGGAGCTTGTCGTGGTTGTTGTCCAATAAATCTAATGACACCCTAAACTTTACAAAGCAAATTGCATGACTAAACAAGGAAAAATAACACCATTTCCATCCATATAGCCAATGTTTTAAGTCCTAGGAATGTAACATTAAGATAGAAGATTAAAATAATGCTTAAGTAGTATGAAAACAATATAAAATCTAACTAAATATGCCTGCTAATATGCTTGATTTATCTAACATGGGCCTAAATAGACCTATAAGGGCAATCAAATGGTTATGGTTGCTACTCTAGATAAGGTGAAATTGCCTCTCCAAATGACTAATTGGTCATTTTGGATATCCATCTACTAACCCCTGTTGAAGGCTTTAAGCAATGATTGAACTTGTCCATATATCATATTTATTATATGAGATGTAAATTAAAGCATGGTGTAAAATATAAAGGAATGAGGTGCATCGTTTTTATAGTTTTTATTTTGGGAGAAACTTGTATTTTGTTGTATGTGGGATTAAAATCCCCAAATTAGATTAGAATTAATAATCATAATTAGGCCTTGCTAATCATAATTAGTGAATTACCAAGTGATTAAGAAGTGTGAATCCTTAATCAACTACTTAGGGTCAATTTGGAGGCTAGGATAAGTTTTTGAAGTTTGTTCAGACATGTTGTACAGGTGAATGAGGTAATGTTGAGTGGTTGGAAGAGGGTTTTGAGTCAATACTAGGGTATATCGACTAAATTAAAGGAAAAATAGGCTCAATTGGCCTAATAATCGCTAATTGTCTATTTTGAAGAGGTTTTTGGCTTATGATTCGTCGTAAAGTGGTATTCTAAATGCGAAAGGGGTTTACACAATCAATGTAGTTGGTGTTAACTAACCAAATTGATAAGGAAACATTATTTAATTAGTAAAAATTACTAATTATAATGGATTTGGGAAGAATGAGAGTAATTTGTGTGCGTTTGGCAATAAGATTGCCAAAGTGGAATTTAGGTGACAACATTTGCCCCTATTTGAAGTGAAGTTAGTGAATTCTCTTCAAATATCGTAGACAAGCATAAACATGTAAATTTTTAAAGAAAAATTAACCGGATGAAGGATTCCCCCTCAAGTGTTGATGGGGTGATTAGAATAAGTCAATCGACGATCAAAAAAATGATCGAAATAGATGGAAGAAAATGAGTTCAAAATGGGCACAAAACCTTTAGGTATTGAGAATGAATAAGGATGGGGATAAATGTGATTGTTTATTTCCCTCGGTGAGTTTTAAGGAGAAAATTTGGTAATTGAGGATAAATTAGTAATGGATAATAAATGATTAATGGAGAAATATAGGATCAAGTCCAATCTTTGCATCCAACCTTTCCATAAGCAACCTAGTTTATATCATTTTACCCCTATGTCTACATCATCGGCCTTTATTAAAAATAAAAAAAAGTGTAAGATAACATGAAAAGTTACATTACTTAATAATTGTTTACTATTAAAAAAACATAACTCCATGTAACATACAAAATACAATGAAATACGATAAAGTGAAATGATTCTTAAATCCATGAAAAATACAAAATACAATGCAATACGAGAAAGTAAACCAGCTAACCTAACAGAGAAACAAGCACAATCACATATATTCAAGCAAACAACATTCAAGATAGTTGTACCCATGTTTTTGTTATCAAGATACAGTTCCTAAATGTTCATGTTGCAATGACAAAGGGTTAAAAACGATTCCCTAAGCAATAACACATGTGAGGGAAAAATGGAAGGACATAATTAGTTTCTTTGGAAAAGCTTGTCGTGCACTACGACATAGTCTCTGGACAACTCAATGTTACATGGGAGGACTGACATAACATGCAATCCTAGCTTTTTTTTAATCGATGTAGATCACGATGATCCATGCAAGTCATTTTAGACTAGAACAAACAAATAACCTTATAAAGATGTTTTTGTAGGACAAATTTCAATGTTCGCAGGATAATGCAAGTGATACATGCTTTAGTTGTATGCATGTTGTTTACCAATTTTTGTAGAATTTTGATTTTTTTGTAATTTTTTTGGATTTTAAATAATTTTACCGTCATTTTTTTAATTTTTGAAACACACTTGAATGTTTTTTTAATTTTCAATAAGTTTTCTAAAGGTATGTATAGGAAACCAATAAAATGTGGATGCCCCCAGCAAAAAATGGGATGTACAAGGGAAAAATGCCATGCACATGTGCAAGAAAGTGGAGATGTGAAAAATCCCCCAGCATTAGCTAGAGAATATATAATGGAAAACTCTTCACGTGTAAAAGTTGGATCAGGGACCAATATAGATAGGTTTAATTATGATGATGAACGTAACCTAATGACATGCTAGGAAGGAGCAAGGATGCTCCCTTGCATAAGTTGGCCAAGAAGAACATGATACAAAAAAGTGGAAGATTGGTTTTGAGAAATGAGACAAATGTGCCCGCAAACATGAAAAAAAGGTAATAGTATACACACGGATGTTCTAGAATGAAGTAAAAATAATAGACGAATGTGAATGAATTTATCTTAGACATCCTTGTGATAAAGAAGCTGATTAGCTAAAGGCATGAATCGTGAAATAAGATATAGACTAGAGTAAGAGTTTGAAACAACGTACCAAAAAAAGATACTTGGTAACATACTAATCCTATTTTCTCATAGAGATCCAATATGTGCACGTGGAAATTGATTAACCTCTTGGAGGGAAGATTTGATAGACAACAAGGGAAGACACCGTAGCCAATGTGTAGGAATGATTTATTTTTCAAAGTTGTTTTTTATAGAATGGATTGCGGAAGGAGATCCGTACATTGATCCACTTTAAGCTAAGCATCCATAGCCTCGAACGGAAGATGCATTTGATTATAATCACAACATTTATCTACTATCATTCAAGTTTTCATAGCCCCAGTAGAGATTATTGGAAATACCCCAAAAGAGAGTTATATATCAATTTTATTTTGCTTTTAGCGTTTGCTTTCAGCTTTGTGCTTTTTGATTTGATTGATTCTTTTGATTTTTGAAAAATTATTTCATCCCTCTTGTTTGAGAAGGGGTTAAGAACCACTGATTGTTTGATGGAAGGAAGCGGAAGTGATTATAATGACAACATTGGCAAGTGTCAACAAATATATCCAAAAAAAATTCGTAGCAATAAGTTTTTTAAATGTTGATTGTGATAGGATCTCTAAGAGGGTCGGTCATTCTTTAATTTACCAAGGTGATAAAATACCAAGGCCAAATGGATACTGTAGAGATAAATGTCGCAAAATGCATGTGCAAATTAGCTAACTAAAATATCATTGAAGGGATGAAAATGGTAGGAATACTTGCAGAAGGATAACAAGGAAGGGAAGAAAGAACATCTGTGTGTATGCAATACCTAATTGCAATGTGTGTTCGTTTACCTTTGATTTTTTGAAAATGTTTTCTCATTCATTTTTGTATTGTATTTCTTGTAATTTTGGAAAGGAGGGACCAACAAGATCACTTAACGTGATAAGATCTAACAACAATGTTAGCAATTTCCTTGATAAGGATTATCAACATGTTTTCTTATCACGATTCATATTATCCCTTATCTCAATGATCGTGGTGATCTCATACTCAATAGATGATAACGTTTTATCATGAAATGTGGATTTTGTATGTGGGATATTGAGGTCCCTATCCAGAGGTTTATGTACTTTACGCCATACTTTATGGGTGCGGTGATGTATATTTTTGAAGTGCGTTTGATTCTGAACTTTAATATTTTTTTAATTGTTGTTAGATTTGGGGCTCTTGGAATTATTGAGCTGAGCCTAATGAAGGAACCGTTTTGGTTTCCTATGAGCTACTATGTGATTTTTTTGATCCCGATAAGTGGGAGAAGAAATGGATGAATAGAATTGATGGGAGAAATGATGGTGGGTTTGCCAAAATCGTTGATAAAAGAACAATATGATGTATGAGAAGGATACGGTCCAAGAATTGAAGAGAATGGGCTACCAGGGGGTGTCCTATAGATTGAAGCTAAAGGACTATAAATATGTGGCCCTAAGATTGAAGATAAAGGAATTCCTAGTGGCGTCCCATAGATGGAAGATGAAGGACTACCTAGAGATGTCCCAAGAATCGAAGATGAGGGACTTCTAGGACATGCCCCCAGTATAGACGGAGATGGGATTCTAGGAGGTGAGCCACATATAGATGATGTGGGGCTACTTGGAGGTGGCCCACATATAGAAGAATATGATGGGCTACTAGGTGGTGACCCAAGGTAAGATTGCAATGGAGGAATCTTGATAGATAAAGAATGATTAGGTAATGAGAATATATTTCATGGATCAATGCTAGAACCAGACATTTCATTGCCCAATGAATAATGTGAAGAGGTAAAATAAGAGGAGGATCATGTTCGATGGTCTTAGGGTCTTCCTCTATTTTCTAACAAAAGGAATCAATCTCTTCCTCCCAATACGCGAACGTATTAAGGTTTAAAGAGGTTTCTTTCTCACAAACTTATAGATGAATGTCTTCATGTACCCTCATAAATTCTCTAATTGCTTCTTCATTATGAAATGAATCAATCGGTGTGGGTATTTTTTCTACCACAAGAGGTTGATTGGATGAATGCGACATGGGAGTTGACTTGGATGATTATTAGAAGGATTTTGAGTCAGAGATCTATTTGATGGAAGAAGGGATCGTTGAGGCGACTAAGAAATGGGGTCTTGCAAAGACAAGGAGGACTGTGACTTAGGAATCATATTAGAGGAATAATTCAAATTAGAATCTTTAGAAGAATGAGAAGACTTAGAATCATTGGGATTAGAATCTATGGAAGAATTAGAAGAATCAGAATCATACCACTTACCCTAAGTTAAAGATGGGGGAAGACGTAAGTGAACGAGTTATTTAGCGTGAAGAATCAAATAATGTATAGTTGTGATAAGCATCCTTTGATGGGAATGTTGAAACCTAGGTTCCTTACTATCATAAGTATGTGCAACTGCATGATAATCAGTCTTTTTTAGCACATTCCTAGACATATATAGTCTAGAGGATATCACAGGGGTTATTGTGTTGACATGTTCAATAGGTGTATCTAAACAACCAATGAGAGCATCAAAATGATTCTCCTCATTAGACACATAATTATCATTCTTGTCCTGATTATGTTTAGGATGAGTCTTCATATTGGGGGATTTGTTAGGAGTGGATGAATCCATCTCCACATCATCCCTTTCGATTAAGTCCTGGATGTAGTGTTACAACTTCAAACACTTATTTGTTTTGTGACCTTTAACGTGATGGAATTAGAACTATTCATTATCTCTAAACCATGATGTCTTAGGCACGTCATCCCCATAAGGTGTAGTTTCAAGATATCTAACCATATTAACCGCCTCTATCTCTTTTATTATTGACGACATTGAGTCTGAAAGAGGAGTGAAAGTATGAAATTTATACTCCGTAGGTGGAGATCCCTTTGTAAGCTTCAAATGTGCATAGTTTTGAATTGATTGTACTATTTTATTGTTAACTATTCCATCATTAACAAATTTTTTGTTCTTATTAAGAACAAACTTTGGATTTTCGTTGGTCTTGGAATCATTATGATCTCTTGAAAAGGGCTTTAGGGTCCCTCTATTTAACAATTCCTTTTCAATTTGACTCCTTTTTTCTATTACCTCTTCAAATGTGTTGCCACAATGCATTTTCAAGTGGAATGTAATGTCTGGATGGAGGTTGGGAACAAATATTCCTATCAGCTACTTTTCAGGTAGGGATCAAGGAAAGTGACTAGCTAACCCTCTCCATCTTTGTAAAAATGCAGCGAAGTTTTTGTTGTTTCGTTGCTTGGCATTTAAGAGATCTAACATGGTAACTTCATTATCGATATTAAAAAGATAAGTCTCATATGAAACTTTCTATTAGTTCTATCCATGTTGATATGGATCCCTTAGGGATATGCACAAACCATTCTAGCATTTTTGTTCCTAAACTTCATGGAAACAAGAGCATAAGATAATTGTCGCTGAATGCCACCTCTTGACATGCCATATAAAATTTCTTTATATGATCACAAGGGTCACCTTTTCCCTTATATTTATCAAATTTTGCAAAATCAAAATTTCTTGGGAAAGGTACCTACAACATGGCTTTTTCAAATGGGTAAGGACATAACTCATCAAACCAATACTTCTTGTTATTACTACCAGTTTGGCCCTCTTGTAATGCTTGAAGGGATTTTTTCATTGTTGACCAACCTTTATTAAAAAAGTGGATCTTGCGTCGGTGGTGGCATAGGTATATACAAAGGTTTAAGCCTAGGTATATGCCCACCCTAATTTGTCGCAAGAATCTCTTCATAAGGATGTCTTTGTGCCTCTCGTTGAGGAGTATTTATTGGGAATTCATAAAACGAATCTTTAGGTTTTTCCTTTGGTATAGTTTGTTTTAAAAAAAATGGTTGTTATTTTTATATATGCGAATCCAAACTTGTTAATTAACGAGTGATGGCTTGGACCTGTTATTCTAATGTAACCTCTTTAATAGGTATTTCATGATGATCTTCCTTAGGAGGAGGTTGTGCATGATGAACATGTTCTTCATGGAATTTTCAATTAACCTTAATAGGAGGAAAATGATAGTCTCCATCATTTTCAAATGGTATCTCCTCATTATTCTGCCGTGCAGAAGTAGAGGCATGATCTGGATTTAAAATTTCATTAAGAGTGCGACAAGGGAGGTTTACTTCCTCTTCTTCTTGAACCATGCCATTGATAAGAGAAGGGTCAACTGTGGAAGGTAATTTGGATCCTAGTTCCAAAACCTGCATAAGAACTTCATGTTTTTTATGAAAAATGTAGTCATGAAAATGGGTGGAATGAAGCTCTACATCCGTGCGAGGAGACTCCTCCTCTCCACCACTATGGTCAACCATGAGATTATCCTCCACAAGAGGGTTGTCATATCCAAATATATTAGATTCTAACTTTCATGACCCCATTCTCATAGTAGGAATACTCAAGATAGGAAATACGACGTGAATAATTTCTACTTAGGTTTACTAAAAAGGGAGCTTAGTCCAATTTGTGCAACGTAACGATCCTAAGTTGTTAAAACAAGGTGACTATAGAATAACCACAAAAGTGATAGGTCAAAATGAACATATGAACTAAACAATAACGAACAAGCTACCCCAAAAAGGTAATATATAACAAAAAATTTCCTTATAATAATACAATGATGTATAACACTCAAAATTTGGTTACACCAAATAGTTTATTCTCTAATATTTCATCTAAATAGGTTTGAAACCAAATAGTGACAACACAACATCATTAGTTAGGTCAAGTTTGCAACAAACAAGGCCTAAATGATAAGAGAATGTTGACATGATCTTATAACAAGGTATACTAAAACCCAGTTTCTAAACACTAACAAAGTCCAAGTCTTGTAAAATGGATGATAACAATGTGTGCAACGTAACAACACTATTTGAACATGTGAACCAAGATTTTGGGAAAACAAGATTTCTAGTGTCAAAAAGATGCTATCGCGATGTTAACAATATATCCTCAACACTCACAAAACTCAACACAAATTTAGGATGTAAAAACCATGTCTAAGTATAACAAGAAATTGCTATGCGTGCAAACAACATAACTCTACAATATAGAGAGTTAGCCCTAATGTCACAATGGAAACAAGACGTAAATATCCCAATTGTATGGCTATAATGTGGGCAGCATAACAACTCAAAAAGAAGATAGGATGAAATCACCTAAGTATGATGTAATAAGTCTCAAATATAGGTTTTTGAGATAAGGGGGCCTACTAGATCGTGAGTACGTACCATGCACACTTTGAACACTTTTGCTTCAGCATTACAACCTAGTCATGTAAGTAGAATACAAAATTGGTGGACATGCAATATCTAGTGGTATCCATATATGTTGTTTCCTTTTATCCAAAAATGGGCAACAAGAAAACAAGGGTGTAGACCAAATTGTGTTGAAATAAACTTGGTGTTATTTTAGTAGAGTTTCACCTTGTCTTAGGACAAGTGAAAAACTAGGACAAAAATGAAACAAAGTAGATTTTGTGATGAAATGTCATGCGGTTTCAAATTTAAGAGATTCTTTCCCTTATATGAAAAATAAGAGTTTGAATCTATTGAATTTTTCACTTTGTGAGATCTCTCAAGTATACTATCCAAGACAAAAACAATGGCTCCAGTCCGACAATCTTCGTAGGTGGTTCTCTCTTTAGGTGTCACAAGATATCTAGAGCGAGCTCGATTTACCCAAAAATTCGCACCAACTAATTTGGGAGTATCTTGGCTTTACTTTATCCCCTTAAGTATAATGAGCACCGAAGTGCATTCAATTATACTTTCACTGGGGTCGTGATACAGGTATCTTTGATGCTAATCTCACTAAGGTGTACTAGACAAGTTGGTAGTGTGGAGCACTTTCCTA
Organism: Taxus chinensis; assembly: GCA_019776745.2. Lineage (NCBI taxonomy): Eukaryota > Viridiplantae > Streptophyta > Pinopsida > Cupressales > Taxaceae > Taxus > Taxus chinensis. Next base: position 782,719,349 of record CM034150.1, read on the forward strand.
GTTCATTCACAAGGTTCTCTCTTACATGAACTATTTTAGGGTTCCTAGGACCACCCCCATTGTTGTAGCTTAAGGCTTATGCCAAAGGGGTTATGTCCTACTTGAGTGGACAAGTCGTAGCTCCTAACCGAAACCTACAAGTACAATATGATGATTGTGGTGTATTTTTTATCTTTTAGATTGAATTTGGTTTTTGTTGTACTCCTTTTGGAAACCTACAATCACACGTGTAGTTAGAAAAATTGTTTAGGTCTTCCTTTATTTTAATAGCATTAGGTTCTTCATAAAATGGTTAGTAGTTTTAAAACATATTCACAATATCATAAGAAAATAACCATGAAAAATGCTTGCAATCAACTAAGTACCATCAATTTTTGTAAAAACAAGATTTATTCCCAATTCATCCAAGTGTTTTTTAATGAAAAGACTAAAATTTCTTTTGATCCTGAAGATCACACTAGGTGCAAGGGAAGAGCATACAAAAATTCTAGCCTTGGTTATTTAGTAAGTGAAAAAACATTTAAATTAAAAGATGATTAATAAAGTTTCCTACTTACTCTAATGATAGCAAAAGAATGTTTAAGAGTGTTTTTGATTCTCTAGATCACCAGAAGTGAAAGATAAGAGCATACACACCTTAACCCAAACTCATACAAATAATGGAAATAAGATTAATTCCTTCAAACCCTAAGTGATTATGAGAAAACTTACTCTAAATATATGAAATTGACAAAAATGGTATATAAAAACCTCTGAAAAAGTAACAGAAATCCTAAAAACCAAAAATGAAAATTTTGAATTTATAGGAAAAATTTATATAGACACACCTACATGCCCCTGTCAGCATGTGTGCGCCTGTTTCATCACCTACATGCCTCTGTCAACATGTGTGCTTCCCCTTTGTAAAAATGATTGACAGTTGAAAAATGTGAGCTAATGTGTGTACTTCCAGAGAAACAGGTGCATGTCTGTTTTAATACCCACGATCCCCTATCGACGTGCATGCTTCCGCTTTGTAAAAATGATTGACAGTTGAAAAAATATGAGCTAATGTGTGCGCTTCCAGAGAAGTGGGTGCATGCTTATTTCAACGCCTACACTCTTGGTTCAATGCCTGCATGCCCCCTCGATGGAAGTGGTCAAAATTCGAGTTTTGACAAGAATTTATTCAAAAAGGTCAAATATTTGGTACTTTTTTAGCAATTTTGATAGGGCTTCACCTCCTTATATCTTGAAAAATAAAGAAAACACAACTTCTACCACTAATCTAGTTGAAACAAATTTCAAAAATAGAAATTAATTTATTAAAATTTTGAAAATTACTCTAAAACTTTGAAATTAATCTAAAAATCTTGAGAAACTAATCTAAAAATCTTGAAATTACTCTATAAAGCTTGAAAATAAACTAGAAAACTTGAACTTAATCTAGGAAACTTGAAACTAATCTAAAACTTGAAATGAAAAACTTTAAAACTAGGTTAGAAAGCTTTAAAAATTGAATGCAATGGGGTATTGTCTCACTGGGCGTGTCAAATGATGACACCCTAAACTTTCATAATCAAATTGCATGACTAAACAAGGAAAGCTAACACCATTTTCATCCATCTAGCCAAGGTTCTAATTCTAGGAATGTAACATTAAGATAGAAGCTTAAAAGAATGCTTAACTAGTATGAAAACAATACAAAATCTAACTAAACATGCCTACTAATATGCTGGAATTACCTAACATGGGCCTAAAGAGACCTAAGAGGGAAATCAAATGGTTATGGTTGCTACTCCAAACAAGGTGAAATGGCCTCTCCCAATGACTATTTGGTCATTTTGGATATCCATCTACTAACCCCATTGAAGGCTTTAAGCAAGGATTGAACTTGGCTATATATCATATTTATTATATGAGATGCAAATCAAAGCATGGTGTAAAGTATACAGGAATGAGGTGCACCCTTTATATAGTTTTCCTTTTGGGAGAAACTTGTATTTTGGTGCATGTGAGACTAAAAGCCCTAAATTAGATTAGAATTTTTAAGCATGATTAGGCCTCGCTAATCACAATTAGTGAATTAACAAGTGATTAAGAGGTGTGGAGTGTTAATCAATCACTTAGGGTCAACTAGGAGGCTAGGATAAGATTTTGAATCTTGCTAAGATGTTGTGGAGGTGAATGGGGTGATTTTGAGTGGTTAAAAGAGGGGTTTAAGGCAATACTAGGGTATATTAACCAAAACAAAGGCAAAATAGGCTTAATTAGCTAATAAACGCTAATTGTCTATTTTGAAGAGGATTTTGACTTACGATTCGCTGTAAAGTAGCATCCTGAATGCAAAATGGGTTACACAATCAAAAAAGTGTTGTTAATTGGCTAAAGTGGTAAGAAATGTTAGTTAATTAGCAAAGAGCACTAATTATAACAAAATTGGCAAGGATGAGAGTGATTTACATGCATTTTGGCAATAAGATTACAAAAGAGGAATTTAGGTGTCTACAAATTGTTCTAAAGGTGGTATGCACACTAATCTAGGTATCAATCAAGAATAATTCCTGGTAAGTGGCTGAGGTGTCTTGTGCCTGAGTAGAATGGTTCATATGCACAAGTGATAAGCTACTTGCACATCTAGAAGATTACCTTTCATATGAAAGATTGAAGTTATGTTGTTTCAGAAAATTGAATAAGGGATCAATTTCACCTCTTGCTCAGCTTGCACGAGTATATTCTCTTCTTGCTAGTTTGACTCTGGAAAGAAACAATAGAACAAAGTAGATACAAAGTCACCAATAGTATAAAAGGATCAGTCTTTCTTATCCGTAATCCCCAGTGAAGTCATCAAAAATTGTTAACTGAATATTTTTTAAAATACAAAATATGAGGTTCAATTATAGTACACGGGACAAAATCCCTCCTCAAATAAAGGGGAGGTGTTCTATTTATTACTAGTTTAAAACACACTAAGAGATATGTAGAATATTTACACTATTCTAACCATTGGGGTTGGGATCTCATCCTAGTAGATTTATTCCTTTTAGAAGAGAATAAATGTCAATAGAAAGAAATAAGAGGGGGAAGTTTATTAAAATGTGAAAATAATAAATAAATAACGTGCTTTCTCTTAAACATTCATGTGAGCATCTAAACTAGAAAGTTGTCATTACAATCTCTTCACGATTTCTAGACTAAGAATTAATTTATTGCCTAAGTTAGTTATTATTGACATGAAAATGGAAATTAGTAGTGGGGTATAGAATTCTATAGAAGTGTTCTTGAGTCATTAGAATCTTCACAGTGTCAAATTAAGGAAAACAAACAAGTGAAACTCCTCTCGGTCTAAGATACCATGTTCAAGGGTTTAGTGGCAAAAGAATTGGTTTATTGCTAGAATGGAGTCATAGAAATTTATTTCAAGTTATGAGAGGGGGGTTACAAGTGTTTTTAAGGTTTTTATAGAGTTTCATGGAAATTTTAATAAGATTTAAAGTCAAAATATTGTAAACACAATGTTTACTATTATAGATGCCCAAATTTGTGCCTTAGAAGAAACCCTTCTTATTTAAATAAATATTACTCGTTTTTTGAGGTATGTGGAGCATTTGGAAATTTTGAGAGATGGATAAGGTGGTAAGGAATCATATGAATCAATGTAAAACTCATATTAATACATGTGAAAGAGATAAAAACACAATCTTATAAAGAAACTTAGGAAAATCCTAAAGATACTCATGAAACAAGTGTCTTATGAGACTAGACTACAAGAAAACAATAGTAAAGCATGATGGAATGTTGATAGTATGATTGAAAGACTTTTGGAAAGTTAAGAGAGGTTCAAACATACCAAAAATTGAAGATAACAAGACTATCTTGCTAGATTCTACTTGAGAAGCCTAAGATGACCCAATGAACAACTGCTAGAAAGAGTCTTGAATGTGAACAAGAGAATGACTTGCGAATATGAGCATTAAGAAGATTCAAAGATATTATTATGCAAGTGAGATGAAACTTATAAAATCCAAGAAAAGGATAAAAATAGATCTTAGAGGAGAATTTGGTGTTAAGGACAATAAGAAGACCTAGAGACTAATTGGGTGAAGATAGTATGATTGTTGATAGAAGAGTGTTTGAACATTTAAAATTACATTAATAAGGTTAATATATGTGGTTTAAGGTGTACCAAAGGATAAAACCAGTGGTTAGTTGACAAAACTCTAAGAACTTACTTAAACCCTAAGAATACCTAAATAGACTAGCCTAGAGAGAAGAAATTAGAGTTGGGAAAGTTGGGTAGTGAGTTAGTAGATGAAATTGAGAATGAAGTAGGACCTCCATAAAGGGTATAAAGAAATCTAAATACTTATGCATTAAATTTTATAGATAATTCTAACCTATGAGATTTGTGTGCTTTGAGGCCTAGAAATTAGGCCTAGGATAAAATGGTAGAAGCAGGGAAAATTTTAAGGAACCACCCCGAGAAAAACTTATAGAAATCGTGGCAAATATCCCTGAAACTAGTTTCTTAGTTTTGGTGAATCACCCTGTAACTTGTTTTGTTCTTTCGGTGAAAATGGTAAAAATCTAAAAAATAGTTGGAAATCAAATGGTGAATCTCCTATAACTAGTTTGGCAGATACCCTCTATTAAATTTGACTAGAATAAGGCCCAAAATTTTTCATTTCAAGTCCAAGAGTTGGGGCTAATTTTGCATGCATTACCTTTACGCTAAAATACCTAGAATGTGTGACACTTGGCCACTTGGAGGAACAGAAAAATGACACATGTCATATTTTGATTGCTAATTACCACTCTACCTTACCTCACCAACACCATGAATCTAAAACTTTATTGAATCGGTTCATTTTGCGGGCTTGGAGTCTGCGGAATGCTTTTTCCTTGTTGAGGCCTAGAATCCTTCCATGTGGTCATTTGATAAATATTATACATCATTATATATATTAAGATCAATGAAACGTGATCTCTTTTCAGACGAAGGCCTGACATACTCACATTTTGAATGGAAGTTCCTGGAATAGGCCTAGCGAAGTGACAACTATCATCCACTGAATGGAATTTGAAAAGAGACTAAATTTGACGTCTACAGTGAAATACATAATCAATGATCATTTATAGTGATGTGTTACTTATTGTAAGTTGATATTTAACGTGCATTAAAAAAAATCTGAAAGGCATGCTGCAACAGACAGCAGAATAGATTCATAGAACTTGCAGACCATTTAAAACTAAAAATATTCATTTTTCTGAGTAATTGTCATCCTGCATTTGATTCTTTAAATAGTATATTTTTATAAGTAGCATTGTATAAACCTTCGCTTTGAAATATTTCAATATAAGGGTTAAAAAAATTAGGGTTAAGGGTTTTAAGAATCCAAAATTCCAAGCATGTCTACTTCCACGGGATCCCAAAATAAAAGTAAAACCCAAATCCCATATGTCAAACTACTTAAAACCCTTGGTTTTACTAATGAATATCATGATATTTATGATCCTGTAATTGGCAAAAAATAACTTCACAGCTTAGATACATGTATAAGAATAAGGAAATTTTAAAGTAAACGTTTGGACATGTCAAGTAAACCCATTAGGTTTGATAATATGGGGGGTTAGATTGGGATGCACGATGCTCCACAAGGTTTTAAGCTGCCTTGAATTTGTCATTCTATGTGCTCAGAATTACGATGGGAAAAAATGTAATTATTGCAAATGGCATCATGGAGAAGAAATATTGTCCATTATAGAGGTAAATCTTGGCCATGTGCATTTGGGTTTGAAAGTAAATAATTATGAACCATTAGCATAAACCTAGAAACAATTGCTAACAATTATCATACCGCCACTCAAAATGCCAGAGATGATTTTTAAAAAAAAAAAACAATTGATGGAATGGTACCAAAATGGAAGCCTACGTATATAAGTGAGATGTTTAAACAACGGGTTCAGGAATACCATTTATATGGTAGTATTTTTCCTTGGATACCATAGTGATGAGCAAGTGGATGTAGCCATCCTTGAAATGGTATACAATATCTATTTTGTTTCTCAAGCCTTGTACATACAAATTTGTTGAGTACATTACAAAATTTATGTACATAAATAATTGTTAGTAATCAAAGAAGGATCCAAAACTAAAACCTTTAAGGTCAACTACCTACTTGTGCTATTTATTTCTATGGTGGTTTTTTGAATGGTTCGTCAAGAAACAAGCTTGCATTTCATGCCCGCTATAATGATGTTGAGGGCCAATCAAAAGTGTTACTTCCATTAATTGAGTGGACGCCCTGAGATAAGAATGTTTAATAATTGAAAGGACTATAATAAATTTTTTGGACTACTTTTGGACTCCAATTTATCTAGAAATTTCAAAAATGTATAGTGCATAGACTTCCTATGACCTATATATATTACATTCAACTTGGATTAAAAATATAGTTAGCTGACTTAGTACTTCATGGAGAAATATATTTGTGCTAAGGTTTTATGGATCAAGGAGTACTAGCATTACAAATTTCTAATAAATGTGACAAGTGATGGGTTTTTCCTTTGAAAATATACGTTAGATTGAAAGCACGTAGAAACTTGTTTTTTGTTACTCAACAATATAGGAGCATATTTCCTTACATACCATGTTTTCATGTTCAGGGTTAACATTTGAGAGAAAATGCATTCAATGTGACCCGTGAAATTTTATAAATTTTGAAGTTTGATGTTGAATCTCACTGAGCTATATGACCCATGTGAGGTTATTAAAGCAAGGGTAGTGGCGAACAAGAACTCTGCCATTAAAATGTCAACATGAAAGTAAACCCCTGCTTTAAAAATTGAAAAATAAGAACTCTTGGGATGATATAAGAAATTTAATGGATGAAATTGTTATTGAGAAAGGAATTAGTGTTCAAGAGTTATAAACACAAAATTTGGGATTGCATCTACAGAAAAGAGGTAGAGGCATTTTCAATATGCCATATTTTTATGAAAAAGATGATAAAAAGTTCTCTAAAAACAGGTCAATTCCAAAGCATATAGATCATTTTTTTGCGAGATAAAAATTTGGACAAGGTAAAAAATAACTATCTTTTTGGTCTATGAGGTAGGAACCTAGGAGATCTAAAAGATGTTTCGGAGTATGATGATATTCCATGAATATGTAGTTTTTAGTAGATTTTGGAATGCCACAGTGCATCTTGTAGAGGCAAGTAGTGATGATCAGATGTGACTCTAACGAGGAAGTACACACTCCCCCTGCTATTGGGGGGATAAATCATATAAACTAAGTATGAATGAAAGCATGGAACAAAACATATACTATAGGGGTAGTTATAGTTGAAAATATTGGTTTTTAGTGGTGGTGGTTTGGGTTCAACAGGATAAGGCATTTGGCTTCAACTAGAGGTACATCCTAGGAATATATTTCTGATAGGTCAGGCCTTGGAGACTTCACCTTCTTCGCATAAAGTACCACTACATAAAACAACTACAAGTGATAATCCAATGCATTTTTCTCCAAATTCAAATCCTCAATAAATGTTTTCTACCAAAGGTTTAAAATTTAAGAGGAGAATGTAGACGATGAATCTATTAGTGCTACTATTATTGGCAGTTCTAGTGATGGTGGTAGTAGTGGTCAGAAAATACCACAACAATAGATTATTCTACAGAGTCCAATAGAGACAGTTAAAGTTTTTACTGTCTAATAAGGACCCGAGAAGAGGAAAAAGATAGAGACATAGATACATTTACTCTTACATAGGGTAGCATTGCCTCAAAGAAACCGATTACAGAAGGTAGGTGTAACCCCTCAGACAATATTTATAATCCATAGGTAAGTTCTCCTCAAAATTTTAATTACTCCTTCTCCATTCAAGATGAAGCATTTCATTCCTCCATAAACACCTCAAGTTTTCATTATCAAGATGAGTTTACCTGCAAATTATAAAGAGATAAAATAATCAAGAATAAAATGCTACATGCTACTGTAACTTCAAATCTTGCCACAATGAGGGTATTTCCTACATATAACCTAGACACAGATTCCATGGAATACATGTATGATCATGCCCAAAATTGTAAAACTATATAATCAAATGGTTTCTAAGTGACTACGACGTAACCACCCTTCAAACAAATTTTACTGGAATGAAACCTTGTGATAAAATAAATGTGTCAAAAATGAAAAATTATGTCATATAGAAAACATTTATAAAGGAAGACAAAGAGAACAATAAGTTGAACTAATAAAATTCAAAAGTTAGGCGTAAACCTAGAAAATGAGAAAGTAAATCAGAAAAGTGGTCACTTAATAAAAAAGGTGAGTTGGAGAAGAGGATAAAATAATTTACCTCTAAGACTGTATTCATTATGAATGAACATGGCACAAGGTGGAACTGGAAGAAGTGAAGAATAAAAGTTATAGTAAATAACAAGTAAGAATAATATATTAGAACAAACAATGGGAGATATTGCAAGAGGTTTTGAAGGCAAGAGAAAGAAAGGGCCATAAAATGGGAACATACCCTAGAAGAAGAGCAGAAAAGTTCAAGGACTATATTTCAAAAGGAATAGAGAAAAAATAAAATAAAGTATTAGTAGAGGAGCTGGAGAAAGCACAAAAGGAAATATAGTCTTCCAACACCAAACTATATGAGTTTTATAAAAATACAGAGATTAATATTATGGATAATGTTTGAGGGAAATAAACTAAAAAAATTGATGATTTGATTAGATTGTTTAAATTCATGGCTGATCTCCAGGGAATCTCTAATAAGCTCAGTGCAAATACCCGATCTGGTAGCAGAAACATGATGGCTTTAAGAGAGGATACAACAAGGAAAATTTTGGAAGTTTTCTACAAATTCTGTTACATAGAACTGATATCCAAAGGAACTCAAAACCAGTTTGATGCCTCAATAAAGGTATCGTCTATCATTCGGAAGCGTGTGATGCTAGGAAAAGCACATGAATTGTTGAATAAGTGTCAAAGAATGTTACAAGAGCTGCATGGAAAGGTATGGGATTTCAATAATATTTCTTTGCCAATGCCTTTTGACAAAACACACCAATTCATTAAGAAGGATGCATTCCAGAATAACATGAAATAAAAAATGATGCAAGAGAAAAATTGAAAACCTAAGAAGGTAATGAGACAAACTTTTTTGGCTTCGTTAAACCATTGATAACCTTGTCAATAAGTTTGCATACAATAATAAAGGAAAGCTCCACTCTCAGTTATGAATTTCTAACAAAGTTACATATTAGTCACTCTGATTTACAACAAATTGTAATTCCAACAAATGAAGAGTGGAGCATGTTACAAAAGATGATATAATTAAGAGTAATAAAATCTTAAAAATTGTTTCATTTGCTGCAATCTTCAATTTTTTCATATAAGGCGTGTCTCAAGAAATTTGAATGAGGAATAGTTTAATTTTTAAATTTTCATTTCAGTACATAGTGGTTTACATAAAACTAACAAACCTTTTATGTTAATGCTTTTGTAATTGTAGGTGTATGAGAAACATAAAATTTTTTTGAATATATTATATGAACATCTGTGATATCCATCTCATAAGTGTTTTTTAAACAATGTATTTATATTCTGAAGACAACAAACTAATGCAATGTATTTCAAGCTTCATTCAAAAGACTTCAAATCGACACATTATTTTAAAAAAAATACAAATAAGGAAAAAGATATTATCAGAACAATGTAAAAAATATTTATATTAATTATTATATGAACATCTAAAACATGTGATATCCATAAATGGAAGCTTCCAATTTGATGGTGGGTCATCTGTATCATTTGCTTTACCATATCTATGACTCTCACTTTGTTGACAATCAACTGCTGCAATAGGGTTGTCTATTATATTTGTTCCATTTTTTTCATCCCCTCTCCTTTCATTAATCGACTTCTATACTGTCAGAGCCCTTTCATAGGGAAATTTATCCACTCCGTATCATGATGTGTAAATTCTCAAACAATTTTCCAATTTTTTTTCAAGCTTGTTTCATAATTTTTACTTTATAAAGTTCAAGGAACTGTAAATTCTCTCATCTTTAACTAAACCCAAAATCATTGTTTTACATAGATCAACCAATGATAGAAACTCAAACATGGTTTGCTACAAAATAGCATTCAACCCATTTTTTTCCATAGTCGGGTTATTACTCCACACTTTAAGGGATTATCCAAACATTTGAATTGCTCAATCATTATAGAGGAAAATTCATGGGATTGATCAACCAAACCGTCCTTGCTTAATATGCCTCGAATATTCATTCTGTTGATATCATCATGTTTACAAAAATGTTGAATCGATGTAGTCAACCTCTTGTGGTATTTTTCCTGCAAATATCTTTTATTTTGGACAAAATTCTAATAGGTGGGATTTACTATAGCCATTTCTTCAAGTAAAGCATCCCTTCTAAATCGTTCCCTTATTTATTCTGTTAGGAATTAGTATTTACATTGTGTAGATAATAATTAAATTTGGTAATTATTATTATATTAGTAATTTGTTATTTAGTTGTTATATAAAATAACTAATAACAAATGTGTGTTGAGTTGTTTGGTTGTTACAAACAACTCACGGTGATTAGTATTTGTTAGTAGAATAGTTTCCTAATTTATAGAAACTATGTGCCTATATATTTGTATGTGCATCCTATGTAATGCATCTGAAATGAATGTAATAGAATATCATTATTCCGTGTATTAATCTAAACAGTTTTATTGTGTTGATCTGTGACATTTATTTCATTTGGCATCAGAGCCTGGCAGTTTCTCTGTTTCTACATGAATATCTAAAATGATTAAGGGGCTTCTCCAAAGATATGACTGCCCCTGATAATGAGAGAGACAAGTGATAAATATACTAATTGGCAGAAGGTTTGAAGATTTATTCTATGTGTTTATGTGATAGGGGATTTTCTTGTGTTTCATTTTAATCTAGACGTCTTTGCCACAGCTCATACATGTCGAATATAAAACTTGTATTAGATTTGCTCATCAGATTGGCATATGGTAAATCAACTATTGTGACAGTATTACTAAGCCTCGGAGATATCCAATGGATTTTCTACATATTGATCTATGTGTCTAGTGAATCTCTTGTTCTTCTTTGCACTGGGTTCAAACTAAGACTGAACTCAACTATTTCCATGTACCATATATGAGGCATTCATTTTTTATGTGGTATTTTGGCTTGGCATATTCATCTGCAAATCTCACATCACCATCTCCATAAGCTCTTCCTCACCTAGATTTCCAGAAAGGTGACTCCGTCTCCAAGCTGTGTAGACTTTGGAATTTGCATCGGACTGGTTTGCACTTGAATTCACCATATATTCTCAAGCCCACGGTTTTTTTTGGTTCAAAAGGGGTAAATTCATATTATTGCATGTTGAACACGTCACTTCCTGCTATTAAAGTTTTCATCTGCACATATTTTCCACAGATTATGTGTGAAACTGATCAGTTGAGACAATAATAGCAAGTAAAGCCACGTCATTTGGGTCTAGCCATGTCATTTTGGTGCCACGTGTCTCTATATATCCATGTGCAAGTTATGCAGCATAGTGAACAATTTGGTAGAAATTTGTGCATCGAAGACCTCAATTGAAGGCAATTTGAAGGTGACATGTAAATCAGTTGTAAGTTCTCCCACCACATAAGTATTGGTGTATTTTCTACAGATATTCTAACCTGTGAATTCACTCATGCAATTCTATTTGTATTAGTCACTAGATTCTATTCGAAATTTGAGTCGTTTTGTTATTTTAATAGTATATGTCAAAATTTTAATCAATAGCTTTTAGCTATATTAAAATTTTAATTATTTGTAAAAAGGGTGCATTTTCGGTTGTATCCAACACCTATCTCATAATGGTCAAGAAAAGAAGAAAAAAATTTATTCTCATGGAACCAATTACCATGGAGAGAGACATCAAAAATATACAAGATCAAGAAAATTCGGCTATATTAAATTTAGAAGAAGGATATGAAGGTGACAGTGAATTTGAACCACCTAGATCTCTAAAAAGAAAAAGGTTGACAACTAAAGAATACAAAGACCATCTTTTACGAAAAATGAGAAGTTTGGAAAAGAAGTCTGAGCACATTTATTTGACCTAAGTGGTACGTATAATAGAGGAAGGAGGTCGAACAGCGACCTCTCGACAGTCACCAATGACGGGGCCGTGCAGAAGTTGTGGTGGCATATGTATGGTGTGAGTATATGATTTTTAGTGTAGTTTCCATTTTTTTTCAGTTTACAGTGTTCCTATTTTGTGTGGTATTTGATGGATGTTGGAAAGAGAGTTGTGTTGGAGCGCAGATGACTGTCAGTGATCCTTTGACTGACTTGGTCCTCTGACTACCATACTTCAATTGGAAGATGGTCAACTAGATGAATACGTTCACTAGCATTAGTGACCATGTGCAGCAAGACCTAACTAGCAAGATCCATTCAGGAGTATGTTCTTCGATGCATTTTGCTTCTCAGTATCTATATGAGTGGAATTTCACATTGTGGGGGGAATACATACCAATGTTCCATTCCCATTCTGCACCCAAAATGACTTAGTCAAGGAAAGCTTCCAGTGGCAGTGGCAGTTTTCTATGATGTTCAAGATCGAGTGGCAGCAATCAATGATAGAGACTACGATTAAGAACATTACAATTCTTATAGGAAGTAATGTGAAATTTTTTCAATATATCTTCTATTGTGTAGTTTCGTGATATGCATGTTGTGTTTCCTACATAATTCCTTGATGTATAAGCATAGTGGTGAACAGTAGCACTAGAGTAAGTTAGTTCATGGATCTTGAAAGGGTTTTTGGGAGGATCCAGAAAACCACCTAAGATCGACAGTTGATGAGGTTCCTATCACGTCAAGGTTTGTGGTAAGCCTCTTTAAAACCATGGAAGGAGAGAGTCTTTCAAGTTTTTGGATCAAGGTCATGAGTCACAGAGTTGGACATGTCACAGGGGTGAGCATACTGCAGTTGAGAGTGTGGATGTTTTTCTACCATGTAGACACTAAGGGGGGGACATGTTAGGAATTAGTATTTACATTGTGTAGATAATAATTACATAAAGGTAATTATTATTATATTAGTAATTTGTTATTTAGTTGTTATATAAAACAACTAATAACAAATGTGTGTTGAGTTGTTTGGTTGTTACAAACAACTCACGTGATTATTATTTGTTAGTAGAATAGTTTCTGAATTTATAGGAAATTATGTGCCTATATATTTGTATGTGCATCCTATGTAATGCATCCAGAATGAATGTAATAGAATATCATTATTCCGTGTATTAATCTAAAACAGTTTTATTGTGCTGATCTGTGACATTGAATTGCTCAATCATTATAGAGGAAAATACATGGGATTGATCAACCAAACTGTCCTTGCTTAAAATACATGGAATATGTCATTCCATTGATATCAACAAGCTTACAAAAATGTTGAATCAATGTAGTCAACCTCTTGTGGTAGTCTTCCTGCAAATATCTTTCATTTTGGACAGGATTCCAATAGGTGGGATATACTATAGCCATTGCTTCAAGTAAAACATCCTTTCTAAATCGTTCCCTTGTTTATTCTAGTAGGGACACTGCAATTTCTCTTAACCTTGCCATTGTTGATGATATAATGTTATAAAACAGTGGCCCTGTGACATTTATCTTCTCAACCTTATTGGCTACTACTTTAAACATGTGCATTGGTATCTCATATCCACGTACAGAAGCACATAATTCCCTTAGAAAATTTGAACTTCAGAAAGCTATTTGCATTTCCAATCTTTATCAAATCATTCCAACCATCAAACTTTGGACCTATAAAAGCAATTTCATTGACAAACAAATATTCTATTGTCAAACAAACTCATTTCCTCAAACTAGAAAAATCAACAATATAGATAGTTCTTTCTTGTGCTTGTTTAATTAAATGATGCATTTCATCCAACATGGGAAGGAGACCACACAACATCAGCAATGACTTATATATCAGTCAAATGATGTATCAAATCATGGGCCTTGTCCACTTCCATGTGATTCTGCCACATCACTCCTAATAAGGATTGATACTCGTCGTACACCCTACAAACTAGTTGGTATAATGAGATCCACCTAGTGTCGACATCTTTTAATAGTTTACACATATTTTTTATTCCTTTTGTAAATATTTGGAATTCCATGAACCTTTTAGGAACTATGGTAGAAATAAGCATGCACCTCTCGAACAAGGTCTTCAACTTTTGCTACAGGTTTAAATTTGTCCAACTATTTTGTAATCTAGGTTCATTCTATGAGCCATACAATGAATGGAAATCATATATGGGAAATGAGATGTTTGGAGTCTTACACATAGATCCATTATGATGACCTTGCATTACAGATGCCCCATCTGCCCCTACACATACCAGATTTGATGCAATTGCAGCATCATCCATGCCACCGATCTCCTTCAAAAATTTTATCACCAACTCAC